>OX392462.1:55128348-55728348 GCA_947623515.1 Neoascia interrupta | reverse complement strand
GGTGCAATTTTCAGTGATGACATCGTTTGATCGCCGCTTTTAGGTGCGTTGGTCTATTCTTGATTCATCTCATGAAACGGCTTCAATTAGACCTTGTTACACTGGATGGCAAGTATTATTAGGTTGTTTGAAAAGCTGTTGCACTCATCGCAAGGAAACACAAATAATGTTTAAGAAATCTCATGAATAGAGTAGCACGTCGACTGAGGTCAACAAAAAAAAATTCTCACATCTATATCTTATTTTTGTGCAATATTTAGAATCACCCTAAAGACACCTTAATGGATTCATCATAAGTAAAGTTCGTATATTGATAAAGTTTCTGTAGAAACAGTAATGTAAGCAGAAAACCTACCAACATTTATAGCAAAAACAAAAGCAAGTTTCTAAAGTTTCAAAGCTAAATTTTTGATCATTGGGCGTCACAATAAGAAACAGGCTAAACTATATAGTACAAAAGAAAACTTATAACTGCAATACCCTTCTCTTTTTTAATACTTGGTTTTTTTTTCTCAACTTCTAGGCAAACTCTTAACTTCTTGCCCAAATGTATCACCTCCCTCGGTATATACTTTGCACACGTTTCAAATAAAATCAACACGAAGTGAGTAGAAAATTTATTGCCAAACTCACTTAAGAATTTTTATGAAACGTACGTGATTATCACTGATGTGTTTTACGCTCGTATCTCGTTGACTGCTCCTTATTTTGTTTGAGTACGTTGCGTATCAAATTGGATGGGACAATTTTCATTTCCTATTGGATACGTTTTATTGACATTGAGGCCATCCGAAGAAATATAAAGTCGTTTATTTTGTTCTGTTATTAGGAAATTTTTTAAGGCAATTTCTAGCGAAATGGTTATAAAGTAAGTATATCATCGTTTTACGGAGTATATTAGGTTGTTGATCACTTGCAAGAGCGTAGGTATTGCTATGACCATTGGCTGAGGAGTTTATCAATAATATAGGTACCTACTCCAATCCAAGTGGCTTCTCTTGGAATTGGTATTAAAATACCTAGATTGGTACTTTTTCGCTGATTGAAGAACATCATTGAGTGCGGCCAAACGACTCACGAGGAACTCTCCTAGCGTACTGGCAATTTTTGTTGAACGTAGTATAGATAACAGCATCCTTATAAATCTGCAAGTGTCTGGATTTTTCAGAGCGGACTTGACTGTTCTGATATGTTCTGATACAAATAAGTTAATTTTTGATGGACATGACAGCCGAAGAAAGCTGTTCAAAGGGTTTCTGGCAGCCAAAGCCACTACGAGCCACTCGAGGGCCCTTGGCGCAACCCTATAAATACAACCTGTGAAAGACATTTTTTTATATAAAATAATTTAGGTACTTATTTCGCTGATGTACCCTATACCCTGAGCTTCACTCATAAAATTGGCTCAGCCGGAGTTCCCACTACATTTAACAAATAATCGCCACCGGTCAACTTACAAGCGCATTCAGCTCCTCGAAGAAGAATTGTCCAAGTCTTCTGCCACTTGGACACAATAAGGCTATTAGTTGATGGCCTTTCTATAGTGATAACTGGGTCTGGAATTTCGATGCAGCAAAGGTCTTAACTACGTTCAGTCCATGGATCATAACCTGTCCAGATTATCAAAATAGATAAATGAGAACTTGGACGAATAAATTCGCCCCTTAAGCAGGGTTTCACCAAAAGGATTAAGGGAGATTATGAAGATGAAAGCGGCAGTTATGGACAAAAGTTAAATCACCCTTTTATTTTTATTTTTTTTTATTTAAGTCGGACTTTTAATTACAGCTTAAAGTCGAGCTAATTGAAAAGTATTTCTTGATCAAAATAGCAAAAGTATTCCCGAATGCCATCCACTTAAACAGCAATAAATTACTCCCTGCTACCTACATGAAAAAGTTTCATTCAATGACTGATAGTCATGTCCAGTGCTGGTTCACACATCTTGAATAAACAAAAACATTTTAAAGAGCTGCACACTTTTTTACTCAACTCGACAATAGAAAGAAAGCACTAATCGGAATGCGAATAAATTACTCTTCACCCCAACCTCGAAATACATCTTTCATCTGTTTTACATTCGCATATTGTCGACGTACCTACTACAGATAGCATCAAGCACTTTCAAACGTCCACTTTGGCCAAATCGTTTTGCGGATTCTAACTGGAAAGAGGAAATCTGTTTTTTTACAAATCGTTCGTTTTTGTTTTACCATGGATTTGGTAGATTTTCGCCATTTGAAAAGCCATTCAAATAAACCACAACAACAAGAAACTCAAAAAACAAAAGGTTTAGCAGAAAAAAAAGAAAAAATACTTCAGAACAAAAGTGAAAAATAGCTTTGAGATGAAAGGGCTCAAATGGATTTGGTTTTGAGTGTAGCCAATTGATTTTCATCACTATTCATGCCAGTATACGATGTGCACACAAAACGCATTTGATTGTACGAAAAAGGATTTGATGAGATGAGCTCATGTCATAAGCCCTTATCACATAACCTTGCCTATATGAGGCATACGAAGAGCATGAGGTATACATACCTATACGGAAAGCTGTGCAATGTGTATAGGGTCGGGAAGATTTTTTCCTTGAGTTAAGATATTCAACCTTATAATAAGGCTTTAGAAAAAAGTAAACATCAGAATGTTGAATACCTTTTTATGCATGGTGTAATGACAGACTCATCATTTTGAAGCTATGATATCTACCCCTAAACGATTATCGAAAACTGACACATCGTCTTAAGTGCCAGTGTGTGGCGAGGCCATGGGTGTGTTAGTCCTACCCTCCGCAGGCTATATTCATTTTAAGGTATAGTTCGTTACGCAGTGAAATAATCACCGCCAAACCGTAAAGTCTATTAGAAATATTAACTACGCCGCCGATAGGAGAATTAATTTAGCCATGTCTGTTTAGCCACCTGTATGTAAACAAGCTGCAGATATAATTTTTAACTAGAGAGCTGAAATTATTGGCAGTCGTACTATTGATAAAAGTATCGCGTTGCCTTAGTTCGAACACTCCCAGCAGGTTGTTTAACATTTTTTGAAAAAATGCGCTTAAACTGTGTTAGATATTTCTTAATTTTTCATCATCATCATCATTTTCCGTGACCGCTTATCCTAAGAAGGGTCGCGGAGCGACGGTGGCTAAATGGTCCCTCCATCTTTCCCGATCTTCCGTCACCAAGTCAAAAGACACAGGCGCGATCCCCAGACGGGCCTCGGAGATGTTTATTACATGATCTCACCACTTGTTTCTTGGCCTACCATCTCGGCTAACATAACCTGTCTAGGAAGTCTGTCGGGGGGCATGCGAACAACGTGTCCAAACCATCGAAGAATTGATCCACTAGGAGAAGCAGCTCAGAGAAGCAATTCCATTCGGAGAACCAGCTGCTCAACACCAAGACTCCTACGAATACTGACGTTTCTCCCTCTATTCCTGAGAGTAACACCAGCAACGCACCTCAGAAATCTCATTTCCGCAGCTTGCACCCACGATCTAATTCTTTCGGTCATTACCCAAATTTCATGACCATAGATTAGGGTTGGAATGAACACTGAATTAAAAAATGAGACATTTGCTTTAAGTCTAAGCTCAGCTTTCCTGATGACCGACTGGCGCAGTTCCTTTACTATTGCTCCAGCTTGGCCAATCCTACAGGTTAACTCAGTATCACTCCTTCCATCTTTCGTGAAAAAGACCCCAACATACTTAAACTTCTCTACCTGGTTGTCTACCTTCAATTTGACTCCATTGATGAGCAGGTAACACTGCACAGTAGTTCGGGAAAAAACCATTACTTCGGTTTTGCTCACGTTTACCTTCATCCCAGCTTCAACATATATAGCCGCAAACCCACCCAGTGCTCGCTGAAGTTCCTCCTCGGACAGTGCCAGGATAGCTAAATCATCTGTGAAAAGCTGATGAATTATCCTGAAGCCAGCCATTTTGCAAGATTCCTCACCAAGAATGCGCTTCACCATCCAGTCCATATGCTATGAAAAGGAGAGGCGATAAAACACAGCCCTGGCGAAGTCCAACGCGCACATCAGAAGGTTGGGATTTGACGCCATTTATCCGAACACAGTTTTTGCAGTTCCTATGCGAAGACTGAATGGCTCGCAGAAGAGGCCCACCCAGTGCACAGTCCTGTAAAACTCTCCAGAGTTTAACGCGAGGAACCCGGTCATAGGCCTTTTCCAAGTCTACAAAACACGCGTAGATTGGTTTGGCATATTCCCAGGCCTTCTCAAGAATAACCTTCAGAGTACAAAGCTGGTCGGTTGTGCCTCTGCCAGGCCGAAAGCCGCATTGCTCTTCCCGTAACAAAAGCTCAGTTCTGTAACGCGCTTCCAACACCTTCGCGAATACTTTTTCCGGAAGCCTTAGAGAGATGCGCCCCTATAGTTAGAGCAATCTCTCTTTTGTCCCTTTTTTGAAAATGGGCACTATAACTCGCGTTTGCCAATCGCTAGGTGCTTTCCCGCTTTCCCAGGCTACCTTAATGACATGTGTTAGCCATTCAACACTTCTTCACCCATTGAGCATCACCCTTGAGCATTTCTGGCGGGATTTCATCAATTCCAGCAGACTTACCAACTGGTAGGCGATTTAATCGCGGCATTGACTTCATCTACTGTAGGACAATTCTCTGCCCTAATCTCGCCCTGTTGGGGATTGAGCAGCTCCGAAAAGTGCTCGCTCCATCTGCGTAAGATGTCATTCTCATTTGAAAGAAGTGTACCGTCCTTAGATTTAACCCCTTGAACGATATTCAACTTCCTTCCTCTGAGTCAGCGAATAGTCTACCCAAATGTCTTGTTTGCAGATCTGTAATCGTGCTCCAACCTCTCGCCGAAGTTTTTTCATGCCTGTTCCTTGTCTGTTTTTACCGCCATATCGGAAGTTCTTCGCGCCTCAGTGTAACGGGCTCGTGAAATAGAGTTTCTACATTGAATCCACGCAATATAGGCTCTCTTCTTCTCTCTGATGGCTTAAACCGTGCAGTTCTTTTCTCACCACCAGCTGCCACACCATGCTGCCTACGCCAGTGGGGTGCCGTGGCGTAGTGGTTAGTGTGTGTGCTTACTACGCCGGAGGCCTGGGTTCGAATCCTGCCATCGTCACCTGAAAAAAAAGACTTGTTCTTAGGGTTTGACAAGCCCTCCGAGAGTATCATTTGTCTTGAAAAACTTCTCAAAGTGCCGTTCGGATTCGGCAAAAAATTGTATTTCCCTTTGTATGTAAAAAAGAAATTAACACACCAGCATACATTGTTGAGAAGTTGGCCCTGGTTCACCTCGAGCTGTTGCGCCACTCTATTTTATTTATAGCTGCCACACCAAGCCGCTTCACTCCACAAACATTTCTTGCAGAGGCAATGACTGCCGATGAAAGCAGCTGCCATTCTTCCTCTACATTTAAAAGGTGAGATGGAATTTGTTCAAACTTTTCCCAAACGTGCCGTGCAAACCGCTCCCCGCAATCAGATTTAGCATTCTCAAAACTTTCCCACCGTATGCGGGTCACCCGTCTTGGATTTCGCCTACTCGGCAAAGGAATACTGTTGCTGAAGCGCAATTCGCGGAACAATAGGTGGTGATCAGTTGAAAACTCAGCCCCTCTCAAAACGCGAACATCACAAATCATTTTTTGAACACACGATGGTACCACAAAGAAGTCAATCAAAGATCTCTGATTTAGACTGTGCCGGTATCAAGTGTTTTTGTGAATGTTTTTGTGTGGAAAAAAGGTGTTCATGGTGGACAACCATATGCACAGCAAAAGTCCAACAACTTCCCTTCATTCCTGATTTAATCCGGGTCACCGTGTCTCCCACTCACACTTCTCCAAATACGGTGTTCCATGTTCCATACTCACATGAGCATTAAAGGCACCCATCAGGAGGAAGAAGTCCATTTCTGCCACTCTATCCAGCGGAGCATCAACTTCGTGCGTACACCTGCAATAAAGCAAAAGTCTCAAGCTTAAGCTTTAAGATCGAAACCCTCCTTCCCAATGGAATAAACTCCAATACGTTTTCCGACAGCCGGTGGCTTGTGAGTATCCCCACACCCGCCTGTGCAGTCATGTTATGTGGGACGTCAGCCCAGAAAAGTCTCCACCTATCAGCGAAGTCTCTGGTTCCTAAACCTTTCCACTTAGTTCAGGAGATGCCAGTAGCATCGAGCTGATACTTTTTACCCTCCCCAAACCAGTTCCAGTTCCTTCGCCGCTATCAATAAGAAATTCGATGTGCCAATTTTAAGTTGGTGCCGTTGTCGATTTGTAGACTGACCATCTAAGCCCCCTTCTTGGGTAAGCTCTGCCCCTCGATCTCGCACGCTGACACCCCTCAGGCCTAGCTCCAAAGGGTGTCGTCCTGGGTTACCAGGAACAGCACATATCCGAGGCTTCTTCTTTTTTCTCTTCATGATGGGGGGGGGGTTGCATTTTATACCTAGCTGCCAGGTTTCCAAATTCTAACCGGCCGATCCTAGCTCGGACAACAGACGCCGACCAAGAAGCCACTCATCCCGAAACAGGCGCTCTTAGAATTTAACTGTTAAGAGTTCAGCCGCCCCCCTAGGATCAGACGCTGACCAGTTTGCCGCACCCTATGCATCAGACGCTACTGGGTTTTATTTAGACCTTCAGGTTAATCTCACAGGTATAACTTTACTGCCAAGGGTGGCCCCACCAGGAGTACATACTCCTGACAGCACCACTTATAACATGCTGATGACTACTTCTTCCAGTGGATTTTAGTCGGCTCTTACGACAGGCATACCTTACCTCAAGGCTATTCTGACCCCGATCTTGCAGGGGTTCTCAAATTTTTATATGAATATTATTCTCAAATTTTTTCTTTTCTTTGGGCTTTTTTGATTCCAACCCTAACTTGTGTGTCAAACCAGGACTAGTAAATATTCAAATTTTAAATTAAGCTTTCAATTCAAATAAGCATTTAAGTGAAGCTTAATCTGTTGCGGCGTTTTTTCCGAGGGCTAGCAAGAAAATTAATACGAATATCTACGTTCGCGTTATTTTCAATTTTGTAATTTAATCCGGAATTCGATTAAGCCTTACTTGGTTTAATCCAGGATCATAAATTACTGCATTCAGTAATGTAGAGCCGCGAGCCTGAACTCTTCTGAAAAAAGAATGTTAAAAACTAAGACAGCATTAAAACATTTTTTTTAGCGTTTTTTATTTTGAGCTATTTATTATTTTCAAAAAGTAACATTTTAAGGAAAATTAAACTAACTAAAACTAATTAAACTAAATTAAACTAACTAAACAGAGAAGAAGTTATTTTAGTGTAAGTAACGCCATCTGTTAGCAGCCGCAGGTACCTTTTCATTGGAATAAAAACTCCACAGAAAAACATTAATCACGAACAAGCTACCAGGCCATCATAATTTTGCGACAGCAAATCCAACTTCTGAACCTGGTTCTTCTTTTATTTATTATCATTTATCCTTGTTGTCTACCTGTAACCTCATTTCGGCGGTAGGTTTTTGGTTTCACTCTCTGATTTGAGTTTTGTCAATGTGCAAAGTGGTATACCTAACTAAACTTATCAGAAACAAATTCATTGTGCTAGGAAGAGAAGAAACTGAAAAGCAGTGTGAAAAGAAAAGCAGCAAAACCAGTTTTGCACACAACGAAAACATCAAAAAACCCGTCTACTTACCAAAACAAACTCACCAGGCGCTCATAAGCTGTTGCTGATTAGCTTCTCTGGTATATGTTGCCATATTTTGCCATTCTGTTTTAATTTAAAGTGAATAAGCAAAACAGGTTTTACAAGCTGTTAATAAACGAGTTTGAAAAGCTCCACATTCAACGCTGCAATGCTGCATAGAGACAGAAGACAATGAGAAATAAAGAAAACCTGATTTGAGAGCAACACAGGCGGGTAATTTTTTCTTGTTTTCTATCTCCTGCAGCTACAATCCTTTCCGCACTCTGTTTTGGTTTCATTCTCTGATTTGAGTTCCTGTCAATGTATAACAGGAAATAAAAAGCAATGTAAAAGGAAAAGCAGCAAAACAAAACAAATTTGCGAAAAAATAAACAACATACCAAAGAAAAATACCAGGCGCTCATAAGTTGTTGTCAGCTTGCTGGCTATCTTCTCTGGTAGATCTTGCCATATTTTCCCATTCTGTTTTGCTTTCAAGTGAACCAGCCAAACAGGTTTTACAAGCTGTTGATAAACGAGTTTGACAAGACTCCGGCTCCGCCCCCTTTATCAACGGAGCTGCATAAGAGACAGAAGGCAGAACTAACTAAAAAAAAACTGGTTTAAGAGAAACGCAGACGGGTAAAAATCTACCAGCTGATCCTCTTTCCTCTTCTGTAAGATAGTAGTGACCCTCACTCCTCGTCCACCCTGTTCACATTTTTTTGTGTTTGGTTGTGTTTATCGAAATAACGTGTAATGCCACCAGTAGATGGCGGCACTTACACTGTTTTGAGTTTTTCGATTGTTTAGCGCATTTCTTATGTTTGCTAATTTGGTAATTGCAGTTTAACAACGAAGTTGAGTTTGTGAAAAAAAAGATCTTGTCGATCTCATAAGCTTAACTAACCAGGAACAAATTCATTGTGCTAAGCTGCTAATGCTAGGTATGTAGGTACATACCTAGCTTTTACCTACCTACGTTGCGTGCGAATACGCTAAATTGAACTAAGCTAAGGAGCCAAGTTGTATTTAGAATAGAAAGTGTTTAGGGCTTCAATTAATAGGTAAATAGTATATTTACCTAAGTAAAGATCCGAGCGAAAGACGCCTTATTTTACAGAAAGGATTCAAAAATCGGGAAGGGATAGGTTTTGTTGTTGACAGGTTTGTCTAGACTCTGGAACAGGACTCGAGATTCCTTCTAATGCTTTCTCAATTTTATTCATTCAATTTTACTCATGGTTTGCTTTTTCCTTGGTACCTACATATTTTTGCCTTTGCTTCTCCTCATTTCTTTCTTGTTATTTGATCTTTTGTCAATGTCGAGATTCCAGAGAGCCGTGTAAAAACAAAAGCATCAAAACAAGCACCAACAAAGCAAAAATGTTGCTTGCCACCACAATGACAACACCATACTCACACCAAGGCAAAGGACCAGGCGCTCATAAGTTTGTGTCAGGCTACTCGCCTAGCTGGTAGCAGTAGCAGGTAGAACTTAATTTTTGCCAGTCTGTTTTGTTTTCAAAGCTAACAAGCCAAACAGGTTTTACATGCTGTGCTGTTACTAAACGAGCTTGAAAAGAGACAGAATAGAGTGAGATAGAACGAACTAAAAAGTAAGTAAAACTGGTTTCGAGCAATGCAGACTCTCTACCAAGGAACTCTACCAGCTGATCGACCTATGCAAAGTTGTACCCTCCCTCCTGCTTCTCGTTATTTTTTGTGCTTATCAACGTTACGTATGCAGCCACCAGATGGCGGCACTTACACTGTTTTAAGTTTCTCTATTGTAAAGTGGATTTTCTTAAATCTTTTTTGATTCATTGTATTTTTAACAACATAATTAGCAGGTGACTTGGTAAAGATCTGTACGGGGCACGCGTCATTTTTTACAGAAATGATACGGATAAGGTTGGTAGCTACTTTACCTTTTGCAAATTATGTAATGTAGGTAGGTACCTAACCTACCTAAACCTAATTTGCAAAAAAAAAACTAAAGCGGATAGGTATTCGAAAATCTATGAGAGAAAGGTTTGTTCTGCCAGTTGATCATTCTCCTTTCACAGATTGCAAAATCTTATCTAAAATCTATAGGTAGGTAGTTGTTGTTTCAAAGTCAAATTTATTTGCCTATTTATTTGCCTATACATTTCGCAAAAACCTTGGTACGAGATTTAAAAGTATTCCTAAATAAGAAAGTTCTTAAATTGGCATAAGTGGCGCCATTATGTCGCAGCCGCGGTTGAGATGGGACTCAACATGTCAAAAACAACAAGCTGTTACGGACCAGGCGATCATCTTTTTGCAACAGGCTTTCATTTTCTCATCTTCCATGGTTTCCTATTTCCAGCTCACACATGTTTTCGTTGTTCCTCTTGTGTTTCATTCTTTGATTTGCTTTTTGTGTGAAGAATATTATGTGAAAAGAAAAGCATCAAATCATGTTTTGCACACACATACAAACACATCAAATTGACTTAATACGTCGACACATACTAGCGCAAATGTTCTCATTTTTTTGGTTTCCTCTTCCTCCTACATTATTTTCAACCTTGTACCTTTGCTTGAGTCTTCATTTGATTTTTTGTCAATTCCAAGGCTTGTGAATAAAACCAGCAAAGTTTTGCACCAACACAGAAAGCTGATCGTGGAGACACTAACATATTGACACACTAACACAACAACAAAAACACCTGGCGCTCATAGTTGTACCATGGGCTGTCGGTGTGGGAAGTGACTGAGTGACAAAGTGAGCTAGTCAAACAGGTTTTGCAAAACGAGTTTAGGAAGTTGTGTCGGGTCTGGTCTGGTAAATATTCAACCGAGCTTCATAGAGAGAGAAAAGAGTAAGAAGTAAGGAAAAGAAATTTGCGAGCAAAGCAACTTTGAACAAAGCGACTTTGTTCAGTCCTACCAGGCCATCAAATTTGACGATACCAGCGCATCACGCGTTAATAAACAAAGCCCTACCTTACCTATATCTGCTTGATCTTTCTCCTAAAATTTCTTTTTAGCAGACGTCGACACCATACTCATACCATAGCAAAAGCACCAGGCGCTCAGAAGCTTGTTACGAGTTGCTAACCTAGTCTAGATCTTAATTTTTGTCAGTCTGTTTTGCTTTTCAAACTAAAAGTCAACCAGCCAAACAGGTTTTGCATCAATGTTCTTCTTTCCTTCGCATTCTTCTTATTTCATTTTGCCTGGCGAAACAGCATACTAACACCACAGCAAAAATAGCAGGCGCTTATAAGTTTGTGTAGGGTTCCGAGTCTGTTTGTTTTCAGAGTGAACCAGCAAAACAGGTTTTGTATGCTTGCTGTATGCAAACGAATTTGAGAAGTCTCCGCCCATAATCAATGGAGTTTCTTAGAGACAGAAGAGAGTATGAAGTTAGAAGTAAAAAAATTTGATTTGCAACGAGCTGATCCCCTTATGCAAAATTGAGGTGGCCCCCCTTCTTGCTTCCACGAATTATTATAATTGTAATTTTTTTGCGTTTATCAACGTAGCAGCCACCGATAAATGGCGACACTTAGGTTCCCACCCTGTTATCGAATAGATTTTTATAAATTTCTCTGATTCAGTGTTTTCAGTTATCAAAAGAACCAAAAAACGCAAAATAGGAGGTCGTGTATCCATTCTACTTTCCACACAGAGCGATTCGTACGCTTTATTCTCATCTTTCATGGTTTTATTCCTCCTACATTCTTACGCCCTTGCCTCCCCTTTCTTCTTATTTGATTGTTTGTCAATTTCGAAATTGCAGAAAGTCGTGTGAAAACAAAACATTAACACAAGATTTGCACCAACAAAGCAAAATTGTGCTTTGTCACCACAACACACCATCACCATAAGGCAAAAGCATCAGGTGCTCATAAGTTTAAGCAGCCTGACTGCTAACCTTGCTGATACATCTAAATTTTTATCAGTCTGTTTTAGCTTCAAAGTGAACCAGCCAACCGGTTTTACATGCTGTTGATAAACGAGTTTGATAAATACCATTCATCGCTGCATAGAGACAGAAGACAATGAGGAATGAGATCTAATTAAGAAAACCTGATTTGAGAGCAATACAGGCGAATAATTTCTCCTTGTTCTTTTCTCTAATAATCCTACCATCCTTTCCGCGTTTTGTTCTGGTTTCATTCTCTGATTTGAGTTTCTGTCAATGTATGCAAAAGTCCAAACAAAAAAAAAACAACATTCCTACCAAAGAAAAATACCAGGCGCTCATAAGTTGTTGTCAGCTTGCTGGCTATCTTATCTGGAAGATCTTGCTATATTTTCTGTTTTGCTTTGAAGTGAACCAGCCAAACCGGTTTTACAAGCTGTTGATAAACGAGTTTGAGAAGACTCCGGCTCCGCCCTTTTATCAACGGAGCTGCATAAGAGACAGAAGAGAGAACTAACTAGAAAACTGATTTGAAAGAAATGCAGAAGCAGACGGGTAAAAATCTACCAGCTGAGAAGATTGTACCTCGCTCATCCTGTTCACATTTTTTGTGTTTGGTTGTGTTTATCGACGTAACGCGTAAAGTCACCAGTAGATGGCGGCACTTACACTGATTTGAGTTTTTCGATTGTTTAGTGCGCTTCTTATATGTTTTATTATTTGGTAATTGCAGTTTAACAGCGATGTTTATTTTGTCAAAAAAAACGGAAAAAACAAGATCTTGTTGATCTCATTAACTTAACTTACCAGGAACAAATTCATTGTGCTAAGCTGCTAGTGCTAGGTCGGTACCTACATATGTACTTAGCTTTTACCTACCTAAGTTGCGTGCGATTACGCTAAATTGAACTAAGCAAGGGAGCCAAGTTGTGTTTAGAATAAAATGGGTCAAATGTTTCAATTAATAGATAGATATAGGTATACCTAGGCAAAGATCTTGAAAGGCGCGTAATTTTGCAGAAAGGATTCAAATATCGGGAAGGGATAGGTTTTTGTTGTTGCCAGGTTTGTCTAGACTCTAACAGAACTCTAGATTCCTTTTCTAATGCTTTCTCAATTGCATTCAGTTTCGTTCCACACACCAGATCGATATTATTTTTAAAATCGAGTTGATTATTTATTCCCCGGGATCACGTTTCTTATTTGCCTAGGCATACACAAAAACTGTCATCTGCTTACAATGTCATAAAGATGGCACTCACCCAACAACAACATCCTGTCACGAAAAAATTATTCCAGGCGATCATATTTTTGGGAAAGCAACTTGATCGCGTTGATAAACGATGCCTTCCTACAATTCCTACAATTCCTGCTATTGCGAAACCAGTGGCAAAATTCCATTGCGAAACCAGTTTTGAGGATACTTCATTTCATAAGAAATAGAAGAGAGTCAGAGAAGAAAAGATAAGAGACTCAGAAGAAAACTTGATTTGCAACCAAAGCAGGTGGGTAAAATTCTATACCAGCTGAACGCCTTATGCAAAATTGTGGTGGCCCTCCCTCCTGCTTCTTGGATTTATTTGGAGTTCTTTTTGCGTTTTGTTGTGCTTATCAACGTTACTAAAACAGCCACCGATAGATGGCGGCGCTTGTCCAATAGATTTTTATAAATCTATTCTGCTGATTCAGTATTTTTGTTATCAAAAGCACGAAAAAAGAGAAAGGTCTTGTAGCCTTTCCACTTTCCATTACCTAGTGCGATCTCAGAAGTTTTGAAACTTTTGAAGTTTTGAAACGCCGATAATTGAATTGAAGTTTCGGTAGTAAGGACAATTGTTAACACCAGCCCTACCAGGTCATCATGCTTGGTCACCAAGATTTGTTGATAAATCAAGCTCTGCCTTACCTACAACAGTTTCATCTGCCTTATTCTCATCTTCATGGTTTTCTTCCTCCTACATTCTTGCGCCCTTGCCAGTCGACGTTTCTTTCTTCTTCTTTGATTTTTTGCCGATAACGAAATTGCAGAAGCCGTGTGAAAACAAAAGCATCAAAACAAGTTTTACACCAACAAAGCTTTGCCACACAGACACAACGACAACGCCATACTCATACCAAGGCAAAAGCACCAGGAGCACATAAGTTTGTGTCAGGCTGCTTAGCCTAGCTGGTAACAGGTAGATCTAAATTTTTGCCAGTCTGTTTTGGCTTCAAAGAGAACCAGCCGAACAGGTTTTACATGCAGTGCTGTTACTAAACAAGTTTGAGAAGAGCGTTAGACAGAATAGAGTAAGAGCTTAGAAGTAAGTAAAACTGATTTCCAAGCAAAGCAGACGGCTAAAGAACTCTACCAGCTGATCATCCTATGCAAAGTTGTAGTGACCCTACCTTCTGCTTTTCACTATTTTTGTGCTTATCAACGTTACGTATGCAGCCATCAATAGGTGGCGGCACTTACACTATTTTGAGTTTTTCGATTGTTTTATAAGTGGATTTTTTTTAATTTTTGCATATTTATTGTGTGCACATATTTTTAAAAAATATTTTTAAAAAAAGGACACGCGTCATTTTTTCTAGAATTAATAGGGAATAGGTCGGAAGCTGCCTTATCAACCTGGGTATGAAGTGTAATTTAAAAATCCTATCCTAAAGCCAAAAGGAAGGTATTCGAAAATCCGAAAGGGAAAAGTTTGTTCTACCGAGTTTATTATTATCCTTTCTAGCTCTTGCTCAATTTCATTCCGTCTTTGACCCACCAGATCGATTGCGAAATCTTATCTTCAATCCAATTGTTCTTTCGGGGCCAAATTTATTTGCCTAGACATTTCACAAAGCCCTTGGCATACGAGATTTCTAAATAAGGCCCAAACGCAGAAGACGTTAAATTGGTATAAGTGTCGCCATCTGTTGGTAGCTGCGGTAAGTCAACGATGTCAGTGGCACACTCACCCAACACAACAACATCCTGTGACGATCAAATACCAGGCGATCATATTTTTGCGACAGCAGCCTTTTATTTTCTCATCTTTCATGGTTTCCTATTTCCAGCTCACAGATGTGTTCGTTGTTTGTTTTTTGTATTATTCTTTGATTTGCTTTTAGTGTCAAGAATACTGTGTGAAAAGATAAAAGCATCAAATCATGTTTTGCACACAGATCCAAACACAGCAAATGTATAGCTTTATGTTTTCTTGACATACCTATGCGTCGACACATACCAGCGCAAATATTCTCATTTTATGGTTTCCTTCCTCCTACATTTTTTTCAAACTTGTCTTCTTTGTTCCCTTCTTCATTTGATTTTTTTCAATAGGTCCAAGTAACACGAAAGCCGTGCGAAAAGAAAAGGCGGGAAGTTTTTTTCACTAATCATCTTCATCTGATCATACTAATACCAAAGCAAAAGGACCAGGCGCTCATAAAATTGTACCCGGAGTTGGGTTTGTCAGTCTGTTTTTCTTTCAAAGTGAACCAGTCAAACCGGTTTCGCCAAACGAGTTTCGGAAGTCTGTGTTGTGTCCATATTCGATGGGGCTTTAATAGAGACACAAACGAGAAGGTAAGAAAGAAATAACAAAAACGAATTTGCAAGCAAAGCTGGTGGGTAGAAATCTGCCAGAATTCTGATTTCTAGTGTAAATTTTGCCATTTGTTTCGCCAATTTGTACCTATTATTCTTTGGTATTATTCTTGGTGTTTTGTTGTTTGTTATGTGCAGCCACCGATAGATGGTGGCACTTGCAATGTTTTGAGTTTTTCGAGTATTTTTTTTTTATATTTTCAGACACTTTTTCCGAAAAACTATGAAATTTAAAACACAAATCAAGTAAGGTATAACAGATAGGGAATACGTAAATTTCGTATGGGTCGCCATCCTGTTTTATAGATAGGGAAAACGTAAATTTCGTATGGGTGTCGCCATCCTATTTTTAGATGCCAGATTTGTCGCACATGGCCACTCATTATCTGTCACAAAAATTCCTCAACCCAGACCATCAAATTTTGCAACACCAGTGCGGTCACGAAGATTTGTTGATTAACAAAGCCCTACCTTACCTACATATTGCTTTATCTTTCTCCTACAATTTTTTTCGACCTCGACACCATACTCATAGCAAGGCAAAAGCATCAGGCGCTCAGAGGTATGTGCCGGGCTGCTAGCCTAGCAGGTACCTAGATCTTAACTTATGTCAGTCTGTTTTGCTTTCAAACTGGAAGTCAACCAGCCAAACAGGTTTTGCATCCAATATTCTTCTTTGCTTCGCGTTCTTCTTATTTTATTTTTTTTTTCACTGCGAGAAACAAAGCATATAGTGAGAAGAAAAGTTTTGCACATAAAGGCAGAAAAAAGCTGATCGTGGCGTCACCAACAAACAGCATACTAACACCACAGCAAAAATACCAGGCGCTCATAAGTTTGTGTCGGGCTCCGTCGTTTTTCGCCCACACCCCACGTTCACGGAGCTTCATAGACAAAGAAGTGAGTAAGAAGTAAGAAAAACAAATTTTCGAGTAAAACAGACGAGTAAAAAACAACCACCTGATTCCTTTAAGCAAAATTGTTATAACCCTCCCTCCTACTTCACCTGTTATTGGTTACCGACCAACTAGGTATCTATCAAATAAACGTATGAAGCCACCGATAGATGGCGACACTTACACTGCATTGAGGTTTTCAATCCACTCAAATCGATTTCGATCCAGTCTTTTTTTAAAAACGAAATGTAGATCAAAGAAACGATACACACCTAGCAAAACGAGCGAGTACTACAGTGTTTACGCAGAAGTAAGAGTGCGTCGAATGGACCGCTGAATATCCCATCCTGTCCCTTATTGTAAATTTGTGCTATTTATGTTTTTTTTTTGACGATTTGTCTTATACGATGAAAATTGGCGTGGTCCAACCGCCCTTATTACAAGTTTCTCCTAGTTTCGCCTAAATGTATTCCAATATTTTCGTGGATTCAACCCCATAAAGCAGGCGCGGCTAAAAATTTTGAGAGAGTGAAATCCACCGTAAAATGCTTCTTTTTATTTCTTATTCTTTCATTGATTAGGCTTAAGGCCTGTGGGAGTGGCCCAAACACTTCTAAAAATTAAATGTAGAACTAAGTATTTTCCACGTAAAAAATTAAGTAAAATTTTTTCGATTTGGAGCAAAAATATTTAACAAAATGAATTTGAAATTTTACCCTTAAAATAGATGCCGCGTCTAACATTCATTGGGAGATGCTAAATCAGTCTTTTAAAACGTCTTACAGTTTTCAGAGTAATCTGGAAATAGTTGCACATTTAGACCGATTGTGGGCGTGTGGAAAATTTTGTGGATTTCAAAAATTTTAACACTTGTATTGCTTCGCACGGCATGGAGCTTACGTAAGAAATTTAAGCTCTACAGCATGTATGTACCTACCCTTTGCTTTTGAAGCAAATGTTGTGTAAAACCCTACTTAAGCAGGTATCAAACCTTTCTGTTAAAAACTTTCATCTTTCGTATAAAATAAATAAGACTCTCCCATATACCTACCTACTTGAATACCAACCAACATATATATCCCACAACCTAATAATGATATCCTTGTAATGATCTTCAACAAAAGCACTTTCCATACAAAAGCTTCATAAGCCCGCCACAGGTTATGTTCAGAATGAAGCATCATGTCGTCTGCTTGCCCTTAAATCCTATCCCATAGCCAAATTCTTGGCACCTCTTGCTGGATCTCTAAGTTTTAATATTTCCTCACTCTTCTTACCCCTGTCTGTTGCATAAGACCATTCACTGATATGAACTGGAGCATGTGTGCTCAGTGTCCATGTCTCGGCATGAGATTTTGAAAACCCCCATTCAGCATCTTCTCTAATTGCCATAGTTTTGTCATTTGGCCACAAGGAAGGTACACAAAAGTACACACACATCCCTCATCATAATTGTCTACAAATCCTGACTGGACACACACATTTCTCTCGCTCCATGTTCATTTAATTTTATTATTCTCCCCCTAAATGGGTCCTTGGGGCGAAACTCTTGCGCCGCAAATTGACGTCCTCGGTCTGCGGTATCACTCATTGCATAGTGTTTCCACTTTCAATCTTTTCCACTTTTCCCCGGTCGTCGTCGTTTCATAAATTGTCTGTCTGTTGAATGGTTCTTTGTTTAACGTCGACGTTCCACAGAAGGAAAGACACATATAGGAGGTACCTACACTTATGTGTAGGTATGTGAAGGTTCTTTAGGCCATTATAGCCATTCCGACAGCCAACTGTTGCACCTCATCATACATACCATATCCAACACAGTGTTGAGGCAGGTTCATATGACGGTGACGGTGATGTGCTATGCCACACATACTGGAAGTTTCCTCTTTTCCTTTTTGATTCGGCGTATTCTCCAGAGTCCTGAGGGTGAATTGTGCTCTTCTTTGTGCTAATTTAATGCTTGTTCGGATTTTCGTTCCCCTTTGTTTACGTTTTGTATACAAACGAAGTTAAAGTTTAAAGTAGGCACTTTAAGACCATTGAAATAGAGACGATAATTATTATTTGTGCTAGCCCTGCTTATTGGGGATATTTGCGTTGGTCCCTCAATGGACTTTAAACTCCTTTGTGGACCGTTTCCAATATGGGTCATATTTGAAAGTGGATTAAATTTAAGTTCCCGCAACAGGTTAGGTAGGTCTTAAGGTCACAAGGCTTATGTTTGCTTAAAAGTATTTAAACTCGCATCTTTGAATCCTGGCGAATAGGTGTATTAATGGCCTTCTCCACTTTGAAGCGTAAATTGTAGCGATGCTACCCAGGACAAAAGGCATGTAACTTTTTTTTACAACACTTAAGGCTCCATTTTAGTCTTTCAGAGCACTGCAAGAATTGAAAGCCGTACCCGCTTTGTAAAATGCAAAATAAGGGCGAGACTTGTCCTTCTTTTGATTTCTCTCTCTCTCTTTAAAATATTTGGGGAATCCTGCAACAATTTTCACTTCAAGGATCCAATTCCGAAACTATATCCCATCATAAGCTGGGTCCATGCCGAGATTCCTAACGCTGTAAGGTTTATTCTGCTTTTAAGGAACCCCTGTTTCATAATGTCTCAACTGTCAATATCAATAAAATTATTTAAATCCACAGCAGGGTTAAGTTGCTTTAAGTTGTTTTTTTTTTATATTTTTTTATAGGCGATTATTATGTTAATTGTGTACATGGTAGATGCCGGTTTAATGATTCTCTAGATGAGCTGTACAAATGCGATAAAGAGATCTGGGGGCTCTCTGTTCATTGGCGTTTTATGTGAGGAAATAAAATATAAAATCCTAATGAGGGCAATCATTTTAACGATACACATGCGTGTGTATTGCCATCAGGATTAAATACCGCTTATATGATGGTTGTAAAAAATAGGGACATGGACTCGTGTTATTGATTCAGTTACAGACTTTTATTTCTCTAATTTCTCGGTGTAATCGCTGCGAAAGTGTGCACTGTAAAATTTTACGACAGAAGGCAACAAAATGTGAGCTTAAAATTCAATCAGCAAGAAATCCCGATTTGTCGGGAGCTTTAAGGATCGATACGTGACATATTGTTTTAAGAAGTTCCTAAACCATAAATCAAGGCATTCTTTTGGTTAAATCAAATTCACTGCGTTGAAAAATTATTTAAGCATAAATACGATCCATCCATCTACATATGACATCAGTAATGCTTTGCCGCATTCTTTGAACAATTTGTTCAACGTTCCCGAGTGTGCCGACTTTATTCGAATGCACATGACTGGAAGAATCAATATAATCCACATGCATATTATCTCAGTCAGCAGGAAGGACATGGAACAAAGTGGATTTGATTTCTCCGCATTCTTTTGAGGAATCAAATCTTTGAGTAACATCGATTAGATTCGAATTTACATCTCATTTGCATCGAATGCTGGTGGAATGTTGAACAGGAACAAAAATGGAAGATTGAAACCGAAATCGGAATGTACCGCACCTACTTGCGTCACTCCTTGCATTGAGTGGCTTGGATATATGTTAATCTTCCGTCTGGCATCTATCGATTGAATTTCGATATCCGATATAGTGGTAGAGCTATCGGTATGATAATAGCCTTTATTTTCTTTAGAATATACCTAACCTGCTTTAAATTCTTCAGTCCATTCAGTCCAGATACCGACTGTTTGCTTTAAAGCCTTCCAAAAGACAAATTCAGTATTTGGCTTTCGGATAACTTGAACCAGAACTATGATCTAGTTTGTACTTCAGATAGCGGTTTAATAGTGTTCATACTATCCTCGATAGTATTTTAAGGCTTGAGGACATAAATAGCAGAAATTTTACAAATATTTTGAGACTTAAAAAAGGGTCCCGCTTTGCAACCATTTAGTTTCACATTATCTGAGCGATCCTGGGGATTTGGCTTCGTTTATTTTCGTTCGATCAGAATGGTTTCGACAAATTCGGTTTCCACAAAAATGTCTTGAAGCTACACAATTCTTGAGCCCTTCCTTGTGTTCATTTCGCAACATGGAAATTTTAATTGTGCTGTCCTTACGCCTTAGTATGTCCGACTAAGTGGCTGGGCCAATTAAAGTTATTTGGCGGTCCCACATTCGCGAAGGTCTAACAAACTCTCCGAGAGTTTCATTTGCCATGAGAGACCTTTCAATTCGGAATCTGCAAAAAAAACAGTAGGTCCCGTACATGTGCATAAGTTAGGTAAGGTTAAACAGGGGTGTTGTGAAAAAGGCCAAACAGACACTGGGCACCAAAACGGGCCCATCGCGATTCCTGTGAGAACCAGTTGAACTTAACATTCAAAAGGCAAAACAACCTAAACACTATCTCCCTGTTGAAATGGCCAACTTTCCTATAATACCCAAGAAGGCATTTAAAGTTTGTGCCGTCTACTTCCGCTAAACTTTCGAAGAAATATTCCCCTAAAAATTTCCGGCCGGGATACAATATTCCCGCTGAACTTTCAAACTTTTGCTTAATTTTTGTCAGAAATATTCCCTAAAAATTTGCGCATACGCGGAATTGCCTCGCTTTTACACAGTATGTGTGATCAACCGCCTGCAGAAGGGACAAATATCTGTGTTAGAAAGTCGGAGCCTCTTTGTGCATTTCCGCAGGAGACATTGTCCTGTCAGAATTCCCACTGAAGCCCTAAGCTTGTTTCTCCTAATTATTTCTAATAGTGAAATAATGATCCTAATGATCCTTTTACGTCAAAACGTGGCCTGAAAACCTTGAATACCCTGTGTACAGCAAGACTAGACCACCTTTTTTCTCCTCAATCTTTCCGAAAGGAATAATTCCAATCAACTTAGTTTTTGGAGTTTTAATTGCGGTATCTTGTACTTTCTGGTAAAAAGAACCAATTTCGTTTTTTAAGTGTTGAGACTTTGACCACAGATTTGGTCTAGATGCTGATCGTCTTCAGAGTAATCTCTATGCTTTCACTCAAGATATTTTAGTACTTTCCCCGCACCATAAGGTTAGGTTAGGTTGTAAGGGTTGTTTGCATTTGGTGCAAGTTCACTCGGTGGCCAGATTGTCCATTGGGTTAGCCTTGTAAGGTGTAGACAAACATGGTTGGACATTATGTCCTGCTAACTGAACCAGCCTGATCTTTAAATAAGTCTTTTTAGGTCTAGTTAGTAGTGATATTCCTACCAGGTCGTCCAGGCTATCAAAGAACCTGACTCCTAAAAAGATTAGTCGTCGTTCTTGGAGAGCTGGACAGTGGCAAAGAAAGTGTTCCTTAGACACTATTTCTTCTTCATTTCTACAGCTTCTGCAGAAGTCGTTCACAAAGATTCCCATTCGTGTAGCCATGACACCAATGGTGCAGTGTCCTGTGACTATACACCAACGAGTGTTCTTATAAAGCTTCTACTGAGAGATAGAAGGGTCGTTGTTCTTTTTATGTCGAGTACTGGCCATAGGCAGTGAGTTATGATACAATCCTTAGACTTTCCCCGCACCATTACCATTACATCCTCTGCGTATGCCGTGGCAGCTGATACCCATATACCCCTTGTCGTCTTCCGAATGTTGTTGATTAACCAGCACCCACAGGAGTGAAGATCATACTCCCCCTTGAGGTATTCCCCTGGGTAACAGACATTCTATCCGAGCTTTGCCCAATCGAACAGTTAATTTTCCTCCTTGCAAGCATGTTGCAAAGCCAACTTAAAATGCTCTGTACTAGAGCATTTTCAATTTCACTATGGTCTACGTTGCTTAAAGCCCCTCAATATGTGAAGGCAGCCAACGCAAACTCATTGAAGTCTAGACTCCTGTGTATTTTGGCTACCACCTCATGCAAGGGGGTTCCTATGGATTTGCCCTTCATGTGTGCATGCTGCGACTCGATTAGAAATATATTGCCGCATCTGATCCTAGTAGTCGTTCCAGGGTCTTAAGCATAAAGGATGAGAGACTTATAGGTCTGAAGTTCTTTGCTGCTGTATGCCCCTGTTGGCCAGCTTTAGGTATAAAAATCACCTTAAATTCCCTTCAAGTTGAAGGAATATATTCTATTCTTAGACTGTGTCTGAGAATTCCCATCACATTTTGGATTGCCAACTCCGGTGTTCTTTAATGCATGGTCGAAAGAACGCCATCTGATTCCTGAGATTTGTACAGCTTGAAGGACCAAATTGCCAACCGTTCTTTTTTCCTGTCAGTGTCTCCTCTTCGGCGAGAAGGATTCTTCTCTTCTCCTCTTCGGATAGAGGGAGAGGCAATGCTCTCAGATTGCCGAAGCATACCGTCCGTTAATGTGGACCCAGGAAAGTGAGATCCACCAAAGCTTCCCGAACCACCGGGCTACTCTCAGTCCCAGCCCAGGTTCCATCATTTTTCCTAAGGTAGAGGAACGTACGCTTCTTTTGAAAGCATCTTACGCAGCCTCGAGGCCTCGTGTGTTACTGCGATGGATTCGCAGTATCTTGTCCATAAAGCTCTTTTTGACCTCCTAACTTGTTGTTTGCAATCCCTGTACTCATTTCATGTGTTGTCAATAAGCTTCGCTCTATTGTAGAATTTTCCTACCTTTAAATCTATGTTATTAATCCACCACTTTGGTTGGGCTCTTTAATGAGTCGATAGATCGGACATGCCTTCTCGAAAGCCAAAGTTAGTACCCTACTGAGATTTTCTACCGCCCTATCTAAGTCATCTGAGCCATCTACGATGCCCGCTTACGCATCCAGGTGCCTATTCGCCACCTCTATGTAGGTATTTGCCCAATCGGCCGATTCTGAGATTCCTTTGAAAGCTATATACCCTGAACCGAAGCCCCATCTTGAGGCGTATCGATCGGTTATCCGGTTTGAGCCAAGGGTAATATCAATCACGTCTTGCCTATTTCTTACCACGAAAGTGGGTGAATGCCCTCTATTACAAATTGTTGAGGCCAAAAGATATTATATAATCATATAAACACTCACCTCTTGCATTTATGTCGCTGCTGCCCCATTTGGCCATTCAATGTGCGAAATGAATCCATTTTATTTCATTCGTTAGTCTTGAAACACCTGGGGAGTCGTGGCGTAGTGGTTAGTGTGTGTGATTACTTCGCCGGAGGTCTGGGTTCGAATCCTACCATCATCACTTGAAAAAAAAGACTCGTTCTTTTTCACGGACCCCACCTCCGCGAGGTGGTTTGACAAGCCATCCAAGTGTATCATTTGTCTTGAAAAACTTCTCAAACTGCCATTCGGACTCGGCAAAAAATTGTAGGTCCCCTTGTATGTGAAGAAATTAACACACACAGCATACATTGTTGAGAAGTTGGCCCTGGTTCACCTCGAGCTGTTGCGCCACTCTATTTATTTATAGTCTTGCAACACCAAATTTAAAAGTTTTTTTTGGCCTGAATTCACATACTTAATGCCAACATTTTTTTTCGACCACGCCCCCAAAAATGGGTGCAAGCTGAAATATAAAATCAAATAATTGCAATTTGGTTAGAATCATGAAAAAAATCGTTAAAGGCGAATATTAATGCTTAAAAAAACAATTTCTCCCCAAAAACGCCCCCAAAAAGTAGGCGGAGCTGAATATTTTTATGTTATAAACTTAGCAACTGGCCGTATCTTTAATATTTGTCCTACAATTTCTTTTTCGAGTTGGAACTAATTTTCTGAGAAATCAGGTTTTAAAAATTCAAACATGTTAAAAGTGGCCATATTCGATTGTGTGGATGGTCCAATTTTTGTCTAGTTAAAGGTTTCTGGCCGCTATCACTCTGCACTAAAATTTGAGTTCATATGCCTTGTCTAACTTGACCAAAAGGCATCTTGAAATAGAATGTAAATTTGAGGCAAGCAACACTCAAAGTTTCAGTTCTCTAGCTCTATTTTAAAGACCTAAAAACTGCTTACATACGGACAGACGGACGGACCTTAATTAATCAATTCAGCTGTACTTCTCAATAATAATCTCTAAAAGGTCTTTGGGGTCTACGGTGATTATTTCACTGAGGTACAAACTACGCATTAAAATGAATGTACCCTGAGTCGGGTATAAGAAAATCTCAAATGTTTAACCTTAAACTGACATCTAGCCAATTTCATCATTGCCCTTACTTATAATTTTCCTGGAGCACCGTCATGAGAAGTCACAAATGTATTGTCATCATTGGAAAAAAAAAAACAAATTGCTGTGCTACCCAAACTCAATGTCCTACCTTTTGCCGTTCTGCAACAAGGGATTACATGTCATCTTATTATCTCTTTCGCAGGACGATAAACCACTCAATTATATTGAATGATTGTCGGAAAAAAACCCACAACAGGGGCAAAAAAAATCGTTAAGTCACGGTTAGCTTTTTCCAATATCAAGATGTCGAACCGGATGAGTTTTTACTTCACATACATATAATGTGAAAGGACCCACATCACCATCACCATCTCCTGTGAAGGCACGCCAATAAACGAAATGATGTCGGATGTAACAGCTCAAGATGTTCCTGCCTGGTTGACTTTTCTTTTATTCACACTTTGTTTCCTTTTATTTGTTATGCTGGAGGAGCCGCAGGAGATCGGATGGGAGAACATTTTGTTATTTGTATACAGAGGGAAAGAAGAAGAATTTCAACTCATTTAAGGAGTGAATTCCACTTAACTACCTGCAAGTCATACAAGTTCTCCATTTCGAGGTATCCGTGCCAATTGAGCCTTAGGCATGACCCTTTTGTCAGTATTCTTTTGAGGCTTGCTTAATGTTGTGAAATAAAAGTGTAGAAGGTTATTTTTTTATTTTGAAAGCTCCTTCGAGGACCTTAATTTTATTTATTGTCAAGCAATAGCCAAGTGGGCGAATTTGTGGCACCACTGGAAATTAGAAGCTTCCGTTGGTCGTTGGAAGGAATTTTATGGTTGAGTGGTTAGATCAACTTGGCTCTGTTTAAGTTTCGACCTGCTAAAAGTGTTGGAGCAATTTATTGCTTCGGTGCCGATACATCAGAGGTAATTCGAGACTGCGGTCGAGTTAAGTTGATACAGCCGGAAGGGTGTTAAAGTGGAAGGAATAAACATTTTGTCCACGTAGGTAATTTTGTTTGTTACTGGAACAAGGATTTATGAGAAAAGTAATGATGAAAGCAAATGAGTATCGGGCAACTGCAACGGCTTAAAAGAGGCTTTTGAGCTTGTTCTACTTTTTGGATGATAGATTTTTTGACAGAAGATACACCAAGCAGTGGGATAGATGTACAATACAATAAAAATATAGGTTCAACTCCGACGATGCCAATTAATCCATCAACAGCGATTCTGATGCCGATTCCTATTCAAGGTAAATCAAGTCCTCAATGCGCTCGAACTGGTCCATGTGTCAGTTCCTTAACGCCAAGTTTTGTATTTATATAGAGCTATGGGTTAGATTCTTAACTATTTAAGGACCAGTTGGGCATCAGGTGAAGCACCTTTTTCTACAAGGTGGAAGCCCTAATTCCCTACATTGCATATTCTGATTCCTAATTTAAATTAACGTCACATACTGTGATAGGTTTAAATAGGCTTCTTTCCGTAACACCGATAAGCAGTTCGAACAAAGAACCATTGTAAAAACTACACCAAAAACTGCACCCAAAAAACACTATTTCCTTTTACGACCCTGTTAAAGTCTAATTATAAAACCTCAAAGTACAGTTTACTCGTTAATTGACACACAAATAAACACAAAATAAATAATGAGAAAAAAACGAAACCCACCCACCCTTCGCTTATATCCAGGGAACGGGAAGTGTATCACAGCATTAATCCTGTCTCGCACAAAAGTACTAGTTTAATGATTCTAATTAAAATCTTTTGCGCGGATATGTTTTTACTATATAACTCCGCATAACTAAACATTTCTCGACGCCTTCGTTACAAGCTGGCACATCCTTTTCGTTTCTGAATTTTTGAGCAAAGCCACTCTCGGCTTTCGTTTCTTTTGTTTTGTGTTTTTTGTTGAAACACCCTGCAACAGAATTTTTATTTCGTTTTGTTGCCTTGCATGTTGCACTTAATTGCGCACAAAGGAAGGCGATGACAAGCAAACAGCTGTGCACGACAAGAAGGAACTTATTTCAGCATTATGACAGTGTATACTGTGTTGTTGGGACAGCATAAATAATTAACGTTACCACAGAGGCAGTCTTGAAATTTTGCCGCTTTCTTTAAAATGTTTTGTCACCCACACAAATGTGAATAATATATTATAACTAATACCCCTCCTCTGTTTCTAGATACACAGGGTTCTATTCTCTATCTAGAGATGATTTAAAGATTTAAATTTAAAGGCTCACCAGGAGCCCAATATAAATACCTACATTAAAATGTGTTTGTGTAACGATTAATGTTACGGGCCGGACCTTATGTTTACTCGAATATAGTTACCAAAGAATTTCGTATTTGACTGATTATTAAGAGTGTTTAGTCTAATAGTTACTAGCCAATATGGACTAGCATCTATTACAACCTTGAGCTTCGAGTGAACATTCCATTTAAGACGTGCTAACTTATGAATTTGCTGCACTTTATACTTAAGATCGATGGCAAATGCCACCGGAATATTTGAAGAGTGATGACTGAGTCTAGTCTGATGATGACTAGTCTGTACGTATCGATTACAGTTATGATTCGGTTTCAGGTATTTTTTCAAGCTTAAAAAGGGTCCTTCCGGGAAAAGCTACTTGTTGAAATTTTTTTATAAAAACTTCAAATCTTTTTTGAAAAGAAAAAATTATCACTTGATCAATAGAAATTTGGTCAAGTTGGTGTGTTTTTGTACTCAATCGATAGGAGGTATATTGAGTTTGATTCATAGTTTTGCAGCATGGAGAAATAATTGCCGTAGACGACCCCCAGGACCTTAAGGACATATGATCGCGAGCGAATTGTTCGTCGAATCAGTAGCTTTAAGGGCTTAAATTTTGAGCTAGGAACTTGAAACTTGATATCTATTCTCTCTAAAGCCTCTTTATCACAAGGAACAGAAACAGAATTTCATACATTAGCAACGCAAAAAGCGTTCAGCGAATTTAGGTCTCAGTTGCTAATGTCACTGATCAGACTATAAAGAGATAACCAACTTGGCACAAGAATTCTCTTTTTGCCCCCAAGCTACCACTGACTGGGGATTGCATATGTGTTCTGTGCTTTGCCTGGCAGACTACTACACTCTCAGCTGGCGGGTGTTTCACACAGGCAGCAAATCAAAGGCAAACCCCATGGCAGATTCCACTACGTTCCGTATCGTTCCCTGTAGGTGTTTTTGCGGGTTTTAGCGGGCAGAGGGTTGCAGACTTGGCTATCTCTTTATAGTCTGATCTGTGCTAATGTTAATGTTAATTAACGTTGCTTGTGACAACGCGGCTTAAGTCCCGAAGCAGTACAAGTGTAAAAATATTGGAAATCTGCCCACTGACAAGCCCACTTTACTTATTAGCATGAAATATCAAAGTTGCCGTAGGAATTATTATTATTATTATTATTGAGTTCTTGCACTTTCTCAGCTGAATTGGCTGGAAAAAGTTTACCGATCAGTAGATGCGGCTCGGACGATAATGAGGAGGGAGTTCACCCTTTCTCACTAGACCCTAGTTTTTTTTTTTAGAGTTTTTTTTTTTTTTTTTTTTTTTTTTTTTTTTTTTTTTAATTTAGGAATTTTCTCACTATATGACAAGTCTGAAGTATCACTGCCTTCTGTCCCGTTGTTGCAATTTTCGCGTTGATGCCAATTTTTGTAAGGTTCTTCTTCAACTGATGTGACATAAGGCCTTCAGCGGAAATAACAATAGGGTAGATGTTCACCCTATCCAGCTGCCATACTGCTCTTAGTTCTATTGCTAAGTTCTCATACTTCGTTATCTTATCTGCTTCCGTTTTTTGGATATTGCTCGTCAATGGTACTGCGATGTCTATAATCATTGCCGTTTTACATCTTTTGTCTATGAGGACAATATCCGGGCGGTTGTAGTCCACTGATCTATCGGTTAGGATTGGACGGTCCCAGTACATAATATGCCTATTTGACTCTAGTATGTCAGCAGGCTTGTATTTATAGAAAGGTAGCATGTTCTCTATTAGGCCCCATTTTTGTGCTAGTTCCTGGTGGACTATTTTTGCCAGTTGGTTGTGCCGTCCTAAGTAAGCTGAATTTGATAGCACAGGGCATCCTGCTATTATATGATCAATAGTTTCACCTGGCTTGCTACACTTTCTACATATGTCGACCAAATCTGCTCCTAGGCAATGTTTTTCGTAGTTCCTAGTTTTGATGACATTGTCTTGAACAGCGATCGCGAATCCTTCGGTCTCCGGAAAAAGATATCCATTTGTGAGCCATTTGAGGGAGCTTGCTTTGTCAATGTGCTCTTCCCGTAAGTTTCTGGGGAACTTTCCATGTAGCCTCATGTCCAAATATCTTTCTTCTGCTATTGTTGTAGTTTCAACTGCGTAATCCACAGTCTCGCACTTTAGGTTAAGAGGCGTGTAGTTGTCGTCTAATGCTCGAACTTTTGAAATTAATTCTTCGGCAGAGCGAAGAAATTTAATTTTCATTTTTGCCTCGGACGTCCTACACATTTTATACATATTAAGCAGGCCTCTTCCCCCTTCTTTCCTTGGAAGATATAGGCGATGAACTGAGGAATTTGGGTGTAGGCATCTGAATTTGGTAAGCAATCTTCTTGTCATTCTATCCAATTCATTTAAATCAGTATCTGACCACTTGAGGATGCCGAATGAGTATGTAATGGGGGGTATTGCCCAAGAGTTGATGCCTTCCATTAAGTTCTTTGCTGACAGTTTGGTGTTCAATATTTTTGTTAGCTTTCTCCTATATTTCTCCAAGAACTCCGCTTTTAGTCCCGTGTGGTCGATTCGTGCATTCTGTGCGATTCCCAGGTACTTGTAGAGTTGTTCATTGTCCATTTCTTTAAGTCCTTGGTAGGGTCCTTCGGGGGGAGCAGGATTTCCTTTGATGACTTTCAGCAATGCGCATTTGTCATACCCAAACGACATGCTTATGTCAGTGCTAAATATTTTGGTAATTTCTATGAGCGAGTGGAGTTTATGACGACTTTCTGCATACAGCTTAAGATCATCCATAAACAGCAGGTGCGAGATTCGTTGCTCTCCTGACGGGCTAAGCTTGTATCCTAGGTTTGAGCGTTTCAGGATAGTTGATAATGGGTTAAGCGCAAGGCAGAACCAGAGTGGTGATAAAGAATCGCCCTGAAATATTCCCCTCAGAATTTTCACAGTAGCAATTTCACTCCTTCCCAGCCGCAGGTTTACCTTCCAATTAAGCATAAGTGAGCTTAAAACATTTAAAGTCTTTGGGCAAACTTTGTACAGCCTAAGTACTTGTAAAAGCCACGAATGGGGTATGGAATCGAAGGCCTTCCTGTAGTCTATGTATCCCATATAAAGGTTTCTTTTCCTCGTCTGTGCCTGTTTTAGGATAATAGCATCTATTGTTAGCTGATGTTTACACCCAAGAGCATTCCTAATGCAGCCTTTCTGTTCCTCTTCAAGAATGTTGTTATCGAAGCAATGTTGATAAATTTTATTGCTGATAAGCGCGGTCAGAAGCTTGTATAGAACCGATAGGCATGTTATTGGCCTGTAGTTTTCCGGTTTGCTGGCGTCACCTTTCTTGAATATTAAATAGGTAATTCCTTCCGCTAATTCTCCAGGTATTACGCTTGGGTTGCTGAGTGCCTCGCTGAATGTTTTTGCCAATGGTTCATGGCACGCTGTTAGGTATTTCAGCCAGAAGTTTTGTATTTTATCAGGGCCTGGAGCTTTCCAGTTCATTGTTTTACTTAGAGCTTCATTTACTTCTTCCTTTGTAAAGCTTTCAACCCTCATTTCCGGCGTTTCTTGCTGACTTCTTTTCACTGTGTCTATCCAGTTCGCGTTCTCGTTGAATGCCCTAGTTTCAGACCAGGTTGAGCTCCAGAATTGTCCGAATGTTTCTTTATCAGGTTTAAATTCTGAGCTTTCATCAAGGGTTTGGGTTTCGATGTTTGATTCCAAGCTTCTAAAGAAGTGTTTCCTGTTTTTGTAGAACTCGTTGTTTTGTTTCCTTCTTTTGTACATCTCATTGTATCTCCTTAACCTTGCACCTTTAACCTTAATCCTTTGCCTCAGGTTATCCTTCAGGTCCAGTAGTTGACGTTTACTTTCGGTATTCCGGAGATCAATGCGATAGCGCTGTGCAATCGATTGGACTTTTCTTTTGACTTTCCTCGAAGTATTGTCCTTCAGGTACTCAGATATCTGGTCATGCATCGCCCTTAGTTGTTCTATGCTTCTTTCAAGCCTTCTTTTCCATATTGGGATCTCTCCTCGGGTTCTGGATGAGTTGGTATTTGGGGTTCGAATCTTCTGTTCATTCAGTTCAATTGCTGTCCTTGCTGCGCAGTAGAGAGCAGTGTGAATATCTCTGAGGTTTCTTTGCTCAACAAAGAACTCAGAGAGGACTCTGTTCACATTGTCCAGAATTCTATTAGCCTCAAGAGGCTTATCAAGCTTGGGAATGTGCGGTCTCTCACCGGGTTCAATGTCCTTGTACATTTCGAAGATGCTCAGGAATTTCTCTTTTGTCTCCACTGGTAAAAGCCCTTGTGGTGTTGTTTGGTTTTCTATCAGTTGCAGACTTCCTGTGGGTTGTGTACTAGCCATGCTTTCGTGTACTTCGATTCCATTGGGTGCTGTTATTATATCAGTTTCGGTAGATACTGACATTTGTGGTGACTGGTCATTTGTTGTTGTGGTTTCCGATTCCGTCTCTAATTGTATTTCTCGTCTTATGTTTTCCAATTCAATAATAGATAGGTATTCTTTTCTAATTATAGCTCTTTTCCGGTCGACGATGTTTTGTTCGGTTATCCTTAGCTCAGGAAACCTTCGAGAAAATTCTTGGTGCAGTTTTTGTCTAAAGCCAGGTAGCGGATTACTTTCGCAATTGTTAACACGGTAGTATATTTTCATAACTTCGATATTCATTTCACGTGTCCATTTGATTCTTTGCGATCGCATTACTCTTCGAGCAGTCCCCATCATTACTGGAGACGAGCCAGAGGGTAATGTGGCTAGTGGTGGTTCTGCCATATTAATCTCTTCGTCCGCTGGATTTCGAGCTGTAGTTTGTTGCAAGACAGGGGCCCGCTTCGTCAGCACCCTGTCACCGGCGGCTCGCATGCTGCCATGACCATCACCGGCTGTGGCCATGCCCTGGCGATCCCCAGGCAGCGACAGTGGGCTAAATATTCTTTCTGTTGTGTTCTCCATTATGGGTCTTATGCACTGTTTTATACCTGTTCGCATAGAGGTATGGTTTAACTGTTACCTTCAGATATGCATTTTACTGGTGCTGCCTGCATACTAGGCCATTTTGGCGGTGTGATCACAGGTACGTCAGTCCTTAGATTGTTCACAGCTCCATTTAGATTTTAGTCGCCTCTTACGACAGGCATGCCTTACCTCGGGAATATTCTTACCCCTTACCCGCAGGGGGATTATTATTATTATTATTATTATTATTATTATTATTATTATTATTATTATTATTATTATTATTATTATTATTATTATTATTATTATTATTATTATTATTATTATTATTGTTATTATTATTATTATTATTATTATTATTTATTAACAAGAACATACAATGTACTAGCTAATCTTAATTTCTACAGCACTAGCTCCAAGGCTTACGGCTGGGATTAAACATAACTTAAGTGAATGGTGTTTTACAATATTACTTGCGGAAGTGTCAGCTTGTCTGAAAACAACCTTGTGGGGGAGCGCTCGTGAGCAGAGCTGTCGAAGTACTGCAATTGCAGTATTTGTACTGCTTTTTGAAACTCCGTACTGCCGTACTGCCAAAAGAGCCAAAGTATTGCTTTTTCCTGCTTTTACGGAACTTCCACTCAATGACTTCGGCTCCAATTATATGAAAATATATAACATGTGTAGGTTTCAGAAATATTTCTTCAGTCGGTATAGACCGAGAGGTCAGAAAAAAATTTGGAGCTATGTCATCCTGTTTGGCTTAACAAATACTTATCTCGAAGCAATTCGGTATACACTTTCTATGCAAAAAATGCAGAACACTATTAGATAGATTATGTCTTATTCAAGCTAGGTATAGCCCCGACTTTAAAATCACCTTTTTACATACCATTAAGGACTAAGCCTCAGCTAAAAAGAAAACAGAGTTTGCTTAACAAACTTGACGTCCAAACTATGCAGTGGACTCTTAGATCTATCTATGGGCCTATGACCTGTCATAGTGGCAAGATATAACTTAACGGTTATGTTTTTTACAAAGCACTTAAAACATTTCAGTCAAAGCAACTCAGTTTTGAAACTATTTGTTGAAAACTTAAAAAAGCTTTTGAGCACCACGACTCGCACGACTCTATATTTGTGTTGAAGTTTAAAGTACTTTAAACAGGCCGGAACCAGTTTGCACAACTTAAGAAGTGTAATGGTTAGAATCTGGCGAAATAGCGATAACTCCTTAAATTTCTATAATAGCCTTCATTGGCTGCAAGCCGTCAATATAACTAGATTCATAAAAATATTATGTAAATACGGAATGACCCAGCCACTTATGCTGAGATTTTGAAATCGCGTCCTTGACTTACGAATCAACCAACTTCTTCGTTAACATGCAAGGAATTTCTGACACGCCCAAAAAAAATTAAACTTTATGTAAAAAAGAAATATTTTACTCCTGCACTGCAGCGTACTGCAATTTTTTTCTTAAAGTTCTGCTTTTTCAAAACTTGAAACGACAGCCCTGCTCGTGAGTGACGCACTCAAAAGCATTCAAATCTGCCACCCACGAGCGCTCCCCCATATAAAGAGTTAAAACAGTGAATTTATATCATTGTGTCTAGTTTAAGATCTTTTAGTACTGCCTTAGGAATCTGAAATTCGGTGTGCGATATCTTTGCTTAAGTGTATTATGATTGACATTTCACAAAAAGCAAAAACCGTCCCATGTGGGCGTGGTCATATTTAGTTTGCTTTCTAATTAACGGTTTTTATTTTATATATTTGTTTTAATTCCAAAAAAATTGAAGTATTAAATGTTCAGATAATGTGTGTATGCTGTCAGCTCAAATTAATAAATGTTTACCATGCCCACTTTTGGGGGAGTTTTGAAGTATAAACAAAATTTTTAATATAAAAATACATCACGTGCATACGACATCTCATAAAAAATATGAGCAAAAAAAACGACGTTATTGAAAATGAATTGATGCCACACACCTTTTTAAGGAAGGAATCTCTTTGCTGATAAATTCTAAATACAATTTAAGTTAATAATTACTCAAATTTAACAACCAAGATTTATGACTCAATTCGGAGCTTGACGGTGGCCAATTGGGATGGGGTATCCAACGATTCGCCGTAAAACGGACCGTTGAATACCCCATTCTATCCCACATTGTAAAATGCTAATGTTATTGTTATTTTTTGATATTTTATAAGTAGTGCAAACCTCGAAAAGGGGCATGGTTCAACTGCTCCTTATTACAAACTATAAATATTAGCATAGACATTTTCAAGTTTCGCTTAAATGTACGAAAAATTGCAATTTTTCAAATTTATTATTTTTGAAAAATCGAGCCCTAAAAGGGGTGTGCCTTAAAACTTTGTATAAACGAAATCTGGAATGAAATCTCGTTTACCTTTCTTGCTAATTTTTTTGTTTTATTCTTTCCTAAATTAGTCTTAAGGCCAGTCGAAATAACGTTTTTCTGGAAAATTTTAGGTTTTTCTTCAATTCTGCGTCCAAATGTGGGCGTGGTCCAAAGTCTTGTATTAACAAAATAAAGAACTAAGTGTTTTCTACATAAAATATTAAGTAAAATATAGTCAAAATAGTTTTCAATTTGGAGCAAAAATATTTAATAAAATGTATTTGAAAATTTGCTCTCTTTTTTGTGTCTTACGTTTATTAGGAGATGCTAAATGTCAAATTTAAGCCTTTTAAGACGTCTGATAGTTTTGAAAGCTCTGTAGGTAGTTGCACATTTAGACCGATTATGGGCGTCTCTTTGGGCGGATTTCAAAATTTTTTTACTTGTACTGCTTCCCATGATGTGGAGCTTACGTACGAAATTTTAGCTCCCTACCTCAAAATTTAAGGCCTTAAAACATGTGACATAGAGACGGATGGACGGGCATGGCTTATTAGATTCAGAATTTGGTCTCGATTATATGCCCTTAAGGTCTTGGGGGTCTACCATTATTATTTCACTGTGTGACAAACTTAATATACCTCTTATCCTATGGAATGAGGTATATAAAAATGTTGACTATTGAAAAAATTCGCTCTAATTTACTACTATAATTTTTATTCCATAAAGTCTTAAAATATAGGGTCCACCCACAATTAAATTGTATTTTATAAGATTAGATTTAAAATTGAAAGTTCTGTACCATTTTATTTTGCTTTATTTCAAATCACCATAGTCCACCTCTGACAGTATGCAATTTATTGTGAAATCGGTTTTCCGCAGTAATTGATGCACCTGCTTACCAGTTTATTTTTATATTTATTGATTTGCTTTCTTTTACGTAAACTTAGTAATTTTTTCTTTTTCTTTTTTTAGGTGAGACGTGAAACACATTTTTTTATATCTTTTGAAACTCATTACGCTAAAAGCGCATTCTAGGCAAATAAAAAAAACCTTCAAAAATATTTCTCAAAATATTAAAGACAAAATTGAAAACAGCAATCAAAATCGGGTAAAATATTTTTTTAATAATATCTCACTCCTCTTTTCAAAAGTAATTTGTTTGACATACAATTAACTCATGTTAAATTTTGACCACAAAATTATGATAATTATGATAAAAATAAAAAAAATAATAAGAATATATTTTTAATAAAATAATTTTTTTGTAAAATGTTAAAAGTTTTTTAGATATAAGGAAATAAACATATAAAATCAGTTGACAACGTGTTAAAATGCAAGTTTTAAGGACCACAACCACTTTCGCAAAGCCGGTGTAAAGCCGCGTTGTCACAAGAAACAGAAACAGAAACAGGAACTGAAAAAAAGCTCCGTTACGTCGGCGATTTTGTTTCTGTTTCAGTTGCTGGTGCTGCAACAAAAAACAGAAACTGAAAATGTTTTGAGAGAGAGTTTTCATATAACCGTCACTGAAAACGTATGACATATCCGTGATACTTTTTGACAAGTTAATCACTTTTCGTACACCCACAACCACAACAAGCACACATCATCAACTAAACTTTGTAACACACCTAAGTAATACTCACCATCTCTAATTTTACTCATACCCTTATCAAGAAAGTGTCTGAAAAATAGCTTGATTCTCTATTCTACCAGCTTTCCATGGCACATTAGATAAAATATTAAAAAACGCATGCAGAAACATGGTTCACTGACAAAATATTTTACATTTTTGCCATTTCAGCAACATTATTCACAATGACATTCTTGTTTGGCATTCCTCTGCATTTAGTTCCTTGGTGGAACCATCATTTTCCGTCCCTGGTCTGGAATTATTTTATTAGAGACATAAATTGATCACTGATTCTTTTTTAAAAACATACCATTAGCTGTCCCTCTGGTTGGCCAGAAATTGAAGTGATCCGAAAAAATACGATGACTGCAATTGACCAATAACTTAGTTTTATATAAATTCAATTAAGTTACTTTATAGATTTGTATTTACCTGCATTAAATTAGATTAGCTGTTAATTTCTTTCATATATTTTCACACGCTCACGCACCCACGCTCAAACAAAACAAATTAACAATTAAAAATTGTTCAAATTTGACAATAAATTTTTGGACTTTTGTCAAAACGAAAAGAGAGCCGCTCACGAACGGCGGTTGCTCGCTCAAACATAAACAAGGGTTGCTATGCAACAGCAACGTTTCGATTTTCTGTTCCAGAAACAAGTCCTCTCGAGTTGTTGATTTTACATCGCTGTTTCAGTTGCTAATGTATGGGATTCTGTTTCTGTTTCAGTTCCTGTTCCTTGTGACAACGCGGCTTAAGGCATAGAGAAACTCACGTTAAAACGAAATCTAAAGTCAGATTTTTGTGAAACAGAATTCAAACAGCGGCTTTGACGTACAAACATTTTTTTGCAAAAAAAGGAACAATACATGATAAAAACGGTGACACGCAGTACCAAGACTCTCTCCATATTAAAAAGAAAAATCACCTGCGTCATAAGTTTATTTAAAACTTTGAACTTAGAACTTTGAATAATCTGCCAATTCTGAGATTCGGCTCGGAAACTTGAAAAAGGTTTCTCTAATATGTTTTGAAACCTGAAAATAGACCGTGGCAGCACCCTAAAAAAATAAAAAACAAAAATATAATCGAGTGAAATCGAATAAAAACAAAAAGTGAGTATCAAGGAAAAGGCGACATAAAAAAACTTGAAAAAAAAAACAGAAGATTTTTGGGACTTCAAACATTAACTTATTCCGTTATCGTTCATTAATTATGAGTATAACCGTTACTTTTCCATAAAACCTCTATAAGGCGGTCAAGAATTGAAAATCTTCTCGTATCAGGCATCACGATTAAGCCATCTTCGATTAAGGTGCCTTTGGATTCATTCTTGCGCATTCAAAAACCTTTCGAAGTCACCCTTCCCAAACTTTTCGAACTTTGTTTAAGCCCGGGGATTCGGGCGGCTACTCAAGAAGTTTCATGTTTTATTGTAAAACTCAGCGTCTGACAACATTGGAAGTGTTGAGGAGGGAATGGTCTGGTTGGAAAATTCAAGACTGAATTCCAAAAACATTTTCCGGCCTTAGAAATTACATTTCCAGAAAAAATTTGTAAGTAGCTAAGATATTTCTGTTCGTTGTTGTAGCGAAAAAAAATGCAACTTGATTGTCCCTAATCAACTTAATTTAACACAAGCACAAACAACAAACCACTTAAGTATGAAACCAAAATGTGGTAAAATTTTGAACAAAAACATAGCAACAAAATTTACTGAAAGTATTAAATAATTTTAGCATAAAAAGTGAGCTTTAATATTTTATAAATCGAAATTTTCAGTAAAAGAACAGAAAAACGTCAATGTCAAATTTGCTGACATACGAACAAAATTATAAACAAAAAATTAAAGAATATAATTGTACGCTAAGCCAAAGGACCGTCAAGTATGAGGCCATGATACGCTGTCCTACAAAGGACGACGGACTGCGTATGGCCTCACCCTCAAACGACCTGATTTATTTTGATATAAAATCGAAAAAAGGAATATTGAAAATTCGTGTTGGAATGCCATGATTTTTTCTCATGATAGAATTTTTTTTTTTGCAGATATTGCGAGCACAGAATTTTAAGACTCTTTATGGCAAAATTTTTCCAATTGACAAGTGTCAAGCTCCGAATTGCATCCTAGATCTTGTTTGTTAAATTTTAGTTTCTATTAACTTTTATTGTAGGTATTAAGATTTTGTCAGTTAAGAATCGCCTTCCTTAAAAAAGGGGCGTGGCATCAACCCCTTTTCAATAACATCGTTCTATTGAAAAGGGGTTAACCCCTTTTCAATAACATCGTTCATCTTTTTAATCAGAAGTGTGACGTATTGATTGTATTTTCACATTAAAAATTTGGTTTACACTTAAAAATGCCCCCAAAAGTGGGCGTGTAATTTTTTTTTCATTTCAGTTGATAGCTTAAGTGGAAGTTTTATGGGTTCGAAGCAATTATATTAGATAAAAACGTTTATAGTGCAAATTAAGTAAGACCACGCTTAAATAGGAGCGGTTTTAGCTTCTTTTTTTTAACCGCAAATCACAAAATACCTAAAGCCGCGTTATCACAGCAACTTAAAATAGGAACAGAAACAGAATCTCAAACATTAGCAACTGAAACTTAATTTCGCTGAATGCTTTTTGCGTTGCGTTAATGTATGAAATTCTGTTTCTGTTCCTGTTTCTGTTCCTTGTGATTACGCGGCTTAAGCGAGGACATCGTATACCAAATTTCAGCTTCCTACTTCAACTTTGATTTGTTCCTTGTGATTACGCGGCTTAAGCGAGGACATCGTATACCAAATTTCAGCTTCCTACTTCAACTTTGATTTTTCAAGCTAAATCAGTAAAGTGGGCGTGTCAGTGGGCGGATCTTAAATATTTTTACACTTGTACTGCTTCGGGACCTAGAAAGAACAGATATCGAGTTTCAAGTTCCTATGGCTCAGACATGGCTCATTTTACTCACAATTTGGTCTCGGTCATATGCGTTTAATTTCTCTATGTTACTAGCTATGAATCAAACTTAATTTACCTCCTATCCTATGGGATGGGTATAAAATCGAAAATTGCTAGTAACATGTTTTATGGTTAAACTAATCTAACCAAATTAGTTGATACCGGTTAAGAACCCAGAATATTTAAGAATAATGCTTTTGAACTTTTTTTCGCGTTTTAAAGCCGAAAACTTTGGATAATTTCTTATACTTTTGATTTTGTTGGACATAATTTGCCGTATAGGATTATGGTTATCGTTGGCGAAACACACAATTTTTGCATACGTTTTTGTGATAAATTTTCCAAAATAAGCAAAATTCGAAGTTTCAAAATATTTTCAGAAAAATTTGTTTTGGTCGATGTCTAAGCGTAATTTTTTTTTAATTGTTTCCATGATTGGCTTCAAAAAGGCTGACCATTTTGCCAACATATCCTCCAATCTTTATTTCTCAAAATCTTTTTAGTACCTATTTTGGAAAAAATCTGTTTTATGATGAAAATATTTTTGAAATTATTGTTTTGTTTTCTTATTTGTAGCTATAAAACTTGTCATTATAAGTGTCAAAAAAACCTTTTGTCTATTTTTAACATTAAAATTAACAATGTAGTTTAACCGTTATGTGCTTATATAAAAAATTGCCCCCTAAAGTGATCTCCTGTTTCCACAGAGTTTGTAAGCGTTAAAAATTTCATCTTTGTTTGGTCCATTGTTGAAAAGTTAAAAGGTGTGGATAGACGGGCAACGGATCGATGCATTAAGAGGTAATTTTTCCATTTTTGGACGAACTTTTTAAAGACTAATTTACTTTCAGCCTCATTACGGATTACCCAAATATGACTTACTAAGACGTGCTTAAACTGCAGTGTTAAATAACTTGAAATAAATAAAAAGGTTATTTCGGTCACTATTTTTATGATATCTCATATCGGACCGTTTCACTCGAAATTGGCATTTTAAGCTGAGTGAAAAAGAATTGTCATTCTCACATGAATATACGTACTGGAACATATTTAAAAATATGATACGCTTGACTAACAAGCGTTTTTAAAAAACACATCGTAAAAAGTAACTCCGTTTTCGTAGAATAAACCCGATGTTGGCATGCATTTAACTTACAATATCGTTTCAAAATTCCGCCGCTGCGGTTTTACCTTACCCTCCAAAAGAAATTGTCTTAAGAATCATTCATCTTCAATCCGAAGCCACTCTTCAAAAGAGTCGAATTGAAAGCATTTCATTGCAAATGTCATGTCAGCATGTCAACCCTTACCTTCTTCTCTATACATCTCAAAAGCATTGCGTCTGGCATTACTAAATTTTTATTCCTTCTTTATTTATTTGCTTGTTTATTGAAGCATATGCAAAGTGAAAAAATAAAACATTCAACCGCCATCCATTCTCTCAAATAAATTTTTATCGTATACGCACTCGAATGGATGCACTTTAGAATGCACTCCAACATGTGAAATGATTCAAAAGGCCAAAATGATTGCACACACAATGTGCTCTCTGGGCAAAAAAAAGAGGATAAGTTCGCAAGCGAAAAAGGATACCCCACTTCAAACGCCCAACTTGTTGTGTTTCGATACATCCATGGGCACTGGGTTAAATGTGAAAAGAAGCGGGGCAGGAAATGGCAGCAAAATACATTTAAAATCAATTTACATTTGTGTCTACTGAGCTGTACACTTCTATAAAGTGTTCTACATGCGAGTATTCCACTACCTATATAGAATTATTCTGTATCCTTGTTGTATCCATTTGTGTTTTTCAATGACTTTTATTGTATAGACTTGAATGTGTAGTGTTTCTTCTTTTTTTTCCAATAATTTGTTGACATAAAGTGAGACGAAAAGTTCCATTTTTTTTCGGACATATTTAACAAGGATGCTGTGTGTTTCCTTTTAACCTAAAAACTTATGTAGAGGAGAGAGCTTAAAGCCGATCAGCTGTCGGTGAAAGTCTCTCCAACTCGGAAATGTATTCGTTTTCCCACCTCCTTCTATGCAAGATGCAAGATTCTGACTTCGTTTAAGACCGCCTTCGTGGAATAAGCCGCTTTCGCAAGTCCTTTCATATATATTCTTTGCTAATCTGCCTCCCTTCATTATACTCAATTGAAAGGAATACTCGCGAACCCCCTCGTCATAAGCTGCATAAGCTCTTTATTTAACTCCGTTTAGACTCCCAGGATCTGCCGTCACAGTGCATAAACTGCGTCACTGCGCGCTACCTAATTAAATCATCCTTTTAATTTCAATTTCATATTTAAGCCTTCTTAAGATTCCTGCTAACGAGTTAATAAGCATTTCACAATTCTTATGATCCTTGAATGTACACGCAGGTACACATGTTACAAAAAAAAAACTCATCATCATCTCTTCATGCGTAAGCCTTAATCCTTTCCAAATCTAATTATCATCCAGCATGCTTCCTTCTTTAGGACAATTAATAAAATATCAGGTGCGATACATTCACGATTAGCAAACTTGAGATAAGCATCATAATACAGCTTCCTGAATGATAACTGGTGTTACACTGTTAAGTAGGACGAAACAACGCTCGCACATTTAACTATACCCTGCCTCCCCGCATGACGCGGCAACAGAATACAAATTGAGGCTATGTGCCTCGCTCGTCTTTCGGAAAACGAAATGATTCATTATCCTTAAGCTGGCGCTCTAATCACTTAATTTGACATTTAATGGAATTAGGATTTACCTTGCTAATTAGCTGCCAACCACTTGTGACAGAGAACCGAAGAATAATGTCTCGTGTCTCATCCGACGACCCAGCGATACGGTGTTTATATTATTTATTTATTCCTTTTTTTATGACGAAGGGACTTTATGATTAACGTTAAGTACTTGCCTTAAAAGATTTTTGTTGGTTGGTTTTATTGTTCTAATTTTTTATATCGTGCGGAGAGTGACTGCTGCCAATCGCAAAGACGTAAAGCCAAATTTGGGTACAGGAATGTAAAAAAAAATATATTTTTAACAACGTAAAAGTAATTTTGCAGAGTAAAAGGACGAGTGTAAGGACCAAGTGTAAACTTATCTTTCACTTCCATTTTTGATAGGTTTTGTCGCACCTTAAAGACCTCACATGGAGAGAGATATATAAAGTCTGTATAGAGATTGGCAGGTTCATTGCTATGTGTAAAGTAGCACGAAGTAGATTTATAGATTAAGTCCTCTTTAAAATAATATATTCACCCGAAAACTTTGAGCAATTTTGTATTAAACCAGTCCTACCCAAGTGGTACAGAGTGTAGGTAAAAGTTACAGTCCGAAGAAAGGAGTTTTCGTTGAATATCCTACACTCTCCCGGATTGTAAATTGCTGATGTTATTGTAATTTATTTTATGAATCGTGGTAAGCATAAACGTTAAAAGTTCTCCAAAGTTGTTCTTAATTAATTTTTTTCGAGTTATTTTTTAAAAAAGAGCCTGGTACGACAGCCCTTTACAAAGTAATGATTTTTGCATGGGTATATCCTTCTTAATACTTAAATGCACACAATAATTTTACAAAACCGACCCCTAAAATTGGGCGTGGTGTATAAACTTTGTACAAAAAAAACTAGAATGGAACCTTATCTATCTAACGTGCTACATTTTATTTCCTACTTTTAAAATTCAATTTTTTTTAATATAAAAATTTATATTACAAAAATTCTGAAGTGGGAAAAATGTTCCATTTTTGGGCCAAGTGAAATATGTAATTTGAGAGAAGTGAATGGTCACCTCACTGTCTCCATATCATCTCATTACAGATTTATGAGAGAGAAAGAATTACGCTACGCTCCGGTCCGAGTCGAATCAAAGTCGGTTTTTTATAAATTTGATTTTTTGTGGCACTTGTGTCATAAGAAACAAGCACAAAAGAAAGCCTCTCCATCTCCATCCACACTTGACCTCCGCTCTTTTACTTTGCTCTCCCACTCAATTCTAGCAAAACAATAAAGCTCGTCTCGTGATCGTGAAGCTAGGTTTACGTTTTTTTTTTCGTTATCGCAGGTCCCGTTTATCCAAAACGAACAAGCAATGCATTATGCTCCTAAAAGCGTAGTTTATTTGTGTTGAAGGCGGACGTTCCACGAGCCTTTTGTTTTTTGTCGGTACGGTACAATTACGGATCCTGTTGGTTAAAATATTTTTTCCTACATTGCAACGCATCTTGCTTTTTGTTCATGAAAGTAAAAAAAACACTTTGATAGAATGTCCCCTTGAAGTGAAACAATTTCAAACATTCCATTAAAGCTTTCTCTTTTGTGATCGTGATCTGTTGTGTTATCAGTTTTTTTTCTGCACATCGCGTCGCGTTGCTGTGCGTTGCTTCGTGTTTTTTTGGTGCGTGTAATTTTAGCTGAAATAAATTGTGTTTGAAAAATGGGCATTTACCTATGACAACCTTTCGACTATGAAGCCTTGCGATACGAGAGAAGAGACATTACGAAATTAAAGTTCCAAGGATTTCAACGGATAATTTCTAATATTGGCTCTGTTATAATTACGGGTAAGTAATGTTTTTTATACAAAGTGGCCATATCATTTTCTATAGGTTAGCATTTTTCCTACACGATGGTTAAGATACAAAATATTTAAGGTAGGAGGTGCCTATCTACTTGCTTAAAAAATATAATATTTCAAAGTGCTGAATAATAGTAATTGAGTTTCTTAGACACTAATTTTAAAACCAAAATTAAATAATTATGAAAAATATAACAAAAAGGTTTTAAGTTTTTTTTAAACCAATAAATAAGATTATATTTCGAGTTACAACATACCTCGGCATCTGCTACTTGACTGATATGCTAGGGTAAGTTGTGCCTTTGATGGATATTGTAGTTAAAACATGGCTTTTTCATTTAAAAAGGTTTGGATGACTTCCAAATTGTAGGAGCAGAATAGGATGACCAAAATTGTAGGAGCAGAATAGGATTTAGTAAAAAGTGTTACTTGTAGCCCCACTTTGCCCTACTCTAATTTTTATCGAAACGCAGGGTAACAATAACATTTTTTGATTTTTTTTTCTCGCTAAAAAAGAACTGAAAATAATGACAAATGGGTTTTTTGTACTTGCGTAAAATTTGGTTGATAAGATAGAAACAACGCAAAAGTTGGCATTTTTTACCACTACAATAATTTTAGTAAATCAATTTAAATGATTTAACGCGTATAAAAGTCTTATCTACAATCTTTCAGACGCCATTCCCCCCCTCCCCCCTGCACTCTGCAATCCTTGTGGCTAACCATCACTTGAGGGGCAATAAATAGATAGAAGATCTAAAGATCTTATTAGACTCGACGTAGTTAGGTTACGTCCACGGTTAGGTTAAATACCTAGCGTGTAAACACTCAAGCTGTCCCTCTTACCACGTGGGAACGTTAGTAGAATTTCTACAGTAATTGCCAAACGAGCTGGTTACTCCGGTTCTACAAAGTGGTATCAGAATAGACCTCCTTGGTCTAAGTGTGTCCCTACCTTGCGGAGAAAGCCACCTAACTTCCAACCTCGCTTTATTTTCATACCCTACCCAGGGTATATTTTGTTGTATAGTTTTTGATGACGCAGTGAAATAATCACCGTAGACCCCTAAGACCTTTTAGAGATATAAATTGAACCGACGGAGAATGGATTAAGTCATGTCCATCCGTCCGTTTGTTAACAACTTTTAGGCCTTAAATTTTAAGCTAGAGAGCTGAAATTTGGTGAGTTGGTGGGAAGTCTAGTCCTTCAGACCAAATTTAAAAATTAGCTGAATCAACCCACAGACACGCCCAATACAGGCCTGTATGTGCGACCATCTGTAGTTTAAAAAAAAATATTTTTTTCCAAATTTTAGCTATGGCGCTACAATGGCGTTACAATGGCGCTAGCGCACTCATTTTTGGTATATAGCATTGCCTTGTTATTTGCTTTGAGATAGCACAAAAAGTTTGGCCTTTTCATTGACCACGCCAACTTTTTTTTAGGGATTTTAGCTTAAAGTGGCTGCTTTTCAATAATTATATATGCAATTTGACTTAAAATTATATGATCAAAGTTGTAGATATTAGAATTTTCTAACGGTATATATTTATTACCATTATCGAGATAGTGGGAGAGCTTTTTCTGCATTCCCTTGATTTAAAATGAATAATAAACGTTTTATGGAACCCTTTGTTAAATACCGTTATATTTATTTCTTTTTTTTTTTTTTTGATTCTCATATACTTTGCGCTAGGAACGGGTACTTTTTCCCCAACACTCTCACAGGTTTCTTAGTTATCGTTTTATAAACGCGAGGTTTTCAATTTAAAAACCCGCATTTATACCACTTTTTAAACCGTCTCTGAAAATTTAAAGCTAGAAATGTCATTTTTGAAAGATCTGCAAGGTTTAAGAATTCTGTTCATACGTCTTATATGTATACTTATAAACTAAAATTCATAATAATCCGTATTACCGTTAAGGTACCAAAATATTTAAAAAAATTATTTTTAAAATGTTTTTGAAGCTTTCGAGCTTAATCTCAGAATCTGCGAATTTTTAAAAAAATTCTATAGTTTTCCCGAAAATTACAAAAAAATTCTCGATGTGTGTGATTTTTTCAAATCCTTTGGCCTTGGGTGGGGACAAAATTTATCCACGTTTTTTTTTCGGAAATACATCAAAACCGCAGCTTAATAACAATTTAACCAAAAGTTGACTTTAGCCTTTGATTAAACTGCGGCTGCTGTCTACATTTGCCCAAAATCGACTTTTTGAATTAAAGCATTAAAAAGTGTGTATGTCCTAAAACACGTTGAAAACGAGCATATATTTTTGTTTCCTCATTTGTCAAAAACTTTTCAGTATTTTGTAAAAATTCGATTTTGTCACGAAAATTCAGTGTAGGTATGTTTCGATTTTCGTTTTTCTTGCTGTAACCTAGGAGCTCCACTCGCATTGGAAAAAGCAATTAATTGATAGAAATATTTCCATTGACTGCTTCATTGCTAGTGTAGACGCTTTGGAAATTAGATTTGCAAATGGCCACCAATGACTGATTTCCATTTGAAAAGCAAAATATTGCTATAAATCCACGGGGCAAAAAAATTAAAAATAACATTTAGACTTCAAGTAATTTTTTTTTCGACTCCATAACGCCTTCTATACAAATAAAAAACATAAATTTCAAACCGGCAACAATGTAATCTTGTCGATTGCCATGCCCATTTCCATTGCCTTGAACATTGACTGTGTAGACGCAGAGTTGGAAAATTTTCGTTTTTCTTACTCTGCTTCTCACCTTTCAAGTTAATGCCAAAACACTTTTTGTTTTTTTTTACTACCAAATTTCAAACTGTAATGAAATCAATATCTTTTCTGCTTTACTGTGTGAACGCCTGAAGCAGTTTGTCAACAATCTGATAGGTACGCGTATCAGTGTATCTTTAGGCCAGGAAAGTCCACCATATCGATCTGGTGCGGCAGATCTTGGAGAAAACCCAGGAATTCTAAATCGATACTTACCACCTTTTCATCGATTTCAAGGCCGCGTATGACAGCGTTTATAGAAACGAGTTATATAGCGCAATGTCTAGTTTTCACCATAAAGAGCTTTAGCTTTGAGGAAGTAAGGGACTTTGTCTACTTGGGTTCTGCTTTTTATTCAGACAACGACACCAGCGCTGTCAAACGAAGGATAACTCTTGCCGATTGCTGTTTCTTTGGGCTAAGAACGCAATTTAATAGCAAAGCCCTCTCTTGATCAACTAAAGTGTTCATTTATAACACCCTCATCATCACAGTCAAGCATGGACCCTGTCAAAAGCGGAGGAAAACACTTTAGGCTGCTTCGAAAAGAAAATTCTTCGGATGATTTACGGTTCCGTCTGCATAGACGGAGAGTGGAGGGGGAGTTTATAACATCGAACTGTACGGGCTGTACAACGACATCGACCTAGCCAAAAGAGTCAAAATACAAAGTCTACGATGGCTGAGCGGATGGACACCAACGCCCCGGCCCAGAAAACCATCCACCCCGCAGGGACAGCACAGTAGAGGAGCACTGAAACTCAGGTGTCGCACGCAAGTGGAACGGGACCTCAGCCAACTTAGCTTGCGAAACTGGAGACGGCTAGCTGGCGAAGCATGTTGGCTGAGGCCCAGGTCCACCCCGGACTGTAGCGCCACAATAGGAAAGAATTCAAACCGTTATGTGTGTATAAAAAAAATTGCCCTTGTATGCGTTCTCATATTTTCCATGCACTTTATAAGTGTGCTAAATTTCATCTTTCTACGATTCCCTATTCAGAAGTTACGGACGTTTCACGGACGGACGGACGGAAAACAAAGTGATACCATAAGAGGTCCTTTTTCCATTTTTGGACGGACATTAAATATTTTCCGTCTTGTATTGTCATGGAGGCGATTGCGATGCCTCGTTCTTAATCTTGACTTGCGGCTACTGAAAGATTCGAGATTATAAGTTGTATGGTTTTTTTTTCTCAACTTTTGCGGGCTTAATTATTTGGACATTCTTGATTTCTATCAAAAAATTCTTCTGCAGCCGTATACAACTTCACACTCGTATAGATACTCCTGCAAAAGGATTAAAATCGCGCGCCTTGGTGGCACAGATCCTTCTCAGCAAACTGAAACGCTTTGCAATCCGTTACTATTTTAAAACACAGTCGGATAATCTCAGCAAATAAATCCTCAGTTTCTCCAGACACTTGACGGTTTCGTTGCTGCCGTTTCGAAGCTCAAATAAAAAAAGTGATCGAACACTCCTTCATGTTTTTGCGGCAACAGGCATAAACAGTGTGGCTCAACGTTTCGAGATGGACCTGGGCCAACTTCTCAACCATGCTGTTGCATTCTTCAACTACAAGGGGACCTACAATTTTTTCCCAAATCCGAATGGCACTTTTGAGTAAGTTTTTCAAGACAAACGTTACTCTCGGAATTACTCTCTTTGTCAGACCCTCGCGTAGGTTGGGACCGTGAAAAAGAACGATTCACAGGCATCCAACTCCTAAAAGATAGCTGGCATCGGTGTGAGACTCTGATTTTTAGATTTATATTTTTTAAACATATTGGATTGGACCCTTGTAAGGGAAGCTTAAGGTTCAAACATTGTTTATATGGCTGAACCATGGTAGAAGATTGGGTGCTTTAACCTCACTTAAATATCGTTTTAAAGAGTTTTAAAGAGTTCAGCCATCAGAGGCATATTTTTAAGTCATTTTCAAAACTAAGCTTACTCTTTTAGACCAATGCTGCAACTTGTCTTTCATTGACCTGAAGCAAGGGTATACTCATCTCTCTTCTGGTCTCTCTCTATATCCTGCCTTTTAAGCGGCAGCTGGATATTCTGCTTAATATTTTTCCAATAACCTCGCTCTGTGATCACGTTTCCGCTACATGTGTTCGTTTTTTAAATCCATCAGACAATTCCTTGATTGTTTTACTCAACTTTCTGATGTTGGGTTTATATGGCAATGTCCTTGCATAGGAACTTACCTCCTCTTTCTTTGCTGGAAGTAAAAAATATTTACGGAAAATATTATTTAAATCGGCATTTTTTTCAATTTTCCAGATTTTTCTATAAATATTAAAATCTGTCAAATTCATGCAATGATTTATCTATTGCTGGACTTCTAGCACTAAAACAAACGTAAAGCCGAATTTCACTTAGCACATTTAAATTTGTTCACCTAGTTTTGTCATATGATATTAACAAACATCCTCCACGTCATCCATTCCAACAACCGAATAAAAAACATCGTGGATTTATTTTTTGCACGACTTAATATAGCGGAATTAAAAAGCGGCCAGTGCAAATAAAATGCCAAATAAAAAATCGGATTTTTTATGCCCGAACTACCAGGACTCTCTGTCATCAGAAGTCAGTGGTTTTGCTGTGCTGTGACGTTACGTCTGCACATTGTTATCGGCTTATTAACTTAGTCATTATGCGGAGAGCTGTGTCTTTTGGCCAGCGGATAATGGGCCATGGTCGACATCAAAGTGCTGTCCTCTGTTTGTATTGCGCGACATAAAATGCGATAATTAAAATTTCTTCAATGTGACATTAAAAGGCAAATAATTGGCTTAATACTGTAATGTTGCGATGACGTGGATATGGGGATTTGATTGGCTGTAATGTATGTGTATGGACACTAGTAATAACGAGAACGACACGGGAGCAACATTTTGCTTTATTTAACAGTTGAGTATTGCATTTCATATATGTGGCTGAATGGGTCATATTTGTACGCATCAAGTCTAGGTGGCAGTCACAAAAAAACAGTGGGGCAAATACGTTTTTTCAGCAGACTTTAAGCAAAAATAAACAACTTTCTACCTACCATTTTCATACACAATATGACTGAGCCCAAAGAAAAGAAGGGTTTTTATGTTCCGGCTTCTCTCAGTAGTACATTTGGTAAGTACTCCCTTTCTCCTCCTTTTGCCAATTTCTCTCAGCTCGCGACAAGCTTTTTGCGAACTAACACCTGAGAACCTTAACAAATCGTCTACGAAATGCTCTTAAAATGACAATTTTTAAAAATTAGTCCCTTAAGATTGTTTGCTTGCACGAGCGCCCGAACTTTATAGTATTCTAATTGGGATTTTCTATCACGTCGTAGTTTTTCCAATGTGGAAAAGTCTTATTTTTAATTATTATCATCCGACGTTTCGTCGATTATTTGCCGACTTCCTCAGGGGATATGTTAATTTATTCAAGCTTAAATTTTGTTTCTTTTTTAAATAACTGGCATCACAGCAATAAATTAACGCAAAAATTATACTAAAAAGTAATAAATTAAAAAACATTTATATTGTAATATTTTTCCGTGGGGTTCGATTCAAAACTGAAAACTGGGCAACGGGTATCGCCTATTTATAAAATAATTATGACAATTCGTGAAACTTCTACATCACGCTAGATGGAGGGCGGAGTTTGACGACTGCAATTCATTGTATTCACTAAAGTCTACACTGGTGGGGAAATTTTGGAATATTTTTATTATATCGGGTGTCCCATAAGAAATTGAATCGAAGACATTTTTATCTCGCCATATCACAATATTAAAAGAAGGAAATATTTCCTAAGACTTTGAAAAAACGTCAGAGAAAATATCGAACAGAAGATTTTTTATTTTCGCATTTAAAAAACAATTACTGGATAGTTTCTTTTTCCGGATTAGACCCTGATATTTTACATTTTTGCCCACTGTACAAAAGCCGCATACAATTTAAAACTTTTTAAAACGAAATTTTATGCGAAGAGTTTCAATAAATTGATTCCAGTGCGATGAGGACATGTAGATATGTGTAATCACAGCGAATCGATGTAATAATAATTTTATTCTCATTATTTAAATATTTACAGTCAAGTCCGTTTAATATTTGAACCTCTCTTAATTGGAATTTTGGTTTGCACTAGAGTGAAGAAAAAATATGCGTCCACTCTTCATCTCTGCTTGGAGTTTTGTCATGAACAGTGACCAATTAATTATTTGGTCAATGAAAACCAGGGCAATTAAGAAAAAGAGTTTTTTTTTAATCAGCGTAAAATATTCTCTGTCAGCTTAAAAATCATTTCGTAACTTTGTTATGTTTAAACACGCCGCCGTTTGTAATACTTCCATTTAATAGTGGTAGACACCATGACCCTAGGCTACAGAATTTCACTTTTTCAATCAGTCTTTTTCTTAGGTTTTGGACATATTTCGAAAAAGATGAGTTAATCTACAAAATGGACTGATTTTTCATTTCTGCTGCTTTAAACAAGTCAACTGAAACAACTGCAAAAAATATCCAAAAATAGAACAAACGCCTGAAAATTATTTCCGCCTTTTATGTATATGTTTTTCATTTCACATCTATCCAAAAGTCTATTTTTTTTTTCGTTATATTAAAATTTTGCTGCATACTAATTACTTGTCACGTTGCTATGATTTCCAATTTTTGTATTGTTGCAACTTCCTGCAACGTCAGTTACATTTTGCCATTTTGCAGCACAACTACCCGATGTGGGTATGTGAGCCTATGCATGACGAACCGTCCTATACAACCTTACCTATAATGGATGCTCCACGTTTCTATTTTTCCCGCAAATAAATTTATTTTAAAAAAATCATGCGCGCTTATTTTTTTGTTGGTCATTGGCTGTCCCGGAGCTGACTGTCATAAGTTGGAAAATTTATATTTTATATTTTTAAAATTTAACTCAAAACTTTACCCCCCAAAAAAAACCCTGTATATCTGCTGCCGATTAATTTATGCCTTATATCGGTGAATGCAATTTGCCATTGTAATATGTGCGGGAATTTCGAAGTAATTAATAAGTCATCGAGAAATTTACGTGTATTCACAGGATGCAGATAATCGGATATGGTTATTGTGTACAAGAAGGATACATACTTTTGCATTGAAATGCTGTGGTGTAATTTGTTGGCTGCGCTAATGATGTAATACCACCTTGTGTACGAATTCATCCGCAGAAATTTCGGTTAATCCCTTTCATATCATTTCCCGTGAGCTATTTAAATTTGACGTGAACAGCACACCGTTTACATTGAAGGGAGCAGAGCATGGCGACTTAGAACTGCCAGCGGCGTAAACAACATATTGATTTTCGGAATACACCATGGTAATTACGATAATTCAATTTCCGACTTTCGGCATCTGAAAACCAGTGAATAAGTGGAATAGTGCATATTTTGGTGTGTTGTGGCACCTGAAAGATTTGTATGCGGGCCTTAGGCGAGAAAAGACGTCATATAGGAGAAGGTTGCTTACCTCGGACCGTGTTTCCGAAAATCAAGGTTTACGCCAGGAGCATGATGAGGGAATGTGGTTTCCATAGTCCAAGGTTCACTATGTAAGTGTACCATTGGATCAAGCCACGCAGGTTGCTCCGTTAAACTTCTCCGTTTTCCTGGAATCGGAGATTCGTTCGGATTTGGCATGGCTTAAAACCAAACAGTGGCGACCAGCGAAACTTGCCTTAATATAACCATAAGAAAAGGACCCCAAAGCGATGATTCTCGACCGAGAATAGCAAACAGCTAGTTTTGCTAAGAGGTTTCGAGGGTCATCAATTTTGTACTTCCAATAGCCTTAATCGAATCGTTTTCTTTTACTTATTTTACCCCTCTTTAGTACTGAACCCCTTTAAGCTCTCTGCATCTCTAATTTAATTAATTAATTTCTTCAAATGATTCCGAAAAAAATCAGCTGAAAACGATTTGATTCAAAGAAGGCAGGCAATTTCTTCAATTAGTTTTTTTTTTTTAATTTTCAAGGTAAGGAATAAGAATTTGGGAAGTTATAACTTTAAAACGGATAAAGTTATCGCAATTTTGTTTCTTCAATTTGAATAGCTATGAAAGTTCTTAATTCGATAAAATTAAAGATTGTTTTACAATTTAAAGAAAATCGTAAAAATCGCTGCCTCTTTTTGGTTTTCAAGGGTGAAACTTATTCATAACTCTTAAACAGGTTATGGATATACTCTTAACTCTTAACCATATCACTACCATATTTTTTCGCTTTGAGAGCTTTTTTTAATTTTTACTTAAGGTGGCGCTACAGTCCGAGGTGGAGCTAGGCCTCCGCCAACAAGCTTCGCAAGCTAACTTTGTCTCCAGCTTGTTGTTTCCAGTTTCATACGCGAATTAAGCTGAGGTCCCCTTCCAGTTGCCGGCGCTACCTGAGTCTCGTGGTCCTCTACTGCGCCGTCCCTGCGGGTGGTTTTGAAGATTTTCCGGGCCGGTACGTTGGTGTCCCACCGCTCAAGATAGCCCAGCCATCGTAGCCCTTATATTTTAACTCATCTGGCTAGGGTGATGTCGCTGTACAGCCCGTATAGTTATATCGATGTTAAATCTGCTCCTCCACTTTCCGTCTATGCAGTCGGGACCGTAAAGCGTCCGAAGAATTTTCCACGCGAAGGAGCCTAAAGTTTTTAAGGCTGATTACGTAAAAATTCACTCGTGTTTCAGAATTTAGTTTTAAAATTTTTTAATTCCTATATAAGATCTAAAAAAAGACTGTCAAGTATGAAGATATACGCGGAGCGGACCGTCGGCTTTTGGTGTAGAACTTCCGGCCACCACCAGATTTGCTCTCCTATAGGTTTTTTAGATCAGCGATCACGATTTTCGGGTTTATTTTCCTCGAGAAATTAGGGCTTCACCCTTAAAACAGCTGCAAATATCCCTAAATAGCAGTGTTTTTGTGATATTTGCGCTTTGAGTAGTAGTTTGAGTCAAAAAAAACTTTGGTTTTGCATTTAATTTGAATATTACGTAATCTTTATTACTTTATAAAAATTTCAACTTTCGGGTTAAATTTAGGAGGTGAAAAGTACCCCTAAAATTGTTATGCCTCAATTTTGACTTAAATCAATTAATAACAGTTTATAAAAAAATTAATCCTTCGGTAAATAATAGGGGGTGAAACTTCCCCTTAATATGGGTTTGGTAATTTTTAAAACTAAAAAGGTGGAATTTTCTCTATTATAGGTTTTTTGGGCTTTTTTTCTTGAAAAAATAGGGCTTTACCCTTAAATCAGCAAAAACTACCCACTTTTAAAGGGGTATTTTGATATATTCGCGCTTTGAGTGTTAATTGAGTAAAAAAATGGTTTAGCCCTTAAATCAAAAACTAAGCAATATTTGAGAAAAATTTCAACATTCGGGATAAGGGGATTATAAGGGGATGAAAAGTACCTCTAAAAGGGAAATCGTTCTATATATACAGTTTTTGACTTGAATTATTCGAAAAATCTGTTTTTCTGACTCTTTGTTGAACACTTAATAATATTTTGTAAACAAAAAATGAATCCTTCGGCTAAACCGAGAGGGTCAAACTACCCCTAAATATGAGTTTGGCAATTTTTTAAGCTAAAGGGATGGAATTTTCTCTATTATAGGTTTTTGGTAACTGATTACGAATTTTCAGTTTTTTTATGAAAATTTACAAAGGCACCCTTAAATAATTAAAATCACCCTGATATAAAAGAGATCAGAGTTTTCAGATAATATAATTGAAAAATCCATTCCTTCATATTGCTGCTCGCTAGGTTCTGCTTCAGTAGGGCTCTCAATAGCAATATTTGGTTCGTCCAATTGTTCATACGCATCCTCAAAAGAGCCACATTCATTTACCTCTAAATCCTTAACGCAATTCTCACAATTTTGTCCTTTGCATGCTTAAGTCTTAGCTTGCGACAACCAGATTTTTTCGTTCATCCTTTTTTACAGCGACAACAAAATTTTTCTAAAAAATTTTGCTGTATTCGAGGTCGTGACGCTTTAAAAATTGGATCTAATAATGCAAGGCTCAACATGATAATATAGCAAAAACACTCGCTTTTCAGAGTTATTTAACGGCAATTTAATTTTTTTTATCACAGCTCGCGCTTTCCTTTTGTACGCTTTGTACTTGAACAAAATATGAACAAGATCGCTTTTACCGTTAAGATACTAGAAGATTTAAAAAAATAGTTTTTTTTTAAATACCTACTTTTCTGTTTTCGAGTTAAATATCGATTAATTCGCTATAATTTTCCTTAAAGTTTTGAATAATTTCTGATACGTGTTTTATTTTTCATATGATTTGTCTAAAAAAGACCGGAGATAAGGAAGTGGAGACACACATTTTTTCAAGAATTTTACCGATTTTTTTTTTTGAAAATACGCCAAAACGGCAGTGTTAAAACTCTTTCGGAAAAATTGGACTTAAGCACTTGGGTAATTTTGAGTTGCTTTATGCGTGTGTTCAATATTGTCTTTGTGCGGTAAGCGTTTAAGAAGTTGTGGCCTCAAAAACTTTGAAAAACTTCACCATTTTCAACTCTTCATTTCTAAATTTCATTTCTTTTTTAATTAAAGTTTAGTATCTACTGAGCCTATGTATCGCTTTTCTGTTCTTGCCTGCTTATCTTCTTAAAAAAAGTATAAAAAAACATTTAATCCATTCCCCATAAAATTTCTGTAAACTGTAATTAAACCGTTATTACTATGTTTAAAAATATTGCCCTCATTGGATTCTCTGACTATATCCGCTGTTAAAAAGCACACCAAATTTTGTCTTTTTACGACTTACCGTTCCCGTTCAGAAGTTTGAATGGTATTGACGGACGTTCAACGTAGCGTTTTTTATTTTTGCACGGACCGCTAAAACTAAAAATAGTTGGTTGGATCTAGGTATTATACCCGGGACTTTCCGTCTGTCGAAGGATATCAAGGAGGAACACCAGGTGATAATTTCATTTTGTGTTTGCTGTTCCAGAAAATCTTCTTTGCACCAACTAAATTCTTGTTATTGGTACAAAGAAAAATCATGGCACTGTCCTCGACATGCAACAAACATCTTCAACGCTGCGGTTGAACTTTGGCTGAATAAATCCACGACGACTTCCAGATGAACAGCATACAAACACGGCTCAAAGTTTCACAGTGATCTAGAAGGGCCCGCAAAAATCCACACGCGATTTTCAGAAAGTCCTTGGCTGTTGCACTTTGTCAGAGGGAAGATGTGCCATAAGCTGTGTTAAGAGTCTAGGTTAAGAGTCTAGTCCACTTTCCTTTTTTGCCAGTCTTCTAACGTAAGTCTATGACCGAAAATCGCTGCCGTAATCTGAAAACAACAATTTTTGTGTGCTGCTATGTATAACAAAAAGATGGGATTTAGGGAAACGGATAGGAGATTTGGTAGAGTAAGAGATGTCTGCATTTTTCAGGCGCCCACCAACTCGAAGGAGCATTTGAATAACATTTGGAAGATTTTCTTCGGATTTATATCCTCTTCTCGACTCGATCAGTCACAGTCAAAATCAGCTGGTCCCAGTTTTCAAACTTTCTAGTTAGTTGGTGTTTTGCCTACAATTAGGCTGACTTTCAGCATGCATGAATAAAACAAGGTGCTCTTACATCACAAGCCTAAATAAAGCAACAATTCGGAACAATATATTTGTGATCACCTTACGCAGGCGGATTATTTTGTTTGATCATATTGTTTGTTTATTATTTTTCACGGTCCCCACCTCCGCGAGGGTCTGACAAGCCCTCCGAGAGTATCATTTGTCTTGAAAAACTTCTCAAAGTGCCGTTCGGATTCGGCAAAAAATTGTAGGTCCCCTTGTATGTAAAGAAATTAACACACCAGCATACATTGTTGAGAAGTTGGCCCTGGTTCACCTCGAGCTGTTGCGCCACTCTATATTGTTTGTCACAAAATGTGAAAATCACAGATCACCTTAGCCGATTCCATCCCAGGTTTAAGCAAAGGATTCACCGTCGATGCTTCCTTTCCCTTGCTCCTGTTTGCTTTCTGAAACGATAGTTAATGAATTTGGAAGATTGAAAAAACTCAGCACAGATGGTAGATGTAACAAACCAAAAATCTTCGGGGGTGTCATGATGCTGTGATCAGTTTTTGTGCTTCTTTACTATACGGGAAGTCTGGGTTCGACTCCCACCTTTGGCATTTGAAGAAATACTTGTTCTTTTTACGATATCCAACTCCGCGAAGGTCTGACTCAAAGGGCCTTTCGCATTCGAAAAAACGTTTAAGAAGAACAACACTGAAAAAATGCCACTGATTTATCTCAACTTGTTGCTTTTATACCCCATTCCATACGATAGTTGTGTTTGTTTTATAGTTTTCATAAAAGAGAAATAAGCTTTGTAAACCCCAAGAGCTTTAGATTATGATCTAAACCGAATTGGAAGTCGAATGAACCATGTCCGTTCGGCAATCCGTCTTTCGGGAGTTTTTAGGCCTTAACTTTTTAAGCTGTGAACTTGAAACTTCATATCTAATTTTTCTTGGTCCCGAAGCAGTACAAGTGTTAAACATTTTTTTTTAAATCTGCCCACTGACTTATCTAAACTTTTCACGTTGTTTTCAATAATGCGTCCTTGGCCCTTACACAGCTCTGACAAACTTATCAGTTCTATCCACTTCGTTAAAATGCTTATCTCTTCCTCAAAATAGCCGAAAATGGTAGAATGTTAACGACTTCAGAAATTGCCAATTCTGCTTACTATCGTTTTTGAAGGTTTATCAGTGCAGCAACAAGGCGTATCGCAAGGTCACTACAGTTTCGGGAAAAATATTCATCTTTGAGATTTTTCCAAGAAGCACTAAAAACAACGCATGAAAGGCGAGCTTTTTTTGGCTGTAGTTCATCACAATTTCCCACTTTAATCCTCAATAAAATTTTTCAACTCACCTCCCATCAGGGCAACAAAAAACAAAAAACAAAATGAAAACCTCTTCGAACCTTTTGTTTTCAACTTGATTTCATGTGCCATCAACCGAACGGAATAAAGCGAATTCATTTAGTTGTTAAACTGCACTTAATATGGGGAGTTCAAGGGTCTTAACCTATGAATAAATCCACAATGAGTTATTGTCCTGAACTGTACTATACTTATACTGGCTGCTGCAGTGTGGACCACCATACACAGGACGAGGAGCAGGACAATTACACGGCAGTTTATTCAGTTTCAAGCTCAGTGATTTTATTGCTTCGAGTAGGTAGATTGCCTGCTTTGGTTTGTTGTTTTTGTTATGAGATCTGAGCTGGCATATATGTATCTCGAACACAACACAATTTGCTGCACCCCTAAGTGTGCAATGCATTTTTCATTCTGATACTTAGTTTGCTTGGAATAAATTTCTAACTGGCTTACATTGCAATGAAATGTGAATCTTATAATGTGCAAGAGATGGCGTTGAATTGGAATAATTGCTCGTTCACACTTTTAAGTGTTATTCACTTTGTTGCAATTTTTAATTCACTGAAATTGTGTGTGGGATAAAGGTGAGCATCCTTGTTTAACGGTGCAGTGCGCTTGGACTTGAACTTATGTCCAAGAGTCCTTTCATCTCCTTTAATCTCCAGTAGTGAGGAAGAACCAACTTGATGTGCGTTAATGCGGATTTGTGAAAAGAAGTAGATATGAAGTAAGCTGCGATTGAAATCGCTGACTAGAATGATATAAGCTGTATCTAGTAATCAGGAAAATTTTTTCTGGGCCTTTGATACTGCGGTCTCAAGCGTCAAGCGCTTTTTTGTCGTCCTCAATACCTCCGAACAATCACAGGAAAATGGTCTTAAGTAAGTTCTCAACCAGACCTGACCATAATCAACCTCTCTTAGGTCATCCTTAGGGCTGAAAATCAAAATTTACCACCCATACGTCATAAAACATGACCAGCAAACAAATTTCTATTTAAATCACGCGCCCCACACTCTTCTATAAATAAACAACTTACCTCTAAATAAACAAATACAAATGTAATCAGATTGGATATGTATGTGAATAATGCTCCAACATAAACAAGACAATTTAAAATCCCGACGAAACGATGTGGGAAGAATTCCATAGGAATTACGTGGAATTCACTCTGCCACCCAAACAAGGATGTTATGGTGGTGAACATACGATACATTCAATATTCAGGCAACGTAGCAGGAGCAACGAACATAAAAATATTTTAATGTTCATCAGTCATCAAGGACGAATTATTATCATCTATTGGAGCAGCATATCCGAAAACAAGGGCGGCGAGGACAAGTGGTTGCCCTACATTTTTGTCGGCAGCCTTTCCACACTTAAGCGCAAAGTAGGCGTGTAACCCGCATGGAATATGAGATGTTCTTGTTGAGAGTAGATTTGATCCTAATCGTTGTCACGTATATGGGGAGCATTTCATTGCCGAAAGATGTGAAAATCCAGTTTCTTATCGTATAATGTATCAGAGAGGATTAAATTGATTCTTGGAATATTTTTACTGAGTTGAACAAATATGTCCTTGCGGAGGAAAGAGATGAAATCATCGAAAAGAGTCGAGCTAACAAAGAGGTCCTGGTTGAACTTCACATATTCTTTTCCCCCATATTTTAAGGGAAGTAGGCTTATTTGCTGTGGGAAATTATGAAAAGTAGGTTATTTTGTGTTTTTGGGAATGACTTGTTTATCGAGCTATTGAATGTCTTTTAAATCTGTTGAATGTTGATTGTATTTGATGGGTCTGTGATTCGAATTATCGAGTGTAAGGAGCTCAATAGTGAGATGAAATTGTTGGAAATTTTTTTGGGTAAGTCTTAGGTTCAGCCGATTGCCTCATCGTTAAAAAGCTGCTATTACTAGATGCGATCCTTACATAATTTTTTGAAGTTGGGGACAGCAATACCTAAAAAAAGTGAACATATTAAGCTGAATTTAGATTGTTGTCCTACCTGGCAAAAACATGTCCGCTTCCTGTTGACGAAAAGGGTTTATGGGCTAATTGCATGAAAAGTTTATTGGGCCTTTAACGTCAAAAGGAAAAAATTGTACAACACCCAGATCAAGCTGACACCAGACTGACTGACTCTAATAGACTTAGAGCCCGAGACAGACAGAAGGCTCCATGCGAACAGTCTTTGACCCACATGTTTGTTACCAGGAGTGTCCTTCTGAAAAATTTAAAAAAATAAATTTTAAGTTGTTGTCATAATTTTACACAAATGTTTTTTCTGCATACTATGCGGGCGTCTTGCATGCAGAAGGCCCCATGCAAACCGTGTAGGACCCATGTATTTGTAATCAGGAGCGCATTATCTTTTTTTAAAAATAAATTTTTTGTTACTATCATAATTTTCCAAAAAAACGGTTTTTTTGCATACCTTTTGCATACCTGTCTTGCAGGCAGAAGGCCCCATGCAAACCGTCTAGGACCAACATTATTCGTTTTCAGAGTGATCGACACTGTAAAAAGAAATGATTATTAATTTGTTATATCAACCATATCAATTTTGAAATAAAAACTCATTTTTAATGTAATATTTCTCACCATTACCCCACTTGATCCTGCAAGACTACCAAATTTTTAAATGAAACTATAACAAATATCTGCAAATACCAAATATTTTCTGTTATCAGTCATATCCAAAAATCGCTGTGGTCTCTTGGTCTATAACGATTTTTTTAAACTTGATCTGTCGGTTTTTCTTTAAAAATATATATAAGTATCGCACTGTTCTGTTGCAACGTTTGGAGAATAAAATTGTGTGATAATTCATTTAAAAACCCACACCAGAGGTACAGATTTTCAAATACTTTACAAGGTCTTATAACTACAGCCAGCTCTTTGTTACCTGTAGTGTTCGCTGTCGGTAAAAAAGTATTCGACAATAACACGCACAGCTTTGTAAGTGTTGTCACGACAATATGATTGTGCTAGACTCACTAACAAACCAACACCAGAGATATAGACTTAAAAAAGAAACCATTTGAACTTTAATGTTTGCTTAGAAATTTCAAGGCACTCTGTTTTCTTTTTCTGATATGCATGTAGCTTAATAATATGGTTCGTAGAAATATAAAACTGGAAAACCCATAAGCGAGAAAGATGAAAAGGAGCGACTCCATTATTAAAAATTCGTACAAAAAAACGACAAAGTTTTCAGGAACAATCGTAAAGTTCCAAAACGTGACGCTGTGTGACATTTAACGTTTAAGTCTGCCCGTCATAGACAAAGAATAGCTTGCCGAAGTCATTAACTCCTTAAGCTATACATAGAATACGTGGTTGTTCACTCTGTCTAGGTCGGACAGAAAGTGTGTTTCAAGAAAAACAATGGGTTAAGTTAAGTCGCTTCCAACTTTCACAAAAAAAGAAATTGTTTCTTTTTTTTTTTTTGTACGTAATTATAGAGGTGGAACAAGTAGGCTTTTTAGCTTTCGAGTTAGAAGTGGGACTTTGCCGCAGATGACAGCACCTCGGACTGATAATTGGAAGTTCCATGGTTCAATGACAGCTCAAACCAATTATTGTTTTTTTTTTGTCAAAAATGTCTTGCTAAATGAACTATAAGAACATACTTACTTACTAACTTAAGGTGGCGCTACAGTCCAGGGTGGACCTGGGCCTCAGCCAACAAGCTTCGCCAGCCAGCTCTGTCTCTAGCTAGCCGTCTCCAGTTTCGCACGCGAAATTGGCTGAGGTCCCCTTCCACTTGCGTGCGCCACCTGAGTCTCGGTGCTCCTCTATTGCGCCGTTCCTGCGGTGTGAATTCGAAGATTTTCCGGGCCTGGGCGTTGGTGCCCATCCGCTCTAGGTGACCCAGCCATCGTAGACGTTGTGCTTTGAATCTTTTGGCTAGGTCGGTATCGCTGTACAGCTCGTACAGTTCGATGTTATATCTCCTCCTCCACTCTCCGTCAATGCAGACGGGACCGTAAATCGTCCGAAGAATTTTCGTCTCGAAGCAGCCTAAAGTGTTTTCATCCGCCTTTGACAGGGTCCATGCTTCTGCACCGTAAAGCAGGACTGGGATGATGAGGGTCTTATACATGGACACTTTAGTTGCTCGAGAGAGGGCTTTGCTACTCAATTGCCTTCTTAGCCCAAAGAAACAGCGATTGGCAAGAGTTATCCTTCGTTTGATTTCAGCGCTGGTGTCATTGTCTGAATTGATAGCGGAACCCAGGTAGACAAAGTCCCTAACTACCTCAAAGTTATAGCTGTCGATGGTGATGTTTTAAAAAACTATAAGAACTACGATGGCAATTAAGCCGTATAAGCCGTATAAGCCGCTCTATTATGACTTAAAGTCGTCGAGTAAAGTTAAATAAAGGGTGATTTTTTAGCTGGCAAAACTGGTTTTGACAGCTGACGTGTGTTTAGTACCTTGTGTCACTGTCAAACAGCTTCAGTTTGGTTTGCAATTTAACCATGGATCGTCTTACAAATGAACAACGCTTGCAAATTATTGAATTTTACTATCAAAATTCGTGCTCGGTTCGAAATGTTCATCGCGCGCTGCTTCCATTTTATGGTCGGCATTCTCGACCTTCTGAGCAGTCTATTCGGAATTCTGTCAATTGGCCGCCTAGATCGTGCGATTTGACACCATTAGATTATTTTTTGTGGGGGTATGTCAAGGCTAATGTCTATCGATCGTCTTCGATTGACGCGCTGGAAGCCAACATCCATGCATTCATTCGTGAGATACCGGCCGATATGTGTGAAAGAGTATGCCAAAATTGGACTCAGCGGATGGGCTACCGCCGCGGTCAACATTTGCATGAAATTATCTTTTAACATTAAATTGCAAGGTTCAAACTATCGATTCAAATAAATATTTCATTAATTTTTTCGAATTTTTTGTGTTTTTTTTTTAAAAAAGTTCTCAACCTCTTAAAAAATCACCCTTTATTAGCGGACAAAATTACGAAAGAAAAACGTTATTGGCTCACTGTCAGGGGACGATCCTGCTAACTCCACCCATCACGGGTACTGCTTTAACCAATTAAACTATCGGTGATAAATTTGTTCGTTGTCCAAATTCGACCAACTCACTAGTTGTGACCTACGCTGAATATTATTTATATATTTTTTGTAAATGATTAAATTATATTTAAAATGATCACTTCACTTGGTCACACGCCAAGCAGCAAAACGACAAAATTCACTACTAAGTGTTCTATGCGTCATTACTAATCAGCAGCATTAAAAGCAATTTTATGACATTAGGATTACGGGTTTTATTCTTGGCCTATACTAGCAATTGGGGTTGTAGTCAAAATTTTGCCGGGGTCAAATTGTTTTTTTTTTTAATCCTGTGTTTCTTAATTCTGCATTTCAAATTTCAGCTTTTCAAAATTCTGTTTTACGAAATACAGTAAAATATTATGTACTGCAGCAACCCCCTGCCTGTTTCTTTTTTACCATGGATTTACTCAAAAAAGTCAGAATTTTGTAGAAAAGCAGAATTTTGGTGCTTAAGTAAGAGTTTTAAAAAGGCAGAATTTTTTTGGAAAAACCAGATTTTGGAAAAGCAGTATAAAGACCCGCTCCCTAGTATGTAATTGACATGAGTTTTTTTGAACGTTGGCCTATCCAATCAACCTTTCTTTTTTGGTTATATATTGTAAATAGGGTATTTATTGGGTATAGAAATTCGCTTCAGTCGAACTCTGACACGCATTCATTTGTTAGTTTGAGATTTTGTTTGTTTTTTATTAAAAAGAAAGCGAAGAATTTTTTTTAAACACATCGCCAAGCGCTTGAGGATTAAGGGAAAACATCAGCTCATGCGATACTTAAAAGCCAATTCCATATTTAATTTGTAAATATTGAAAGCAAAAAAATGAAAAAGCACACAAAAACTACAGCACAAGTACTTGCCACAAAAAAAAACCCATTTATATTCACACACAGTTTATAGGGAAAAGATAGAAATAAATACATTAAACCCGACAACCGACTACAAGTTAAACAGAAAAAACCCACAGCTGAGGGCATTTTCCCCTTGCTTTTATTCCAGTGTTTGCTCTTCCTCTTTTTGTGCCAATCCTGTGTCAATAGGAACCTACACCATGACCTATACCGTAAGTTTAATTACACTGGACAAAGCAACAGTTGACAGCTTAGGTGTCAGTAATGATATGCCTACTTTTTTCATAATCTTTGTAAGATATCATTTTTGCACAAGAAAAACCTACGTCTGCGTATATTCATGTCCCTTTGAAATGTGGTATGTATTTGTTTAAAACATTGACGATTCCGTCAATGATGCAGATTATTTCAAGCGCTAATAGACCGAAAGCTCGCAGCGGATTTTGGGCGTGGTTAACCTGTATATAAAAAGACCGTCAAGTATGAGTTCATATACTTAGCGGTCTTCTTGTTGTTTGTTGAAGTTTAACCCTGCCGTTATTATTTTACGATTGTGTAAAATGTTTTTGATACCTAACTACACTTTTTTTATGCATGCATTGACAATCCTCGACATAAAAGAAAGGCTTGCAAGCTGCAAACCCATAATCTGCTTTATATTTCATATCAACTTGTTGTTTTAAGAGAACTATTAATCTTTAAAATTAGGTGTTTTTTTTTTAATTTAAAAGCTATTTCGTTTTTTTGGCACCAAAGCCATAAACTTAACAGTGAAATGTGTATGGGGGCGATCATGCTGGTCCCCTGCAACTCCCCTGCTTGTTTTTATACCCTATTCCACAGGAGTGGAGTGTATTAAGTTTGATACAGGCGAAAATGTAACATAGAGAAATAGCCCCAAGACCTTGATCGAGCATATGATCGAGACCGAATTCTGAGTTGAATAAGCCATGTCCTGTCCGTCCGTCTATCCGTCCGTGTGTCACTAATTTCTAGGCCTAAAATTTTGATCTCGAAAGCTGAAAATCTGTACGCAAGCTCTCTGTCATCCGAAGCAATACAAGTATTAAAATTTTAGAAATCCGCCTACATACACGCCCACAATCGGTCTAAATGTGCAACTACCTCTAGTGCTTTCAAAACTGAAAGACGTCGTGAAAAGCTGAACATTAAGCATCTCCTACTGATTCAAAGATATAAAAAGAAAAAACGATATCGGCAGACCACCCCTAGTGGGCGTGGCATCGATTTAAAGAGTAAACCTTTAAATGCAATTTATTATGCAGAATTCAAGCAAAACCTAAAATTTTCCAGAAAAAAACATGAATTTCGACAGCTTTTTAGCTTAACTAAGGGAACAATAAGAAATAAAATTTAGCACATAAAGTACACCGGACAATATTTTCTATTCCGTTCAAACAAAGTTTTTGGCCACGCCCATCTTAAGAGGTCAATTTCATAAAATTATTGAATTTTAACAAAACAAGTGGAAAAGTGCACCTGTGCGTACGTAAAAACTTGAATCCGTCTACGAAGGATTGCAAATTACCCTACTCTAGCAAAAAAGGAAACTGCCACGCCTCCAAAAAGTGGGCGGGATGTAAAAATATAACTGTTGAATGCTAGTGGTTACTAGGTGGTTACATGCATTACGGACTAAAACTACGCTTTTTTAACTAAAAAAATCACATTCTAATCCACGCCTACAAAAGTGGTTTAAAAATATACAAAATTTAATAAATAAATTAAAATTAAAAATATACAAGAATATACAAAATGTATTTCAATTTCATATATATTTACCTACTGAAAAACAGTCTTTTTAAGTTAAAATCCCTTTAAAAGTGGGCGTGGTAAATCTTCAGTTCAAACTTTTACTGCAAGCTCAAATTTTTAAACTTGATCTGAAGGACTTCACTTCCAGCCAACTCATCAAATTTCGACTCTTAGATAAATTTAAGGCCTAAAAGTTGTTTACGGACGGACGGACGGACTTGGCGTAATTGATTCTTCCGTCGGCTCCATTCATATCTCTAAAAGGTCTTAGGGGTCTACAGTGATTATTTCACTGCGTTACAAACTCAAATTTAATATACCCTGGGTAGGTTATAAAAATTACATTTAAGCCACAAACTTGGATATTTCTATGCTTATTTGGATTTTTGGTTGGACATGCCAAACCTCTTTTTTAAAAACTAAATTAAATAAAAATTTAAAAGGAATATAATTTTTTTTTTCTATTTAAAATAATGCACGAATGATAACGGGCCGGGATGGAAAATAAGAAAATATACGAATGGAAAGGAGAATAAGAACGTAAAGGTGAATAGGAATGGAAAGGAGAATAAGAACGGAAAGGAGAATAGGAAGGGAAAGGAAAATAGGAAGGGCAATAGGGTATACCGCCGAAACTATTACCAAAGCTGAAGCTATTACGTACGCACTGTTGCACTTACTCACCTGTTTACCTTTGCTGGGCTTTCGCCTTTTTTTTACTTCTTTATAAAAACCTTTTATAAAGAAGTAAAACTGGGCATGTGCAGAGAAGGTGGAGAGTGGACTCTTCTTCCTCGTCATCCATGCAGCTCCTGCAATGGCACCTCGGCCTAAAAAGATGACAATCTACGATCATTAAGTGTTAATTCGAGCAAGACTTAAATGATGCTTTTTATCACGAAACCGCACAATATCGGGTTTCATAAATTTTTTCGTAGTTAATAAATTTTATGTAGATCCCAAGCCCTGCAGAAGTCACTTTTGGTTTTTACGTTTTTACGAATTATTAGTATAGGGTACAGCATTTGACAAACAAAACAGTAGAACGCTATGAAAAGGTCCTACAGCCAGCACAGACTCCACCCACTGTCCTTATTAGTTTGAAGCATTCGCGCATTGTTGATTGTTGAAGCTTTCGAAAATTGTTGATAAATCACCTTGAGTTGTGCTTCTGAAATGTCTTCGTCCAGACGCAAATTTTATCCATAAGCTCATAAGGGCCATATCGTTGATGATTCGTGTGAGTCATCTGTTGTTAGCGTAAGCGTTTGTACAAACGAGGCTATGCGTAGACCAAATAACCAAGCCTTATAAGAAACAAAAGATACAATTTTCAAATGTCTGGTATTTAGTACCGCATTTGCAAAAAAGAGTCTGTTTTCGAGGTAGAATTTATCCGATATTCTAAAAAAAAATCAAAGGGCAAGATTAGCCGTTTATGAACTCGAATAAACGAATATGTAAGGCCGATTCAGCCATACGATTTTATTGCTTGCAGTCTTTTGGTCATCAACCTTTCGTTTTGGCAAGCGTAAACAAAAACCGATGTCAACGCCAACCATCAAAGCAAAGCTCTATAGTTCAAATCTGTTGAGCATTTTTGCTTCCTTTGACATTCAGCTGAAAAAAAAATTAATATTTGTTTGAACGCGCGCCGAGTAAGAAAAGTTTTGCAAATTTGAAATCAAAAAATTAGCACTCAAAAGTCGTAAAATCTATTTTTATCATAAATTTTCAAAGCAGATTGAATGCTGGTGTATCGTAAGGGGACGAAAACCAATCTAAAGTCTGCTTATGAATTCCGCAATGAGCGTTCTTGCTTTATGGAAGGAAACAAAAGCCAGGAATGCAATAGATAGAAACTGTTCTTTTTTTCTTCAATGGTTTTTCATTTTAGGCAGTTTTTCTTAAAAAAAAAGACTTAATCTATAATATTGTGCCTTTGACCGGCTTAGAAATAAAGGGCTTTTCGGATTTTGAAGTTTCGGGCTTGGATTTTGAATATTTAATTTACATGTGCGCATATTTCCCTTGCGAGCTTAGTGTCCTTCAATCATAACCTACGATTTTCTGGGATATACCCTTCAGTGACGTTGTACCAAATACTAATTAAATGACTTTGGCAATCGATAAACGACTTCTCCATCAGAAATCATCTCTCGGACCCGGACGACATTGAACTTTGAACAAAATCAAACATCACCACACCACCAACCACCTTCGCAATTGAATGAGAATCAATTTGGAGAGTCTTCGATTGATCAAGTCTTCAACTTTATCCAACAAAAAAGTAAACCAAGTTTGTCATTTAATTACTTTCAATTCCTTGATAACGATTTCTCTATTTTAGCACGCCAGCATTTTGCCACTGGTGTGTGTCCTCAAACTCCTTAAAAGAGATAAATAAACTCGTACGAATGCCATCACCATCAAATCATTGGTAAAAGATTTCATCTTAGAAAAAAAAAAACGTTCTTATTCCTTGCGACGCGACTAATGCCTTTGTTTGACAGAATCGCTTCGCGTCGGCAAAATGGATAGATAGTGTTGAAACAAAGCAATCACAATGCTAGTCGAAAAACGAGTCCTTACAGCCATGCAGTGTGTATTTAAAAAAAAAAAACTATTCTGCGGGATATCGCGGAAAGAATTCTTTCAGCTGTTTGAGGAAAGACCAAGAAAAACTGGTAATTGAAAGAACGGGAGAATCTTTTTGAATCAAACAAAATGGTGTATAAGTTTTTTCTTTATAAAAGAACTGAAACTTATTTCTATTGTGGAATTGATTAATAGTTGTGAGGGGATTCTTTATTTGAAGAAGATAGTTTCAACGCTTTGCTAAATTTGCAGAATCGTAAAAGTCTATAGCTAAGGTTTGTGGCGTCATGTACTTTGTTTAGTGAAAAAGTTTTAAAACTGCGATTTTGACATATTTTTTCTGATGCTTATATAGCATATGCCCATATGGCAAATAAATGAAAAAAAAAAAACATCAAACTTTATCGAATTTATTTTTTCAAAATTTTAAATTTGGGTCGAAAGTTGAAAAAAAAAATTTAAAAACAATTTTTCAAAATTTTCGCTTAAGTATATGTATCTTATGTACACACGACTTATTCTTAAATTTAAAAAAAAAATTAGAAATATTATTCTGAATGAGCTTTTTTGAAACAATTTAAAAAGAAAAGTGAAAACGACGTATTTTCCACCGCAATCTTGAATCCAGTGGTCAAAATATTCAAAGAGTAAGTGCAAGAGTTTGTCTGTGATAAACTTCTATATACCCGACCATATATACCATGTAACACCAAATCTCGAATTCATACATTATTTGTATTATTAATTGAAAATCAATTAATTGTAATTTTGTTAGAATCATGAAATATACGGTAAAAGCGAACATTATTTCAGAAAAAACAGTTTTTTTCCTAAAAACGCCCCTAAAAGTAGGCAAACTTAGACTTGTATGGAGCAAACTTAGCAAACAAAAGCATAAAAAAACTTAGCGATATCTTTAATATTTGTCATACTATTTTTTTTCGACTCGGAGTCAACTTTCCGAGAAATCAGGTTTTTAAAAATCTAACATGTTAAAAATGGACATGGTCGATATTGTGGGCGGTACAATTTTTGCCTTGTTAAAGGTCTTAGGCCAATATTGATCAGTACCAAAATTTAAGTTCCTGTGCCTTGTCTAACTTGGCCAAAAGGCATTTTGAAAAAAATAGTGAAATAGAGGTTGTCTCACATTGAAGCCAGTAGTGGGCGTGGCCGTTGACCGATTAAGCCAATTTTCACACTTTGTTTGTGCAACAAAAGAACCAAGCCGTGTACCGAACCAAGCTGTTTCACCTCTCTAGCTTGATTTTGAAGACCTAAAACCTTCAAACATACGACCTAAAACCGTCAAACATACGGACGGATGAACAGACGGACGGACGGACATGGCTTAATCGATTCACATGTCGGTCTCGATCATATCTCTAACAGGTCTTAAGGGTCTACGGTGATTATTTTACTGTGTTACAAACTATGCATAAAAACTAATATACCCTCGGTCGGGTATAAAAATGGGCTTCGGGAAATAACCCCCCAAAATGAAAATTGAAATAATTCCCCAAAATTTGTATGGAATTGGGGATTTATTTCCCCCTTAAAAAAAAAAAAAAAACAAAATTGAGGACTTATTTTATGGCATTCTGAAGGCTTATATCATCCCACAAATTCGGCTTTTTTATTATGAACCAGTGAGTAAGCGCTACAGTGTGTAAGCAGAAATTACAGTCCATAAAACGAACCGTTGAATACCCCATCCTAGTAGGGGGGGACCACGCTTATATTAGACCACGCTTCGCAAAGGGGCGTGGTCTAATATAAAAAATTAATAGTAACACAGATATTTCCAAGTTACCCTTAAATGTACGTAAAAATGCAATTTTTTGGTTCAAATTCAATATTTTTGAAAGGGGTGACTAAAAACTTTGTACAAACGAAATCTGGAATTAAATCTTTTTTACCATTCCTGCTAAATTTTTTGTTTTATTCTTTCCTTAATTAGGCTTGAGGCCAGCCGAAATAAGGCTTCTCTGAAAATTTTTTTGGTTTTTCTTCAAATCTGCTTCCAAATGTGGGCGTGGTCTAAATTCTTGTATGGAGAAATGAAAAATTAAGTGTTTTCTACATGAAGTATTAAGCAAAATTTCTTTCAATTTGCAGCAAAAATATTGAAAGTTAACCCTTAAAATTGATGCCACGCCCCCTGGAGGATGTTAGCCAATTACATTTTTATTTTTTGTGTCTAACATTCATTATGAGATTTTAAGTGTCAAATTTCAGCGTTTTAAGACGTCTTTAAGTTTTAAAAGCTCTGGAAGTTAGTTGCGCATTTAGACTGATTGTGGGCGTGTCTGTAGGTGGATTGCAAAATGTTTAACACTTAAACTGCTTCTAAGTATGTGGAGCTTACGCTTCAAATCCCTAGCTCAAAATTTAAGGCTTAAAAACGTGTGACATACAGACAGACGGATGGACGGACGAACATGGCTTATTCGATTCAGAATTCGGTCTCGATCATATGCCCTTAGGGTCTTGGGGGTCTACCAATATTATTTCACCGTGCTACAAACTATGTGACAAACTTAATATACCTCCTATCGTATGGGATGGGGTAGAAAAAGGTAACCAAATTCTGCTATGAAAACACTCCTCCAAATTTTTATTTTAAATTTTCAAGCGAAATAGTGAGATATTCTCTTTCACCTTTGCTTTCTTATATATTTGAAGACTTATTTGTATATTTGCATACCATACTTCATTTTCCATTTGGGGACTTATTTTGTTGCGAAGATATTTCCCGCAGCAAGCGGGCAAGCAACATTTTCCACAACCCTGGTTTCTTTCTCCCCGCGTAAGAGCTCATAGATGCGTAAACATTCTTCAAAGAGCCCGCCACCTCCGTTGCTTCTTATAATTCCAGTGATTGGATGCAGAGATTTCTGTTTTTGACTTGGTTCGATCGTGGCCAATACAAGCAATTAACAGGTATTGCATACACTCAGGCTAACAATTGCTCTATAATTTGTTGTGACAAGTCAAATAGAGTTGGAATAGGGTATTAAAAATTTCCTTTCAAACGCAGTCTTTCACTCCTTCGTTTTATTTTTTATTTTTCGCAGAAAGCACACAGATACCCAAATGTAACCTACATAATTAGTATACATTAATTTGATAGTTATACTCATTCAATGGTATTTCTTGTTCTTGATATGTTTGGGTTTGCATCATGCAACTACAACTTACCAATGTTTTCTCTTAAAGAATAAATGCGCATGTCCCTCCCTGGTATAAACTCGAGGACTTCAAGTGCAACTTTTCTTGGGGAATTTCTGCAAAACCAATCAGTTTCTCTTTGGTCAACAATACACAAAAACTTATGATTTGCGCTTACAATTTTGATTCTGCTTTTGTTTGCATATTGTTTTGCACGTGTCAATAAGAATAGGTAATGTTTTATTTATTGTCTTGTTGATTCATGTAAGTTGTCAATTTTTAACAATTAGAATTAGACAAGTTTTTGTCTATATTTTAGAATTCAGACAATTCTATTGTCTTGTATCGGCTGGCGACGAAAACCCTTCCACATAATTAATATAAAGCAAGTGAGTAAGTGCAAGAGTTCGTCTGTGACAAACTTCTATATACCCGACCCTATTTACCGTGTAACACCAAGCCTTGAATTTTTTTTGTCCCGAATTCATATTTTATTTGTATAGGCCGCGCCCCCTTAAGTGGGCATTGGCTAAATATTAAAATCAATTAATTGTAATTTCGTTAGAATCATGACAAAATGCTTTAAAACCGAAAATTATTTCGGAAAAATACCGTTTTTTGCTAAAAACGCCCTTTAAAAGTGGGCGGAGCTCAAAACTTTGTATGGAACAAACTTAGCAACTGGTAATATCTACAATATTTGTTTTTTCGATTTGTAGTAAACTTTTCGAGAAATGGGGTTTTTAAAGATCTTACATGTTAAAAGTGGGCATGGTCGATATTGTGGGCGGTCCAATTCTTACTTTCTTAGAGGTTTTGGGCCATTATTGTTCTATACCAAAATTTGAGTTTCTACGCTTTGTCTAAGTTGACCAAAAGGCATTTTGAAAGAAAATTTGAAACGAAGGTTGTCTTACATTGAAGCCAGTAGTGGGCGTGGCCGTTGACAGATTTAACCAATTTTCGTACTTTGTCTGTACAAAATAAGAACCAAGACATACTCGAAGTTTGAGCGTCCTAGCTCAATTTCAAAGTAGGTCTTTCGCAGTAGGTTTTCCTTAAATTTTTATATAATTTATTCTTAAAAATTGACTGTTATATGCTTATTTTTTTCCTTGTGTTGCTTAACGATCATGTGGATGGGCCTGCGTCAAATTTGGTTGATGTAAAAGAAGTGGCCCAGAAGCTACGATGGATATATATAACTGCTATACATAACTGCTAGCATCATTTTAGTCAGTCAACTAAAGTGTTTTCAAGCATATCTAGAAAACCATTAACTATTTAAAAATTGCTTCAGTTTTTTTTTATTTCAAAAGATGGGCTACATTCGGTATTTATTTCAATTTTTGCCTCTAAGCGTTTCAAAAATTGAGGGAGTGACGTACATTTTCTTGGCATTTTTTACCATTTTTAAAAATTATAATCCATAATACATCAATTTAAATTTTTTTTAATTACCGTTAGGCTTTTTTTCAATTTGACAATCAGCTGCATTCCATTGGCCACTTTTCTTAAATTCTTCGGACATGGATTTCTGAGAAAACGGTAAAACAGGTTTTTTTATATTTCGTTTGTTTAAATAGATTTCGTTTGTTTAAGGTTGGAAATGGCAATATTGAAACTTTTTAAATGCAGTAAACTGGCGTGTTGCGTTGTAAACGCTTCGAACTTCAGCCAAATTTAAATAAAATCGTAAGACTAGTAACCTGTAAAAATTCGTTTACGAAAATGTTTTTACGTTTTTAATTCAAATCTTCAAAGTTTTTGAACATTCGAAGTTTGCTTTAGCTTAACGTTAAATACCAGAAGATGGGCTACGCCGTTGTTCATTTCAAAGCTATACTTTATACCATTTGAGAGCTAGAGCGGGAAAATATACCCCCTTTTGAACTTTCTTATAAGTTTTTAAATTGCAATTCTATAAAGCAACTATTTTGATTTTTTTTCAGTTTCCGTTAGATTTTTTATAGCGCAACTACCTGCGCTAACATTGGATGTTTATTTTAATTCTATGGCCAACGGATTTTGCGAAAACGTTAAACGATTTCATTTTTAAATTTCGTTTTTTACATATAGGCTACGCTAAACATAGGTTAAAAACGGCATTTTAAAATTTTTTTAACGCTGCTTCCTTTCCTTTTGTTCGTTTTATACTTGAACTAAATCTGTACAAGATCGCTTTTGCCGTTGAGATACTTGAAGATTTAAAAAAAATAGTTTCTCATAATGCTTTTCTGTTTTTGAGCTAAATCTCAGAAGGTTTTGAAACTTTAAAATCCGCTATAATTTTCCTTAAAATTTTGGATAATTTCTTATAAGTGTGATTTTTTTCATATGATTTGTTCAAACAAGACCGATGGTAAGGGAGGGGGGACACACGTTGTTTACTTTGTGTTGCTTTATGCCTGTGTTCAATATAGTCTTTGTGCACTAAGCGGTTCAAAAGGCCTAAATCACTTTAAAAAACGTCACCCATTTTTAACTCTTAATTTCTCAAAAACTTTTCAATATTTTTAAAAACTTGAATTTATTCCCATGAAATTTCAAACTGTAATTAAACCCTAATTTATGCTTAAAAAAATTGCCGTGGTTGGATTTTCTGACTATCTCCGCTTTTAAAGCACACAAAATTTTACAAAATTTTGACTTCTACGACTTACCGTTCAGAAGTTCCTTTTTCCATTTTTGGATGGACCGTTAAAAATACTTTTTTCAAAGTTTAGCTATGTTACAATGGTGCCAGCGCACTTATTTTTAGTATGTGGCATTGCTTTGCAATTGTCTTTGAGGTAGTAGAAAAATGTTGGCCTTTACATTAACCACACCCATTTCTTTAGGGATTTGAAATTACTGTTTTTCCATAAATTAAACCAGTGTGTACGCAGAAGTTACAGTCCGTAAAACGGACCGTTGAATACCCCATCCTATCCCACATTGTAAAATGCTGATGGCATTGTTATTTTTTGACATTTTATAAGCAATGCAAACTTCGAAAAGGAGCTTGGTCCAACCGCCCCTAATTACAAACTATTAATTATAAGATATTTACACAGAAATTTCCAAGTTACACTTAAATGTACGTAAAAATGCAATTTTTTGATTCAAATTCAATATTTTTGAAAAATCGATCCCTAAAAGGGGGCGTGGCTGAAAACTTTATATGAACGAAATCTGAAACGAAGTCTCGTTTACTTAACCTGCTACTTTTTTGTTTCATGCTTTCCTAAATAAGGCTCAAGGCCAGTCGAAATTAAGTTTTTCTGGAAAATTTTAGGTTTTTCTTCAATTCTGCCTCCAAATGTGAGCTTAACCCAAAGACTTGTATTAACAAAATGTGGAACTAAGCGTTTTCTACATAAAATATTAAGCAAATTTTTTTCAATTTCGAGCAAAAATATTGAGCAAACTGCATTTGAAAATTTACCCTTAAAATAGATGTTTCGCCCACTCGAGGAGTTTTACCAATTAAATTTGTCTTTTTTGTGTCTAACATTCATTAGGAGTTGCTATATGTCAAATTTCAGCCTTACAGAAAGTCTTTAAGTTTTGAAAACTCTGGAGGTAGTTGCACATTTAGACCGATTGTGGGCGTGTCTTTGGGTGGATTTCAAAAATTATTTTTAATTTACACTTGTACTGCTTCGCATGACGTAGACCTCACGTACGAAGTTTCAGCACCCTAGCTCAAAATTTAAGGCCTAAAAACATGTGACATACAGACAGACGGACGGATAGACATGGCTCATTCGATTCAGAATTCGGTCTCGATAATATGCCCTTAAGGTCTTGGGGGTTTACCATTATTATTTCAACGTGTTACAAACTATGTGACAAACTTAATATACCTCCTATCCTATGGGATGGGGTATAAATATGAAATTTGACAAAAAAATTAATACACAAAAGTTTTAGATATTAGCATTTTCTAACTTTTTGTATATATAGTATAGACCTCCGCTCAATTTTGTGGGTGTGGCTCTTAGAAAAGTGTTTCTTTTTCATTTAAAAAGGCGTCCGAAATGTATGCAACCACCTAGCATAAAGCATTCAACAGTTATATTTTTCCATCCCGCCCACTTTCCCAGTTTCATTTTTTGGCAGCGTAGCGTATTTTGCAATCCGTCGTTAACGGACTGAAGTTTTTACGTACTCACTGTTGCACTTTCCCACTTAATTTCTTATAGCACAGAATTTTAGAACAACCGAAAAAGTGCGGGTTTCTTTTTTTTGTTTTTGAAATAATGATAAACAAGAAAAACTTATTAGATAATGTATTTATGGAGAATCAGTTTATTGGTTTCAATAGGGCGACTGTATGACACTAGCACATTTATGCCACTTCAATTATTTCTTTGGAAATATGTAGGAACGTAATGCTTGAAAAAGCATGTTATTTTTCCTTAAACAGGCAACAAACTCACTTTAAACGTGACTTAAATAGGTCGTCTAGCAGCCATGCCCTGCCATGTCGATTCTCAAAAACAAAATACTCCCACAAAACTGGCACACACGACAATATTCCTCTTTAATAATTTTCCAACTTTCTGTTAAAGCTCTTCAGAATTTATGCTCGAATTCAGGCAACCAACTTCAGCAAAAATGCATCTCGCGACAGCGACTTTATCAACTTCGACTGCACTGTATGTGCACTGTTCGTTAAATTTTTACGCATCGCATGCAATTGAATAGCTGTGGTACCTACAAAAAAAATAAAAAAAAAAAAAAACAAAACAAAAAAATATGGAAAAAAAACTCCGAAAAAGGACAAAAAAAAAAACCGCGATCTACTACCCCCCACAAATGCGGTGCACCAATATGAGGGTTTAAAGGGATTTGACTTTAACGACGTTACAGAGAGGAAGTGCACAAAGCATGTTCCTATTCCTCAAAGCGTTTCATCACTGCTTTACACAATTCACACGTCCTATTAGATGTTGTTGTCGTGTATGTCAAACATCGTTATGGCACCAAGTCCTTGATGGAACTTTGAAAAGTTTTTTTTTTTAAATGTTTATTTTTGTTAATTTTGAAGAGGCAGTCACTATAGCATTGCGAGTAAAATAAAGTTCCCGCACTTGGTATGGGTAAAAAAAGCAAAAATTGTAGGCTTTCGCTCATGAGCGGGAAAATACAATGAAAAACAGGAAGTTTAAACCACACGCATCAACTGCGATGTAAATGAAATCATTAATGAGGTAAATTTATACGGGAGTTCCCGGTCTGCATTCGCAAAATTAATTAAAGCAAAACCAATTAAGGGTTGGCTATCGAAATGAAGCAATTCGCAAGTTTAAAAAATTAAAATAAAATGCAATTGACCTCCTCAGAGAAAATAGGAAGGTTTGAAAGTTTTGGACAAAATTGAGGTACGTTGCGAGAGAGGCAAGAGCACGCAGAGTTTTGTAGAGTAGAGTCATAAAGCTCGAAGATGGACTTTTGTTTAACCTATATATAATTAGTACCTTTCATTTATCTTAAGACAACAAATTGACAAATTTACACAAAAAAACAACTAAAAACAAGAACGTCTAGTAAGATGTCATACACGCAGCCGTCCGTCGGCATTTTTGGAAGCCTTAGCGTACAATTATTGCTTAATTTACACATAAAATGTTGTTAATATTTTTGCGACTTTATGTTTTCCTTTTAATTACTATTTCCGACTTTATAGCATTTTTTCCAACATTTTTCATTTGTTTCGCTTATATAATATTTACATAATAATATTTCGAGTGCAATTTTAAGAAGATGTGTGCGTAAGATCTGTAAGATACCAACATGCACCACTAGCAGGTATATAACACCGAAGTAGCCGATATAGGTTATAACCGGTTTCTACGTGCTAAAAAACCACCCATTTATGAGAGGCTCTATGAAAGCTGTCACAGTAGTAAATTTTTGTTCTCCCATCATCATAACTCTTCTTGACTACAACTAATGACGTATTCTTTTCAACACCGAATAGTGAAACTGGTGTTGAGTACAGAACTATGATCTTTTCACGTACAACTGAACGGAATCGGGCTCATGTAAATGTTCTTTTGAACACCGAACTAGTTCGGTGTCAACACCGAACTCGAAATTTCCCCACCGTCGTATTTGACGGCGGAGGCTCTGTGTAACTTTGATTGTGTATGTAACTTTGACGTTTCGGCTCAATTTTCATTCGTGATTTTTTAACAACGCCACTGAAATTGTATTCAATCGATAAAAAATAACTAAGTATCTCAAACTCGAAGCTATGTATCAAAATTAATTTTAAGTAAAAAGTTCAAGAAACCGACGACAACAAAATACGAAATACAAAAAACGTAAACAAAATGAAGTCAAAACAATATGACACTTTGACGTGATAACTGCACTGGTGCAGTATTTGTCGTTCTGTACACAATGAAACCGAGTGTACACCAAGCTGGAATTGTCGCAAACACCGGGTATTATTTGACAGCTCGGTGTTCAAAAGAATACGCCATAAGTTAACAAGTAGTTTATTGCGTCGAGTAGGTTGCTATCCATCCAGTGAATGCACCTACTAAAACCGTCAGTTCGTGCCGTTCAACCCTACATCGCTAGGTCGAAGCGTCTTGTTTTTTGTAAGCGTCGCTCGTAGTTTGTCTCGTAAAGAGTATCTACGGATCATTTCATTTCAAAATATTAAAAATATACTTTCATCGATTTCATCGAGGTAGGGGTGATCGGGTTTAGTAGACTCAAAAATGTATTTCTATTTTTCTTTTTTTAACTATGACAGGTACAACAAAAGTTAAAGCTTACATCGAAAAAGTGTCTTTTGAATTTCATAAAAGTGATCGTTCCATTAACAAAAAAAGTTTTTAAAGACAGTTTTTTTTTACTTCTACAAAAGCATCTCTAGTGGGTCAATTAATTCGAGTCCACATACCACACTATGGGGCACGTGGAATCAAGTCTTGTAACCCTAAGCTTTTACTAAAACCTTAAAAATCTGGACTAAATAATCAAGGCTTGTTTATTTCTAATGCAAAACAAAAAAATTAGAAAAAACAAACAATCATTCCAAAGGTTCATATACTTATCTACCTAACTGAAAAAAAAACTTCAGTCAGACGCTGGAAAAAAATAGAAAAAAATAAGATAAGGAAAAAACAAAAACATACTTGTTTCAAAAAATTGTTTTCTTCAAATATTTCTGCCAACACCTGCACTACAGTCAAGAAACTGAGGAAGGCCAAGCAGGTAATCGTTTAAAGAGTGTAAACACTGCATTTCCTGTAATACTTTTAAAATAAACCCCAGCGAGTCGACTTACCCCTGCACCCAACTAGCCCCGCTTTCCCCTACCGTTATCATTTATTTTTAATTTTTTTTTATGCGAATTTAGGTTAAGTTAATCAAATTTTTATTGAAACACAGGGTGACAAATATATTCTTTTGATATTTTAAAAAAAAAATTAAAATTGATTTACGTGTTTTTTGTTTTCAAAATTTTTACATATTTTGGCTTAAGTGGCTTGCGTTTGCGTAAAATAAAGTCGATAACATAGAGACAACTCAGAAGTTATAGGCACTTTTTAGCGCTGCCCTTTTAGTAAATCAACTTAAATTATTTTACGCGTATCTCAAAAACCACGCAATATTTCAGCTTCTCTTTTGAACCTTAAAAAATTGCCTTTGTTTTCAATTTTCATGTGTTTTCTCTTAATACTCTGGGCACAGGTTTTTTATTTATCGGTCATAAATGCGAGTTTTCTCATTTTTTTAAGCCATTTCAGAAAATTTTAAGTTTTTCTAACTTAAATAGGAAGATTTTTGAAAGATCTTGAATATATTAAAATTCTCTTTATACGTTTTATGTATAAACCTAATTTCATCATAATCAGTAGCGTAAATATTCCAGAATATTTTGAAAATATTTTCTTGGTTTTTTTATTCACTATTGAGAAGTATGTTAGGTCAAAGAGGTAAGCAGTGGCTTACACCACTAGGAGTCCACCAAACCTCAAATATTAAAATCGTTGCTTCTTTTCCCCCAAAAATTATAGATAGTTTGCAGAAGTTTCAATATCATCATGTTTTCAGTATCTTAATCTTCGTTTCTTTATCGATGGTCGATGGTCGATCGACCAGTTGGTCTGACAACGAATTTTAAAAAAGAACTTTGTACCTATCTATGTCCATTTGAAGCTTCAGTATCTTGTTCTAAAAAATAACCTATGAACTACTGTTTCTTCACGCAAAGCATGTTAGAACTTGGTTGTAATGATTCATCTGACGAAATTTATTCGAAAACTCTGACCAGAAACGAAAATTTAAGGGGAAACATGACTTTTCTTCTTCGCTGTTACACAGTTTTCTTCCTTAACTTGAGGCTTCTTATTAAAATTTCAAAAAGATCAGTGCGAAATAATAAATCCAATAGCAAAGAATGGTTAGGAAATGGTTTTTTTTCAGCTTTTAGAGCTCAACCTTAAAAACTTCCTACAATATTAATACCTTTTCTTCTGACAGTCAGCTGTCATCGCTGTGATAAGCTGAGCTTTACTGAAATCCACTCGTATGATTTTAAGCAACCAATCAATCTTCAAAAACATACTCTATGTCTCCGCCTGCTTTTGTGGGCGTGATTCAAAAAGTGTTTTTATAAACATATTTTTTTAAAAAGTGTTTCTTGTTAATTGTCTTAAAGTTTTGTTTTAGTTTAAGGGTCGCCAACATTTTTTTTATGTTTAAGGGGTCGCGTGCTCAAAAAGTTTGAAAAACACTGATATATACCATATAGAGTTATTTAAATATTTTAGGAATTAGGTCTTCTTAAAAATGCTTAAAACCGCCAAAGTTGTCAGCTTATGATCCAGTAGAGAGCGCGCCAAGTTTTATGTCGGTAAGTAAACGCAAAATTATTTCGACATCTTACAACCGATTGACTTACGTTGGATTGTTTTTTAAACGCTGGCTCAACACAATCTAGATGCCATTTTTGTATACCAAAACAACGCGCGGAAATATTGACCCTGTTCATGAACAAATTTATGAGTTGTTTTACGAATGTATCATCAACAATACTAATGATTAAAAAGCGCGCCGGCCGGTAGTCTAATAATACAATTCGTCGTTGTGTGTCAAATTTTGTTGAGTATTGGGCAAAAGACCGTCGTTTTTCCGCTCATCAACTGTTTTTTGAAGTACACTGAGCAGTGAGCTTGCCTTTTGGAAAAAAAATTTTTATGACCGACGGACGACATTCTCTTGAGGCGCGGGTTAACATGCCTAACAAGTTTTGGCCCGCTTTTCTACTAAAAAGGTTTGCTAAAAATCATATCGGCTCATGTTTGCTCTTTATGTATGCCTATACGAATGTGTGAGAGGTCAGGAAGATTACAGGTTTCGACAAGATGGTACGCCATGTCACTTTGCGAATCCACATGATTTTTTTTTACTATTCAATATTTACATACCGACATAAAAGATGCAACATGTTCGCTGCAAACTTCCTTTTTACACAATTGTTGCCTTACACAGAACCTATCCACCACACTTGGGAGAATGTAAAAACTAAACAATTTGTAGTTCCGGAAAACGCTGCATTCTACTCCCCCCTGCCGCTACCGACAATTAAGTCACAAAATAGGGACCATAAATCAAGTGCATCTCAACGACAGCGTGACAACCTCAGCGAAACATGCCTTTGATAGGTGGTTGAGGTGGACACACAGTTTCATCCCACTCATTCGGCCCTGAAAATCTCACACCGAAAAATACCAGGAATCTTTGCTTTTATATTCGACAAAATAATTTTCAAAAAAGACAAGTGCAATTCTGAACTTAAGGTTGGCAATCAAGTGTCAATAAATTGACATAAAGTCGATTAAAAAATTGCTGCAACCTCATTAACGCCCTCTGCAATGCTGCATTGTTGGGTGTAGTGGATTTTCAGTTGCACCATGCCGCCTACTTACAGCAACGCTGTCAGCTAATGGGAATGTAATTTCGGACGTTTCGACTCGGTGTGAAATATTCGAATCGCGTGATGCCTTCCATTAAGCAGTACACGTTGAAGTTGATATTCCAAGTTTCCCTAGAGTGAATCATTGTACCAGGCTATACCGATACCGAAGCACCTGAAAGTCGAAAATGTTGGTTACGTGCTCGAGTGCTTAAAAACAACACTTCGGTCGGGAGGACTCGTGCCGGCACTTTCTATTGCAAAAGTGCACTAAGCTTTTAAACGGCTGTGGCTGTGTGTGTTTGTTGTAATTAATGACAGTTTGGGTATTTTGTTTTTGATTTTTGCCGTTGAATTTATTTTCCTGTATAGGAACATGTGTTATGGTTACAGTGATGGACATGAAATACTCATTATTTCGGATCTGACAGACTGTTTGCAAAATGCAATATGCCTCTGTGAAATTGCCTTGTCAGAAATGCGACATACATCCTGGCTGTAGTACAGCCGTCTGCATTTATGATCGCAACTTTTCCAAGAATTCCTAATAACTGCTTCAATGTAAGCCCAATATAAATCTCGATAATTATATTTTCGATCCAACTTTCCGCCAAACTCACATATACACACAGTTGCCCTAGTGAGCGAGTTTAATTCCAGGATAAATCAACATGGATAGCTCTTAATAGCTGCACAGTGAAAAGTTACCCATGGTTATTAATCGTCCAGATTTACGAGCGTTTCGATGGGTGGCGATGGGCAAGGAAAGTCATTAGAGGTGGCACGTCACGCATTTTTAAACAGAGTCAATCGATGCTAGTCAGGCATTGGGACGCTCTGGTCAGCAGAGAGGCATGTAAGCAATTACTAGATTCATTCGTATAATTGGGCGATTCGCAGAATTAACGGCCATTTAAGAGTTTTAGTTATAATAAGTGAGGTTCAGTGATGGATGTTTTGCGCCAAGCATTGAATCGGAAAGTCTGGCGATAGTTTTTTTTTTGTGGCAAATATGTTGACTCAAGTGATAATTACATATTTCTAGGATATGAGCCGGGTTTCTGCTGACCATTGATAATTATAATAAAGAAGTAACAGTTGTGTAGATGTACATGTGAGTGGCTGAAACCACCCTAGGTTTTTTGTTCCCAAAAATATATGTGACTGCGAAGCGGACGTAAAATCGATAACCTGTACTTGATCACCATTGTCCTTGAAGTTTTGTGGATATTAACGAGGTTTTTTACACAATAAAACTGCCTAATATTGCCTTTTAAATGTCCTATTCTGTCTTTGAGAAAAGCGCACCGCCCAACAAAGACTTAATTATGATGAGAAAATATACTGGTCGGAAACATTTCTCGTTGCAATGAGTTTGAAGGGCAGGTATATAATACCGAAGGAGCCAATATTGGTTATGCCCGCTATTTACGAGCTAAAACACTAAGCTTTTATGAGAGCCACTCACTATGGAAACTGTCAGAACGCGTAGTACGACATAGCATTTAAAAGCAGTAAAGTTTTGCTCCCTTCTAGTTCCTCTTGGTTTAGAGGAGGAGAATATAATTGTACAGGATAAACGAGCATATTGTGGGGATAGTGGATGTTAACTGCCAATTACTGTCATATTTTTGTCGATTGGGGATTTCAATCTTCTTCTTCTTTCTTTATAGCGCGAGGTTATGATCTGAAATGATGGATCATATCCCTCCCACTGTACGGCATTCCTAATGGTCCGCTTGTGGGGTACGCCGTGTGTGGTTTTAAATATAATAAGTAATTAAACTTAATCGACTCAGTACCAAATTGCTCAAAACAAAATCGTCCATACCTCAAACAAATCACATCATGCTTGGCTGATTTGAAACAATGGGGGTTTTTCTTTTTTAGTTTGAATACATTACCGGGGTGCTCTCCAGCTCTTTCGAAAAATCCTGCCCAAAACAGCAGTACAGGAGGGAAGCAACGCCCTCCCTGGTGGAACTCCAAGATCGCGGAGTTCATCAAGAGCTCAAGGTCTAGATGGAACCTTGCAAAAGAGGGGCTCATCGAATGAACGACCTATTAGGAGAGCGTAAGAATTCTGAAAAAGGAGATCAGATTCGCCAAGAAAAATTCATAGAAGAATTTCTGCGAATCAATCGAAACAACAACTGAAGCGTCCCGGCTGAGGAAAGCCTTATCCAAAGCGCCCATACCGCTATCTTCACTCAGGAAGACAGATGGCGATTGGACCTCGACACACAAGGAAACGCTGGATTTGCTGGCGGGAACTCACTTCCCAGGGTGCAACGATACCCATTAGGATGAAGGAAGAAAAGATCAGGGCTATAACCGATGTAAAAAGGTTGGCCTGGGCGATCAACTCCTTCGATCCCTTTAAAGCACCAGGGATGGATTACATCCGACCAATAATGCTCCAAAAAGCAAGGGGAACTTCCATGGTTGAGTAACGTCTACAAGTCCTGCCTAAAGCTGTGCTTCATTCCCAAAGCTTGGAGAGAAGTCGGAGTGATATTCATTCCCTAGGCAGGGAAGACAAACCACACTACGGCAAAGGACTTTCGACCCATAAGTCTGTCTTCATTTATGCTCAAGGCTTTGGAGCGGCTTATTGATGTGTATGTGAGAGAGCTGATTGGTGATAACTATTTATCAAAATCACAGCATGCGTAATTGAGAAGCAGATCGGTTGACACTGCACTACATAACAGTCGTAGAAAAATCCTTGGAACACAAGGAGTACACTTGGGTGCTTTTCTAGACATAGAGGGGGCGTTTAATAACATTGAGGCAGACGCGATACTGTGCAGCTTGAGAAACGCCCACCTAGGTAGCAGTCTTTGCGACTGGACCGGCCTCACGTTAAGCACACGAAAGATAAACTGCTACCTAGGGGAAGTATGCAGCAGACGAAACGTCAGCAGAGGAACACCGCAGGGAGGTGTCCTATCTCCGCTCATATGGACCCTGGTAATGGACCAATTGCTAAAAACCCTGGAGAGGTAAGGCTTCATTGTGAGCGCATACGCCGACGATGTTGCAATCCTGATCCCAGGTAAACTCCCATCAATCCTCAGTGACCGACTCAGCTACGCACTCCGCATTGTTGGAAAATGGGTTGAGGGTCGAGGACTGGGAATAAACCCCTCTAAGACGGAAGTTGTGTTAGTTACAAGGAAAAGGGCAGTTCCATCCTTCAGCAACCCAAGAATGGGGGGAGTGGAGTTACCGTTTTCCAAATCGGTAAGATACCTGGGCGTCATATTAGACTCCAAACTCAGCTGGAGGGATAACATAGAAGATCGTGTCAAGCGGGCATACGTGGCATTATACGCCTGCCGCAGAACGTTCGGAAGCATGTGGGGACTGCAACCAAACATGGTACACTGGATGTATACAGCGGTTGTAAGACCCATCTTAACTTACGGTGCAGTTGTATGGTGGAAGGCTACAGAAAGAAAGTGTCATCTTTCTAACCTCACCAAAGTTCAAAGAGCGGCCTGCATGGGTATAACAGAGTCCCTAAGGACCCACCGCGGCACTGGAGGTACTACTCAACCTCACCCCCCTGGACATATACTGCAGCAGCAAGGCAGCTAAAGCAGCTGTTCGCCTAAGGGAAGCCGGACTGTGGTCCTCAAGATCTTATGGACACGCCTCTGTGGAAACTCAATGGGCTGCCTCCACAGATACCCCAGTCACGGATTACCTCCCTATGACATTCGCCTTCAACAGGAGATTCGCTAACAAAATACCTGAACGAGGTGAATGGAAAGATAAGACCATTACAGGAGATGACGAGATCGCCGTATATACCGACGGTTCTAAGATGGACGTTCTGTGGAGCTCTGGGACTAGGTAAATCTTTTTGGATTAATGACGACTGCAGCATTTTTCAGACGGAGCTGGCAGCCATAATCCAAGCTGCCTCCGAGCTGAAGAAACACAGCCCTGCAAACAAGACCATCGCCATATACTCTGATAGCCAAGCGGCAAATAAAGGCTTGGAATCAGACGTAGTGAAGTCAAGGGCTGTGAAACTATGCATGGAAATTCTGGACGAGTTATCACTTGGCAACACTGTAACTGTGTGTTGGGTGCCAGGTCACACCGGTATATCGGGAAACGAAGAAGCGGACAAGCTTGCTAGAAACTGAATCCTTGAGTAGAACCAACCTACGTTGGACAGAACTTGATACGTGCAGACACACAAGGGAGCTATGGCCAGCGGTAAGCAAAAAGAGATCACTATGTTTGATCGGACTAACCCGCAGAAACATCCAAGTACTCACGGGAATCCTCACGGGGCACTGCGCTGTGGGTCTACACGCTGAGCGGCTAGGCATATCGCATAACGATTACTGCAGAAGCTGCAGGGACGTTGAAGAAATTGAATCTGTTCGTCTCCTGCTTTGCGAATGCCCAGCCCTAAACAGCATCAGGCGTAGTACCCTCGGCAGTTACTTCTTCAACGAGCTCGAAGATCTAAATAATGTAAATCTAAAGGACCTCCTAAGATTTGTATACAAATCCGGATGGGTCCAAGAGGGTGGAGCTCTAAGCTTCTAACAGCGGTCTATTTCTGTTTTCGTTCCAGGTATTAAGAAGACAACTGCTGGTCTAAGTGAAGCCGTGACTATTGTCAAAAGGGCATCCATCAACCCAACCTAACCTAACCTTGTTTTTTAGTTCAGAGTAGAGCACTGAACAGAGCTCGAGAACTCTGAGCGTGCTCTGCAACCGAGTGCGCTCAGAGTACTCAGTTCTGATTTTGTAACGCACTTGAGCACATTTTTTGGCTTTCTGTCAGAATGAAAAATGAAAGAAAAGAAAACTTGAAAAACTTGGCAAAATATTTATTACGAGGCGAAAATTATGCAAAATAAATATAATTTCACCAAACAACAATTCATCCAACGCTTTTACTCGGCCTTAGAACAACAAACATCCCCTTTTATTTATTTTTTTTTAACATTCATCTGTAATTTTGCTGTGCTCAACAATTAGCTCAGAATGCTCGGTCAAATTATTCCGAGCACATTGAGCGCACTCCGATCATGCTCTGAGCGAAAAAAGAAATACAAATCTTGGGCTCTGATTACTCTGAGCACAAAAAGAAACACAAATTTTTGTTTGACAGTTCGAGCTCTGCTCTGAACGAAAAAAGAAAAACGCCCAATGACATATCACCCAAAAACTCCCGACTTTTATTGGGGTTCGGTTATGGTAAGATGACCCCCAATAGAACTGTTTTTGGGGGATTCTATGCAATTATTTTTGTTGCATAGAATCCACCAAAAAAAACACAAAGCTCCACGTTTCCGAAAATTAAAATAACGCCTTACGTGAATCATGGATTTAAAATAAAGTAAAACCTTAGGTAGGTAGGTATAAAGGTAAGTGGCCTTTGGATGCACTTAGCCCACAGTAGGCGCATTGTACTGCCACAACCAAGGGAGTGGGTTGGCATAATTTCTATATGACAGCCAGCCAGTCCTGTCAGTGAAAAATCAAACCCAAGGGAAGGTTAATGAAAATTCAAGCTGGAGTTTGAAGTGGGTAGCATGCCCCATAAAAAATTCCCTGTTCGAACCCAGTAGCCCGTTATGAAGCACCGTTTTTGGGTGATTTAACATCATATCAAATCACCCTACAATGTTAATTGATATTTTTTGGTTTTGACGATTTGGACTTGGGCGATTTGACCCTAAACCAATTTATTCATACGATAATTGAAGATCCCAAATTTTAAAATCATAATGATCATAATGATCGAGGCAATTAAGCAATGTCCTTCTCCGTCGCTAAGTTTTTCTTACGCCATTTACCTTTAAAACCTGTGAAAGTCAACATAAGAAAATCGCTGCTAACTCTCGACTAAATTACGTTAAGTTTCGACACCTAAGTTTGGGTACTAATTATGGCTTTTATAATTTCTCTTTATAAGTCTAGTCCTTTATCTTATTTAGTAGTCCGTCCAAAAATGGAAAAGGATCGGATATAAAGTTCATGAAAAAAATAAGAAAGCATACAAAGGCAATTTTTTTCTACACACACAACGGTTTAAATGCAGTTTAAATTTTCATAGTAAAAGGAACAAAAAGTGTTTTTGCACTTATCTTGAATAGTTTTACAGCCTAAGACAAGAAAATTAAAACATACACCAAAAAAAAAATTGAATTTTCATAATAAGGTCGAATTTTAAAAAAATATTGAGAGGTTTTTTTGCAATAAGGAATCGAAAATCTCGTTTGCAACGTGTTTATTATAATATCATAATTTTTTTGTTGCTGTATTCTAATCGCCGGTATTGGGCAAAGCAACCGCAGCTTCAGACAAGGCTAAAATCAATTTTTTTAGGAAGCCGTTTTAAAAAATATTTTCGAAAAAAATCGTGATAAAAATGTTGTCGTCACCCAAATGATTTGAAAAAGTCACACACATCAGGAAATATTTGCCAATTTTGGGAAACCAAAGAAATTTCGGAATGTACAGCAGATTCTGAGATTTATAGTTCGAAAACTTCAAAAGAATTTCAAAAATTATTAATGAAATTATAATGATAATAATGAATAATGAAATAATGAATAAAATAATAAAATTATAATGAAATTTGGCTTTTGCATAAAACGTGTGAAGAGAATTCAACTTTTTAAGATATTTCATAAATGACGTTTCACGGTTTAGAAAACAAATTAAAAAACATGCATTTATAACCGATAACTAAAAACCTGTGCCCCAAACTGCTAAAAAAAACTATTGCTAGCGCAAAGTACATGAGAATCAAAAAAAATCAAAAAAAAGATTCTAAATAGTAGTTTTATGGATTTTAAATCAAAAAAATTCAGAAAATAGCCAAGAATTTTCAAAAAAACCCGTTTGTCATTTTTTTCAAGGTTTTCACAAAAAAATATATATAAAAAAATTATATTTATCAGTCTGCGTTTCGATGAAAATTTGAGTAGGGTAGACCGGGGCCAGTTGGGACATGGGGCAAGTGGGACCATTCGAATTACTTAGAAAACAAAATATTTAAATGAACAAGATCAGACATGAAAGAAGCACATACACACACGGGTCAAACTGTTTTTAGGTGCCTCTTGTTATCCGAAGTTGGTGCCACGAGCTAGTTTCTGTTTTTGGGGTCAAAAGTTGAAAAAAAACTAGTATCTTTCTTCTTGGTTTAGCATCGTTAAAACGCTTGAAATTTGAAACAAGTTACAGTATTTTTTATATACTGTACCTTGTTTAATATTCCTTGGGAAAAAGCATAAAGTCTTGAGCGCTTTTTTTGCAAAGATTGAAAATGTTCATCAAGCTAGGTGAGGGGTAAGTTGGTACAAGTGGGCCAACGAACGTGCCCCTCTGAAATAAAAATATAGATTTGGAAGTATCGATTTCTATACCCGACCCAGGGTATATTAAGTTTGCTGTACAGTTTGTAACACAGTGAAATAATCACCGTATACCCCTAAAACCTTTTAAAAACATGAATGAGACCAACAAGAGAATCGTTTAAGCCATGTCCGTCCATCTGTCCTTCCGTCCGTCCGTCCGTATGTAAACAACTTTTAGGCCTTCAATTTTAAGCTAGAGAGCTGAAAATTTGTAAGTAAATTGGAAGTCCACAGCCACGCCCACTACAGGCCTGTATGTGCAACCATCTGAAATTAAAAAAAAAATGTTCTCACTTTAGCTATGTTAAAACTGTGTTAGCACACTGATTTTTAGTATGTGACACTGCTTTGTAATTTGCTTTGAGGCACCTGAAAGATTTTTGTGTTTACATGTACCACGCCCACTTTTTAAGGAATTTTAATTTAACCTGACTGTGTTTCAATAAATATTTATGAAATTTGATAAATTATTATATAACAAAAATTCTAGATATTAGCATTTTCTATATTTTTTTTATATTAAATATATCTCCGCCGAAATTCACTAACTCAAGTCTTCTATGCGTCATTTCTAATCAGCTACAAAAAATAGCAACGAATATAGCATACGAAAAAGGCAAAAACTAGTGAGGTGGTCGGATTTGGACAAAGAATCAAACGTGTTCACTGTAGCTCAAATGGTAGAGCATTACTCGCGACAAGTAAGGGTTGCAGGATCGTACCCTGCCAGTGAGCCACATAGGGTTTTTTGTTTCGACATTTCCGTCCGCTAACATATCGAGTGAAAATGTATTGCATAAGTTTCATAAAATTTTCTGTCTAAAAAAGAAACATCTATCAATTATGTCTCAGCGTTTCCTTACAGAAGACATTTTTCAGCAACCTTATTTCTCACGCTATTTTTCAGTGAAGTATTTTTTCCCCAGTTAACAATTATTTTCCTTGTTTTTTTATGGTCTTTACCTATTACCTTGCAATTTGTCAAATAGTTCGCGTTATTAAAAATCTAAAACGCTCATAAATAATTTCGACTCTTATGATTTTAAAAGAAATTAAAAATTCCTTTTCTTGGTTCTTCTCACTATTCTTCTTGATGAGATGGGTAAAGCAGGACACATTTTTAAGTTGCAACATTGTAGCATCCTCAAAAAAAAAAAAAAAAAAAATTGCACGATGGTAAGAATATTTATAGGTATGGGACCAGAGAATTCTGAGTAATGGGATAATCGTTTTAAAAAATGTCGCTGCTACTTTGCATTCGCTTCGAAAAATGATGTTGATAAAATATAGGTTTTAAACGATGTGGCAACTGGGAATATAGGAAGGTGAGTGAAAATAATGTAGGAAAGGGTCTATATAAATACTCTATATATAAATACTCCGCTTTTTATGACACACCTAAACCACATACGCGAAAATGAAACATACGAAGCGTGAGCCAAAACTATTTTTAACCACATTCATTTTTATTAACTACATTTTTTGCAATTGTCAAAAAGGGTCTGAACATAGCTTTAGGGATACTTTCGCGAAAAAAAAATTATATTAAATGAATACTATCTTCATAAAGAAATTCATAAAGATTTTTTTTCCTCAACAATTTCGCGTTTAAACGCAAATCGATAATTATGCTTAAGAGAAACCGCTAAGGTCTTAGGCCCTAATGGGCACACATGAGTTTGAACTTGAAGACATGGCAAGAATGGTTTACATGAAAAAAAAATTTAAACCAAAAAAAAAAAGACCGTGAAGACCGGTCCGTCGGCTTTTGTTGAAGGTTATTATCATCTATATTGCGCAGCTTGTGTTACATTCTATTTATTTATTAAAATGTATTTCTGGATATATTTCACAGTCTGTAATGTACTTTTTTATAGTGCTGTCTACTGTTCTTATTTTGGGTGGTTTTATATTGGGTTTCGGTACTCTAAAAAAAGGCTGGCAAAAAGCTTTAACGCTACGAAAATAAAGGGAAGGACATACTCTTTCTTGGCCTTTTTTAGGATTTTTATAATTTAAGACCCATAAAACAGCAATTTCGATTATTTTTAATTGCCGTTAGACTTTTTGATCAATTTTCAACCACCTGTGCTAGCATTTACCACTTTTCTCAAATTCTGTGGACATGGATTTCTGAGAAAACGGTAAAAATATGCTGCTTTTTATTTCGCTTGTTTGAATGGGCTTAAGGGTCGAAAACGGAAATTTTGAAACGTTTTTGATGCAGTTCGCTTGCCTTTTAAACATTTCATGCTTCAGTCAAATTTAAACAAGGTCGTCATAACCGTTAAGGAACTAGAAATCTTTAAAAAAAAAAGTTTTCGAAAATGTTTTCACGTTTTTCAGTTAAATCTTCGAAGTTTTTGAATAAACCTTTTTGAATAAAAGTTTTGTATACAATTTAAGAAGATGAACTATGCCCGGTGTTAATTTAAAAATTATACTTTATACCGTTTGGGAGATAGATTGGGAGAGATGCGTTCTTTTGACCTTTTTTTAATTTTTTAAATTTCAAATCCATATAACGAATATTTGGAAGTTTTTTCCAGTTCCCGTTAGACTTTTTTCCAATAGCACAACCACCAGCACTAGCCTAGGATGTTTTTTTTTAATTCTATGGCCACCGGTTTATGCGTAAACGGTAAAAAAAGCTCCTTTTTTAATTCGTTTTTTAAATAGGCTTCTAAAAACTTGGGTTGAAAACGGCAATTTAAAAAAATTTTAACGCAGCCTTCCTTCTTTTTTAAAATTTTGTACTTTAACCGAATCTGAAAAAGATCGCCTGTACCGTTAAGCTACTAGAAGACTTAAAAAAATTGTTATCGAAAATGGTTTTATGTTTTTGAGTTAAATCTCAGAAGATTTTGAAATTTCAAAATCCGCTATAATTTTCCTTAAAATTTTGAATTATTTCTGATACGTGTGATTTTTTCACAGAATTTCGCAGATAAGGGGGGGGGGGGGCACACGTTTTTTCATGCATTTTTGCGATTTTTTTTCGAAAATCCGTCAAAACTGCGGTACTCAAACTGTTTTTGAAAAATATGACCTGAGCAACACTGAAACACTGAAAAACATTAAGTCCATTTTCACATGAAATTTCAAACTGTAATTAAACCGTTATTTGTGCTTAGAAAAAATTGCCCTCTCTGGATTCTCTGACTATTTCCGCAGCCTATACGCACACTAAATTTTGTCTTTCTACGACTTACCGTTCAGAAGTTATAAAGCGATTGGACGTACGGACGGACGGACGGACGGACAACGTAGTGATACCATAAGAGGTCCTTTTTCCATTTTTGGACGGACCGCTAAAAAGAGGTAGAATGTGAAAAATAAAAAAAAAAACTCTACGTAAAATTAAGTTAACGTAAAAAAAAACTTTTTAAACAAAATTTCAAACACAGAAAACCTCACTTTTTTAACACAGAAAACGCACTTTTTAACATAACGAAAACAATTTCTTTTAAGACAAATATTTATTTTTTAGTTCTTGTTCACTGTCCTTGCAGCAGAATTAATGCGTGGAAGATTAACTCTTCCTTTATTGCATTTTTGATATTGAGTGACAATTTTCTTTCGAAAATCCCAATAAGTCATAATTCCAAAAAAAAACCAAAATCCCATATAAAAAAGCCGGAACTTGTATATATAAAATATTTTGTTCTTATTGTTGTGATTAGTGAATTCCCACATCGAATTTTATCTATAGGTCCGACACGGGCTTGCATTTATTATCAAAACACTTGAGCTAAGTGGCCCGTCTTGTGCAAGCCACTCCTATTCTCAAAATGTAGAACGCATTATGAATCTAACTTATTTGATTTTTCCGGAAGTTGCTGCCGGTTGAATTAGTGACATCGGTCCATGACTCTCAAGAAGAAAGAAATCGAGAAGCCCAAGTGTACATAAATACATAAAAAAAAGAACAAGAAGAAAGGAACTACCCCCAGTTGGAGCAACCATGAATGAATTGGACGATAAGACAAGGAAGGAAGGAAATCGATTTTGCAATGATTTACTCGAGGGAAATAACCTCCACTCGATGCCGGATCGATTAAAGTATGCGGTCCATTTGCATACTGCATGAAATTTAAATTGAAGAAATGTGTAAAACGACAGAAGTAGCAAGTAGCAAGCCCTAAACCAAGTGCTATTGTCGGTTGTGGTGTGGTTCGATCGATTCTGTACTTAATTTTTTATTCCTTGCGATGCCAGACATCATTCCTATTCAGCTCAAGCACTGGTGGTGGTGGTGCTGGTACGTATCTATGTATACGTATGGTTGCCGAGGAAGCGAAGGTAATTTTCTTGCGTTAAATTTGAATGCGATACTCTGGTTGAGGTGGTTCACCATTTTCGTGAAAATTGAGACAGAATTCGATGTCAGTGTGTCTACATTGGAAATGCATAATATATCTCGATGTGGAGATTTTTTTATGGCATAATTAAATGAAATTAGAAATGTATACCACTGTGTTGAAGGAGCATTGTACGATTCGTTGAACTTGGTGGATAGTGCCCAATGGTACATAACTTACCCTCGATTGAGAGATAAAACTCCGGGGTTGTCAAGGAGGCTCAGCCGCACAATCACTCTAAGATGCAAAGGCGTGGATATTGACAGGTAGAAGTATTTTTGGTTATTTCGATGTTTTTTTAGATGAAAAAGAAATTTAAGACTTTAAGGATAAAGAAAAAAGATGCCTACTGGAGCATACATTAAATTGAGGCTCGCGGAGATATCCAATCTGTGATATTATCATGACATGAATGAAAAGGAATCCTTGTTGGTTATTTCTAAACTGCGTAACCAAGTAAGATTTAAAAATTTAATATCTAAAGTAAAAGAATTCGGTCCATGTGAATGAATGAATGGAGAGCAGCATCGAGACTCATGTAGCGCACGTAAGTGGAAGGGGACAACAGCCAACTTCGCGTGCTAAACTGGAGACGGCTAGCTGGAGACAGAGCTGGTCCAGGTCCACCCCGGACTGTAGCGCCACCTTAAAAATGAATGGAGCAAACGAGTGTCCTGCTGTTGACTTTCAGCAAAACGTGATAGACTCTTATTTAATCAATATCACCTCCTTGCGTCTAAGGAACTCAGGTGTTGAGATACCCTAAGCGATAATGTGGACGTTAACCTGGCCCTGAGGGTTTTCGCTCATTCATACCTAGAGTGGGGAGGTGCACATGGACCTCAATCAACAAATTTCGCCAGGCAGCTCTTATTTAAGCTACCCGTCTCCAGTTTTTCCCGCAAAGTTGGCTGTCCCTTACTTCAGTCTCGGTACTCATCTACTGTGTCAAATCTGTGGGCTGGATATTAAAAGCGATTTCAGAGCTGCTAACTAATTGGTGGGCGGGGGCAAGGCCATTCCAAAAAAGTGAATTTTTTCTAATAAACAAAAGTTTTTTTTTTCGTGCACCTAAAAGGAATTTTTATTGATAAAAAGTCTTTTTAATCAATGTAAACTTGTGAAGTACTGGTAATGCCCAGATTACCGAGATCTCCCTGGCCTTATAGTTTTTTTTTTTCGATTATTATTTTGGCATGTTATGCACTGTACCCATTTTTCGCCAGTGCCATAAAATGTCAAAAGTAGGCAGGCTGTGATAATAAAGGCTAACAGCAAATGCGGCACAAATGCTTTTCGTCTTACTCTTCAAGTCGAGAGGCTAAAACTTTTTTTAATTTGCTTTTTATCTCTGCTGGTTGAGACTCTACAGAAGTGCCTGCTTCTCGGGTTTATCGGTCAAAATAGCAGGTTTTCGAGAATTCACTCATTTTCGTTTGTGGGTCTTTGGGTAAGAACTCTGGTGGAAAGGTTACCTAAAGTCCAAATGCAGGAGCAGATAAGCTGCACAGCGAAAAGGTGTCAAAGGATTTGACTGCGGGCCTGGTTCGTGAGACGGAGACTGTTCATCAGGTAAATTTGAGGTGGATTTTAATATATGTTACAAATTGGAAAAATGTTACTTTTTGCCCCGGCATGAAATTTAGCACAAAGAAATTAAACTACAAAAAAATGGAGACTCACAGGTATACACACGATTGTGGGCAAACCACAAGTTATGACCAAAAGATACATATAGCAATGTTTGTCTTCCACATTAGGAGAAAGACCAAAAATTACAAAAAAACTTTGGCCAACATTTTTTATGAACCAAATGTAGAAGAAACTATTTTCACTTAATATGTTGGTAAAAAATTTTACGATTTGGAATAAAAATATTAAATAAATTGCATTTGAACGATGACTCTTCAAATCGATGCCTCGCCCACAAGGGGCGGTCTAAACGTTAAATTTCACGAAATTTTAAATTTCAAAGCTTTCTATGACGTCCTACAGTTTTGGCACATTTAGACCGATTGTGGGCTTGTCTGTGGGCGGATTTAAAAAAATTCTAACACTTGTATTGTTTTGAGAGCTTATGTACAAAATTTCAGCTTTCTGGCTGGTGACATACGGACGGACGAGCATGTCTAGTTCCACTTCGAATTCGGTCTCAATTATATGTCCTTAAAGTCTTGTGGGTCTATTTTTATTTTTATTGTTTCTTTATGTTACATTATCGCCTTACTTATAAGTGGTTTTTCTCACTTCGTTATTAAAAAATATTTAGAACTAAGATTAAAACTGAAAGGTTGAAAACGGCGATTTCTAAAATGTTATCGCAGTGATGTAGTCTTGTAAACGTTTTATACTAAAACTTATTTTAAACTTGGTTCTCTTTACCGTTAAGGTACCAGCTTTTCAAATTTTCAAATTACTTTTGGCTGTTTTACGTTTCGAGTCAAATTTCAGAAGTTTAGATATATGTACAGAGGGGTACATACGGTTTTTTGACTTTTGTCACATTTTTAGCAGTCCGTCCAAAAATGGAAAAAGGACCATTATGGTATTACTCCGTTGTCCGTCCGTCCGTACGTAAAATGAGTAAAAATGAGAACGCTTACAAGCATGCACGCATAACGGTTTAATTACAGGTTAAATATTGATGGTAAAAACGACAAAAAGTGTTTTGGCCTTATCTTAAAAGCTTTTACAGCTGGAAAGATGCAAATTTAAACATGCACTAAATAAGTATTGGATTTTCAAAATAAAATCGAATTTTAATATATTGAAAAGTTTTTGAGGAATAAGGAATGGAAAATTCCAATTTCAATTTCAACGTCTTTAACGTCATAACTTTTTCATCACTTTATTTAAAAAGACGATATTGAGCCCACATATAAAGCAGTAAAAGGCTAAGCAAAGGCTAAAATCAAATTTTGGTTACACGGTTAGGTTAGGTTAGGTTAGGTTGATGGATGCCCTTTTGACAATAGTCACGGCTTCACTTAGACCAGCAGTTGGGTCCATTGTGTCCATTGGGAACCTTCTTAATACCTGGAACGAAAACAGAAATAGACCGCTGTTAGAAGCTCAGAGTTCCGCCCTCTTGGACCCATCCGGATTTGTATACAAATCTTAGGAGGTCCTTTAGATCTACATTATTTAGATCTTCGAGCTCGTTGAAGAAGTAGCTGCCGAGGATACTACGCCTGATGCTGTTTAGGGCTGGGCATTCGCAGAGCAGATGACGAACAGATTCAATTTCTTCAACGTCCCTGCAGCTTCTGCAGTAATCGTTATGCGGTATGCCTAGCCGCTCAGCGTGTAGACCCACAGCGCAGTGCCCCGTGAGGATTCCCATGAGTACTCGGATGTTCCTGCGGGCTAGTCCGATCAAAAATAGTGATCTCTTTTTATTTACCGCTGGCCATAGCTCCCTTGTGTGTCTGCACGTATCAAGTTCTGTCCAACGTAGATTGGTTCTACTCAAGGATTCAGTTTCTAACCTACGTGCTATCGAACTCAGCGGGACTCTTATGGATTTGAGGGCTAGAGATGCATTCATTCCAGACCCAAATCTCGCAAGCTTGTCCGCTTCTTCGTTTCCCGATATATCGGTGTGACCTGGCACCCAACACACAGTTACAGTGTTGCCAAGTGATAACTCGTCCAGAATTTCCCTGCATAGTTTCACAGCCCTTGACTTTACCACGTCTGATTCCAAGGCTTTAATTGCCGCTTGGCTATCAGAGTATATGGTGATGGTCTTGTTTGCGGGGCCGTATTTCTTCAGCTCGGAGGCAGCTTCGATTATGGCTGCCAGCTCCGCCTGAAAAATGCTGCAGTCGTCATTGATTCGGAAAGATTTACCTAGACCCAAATCTCCACAGAAAATGCCCGCACCGGTTCCGACGTCCATCTTAGAGCCGTCGGTATATACGGCGATCTCGTCGTCTCCTGTAATGGTCTTATCTTCCCATTCACCTCTTTCAGGTATTCTGGTAGCGAATCTCCTGTTGAAGGCGAATGTCATAGGTAGGTAATCTGTGACTGGGGTGTTTGTGGAGGCAGCCCACTGAGTTTCCACAGAGGCGTGTCCATAAGATCTTGAGGACCACAGTCCGGATTCCCTTAGGCGAACGGCTATTTTAGCTGCCTTGCTGCTGCAGTATATGTCCAAGGGGGTGAGGTTGAGTAGTACCTCCAGTGCCGCGGTGGGTGTGGTCCTTAGGGACCCTGTTATACCCATGCAGGCTGCCCTTTGAACTTTGGTGAGGCTAGAGAGATGACACTTTCTTTCCGTAGCCTTCCACCATACAACTGCACCGTAAGTTAAGATGGGTCTTACAACCGTTATATACATCCAGTGTACCATGTTTGGTTGCAGTCCCCACATGCTTCCGAACGTTCTGCGGCAGGCGTATAGTGCCACGTATGCCCGCTTGACACGATCTTCTATATTATCCCTCCAGTTGAGTTTGGAGTCTAATATGACGCCCAGGTATCTTACCGATCTGGATAACGGTAACTCCACTCCCCCCATTCTCGGGTTGCTGAAGGATGGAACTGCCCTTTTCCTTGTAAACAACACAACTTCCGTCTTAGAGGGGTTAATTCCCAGTCCTCGACCCTCTACCCATTTTTCAACAATGCGAAGTGCGTAGCTGAGTCGGTCACTGAGGATTGGTGGGAGTTTACCTGGGATCAGGATTGCTACATCGTCTGCGTATGCGCTCACAGTGAAGCCTTCCCTCTCCAGGGTTTTCAGCAATTCGTCCATTACCAGGGTCCATATAAGCGGAGATAGGACACCTCCCTGCGGTGTTCCTCTGCTGACGTTTCGTCTGCTGCATACTTCGCCTAGGTAGCAGTTTATCTTTCGTGTGCTTAACATGAGCCCGATCCAGTCGCATAGACTGCTATCTAGGTGGGCGTTTCTCAAGCTGCGCAATATCGCGTCTGCCTCAATGTTATTAAACGCCCCCTCTATGTCTAGAAAGGCACCCAAAGTGTACTCCTTGTGTTCCAGGGATTTTTCCACTACTGTTACTACTCTATGTAGTGCAGTGTCAACCGATCTGCTTCTCATGTACGCGTGCTGTGATTTTGATAAATAGTTATCACCAATCAGCTCTCGCACATACACGTCAATAAGCCGTTCCAACGTCTTGAGCATAAATGAGGACAGGCTTATGAGTCGATAGTCCTTTGCCGTAGAGTGGTTTGCCTTCCCTGCTTTGGGGATGAATATCACTCGGACTTCTCTCCAAGCTTTGGGAATATAGCACAGCTTTAGGCAGGACTTGTATACGTTACTCAACCATGGAATGATAGTTTCCCCTGCTTTTTGGAGCATTATTGGTCGGATGTTATCCATCCCTGGTGCTTTAAAGGGATCGAAGGAGTTGATCGCCCAGGCCAGCCTTTTTACATCGGTTATAGCCCTGATCTTTTCGTCCTTCATCTTTTTCCGCGAGCCTTGCGCTACTGTAGCGTAATCCTCATAGGCATCGAAGCACCCTGGGAAGTGAGTTTCCGCCAGTAAATCCAGCGTTTCCTTGTGTGTCGAGGTCCAATCGCCCTCAGTCTTCCTGAGTGAAGATAGCGGTATAGGCGCTTTGGATAAGACTTTTCTCAGTCGGGACGCTTCAGTTGTTGTTTCGATTGATTCGCAGAAATTCTTCCATGAGCTCCTCTTGGCGAATCTGATCTCCTTTTTCAGGATTCTAACGCTCTCCCTATAGGTCGTCCATTCGATGAGCCCCTCTTTTGCAAGGTTCCATCTGGATCTTGAGCTCTTGATGAGCTCCGCGATCTTGGAGTTCCACCAGGGAGGGCGTTGTTTCCCTCCTGTATTGCTGTTTGGGCAGGATTTTTCGAAAGAGCTGGAGATCATCCCGGTGATGTATTCGACTGTATCGTCTATCTCATGCGCGGTAGTAAGATCTCTGTCTGGGCAGGGGGAGATAGTCCTCCGCAGTTCTTTATTGAACTTCAACCAGTTTGCTCTTTTTGGGTTTTTGAAAACTTTCCTAGCCTGCGAGCCTACCTGTATCTCAAAGAGTATCCAGCAGTGATCTGATAGTGATGCCTGCTTAGATACTCTCCAGTTCGTTACTTGAACAGAGCTGTTCTGAGACACGAAAGTTACGTCCAAGACTTCCCTCCTATTCGCTGTAATGAAGGTGGGATCATTTCCCCTGTTACATACTAGAAGGTTGGAGCTAAGGCAACCCTACTGTGATGGAGGTTTATTTGGATCACCTTCATCATTGTTCTCCACCTCCAACGCAGTGTCCGTCGCCTTCGTTGCTTCCGCAGTCCGCTTAATCAGCTTGAGGGTTACCTCGCTAGCTGCAAAGGACAACAGAAGCTGTTTTTCCGCCTTTAGGTTCCCGGGCAGGTCGCCGAAGGCGACAATATAGCCCCTGAAACCATTTCTCGGCTCTTCCTCGCTTATAATTTCCCAATCCTGCATCGGAATCTGGGGGTTTTGTGCTTGCAGCACGCGGAGGATGTCACCTTTAACTATTCCCATCTCCGGAATAGTCAGCCTACCCTTTGCCCTGTTTGGAACCTGGTCTATTGGAACGGCTTTAAGTTCCGCACCATCCCAAAGCTGTAGTCCTTCCACTACTGTCTTGGCAAAGTCATTTGAAGCTTGGTCCTTGCAGTCGATGTACGTAATGCCTTTAGAGCATTTCATTCTGCCGTAGGTCGGGGCACTAGTACCCGTGTTTTTCAGAATGTGGCTGATGATAGCTGCCCCGAGGGCTTGCTCAATCTTCCTGCCACACTCAACACTGTACTGCCCGCTTGGTTTCTTGGAGTCTACTACAGCAAGCTGTAGTGGATTCCTTGTCACCTCGCTATACTGGCCCGCCCGGCTCGTACTTGGCTTGCTGGGACTTCCCACTGTGGTGGCGCCCCATTTCGCCTTCTTCGGCGTCCTTGAAGTGTCCTCAGAAGATCGTGTTCTCTTCGAGGCGAACGCTTCTCTTCTATGCCTTCCGGCATTGCCTTTCTGCAACCCGCTTGGGCCCGGTTTGTCACTGGGTCCTTGGGTTGCAGTTCCTCTTCCGGTAACAGGCTTTCTGTTGGTTCCGAGGGATGTCCTAGTAGCGGCATCGTCCCTCGGCCTTCCAGATTTTCCCGATTTACCACCCGTACCTTTAACTGAACGAGCTGCCTTAGGCGTAGGCCTCGTGGCAACGTCGTTAGCTATGGTCTCCCGGGCCCACTTAAGGGAAGATAGTTCCTTCTGAGTGAGGGAAGATTTTTCTTTAGCTGTTAAGATGCCATAAATATGCTTGGCCTTCTTAAACCGCCTCTTTTTCTCCAGGCCGGGAGTGGTCCTTCTGGCCTTGCTCCCGTGCTTGGTCTCCTTTTTTTGGCCGGATTTCTCTTCGGAATCATCGGAGTGTTCAGCGAGTAGCTCTTCCTCCCTTTCCATTGAGATATCCTCAGTTTCGATCAAACTGGCTGGTAGTACCACGTTTGGATCGCACGGAACCACCGGTATGGTGTCGTCCGTGTTTTTGGCACATAGCGTGCCCTCCCCCTCATCCTTATTTGTTTTAGTTAGTTCGGATATTTTGGTCCCACGAGAATGGCCGGAAAGGGTGGTCCACCCCGGCAGAGCCGCCATACCGGGGTAAGGCTATGGTTTATCTGCAGGTCTTCGCCTAGGCACCTGAGAGAGCTCGTTAGAGGCTGGTTTAACCCCCAGCCTTGCATCCTTCGGCACGGTTCACAATATGCTCACACCACCACTGGAGTCAGGTTTGGCAGGACTTAGTTCGTCGCTCCTCAGCCGACCCACGCCGGCTGAAAATCCGCAACTTAAGCCCCCACACGGGCGTCATAGAAGATGACGCACTCGACAAGGCGCCTGCCACGCGGGGGTGGTTACACGGTTAAAAAAAAAAAAAAAAAAAAAACTGTAGTTTTGACGTATTTTCGAAAAAAAAAATTGTGAAAAAAAAAAAAAATTGTGAAAAAAATTTTGTCCCCAACCACTATCTCCGATATCGGCCAAATGATTTGAAAAAAATTACACACATCAATAATTTTTTGTAATTTTCGGGAAAACTATAGAAAATTCCGAGCATTGACATAATATATATGGACTGCCAGTTGCCTATTTTATCTAGTCGAAACATAAGTAACGACGCCAAAATGCAAGCGGAAAAATACAGAAACGCAAAAAAAAGCATTGCCAATTTAAACTATTCGAGCATTCAAAAATAAGTAAAAAATATGTAGGTATTTTTTTTATTTAAAGTAGATAATTTAAATTGTACCTATAAGCCACACAAATATTTTCCCTTGTGGACTTTTGCTCTCATAATACAATTTGAATTTTAGAATAAGACTTCCAATGTCACTTCTCATCGGAAAAAAGGCAAAGAATTTCGAGTTGTTTATTGGACTGCTCGATTGCAGTTTTCACGGAAACACACAAAACTACTGTCATTTGACATTTAAATAAAAACAAAGTAAAAGTTTTAAATTATTTTCAATAGGTGCATTCGTTTTAAGTCCGAGTTAAACAAAGATCTGTTAATTTCAAAGAAAACGAGTCTCGGCTTAACCAAACGAGTGCGGTTTTTCAGTACAATAACTCCGTCGATAAAGTTATCGAAATCTTCGACTCTTGCAATTATTGTCTCTCCTAAGTGTCAGTTAACTGTTCGCATTAGAAAAACAAGCGAAGGACTTCGATTCGTTCTAAATTCTGCTCAAATGTCGTTTTTCGTGTGTACCTATACATTTACTTGTTTTGTACACACTTTGAATTTAGAGTCAATTTATAGTGATACGGAAAATGGATACGTATAAAAATTTACTATTCCTTATCTACTTTTTTTATTGCTAAAACTAAGGCCATAAATAAATTTTAAACAAGTTCGTTTAAGATTCTAGAAACTTTTAAAAATTGTGTTCGAAAACGTTTGAATGTTATCGTTTCAAATGTCAGTAGTTTTTTTATCTTCGAAGTTCAGGCTATTTTTCCTTTAAATTTTTGTTATAATTACGACGTGGGACTTTCCCAAATGATTTCTGCCAGTTGCGTAGGAGGGTTAAAGGGGAGCACAAGTTTTTTCGAAACCGCAGTCTCAAAATATTTTTACCAAAATTTTACTTAGGTCTTTCCCCTTAAGTTGCATTATTTATGTGCCCCTGTTCAATGCTGGTCTTCTGAACTAAATGCCATACTATTGACATAATATTATAGGGACTGTCAAATATAAGGAAGCGGAGTCAAAATACAAAGCGGAGAAGTATAGGAACACAAAGAAGAGTATTTCAGAGTCAAACTATTCAAGCCTCAAGAAAACGGTTATAACTAATTGTTATTATTATTATTATTATTATGTGATTTGTAAAAATCAAAAAAATACATTCAGAAAGTAAAATTGTATTCAATAATGTCTACCTATTTAGCCATGTCATTTTAATTATAAAGGAAGAGTATCCTGTGACACAAATAAGCGTTGAAGTTTGGTATCATATTGAGAGTCGGATGGAATGGACATAGCTTTTTCAAATGTCAATTAAGGGTAACTTAGAGAGAGCAACTAATTTTTTCTCGCTTTAATCGACAATAATTGTTACTATTTATGAAACTTACCTTTATTACCTTTTGTTACCCGTTTTGTTTTTCCACCATTTTTTCCTAATAGATGACCTAGCTTTCTATGTGAGTTTTTCAAGGTGGTGACAGGCATTTTGATATAATTTTTTTCCGCTTGCATTTTCCAGGCGCGACAGATCTTGCAACTCGTATTTTGCGAAAATTACTATGAAAATGACGCTTGACTAGCAGTCCATATATAGTATGTCAATGTTTCCGAGTATATAACAGATTCTGAGATATAGCTCGAAAACTTCAAAAACATTTCAATAATTATTTTTCAAAATATTCTGGTATTTTAACAGTGGCACCGATTATAGCGAAAAGTTACAGAGGGCTTTTGACGGACGGACAAAGTAGCGGTACCTTCAGAGGTCCGTTTTCCATTTTTCGGGATTGCTTGCTTACGAGATGCCGGGTTTTTGTAGTTTCGGCAGCACTTCTACCAGATAAATTTCTGTTACATACCATTCTTCTAAAAAAAAGCTTTACGTAGGGTGAAGGTTTCAATGTTACTGCTACAATGACATGTCTCTTTTTTTGGGGAGGTTCGAACTTTGAAAAATATTCGAAAGATGCTAATATGCACCACTATAGCAGGCATGTAACACCGAAGCAGTAGATGATGATGATGACATGCATAGGCGCCCGCAGGATTTTTCCCAGGGGGGCAAACCATGGACTCAGACAAAAAATTCAATTAAACAGTCTTATTTCTTGAAACTTCCTCGTAAAATAATATATGTTTGGTGTTTGATGATGAATCGCACCGAGCCAGGGGGGGGGGGGGGGGGGGGCAAGTGCCCCGTCTTGCCCCCCCCCCCCCCCCGGGCGCCTATGATGACATGTCATTGTATCAAGCGCAGAAAACCTCTTGTCCATCACTAGTTTATTGAACTAAGAAGGCTGCTTGTAAACAGCTCCTACATAAACTATTTATCTCGAAACGGAGAATTAGTTCATAAAGTTACTTCATCAGGATCAAAAACCAGTCTTACCGATTTCCAGGATTGGAATATGACTGTAAAAAGTCTTGTCAATCTCAAGAAGATATTTTCAAATCACTAAGGTACTGATTTTTGAAATTGTCAAGTCATGAATCTGACGAAAGGAGTCAGAGTGCTTTAATCTAGTCTCTTTTGTTTTAACAATCAAGTGAAGAAGACCAACTAAACTTTACACAAGAAACTACCTGAAGGCAGAAGAACACTTAAAAGAAAATGTTTCTTCAAATGTAAACTTCCCCTCAATACACCACAACATGGTAAACCATTCTTGCATAATCAAAAATCCGGCCCTACATGTCGACAGTATTCAAGTAGTTAGGTACGTGCCAGAGACTTTGTGTCATGACCTTCGTTATCAATTCCTGTTCCTTCGTTGTCCACATGCAGTCAGAAAATTCCATTTTAATTCCAAGTCCAAACCCAGCCACCGAACCTAGTTGTTCATCGAAATGAAGATCTTTTTCCAATCTTCCGAAGTCATGCCAAGATTTTATCTGCCAATAAAATTGTTCGCATGTTGTGTTTACGCTGCATCACTGGCTGGGCGGCATCCTTCCTATACATATACTTGGTTGCTCCTTTGCATACCAACTCCGCATAGTTCCTTGGAGTTTTCTTCGGCTCCATTGCATCCCATATGGAAAAGTTTCGTTTCGAAAACAATATACTATACACAAACACTTTTGAACTTCCGTCTTGGCAATAAAAAAAAACACAACAAAACAACGATACGCCGGCACACACACACATACGTACAGATGTAAAGTAGGACTTCCTACGTCTTAGCAAACAATACGTATGTTAGCCAAGCAACGTTGAGCACATACTCAATGTTCACTTGAACCATAAAATATTGGGCGCCAAAGGCTGCAGGATACGCAATCATAAGAATTGATGTAATAATTTAAAGTGTTTCTGCCCGCATGGCTTCTGAAGGAGGTATGTGCTGTGCACGCCCGCCAAGACTACCCAGCTCCCCACCCCACCCATAGGTGGGGTCACCTTAACATTGATTTATCGAATACCAACGGGAAATATATGTTCCTTGGCATTGCGCTCTGTATGTGTGTAGTGGGCGGCTGATTGGTTTATTTATCATTTTGCCAGTTGAATTATGTCCTTTTTTCTTCGGGTATTTTGTTGCCTGGCCTAAGTACCGGCAGTAGGTGGCACAGAGTGGATATGATTTTAACACCTCTTCAGTTCGGTCGATTTATCGATATAATGGTGTTTTATTTAAGGATTTTTTATTGCTATTCCCAAGTGGCAGCAGAGCAGGAAGTAAGTGAAGTAAGTTGTTATTCATTGTTGCATATAGTCACTTAGGAGGAATGTAAACAGATATAGATGGGCCAAGTAGATCTTAGGATAGTAGGAGGGATCGTTTGAGCTTTTCGAGACTCGACTTTAGGTAGCTCCAGAAATAGGAGTTGCGTCAATTGCGCTGTCAAGAGGTTGCTGCGCTACCAAGTTAAGTCTGCAGAACAATTTGAACAGCCTTCATCACGTTTGTATAAGAAGTTGCTGAATGGGCGAGAAACATTTTCGGTAAAAGCCTTGCTAGAGAACATGGTAACAATTTTCGTTACAAAACGTTTCAAATAGTGCCGAAAAGTACCCGCATGGAATCGGCAGGACAACAAGTTGCTTTGGCAACCGGTTTCGATGTTGCCCGTAGCAAAGGTGATCTACTTATAGTGAGAATTTCTACTAGTCGGTACGTTGATGATTGTCCTTGCTTTAGGGACAGATTTGGGTCCTACATAGTTTTTTCCACCAGCTTCTAAGCCGGTGTTTTCTACACTTATTTGAGTCAGTCTTAGTCGACTTACGTGATTGGGACTCAAAGAAAAAATATTTGACTAGATATTGTAACATTTTAGTCTATACTGTCAATCAATTTGAACCATATACACTTGAACACATTCTGCAACAAATAAAACCAACCCACCCCATCCGTCTCACTTACATCTGTAAACATTTTAAGATCACTTAACTACTCATTGGCTGCCACAAACAGCAAAGGATACAAGTATCTCCGAAACTTTCTGCTAAACAATTTTGAAGCATCACTTTGGCGAATTCGGAAATTGATGCCACTTAAGAAATTATTATTAAAAGCAGTGAAACATCATCATCATCCCCATCAGAGTCTGGCTACGAAGACCAAGTGTAGCTGCTATGAGCCTCTCCTCGCAACTACACACAATAGTAAACTTATGCCAACTATTTCCGCAAAGTTGCCCGAGAAATTTCCTGGCACTACACTACACACTGAAGTAGTATGTTCTGGTTCTGGTTCTGGTACGGCCAGAATGAAGAGTACATGTTCCTCTCAGTGTTGTACTTCCAGAATCAAACCAAAACGAAGCACAAAACAGTTGTTGAAAAGAAATGCCATCACTTGCAATTAAACTTGGCAAACAGTACTTCAAAATAATAATAATTAATTCATAACTTTTGACAGGGGAAAAAAAAACAGGACTGAGAGCGACATGGTAAAAGTCCTTCCTCCTACTGATGATGGTGTAGTTGTGCGCACATCGATTCCAGACTCAGTCCCATAAGTTCTCGCTGTCTAGTTATAATTAGGAGTGCAAAGTGTATAAGGGATAAAGAGACTGATGGAACTGATGGAAGTATGCGATGGATCCACTATATCGACTGTTTGGATGGTGGATGATGATGTTCCCGACTTTGGTAATTGTCTACACAAGTAAACTAGGTTTGCATTAAGTACTGAAGCCGTATTAAGGACATGCTGACAGCAGCGTGGAGAGGGGTCTTTGTGGATAAGTATGCTCGCTCACTCTAGCAGAGATAAACTAATTCAATTATGGGTGGATGGTTTAATGATATCAAGTTAAATATTCCACTTGACGAAGGAAAATTTATCTGACAGATGGAATCGGGTAGAATTGCTTACATGTGTCATTGTACAAGAGTCTCTCAAGAGTGTCACTCCTGTATGGTACAATGAATTGGCAATTGTTTGAAACCAAAGCAACAGGGTGAAATTCTTCTACGGCAGACCACATTCTGTTGTGGCATGTTCATGAGAATTGGTTGGTTTGGAAGTATTCAGCATTTGCCTTGGTTCCTTTTAAACAAGTATACAATAACTTAGTAAGGTGAATTCCTTTTTTGTTTATATGTTGGCTTGCATCCTTCGTAAATAAATATAAGCGAAAGCTGGGTGACCAGCACTTCTCCACAGCTCCAAGGATACATTTATTGTAGAAATAAATGTAGATGTTTTTAAAAGTTTAACAACTTTTATAACTAAACAGAGCTTCATTGCACTTTTTTACTGTAAAATTTCGTTAGCAATGAAATGGAATATTAGCTTTTAGGCCTTAAATTTTAAGTAATAGAGCTGATGGTTAGTGAGTGTGCTGGCGCAAGTTTGAGAATAAGTTAAATCCGGCCACAGTCACGCCCACTACAGGCCCTGTATGTGCAACAACTTTTAATTTTTTAAAATGCTTTTATTAATTTTGGGTGCCATGGCGTAGTAGTTAGTAAGTGTGCTTACTACGCTATAGGTCTGGGTTCAAATCCTGCCATTGTCACCTAAAATAAAAAAGACTTGTTCTTTTTCACGGTCCCCACCTCCGCGAGGGTCTGACAAGACCTCCGAGAGTATCATATGTCTTGAAAAAAAATGCTCAAGGTGCCGTTCGGATACGGCAAAAAATTGTAGGTCCCCTTGTATGTAAAGAAATTAACACACACAGCATACATTGTTGAGAAGTTGGCCCTGGTTCACGTCGAGCTGTTGCGCCACTCTATTTTTTTATTTATTAATTTTAGCAAAGAATTTAAACTGAAAACGACCTTTTTTCAATAAATAAATATGAAACTTAAAAAAGAAGTGAGTAAGTACAAGAGTTCGTCCGTGACAAACTTCTATATACCCGACCCTAAACTTCTATATACCCGACCCTACCGTGCAACACCAAATCTTAAATTTTTGTCCCGTATTCACATACTATTTGCACATGCCAAAAAGTATGTTGTATATGTTGTTGTATATGATCTTACATGTTAAAAGTGGGCATGGTCGATATTGTGGGCCATTATTGCTCTATACCAAAATTTGAGGTGCTACGCTTTGTCAAATTTGACCAAAGGGCATTTCTTAAGAAAATGTAAAACAGAGGTTGTCTTACATTGAAGCCAGTAGCGGGCGTGGCCGTTTGCGGATTTAACCAATTTTCACACTTTGTCTGTACAAAATAGAAGCCAAGATACAATTCAAGTTTGAGCGTCCTAGCTCAATTTTAAAGACTTAAAAACTTCACACATCTAAGAAGATACATATAAGAAGTAATTTTATCGGTTTGAATTGATTGTCTTTTGAATTCTTGACACAATTTGTTTGAGTTTGACATAAAAGTCGAACTAATTTTCAAACCGGTTAATTTGAAACTAGTTGATTAGTTTGCGCATAAACATAACATTGAAATCGATTTGATTCAAAACGGTTGCAATTAAATTCGATTTATTTTGTCGGATAAACAAGGTAATATACTTTGCGCTAGCAAAGGGTTTTCTAATTTCTAATTTTCTAATGCTCGGGGCACAGGTTTTTTAGTTATCGGTTATAAAAGAGAGTTTTTTAGTTTGTTTTTTAAACTGTTTCAGAAAATTTTAAGTTAGAAACGCCATTTTCGAGAGATCTTAAAAGTTTTAGAATTCGCTTCATACGTTTTACATACAAACTAAATTTTATTATAATTGGTAGCACCGTTAAGATTTCAGAATATTTTGAAAAATAATTTTTGAAATGTTTTTAAAGTTGTCGAGCTAAATCTCAGATTCTGCTAAATATTCGAAAATTTCTATAGTTTTCCCGAAAATTACAAATATTTCTTAATGTGTGTGATTTTTTTCAAAACATTTGACCGAAGCTTAATCGGAGATAGTCGTGTGGACAAAATTTTTTTCACGTTTTTTTTCGAAAATACGCCAAAACTACAGTTCTTTAACCGTTGAACCAAACTTTAATTTTAACCGTTGCTAAGCCTTTGAATGTTTCAACACATTGAAAATGGGTACCTATTTTCCATTCCTTATATCTCAAACACTTTTCAATATTTTTCAAAAATTCGATTTTGTAATAAAAGTCCAATATTTTCTTAGTGCATGTTTGAATTTTTTTGTTTCTGGCTGTACAAGAAAAAACACCTTTTGTCTTTTTTACCATCTATATTCAAACTGTAATTAAACCGTTATTCGTGTATATGCAAAATTGCCCTTGTATGCTTACTTACTTACTTACTTAAGGTGGCGCTACAGTCCGGGGTGGACCTGGGCCTCAGCCAACAAGCTTCGCCAGCCAGCTCTGTCTCTAGCTAGCCGTCTCCAGTTTCGCACGCGAAGTTGGCTGAGGTCCCCTTCCACTTGCGTGCGCCACCTGAGTCTCGGTGCTCCTCTACCGCGTCGTCCCTGCGGTGCGGATTCGAAGATTTTCCGGGCCGGGGCGTTGGTGTCCATCCGCTCTAGATGACCCAGCCATCGTAGACGTTGTGTTTTGACTCTTTTGGCTAGGTCGGTATCGCTGTACAGCCCGTACAGCTCGGTGTTATATCTCCTCCTCCACTCTCTGTCTATGCAGACGGGACCGTAAATCGTCCGAAGAATTTTCCTTTCGAAGCAGCCTAAAGTGTTTTCATCCGCCTTTGGCAGGGTCCATGCTTCTGCACCGTAAAGCAGGACTGGGATGATGAGGGTCTTATACATGGACACTTTAGTTGCTCGAGAGAGGGCTTTGCTACTCAATTGCCTTCTAAGCCCAAAGAAACAGCGATTGGCAAGAGTTATCCTTCGTTTGATTTCAGCGCTGGTGTCATTGTCTGAATTGATAGCGGAACCCAGGTAGACAAAGTCCCTAACTACCTCAAAGTTATAGCTGTCGATGGTGATGTTTTGTCCAAGACGTCGGTGTTGGGTGTCTTTTCTAGATGACAGCATATACTTGGTTTTGCCCTCATTGACTGCTAAACCCATATTCGCCGCTTCCGTCCCAATACTCACGAAGGCTTCACTGACATCACGCTTTGTTCTACCAATTATGTCAATGTCGTCTGCGTATGCAAGTAGTTGAACGGACTTTTGAAAGATTGTACCTCTGGTGTTGGCGCGAGAGTTCTGCACAATTCTCTCAAGTATGATGTTAAAGAAGTCGCATGACAGCGCGTCGCCTTGTCTAAATCCTTTTTTGACATCAAAGGGGTCGGTGAGGTCTTTGCCGACCTTGACGGAACAGCGTGAGTTTTCCATCGTCATCCTGCACAGACTGACGAGTTTGGCAGGGATGCCAAAACTAGACATTGCGCTATATAGCTCGTCTCTATAGATGCTGTCATACGCGGCCTTGAAATCGATGAAGAGGTGATGTGTATCGATTTGGAATTCGTGGGTTTTCTCCAAGGTCTGCCGCAGTGTGAATATTTGATCGATGGTGGACTTTCCTGGCCTAAAGCCACACTGATATGTGCCTATCAGATTGTTGACAAACGGCTTCAGGCGTTCACACAGTACAGCAGAAAAGATCTTGTATGCGATGTTAAGAAGACTTATGCCTCTGTAGTTGGCACAACTCAGAGGGTCTCCTTTCTTCAGGATCGGGCAAACAATGCTGAGGTTCCATTCGTCGGGCATGCTTTCTTCCGACCATATCTTGCAGATGAGCTGGTGCATGCTCCTAACCAGCTCATCGCCAGCGGATTTAAAAAGTTCGGCAGCTAGGCCGTCTGCTCCGGCTGCTTTGTTGCACTTGAGCTTAGACACAGCTACTTTCACCTCCTCCAGGTCGGGTGGGCGGTATCGCTCATATGCTTCGTCGGTCACGTCTTCGCCCGGGTTGAATGGTTCGCCCTTGTATGCGTACTCATTTTTTTCACGGCCTTCATAAGGGTACCAAATTTCATTTTTCTACGACTTACGGTTAAAAAGTTAGAGGTGCGATAACAGAAGTTCGTTATTGACGAAATCTTGCACTTTATTACTTCGTAGGCACTATTTTTTCGTAGGTAGGTACTCATGGTTGTCGAATCTCTATCGAATTTTATTCCCTTTAGAATCGCCATTGTCCCGGGCTCTATTGATCGGAACAACTCTTGTTAAGGCCGCCGCGGGCATCACGAGTCTTTCTGTGTAACTTGCGGACATCCATTAAATGAACTAAATAAAAAAGTTAGTTGAAATTATTGATAAATGTTTTTTATTTAACAGATCAGATTTTATTTTAACAGAAAGAAAAGTGGATCGTTGGTGCTGCAAATGATCTCTGACAATACTTTACAAAAAGATCAGTCATTGCATTCAATAAAGGACGATATTTGACGCCGACAACAACACTATCTTTTGGCTTACCTTGTAAGATAGGCAAAGAGTGGCTTTAATTTTAAGATAACGGTTTCCAACATGAAGACTTTGTGAAAGCTGTAGAAATACTGCCTATATGCTTATGCATAAGTAGCACAGGATTACAAAAAGGACTCACGCACCAAAACAAATCAGCCTTGTACTTATTGAAAAATCCTGGATATTGGCGCATTCAGAGTTTGAAAAAACCTTACAAACAGCAAAAAACAATAGAAACAGCTCACGAAACACATGCTAACGTTCCGTTAGCTCCACCAAATGCAAGCAAGAAAAAGCTTAAGGAACCAAGGCTAGCAAGAACCCTTGAAACCAAACTGGCAGGACGACGGCCGGCGAAAGTTGGGACAGAAAAATTATAACAAATTAGTCATACAAAAACCGATGCAGAGAAAAACTAGGACAGCGCGGTAAGAGTAAAATTCCTTTCATTGTGTCCCAGCTGAAGGATTTCGAAGAGTCTCACGACAAAAAGCAATTACGACCTTTATAAAAAGGGCGAAAACCACACTGCGGTTTTCAGAAAAGTAACCTCAAGCGCTTCGAAACCTTGAATCTTATCTAGTTCCGCCTTCACAGAAGACTAGGCATATTTTTAGGTAGTTATTCCAACAGCAGCCCAACGAACGTACTTTTTTAACGTGAGAGATTTATGGGGCAGGAACAAATTCAACTCCTTTTGATCGGATAAACTCTAACACCTAGCTTAGAAAAAGTCAATACTTAAGTGTTAGGTAATAGTTATAATTCTTGAAACGTCCTGTCTACTCGCTCATAAACCCGTTTACTCGCTACTTTTATAAGAAATTCTCCACTAAAAAACTGTGCAGTATTCGACCCCTCAAACATTTTAACTATACAATATCCACGCTAGTATGAAGGCTCATCAATTTACCCGTAAGATTTAAACCGGTTGTACCGCAGTTACTGGAGTCTTTTCATAAACATAACTTCACGTATGTGGAACAGGCTTTCACTGGAGGTTATTCTTCGTCATCCTTGTCGTCAAATTTAGTGTGCACTAGTATCTATCCAATCTTTCCGCTGATCTTTTCGCTCAGTGATGTCAATTCAATTAAGGATTGCAATAAGCCCTTAAACGTACGTGAAAAAAAAAAACAAGTTTGGCACAAACAGTTTTCTGCCTAAAGCCTCAACGGACCGTGTCGCCTACAAGATTCTATTCAGTTTACTGTCCGACCGTCCTTACACCTGGCATAGGGCCAGGCAAATTGCGAACGACCATACCGTCGTACAACACAGCTCCAAATACTTGAAAAATCCAATTAGTTTCCATCTTTTCTTCCAATTTGTGATTTTATACAACAGCGTTAATCGTTAGGAGCTCTTGATAAGCCGATGGCTCCATATATGCACGAAGTTTCGAAGAAATTGAGTACGATGTGTCGCATCACAATCTCAAAAATTCGCGATGCCAGGTATAGCGCTTTTGACCTTACACCTCCTGATCATTACAAACTCACCCGTTTTCAGGACTGCCGGTATGCTGCCGGTATGCGAATTTTTAAAAATGAAAAAGTTGGGCAGCAAGTGGAAGGGTCGTTGCCATATATTCGGCTTATCTTAATAAAGATTTAAAACTTCCAAGGAGATAATCCAAAAATAACGCTGACATTGCTACCATTGTACCATTCAACTGAACTTTAAGGAAGAAGCGGAACTAATTTTGGCAGCTTTTGAATTAAGAATTTTTCGCCTGATATATTTGGTCCTGGGTATGCTAAACTGGCTGGAAAAAAGAAAAACGCTTAGCTCTGAAGCCCTTATAACTTAAGAACATGGTGTTTCTGGTTGTAATTCCTTTTGACGTTTAAAAAGCAACAAATTAACATGGCCTGTCCTTGTATCCTCACATCCCTCTTTCATAAGATCATTAAAACATCAAAAATTCTCAATTTAAATTATGAATGTATTCGTTTGTAAATCCAAAGGGTCTTTTACTAAGCTCAATTTTAACTTAAAATTAAAACTGCATAAATTTAAAGTGCCATTTCGAGTGCCTCTCAAACAAGTACCAATACACACAGACACACTGCAATGAGGTTCCTAAAATAACTAAAAGTTTGTTCCAATTTACAATTTATCTTTCCCCGGAAATGGTTCCTCTTAATGGCTCCTGGTGGTGGTGGTCATGGTCTCTATTGGTCTGCATGTGCTGTATAGCTGTGCTGCCTTTACCATGGGAACTCTTGCATTACGCACGTAATTTAGAAGTTTACCAATTAACTATTACCATGATTTGGAAGACTGAGCAGTGGCCAAACTTTGTTTTACTCCTGCCAGCGTATATCAGGCGCACAAAAAGAGGTTGGTGTATGATTTCGCAACTAGATGGTGTAGCTCTTCTCTTACAGTTGTGATATTAACTGCTGTGGCACGTGCTGAGAGTGAAGAAACTCTTAGTTGATTGTTAGGAGTTTTCCCAAAGGTCACAGACAAGTCATCATTAACATCAAGATCCAAATCCGTGTCGATTCATGCAATTACTTAAAAATCATCTATCGCGCATCAGTGACGGGGAAGATCATAAGTTTTCGCTGCAAACAAAACTCAACCTTGAAAACAACGATCATTATTTTCGACAAAACGATTTTCCACGTCATTGGAATAAAAAAAAAACAGCCAAACAAAAAAAGTATATCACTAATCAAATTGTTTGTCATTGTGATGTGATACGATGCTCTGCGCCCCGATATCGATGGCGCCCAACCTAAGGTCCTTACATATGCCCTGCCATATACCCCACAGTTGTCTGTTGCAAAAAAGAAAAAACAGAACAGCCCCCATCTTTGTCGTCCTGTTGGTAACCATGCTTTTCGACGAGCCGTTCCCAACACAATCCACTGGATTGTTCGAGTTACCGGAATAATTGGATTGGTTTTAGTATCTGTCATAAATTTTAGTGATGTGTTTTGTTTTTGCCTCTTGAGTCGATAACTGTGTTGTACGCCCTTGTTATCCGGTCTCCGATTAAGCAAACGCGTTCGGCTGGATAAAATTGTCCCAAAACGAAAAAAGGACTAAATTAAATCAAAACGAAAAAAGCTTTCTGATTTTGTGTGTGTGTTTGTTTGTGTGGGAATGTCGTCAGTTCTCAGTGCTGATTTCCACCTTAGTTACTGAGTTTGATTCGGGTTTCCCAGGACGTTTTTTTTTTGCTGTATTATTTTTTCTCGGAAATCTCCACTCAATTTAAAATGGATGTAGTATAGCGTGATTTGAAGTTTTAATTGGCACACGCATGGGCGAATGCATTGATTGTGAATTTACTGATAATTGCTCTCAGTGAATTTTTGTTGTGCAAAAATCATGATTGGCAGGATGTTTTTGCCTTTTCCTTTGTTAGGGAAATTTCTATTTTATTATGTTTTTCCAGAAGGAAATCGCGATAACAGAGAAAATATGGGTTGGATGAATGCTAGAGTGCTTCGGGTTTGTTCTTGCATTGTCCCACATTGCCTCTGTGGTGGGAATTGTTTTCAAGCGTTGCTTTTTTTCAATTTCACCGGAATCGGTGCCAAAATCAAAGTGAGGTTTTCAGTTTTAGCTCGAGGTGAGGCCGATAGAATTTTTCCCTTGAAGTGGGTAATCCTTAACTGGCACTGTTAATTTCAGAAAGGTCACAAAAATTTCAGAAAAACAAAAATCAATTTTTTGTTACTTGCATTTGAGAGCGGCTAACTCGTACAAATTTTATATAAAAATTATATCATTATTATATAGTTATATTAATTTGATTGGAGGTAAAGGCAAGTAGTTAGATTAGGACGAGCTCACATCAAAGTCTTCCCGGGGTAGATTAATTAGCCCTATGGCGGTTTCCTTAAAATTTTAACAGATTCGTAAGTTTGTCAAGTCTTCGCGGAGATAGAGCCATGAAAAAAACGTTTATTGCTCCGTCGGACCTATAAATCCCATTAATCAAATTAGAAACTAAGTTTATCAATACTCCCAGTTCTTAAGAATGCGGTATAAAAAGTTGTTCTTCTTAGCGCCGGTTTTTCAGCGCGAGATAATCAGACTCTCCGAGTTAAACTGAGATTAACCCCAGAAATGAGTTTTTCAGTGAACTAAGATCTGCGGTTAATCTCGGCTTAACTCACCAAATTTGGTGATCATCTCTGGAGAACAGTATGAACTTCTTTGAATGTTTTTTTCTGCGTGGAATGGCAGTTGATTTGCGCGTTTCTATGAAAAATGACATTTGAGAATAACTGGAACTTTTTTTCCTATATTTTTCTATGTAAAGTGTGAGCTGGGAGAGTCAATAATTTCGAGAGTCGAAGATTTTGACAACTTTGTTGACGCAGTTAACTCTGCACTGAAAAACTGGTCGCTGGGTTAACTCCAGATTCGTTTTATTACGGGATTAACAGATCTTGGTTTTAGCTGAGCTTAACTCAGCACTGAAAAACAGGCCCTTAGTGATATTTATTTATATTCGAAAAGATATTTCTATGAGGATCCGATTTAGAAATCGAGGAGCGATTGGCATTTATTAATCTTTAAAAATAAATTGAAGGATGTCTTAACGTTCTATAGGTACATATGTTTTCGTAGATGATGAAAGGCTAACGCCAGGTGAATTATTTAGTGATGTGAATTATTTAGGGTATCTGCAGGGCCATTTTTAGCAATTTTGCAAAGATGTGTTTAAACCGCCTATAATAGGCAATTCACTTGCGCTTGATCCTTCTTTTGCAACAGCTAGCGTAAAGGAAAGGACAATAATTTAAGTTTTTACCATGCTTCTATATAGCGTATGAAAATATCATTTAAAACACTTCTAGCTTCTAGGACATAAGTGCTACGCAATATCAAGCGGTTTTTTTCACTATTATAATTTATAAAGGGTGTTCTTATAAGAATGATATGATTTTAAAGTGATGTTTCGACCATTTGGAGAATGTCATGATCTGTCTTTTTGCGGTCCGTCCAAAAATGGAAAAAGGACCATGGTATCGCTACATTGTCCGTCCGTCCAATCGCTTTATAACTTCTGAACGGTAAGTCGTAGAATGACAAAAAGTTTGGTGTGCGTATAAACTGCGGAAATAGTCAGAGAATCCAAAGAGGGCAATTTTTTTAAAGCACAAATAACGGTTTAATTACAGTTTGAAATTTCATGTGAAAATGGACTTAATGTTTTTTATTGTTTTTTTTTCAAGAAGTTTGGTAGGAAAGAACTAGAAAAACGAAACTTCGGTTTAAGAAATGCTAAGCTTTAATTAAAAAATAAAACTTTTCGAACATATCAAAATGGTTTTGAGAAATGAAGAGTCGAAAATGCATGACGTTTTTCAAAGTGTTGGAGGCCATAACTTTTGAACGGCTTATTGCTCAAAATCAATATTGAACACATGTATAAAGCAACTCAAAGTAAACCAAGTGCTTAGGTCATGTTTATCAAAAACAGTTTGAGTGCTGCAGTTTTGAAGCAAAAAATCGCAAAAATGAATGAAAGAACGTGTGTGTGTCCCCCCCCCCCCCCCCTTATCTCCGGTGCTGTTTAGTGGAATTCTATGAAAAAAATCACACGTATCAGAAATAATTCAAAATTTTAAGGAAAATTATAGCGGATTTTGAAATTTCAAAATCTTCTGAGATTTAACTGAAAAACATAAAAGCATTTTCGAAAACAATTTTTTTAAGTCTTCTAGTAGCTTAAAGGTATAAGCGATCTTTTTCAGATTCGGTTAATGTGCAAAGCTTACAAAAAGAAGAAAGGCTGCGTTAAAATTTTTTAAATTGCCGTTTTTAACCTAAGACTTTGTTTAGAAGCCTATTTAAAAAACGTAATAAAAAAGGAGCTTGTTTTACCGTTTACGCATAAGCTGGTGCCCATAGAATTAAAATAACACCCAAGCTAGTGCTTGTGGTTGTGCTATTGGAAAAAAGTCTAACGGGAACTGGAAAAAACTTTTGTTTTATCGATTTGAAATTTATGAAATTATAAAAAAGGTCAAAAGAACACATGTCGCCCCCTCTATCTCCCAAAGTATAATTTTTAAATTAACACCGGGCATAGTCCATCTTCTTAAATTTTATACAAAACTATAGCAGACCTCGAATATTCAAAAACTTCGAAGATTAAAACGTGAAAACATTTTCGAAAACTATTTTTTTAAAGATTTCTAGTTCCTTAACGGTTATGACGTTCTTGTTTAAATTTGGCTGAAATATGTTATGTTTAAAATGCAAGCGAACTGCATCAAAAACGTTTAAAAATTGCCGTTTTCGACCCTAAGTTTTGAAGCCCATTCAAACAAGCGAAATAAAAAACAGCACATTTTTACCGTTTTCTCAGAAATCCTTGTCCGCAGAATTTGAGAAAAGTGGCAAATGCTAGCACAGGTGGTTGTAAAATTGATCAAAAAGTCTAACGGTAATTAAAAATAATCGAAATTGCTTGACTATAACCTTCAACAAAAGCCGACGGACCGCATCTTCATACTTGACGGTCTTTTTATTTTTCATTGCACTCAGTAATGTTTTCAATTTCATCATGGAGAAATATACGGAAGAACAACGTTTACACACTATTCAGTTTTATTATCAAAAACATCGTTCTCCAATGGCAACTTTTCGTGCGCTTTTCTCATTTTATGATCGTAATAATCGTCCAAGTCGAGCGTTAATTTTCTTTGCATAATTTTCAAGGGCCAATAAGACAAAGAACCGCTCGAAGTAATGAAAATATTACTGCCGTTCAGGCTAGTGTAGCTGAAGACCGCGATATGTCGATTCCAAGTCGTTCTCAAGAATTGGGACTGTCTCAAACCACAACCTGGCGGATTTTGAGAAAGGATTTGGGCTTGAATCCGAAAATTGTTCTCAATCGAAAACTAAAGCCTTTGGACTACCATAGGCCTCGTGAATTTGCTGATTTTGCCTTGGAACAACTTTTAAACGATAACAATTTTTTTAACAAAATCATCTTCTCCGATGAGTCTCACTTTCAACTGAGTGATTTAACGCCATTAGACTTTTTTTGTGGGGTTATTTGAAGTCATTGGTCTTAAGCAATAAACCAGACACTCTTCAAGCCTTACAAGTCAATATTGAACGTGCTATTCAGAACATACGACTTGATTTAGTGGAAAAAATGGTCAAAAATTGGGTTCATCGAATTCGTTCCTCCAGAAGAAGTCGTGGAGGTCATTTGAATGAAGTTTTATACATAACTTAATTGTATCGATTGTACTGCACACTGAATAAAAAACTTTTGAATTTCCTTAACAATTAGTGTGTTTTTTTTTAAAGAAATCATATCACTCTTATTGGAAAACCCTTTACTAAGCTTCTTTGAATAAAAATTAATTTTTATTTTATTTAAGGTATTTTTTTTTTCTTTTTTTTTCAGGAGACAATTTAAGTCACAGATTAAAATTTAGATCTATGTGTGCCAAAAGCTAATCTAATTAACATGCTTAAGTTTCCTAATTGAGCAATTATTGCCAGTTTCCCTCGATGTTTCGGTTTTGTTATCCTTATTTTCGGTTTTACTACGCGGCGTGTGTTTGTATCAAATAATGGCTTGCGTTGCACATCAATTTTATAAAAATCACAAGACTCTTCATACCGTGAAGGATTCAGCTCTTTCGAAATCAAGGTGAGTGCGTTGTTTTTATTTTACAATTGCTCTTTAATATATGCTCAAAATTAAAATTCCTTAAAGGGGTTCTTTAAAACATTCTTCATGTATTAAGCTAGAAACAGATTACCACAGCAACATCGACGTCGACATCGACGTTAGACTTAATCCTAAGCTTTGATTGAGCTTTTTAAGTAATTTGCTATCGTCAATAAAATCATTTTTATTTCCGGCACGTTTTACCGGAAAAGGAGATTAGACTATATTTTTTTTTTGCATTTCGGAGTTTAAGAAAATCAAGCCAGGAAAGCTACCCTACCCATACCTTGGAAGTCATTATTTAGACATTTTACTCAGTCATAACGTGTAACGAAGAAAAAGTCCTTGCTAAGGATTCATACTGCAACGGTTGCTCTTGATTTCCCATTCCCCAAGGCATTCTCAATTGAGTAACTGAGTGACAGGCTTATCTCCTGTTGGCATGAGTTTACTGCAGTCGGGTATCGCTGCCTCTCTATCCTCCAGTTGAATTCAATGCAATCAATAGGTGAGGGGTCGCTATATATAAGCATTTGGCTTTTCCTCACATCTATGATTACTCCTCACTGGCCATTCCATCCAGAAAATGGTTACCCCCGTCCTCAATTCTTTCCCTTCTGATTCATACCAGCGGGGTCGGTCTATCTCACCATCATCAAGGCAAATTTTTACATAGCTTCCCTACTTGACTCCTCTTTTTTAAGAAAGTCCCTTACTGCTCCCACAATTTAACATCCCTTTCGAGTAAGTCTTCAATTGATCCAGCCCTGGAGCAATCTTATAACGCGACTGGTTAACTTTTCACTCAAAATGGAAGTCACCTCGATTGGATCTCCTATGGTCTAATTGTGCCCCTGCTGAGCAGAGTCAGAAACTTAACCCAATCTAGTATAAACAAGTGCTTAAACCACCTTAGAGGAAATGTATACAACTTCGCGGATCTACCAAACCAAACAATACCTATATTAAGGAAACTTTAGAAAATATGTAAATGATCCATGGTGGATAAGATATAGCGAATTATTTCGAGATCTAGGAATTGCAGCCATATGAATGAAGAGGTAACAAACTTTGATTTTTGAAAAAAAAATTGCAACCTCGAAAAATGGCAACCCTTACAAGCCGGGCACAATGTGTGTCTGTCGCTGTGTCTCGCCACAATTTTTCATTTAAAATCAGAGACACAGCTAGATACGCTTTGTGTCGCTATATACGTGTTCCCGTAAGCTGAACTGCGAGACACTGCACAGATACTCATTGTGTCCCAGCTATTAATTGTTATTTGACTAGGTTTCAAGTCCTAGGATACTAACTTCTGCCTTTAAGTGGTATGTATAATCTCTTAGTCTTGTTCTTGTTCTTTTAAAGTCTTAAAAACTCTTCATCTTTTGTTTTTAAATTCCCGATTCAGTACTTAACGCAGTCCCAAGAGCGTCTCTGAGGAGTACTATAGTAGAGACACGGAACCAAACAGTATGATAGCTATTCATACTGTCATCAGATTGTTCTTTTATAAATACGTCTGCTTACATCGTGCCTCTTAACTTAATATTGTTATAAGCCGCAATGAAGAAGTGGAGGAAGTCCACAGAAGGTTTTCTCCATCAAACTAAAGTGCCGAGCTCCCCACCCAAGTAACACCGAAAGATTTCTAATAGCCATCAACTTTTAGAGCTTAAGGTTTCATTAAGTGGAGTTGTAAAGGTAATACAGTACCACTTATGGCGTACCACTTACACCGAACTGCCACATCCAGCTGCCAAATAGCACTCGGTGTTCGCGACAATTCCAGCATGGTGTACACCCGGTTATATTGTATAGAGAACGATAAATGCCGCACCGCACCGATGCAGTCACACATTGATTGTACAATTGTTTTGACTCAGAGCTGTAAAGTACTTACAGTCCCTTGTGCTTGTACTTCTACTTGAAAAAAGTACATATCAAGTGCTTCTTTCTAAATACATTAACTGGGTACTGTAATTCTTGTCAGTTCATTTTATTCGATATTTTTGAAAGAAAACAAAAAAATGTTACTTATTACAATATGTGGAAAAGACCTAATTCTACATTCTCTTCAAACATAGTTTTAGGCCACGCCCACATTCGCAGTCAAATCCAAGTAAAACCTTGAAGCTCCGATAAAAGCGTGGATTTCTTCTGGCCTTTCTTGGGAAAGAAAGAATAGGAAATAAAAACTAGCACATAAGATAAACCAGACTACTTCTGAATATCTTTTGCACAAAGTTTTTGGTCGGGGCATCTTTTGGCAAACATGCCAAAAAGCAATTGTACTTTTTTTTCCCGTGGGTAGGTAAAAACCTTCATAGGCACTATGAGAATCGAACGCGCGTGCTCACAGTAGTGTGAGATTCTTACTCACTAAAAAACCTCCCATTTTCCGTCAGACTACGACTAAGTTTTCTAACAAGTACACGGAGAAAAAGAAGTTGTTGAATCTACCGAAAACGACAGTTGGTTCAACGTTTTCCGGTCTTGATTTTCAGCTAATAGCATAAACTGTTGAATCAACTTCTTTGCTTAATTGTTAGATCAACTGCCAATCGGCTGAATCTACCGCGTAAAGTGTATTCACAAACTACCCTAAGAAAAGTTATTTCAACCCAATTGTGTGTTGATAATACAGCGCTTTTAGTGAATTCAACAACCAGTTTGTTGAATATACAGAGCGAATGGAGCAGCAAGCTATTAATTATCGTTTTTTTCAACATACTTGTATGTTGAAAGAACAGCTTCTTTGGCAAAATCAACTTGTAAGTTTGTTGATTAAACCGATTTATAAATCACAAAACCGTAAATTCAACAGCTGCTTTTGTTGTTGTTCATCACTTTTTATATGGGATTAAATGTATTAAAAGACACATCCAGATATTTCTACGTTTTAATTTTATTTTATTAAGATATCAGAGATTAAGTATATGTGTAGAAGGTATGTATCTATACATGAAAAATATGCTTAAACAAGAAATTACTTCACTTAGAACAGAACGATGCATTAATCTTTACTTAATCTATTTATAGGTTAAAGAAATAAGCCTTTACTTTCACTGATATGTAATCTTGAACGTCTGGCTGGTACCTTGAAGATCTGGAAGACGTCAGTTTCTATCTGTTCTCAAGTGCCAATCTTGACGAATCTTGACGTTATTTCGGAATATACGAAGAAATGGAGAAAAATAATAATAAATAGTATAGGTACTTTTAGTTGTATAATTTTTGCAGCACACATTCTTACCTACATAATGGTGTCGAAATTTGTTTTTCCTTGAGCTTGTCCTTCTTCCTTTTCTACCGTCCTTTTCTGCCTTAATTGGCCCAGCCTTGAAGTATTTTCTATTGTTTAAGTAAAATAAGACGCCATAAAATAATATGTATTTAGAAAAACAGTTTTAAAGACTATTTACGTTTTACTGCATTGGTTGTTCCAGTTTCAACAGCTTTGTTTAACTCATTTTGCCACATTAAACATTTCACTACAAATTCATTTTTTATTGTTCTTCGTCTGCGTTGATGTAACGAACTGAGCGCTTTAAAAGGCAGACAAATTTTACATTTTCAACTAACCGGGGATCTGATAAAAATCGTACAGATACTCTGGGAAGAACAACGCACATATCCGTCAATTTTGCAGATATGACCACTGGGACAAAATCAAATCGGTAATATCACCAAATGTCTTGCGCATTGCATGAATAGTCCTGTTCAATTGAAGCTAAATTGACGGAAAAAGCAACTAATAAATAAGTTGAAATTCCGTTTTATTGGACAAAACCTTTGGTAAAATCAACCAGTTTTCCGTTGCTTTTACAGAAACTATTGTTCAATTCAATTCAAAGAGCTCTTTATTTATCAGAAGCGGTTTAACAATATTTAAATATTTCTGCGAAGCCGTGGCTTGTCTGCAGAAGATTGAACTTCTAATATATTTAAAAGTCTAGGTAAGTTGCTCTAGCTACATTAAGAAAAAGTAATTAAGTTAATTTAAATTTTGATTTTCGTTAAGTTTAATTCAAGGCTTTTTTATCTAATTTAAACTAAAATTTAGTTTTTAAGAATTTTTCAATTTTTTTAACTAAGTGATATTGGAGTTTAAAAAAAAGTTTTTAACGCTTTTCGTTCTCCTCGTAGTGTTTTGAATGTTGACGAGTTCTCTAGGGAGTTCGTTTAAAGTTGCTGGAACGCTGTTTAATAGTTGACGTCTACCATAGTAGTTGTAGGATCTGGGTACTTGCAGAATACCCTGGGAACGCCTTCGTGTATTTACCGCATGATCGATTGGAAGAATAAAACGGCTATCATCGAAGTACCGGGGTCACGAAATTCCTTTCGTGACCCCGTTGAACGTTGACGTTAATTTGCTTCAGCACAGAATTTTGCAGCCTCTGTAACTTCTGAATGTGTGTTTTCGCAGCGTTTCCCCATGCAAGTATACCATACCGCAGCTTTGACTCTACTAGGGCATAGTAGACTTGTTTTAGAACAGGCACAGTAGCATGATTTCGAAGATGAGCTACCGCAAACAAGGCTTTTTTCAGGTCCAAACGCAGCTTTTCAACATGCTGGTCCCAGAGAAAGCGACAGTCGATGATGACTCCAAGATACTTGTAGCTATCTACTACGTCTATAGCCTTCCTGTGCATACCAGGACATGCATCGTTTTCGTAGTAGATTCTGTTTGGTGTAGTTTTGAAGCTGGGTCCTCGAATATGCATCATCTTTGTCTTTTCAGCGTTTATCACCAAACCGTTGTCATGGCACCATCTCACAGCAGCATTAAACTCTACCTGCATCATTGTCAAGGCAGATTCTACGCATCTGTGTCGAACAACAATTGCCGTATCATCCGCAAAAGCAAAAGCAACGCTCTGTTTGAAGACTCGAAGTAGCTCGTTTGCATATAGTATAAAGAGGAGTGTACCCAGCTTTGAACCTTGAGGGACACCGTATTCCACATTCATATTCTCGCTCATAACGTTTTTGATCCTAACGCTTTGTAATCTGTGGCGCAGATAATTTGCAAACCAGTCCTCCATCACCCCTCTTATGCCGAGCCTACCAAGCGCTTTAATAAGTTTTGGTCTAACGTGTCGAAAGCTTTGCTTAAGTCCATGAATAAAACTAAGACATGGTGGCCCTTGTTGAGACTCTCATTAACACAGTTAACGAATTCGCCTAACAGTTTGCCGGTGCTTTTATATTTTTGAAAACCGTACTGACTTGGGTGAATGATAGAATGTTTTCTTATGAAGCTCTGTAATCTTTTTACAATTACTCCTTCCAGGCATTTTTCAATTACAGGCAGTATCGATATAGGTCGATAGTTGGTAAGTTGATTTTTAGCTCCACCCTTGTAAATTGGCCTAACCAGTCTTAAGCATTGCCGGAATTATCGATTGCGCGAGACTCAGATTTATCAGCCTGCAAAGGATGGGAGCAAAAATGTTGGCATGGTCTTTTATGTCAACAGCTCATTAAAATACATCACAAATCAACTGATTCATCGGCAATACTTACTGAAAATAAGTAATTATAGCTGATAAGGCTGTTGATACAGATTTTGCAAAGAATAATTTTACCGATTTGCTTTCAACAACTTTGAGCCGTTGAATCTACGACTTTTTTTCTCTCCGTGTAGTCCAAGCTTCTGTATAGTAATCCCGTTTGGCAGGCTACCTTTCAACGAGAGCACCTGCAACACCGCCGTTATGTGCGGTTTTCTCTTACGACGCTAGATTCAACGGTCTTGTTCCTTGTAGTCGGCGTGCAAGATTTGCCTGATCCCGATTTCGGATTATTTCGTGGTTCCAATGGCCGTAGAGGCGAGTGTGAAGTTTGCCTCGTCGGTTACGGTTGCGATGCCTAGATCTCGATGTAAATCGCTATTTCTTAGATACCGTGGAGCATTTACAATTGCTCTCAGTGTCTTATTCTGAAAAGTTTCTAAAATAGATATGTTGCTTGGCCTACCTACGACTATCTAACTTCATGTAGAACTATTGTATGGTTTTGCGTTTTTCTGTCACACATGGCGCTAATTTATTTAGGGTTACCACACTCACTTTTCTTATAGGCTACGTTGGTAGCTGTTCCTTTATAGAGGTTTTGACTACGTGTTATTTACTGACACGGCAGGCGTTAATTGAAACATATTATGTGCGGATGCTTCATTCTTATGAATTGATGATTAATGATTGGTGTTTTATACTTCAGCAAGACTATTTTTAAATTTCTTCCTTGCAAAAGGGCATGACAGTGAGCGGATGTAATACTTTTACTGCTGGCTGGACCATTGAAGCCCAAACATAACTTTTGTGACTCAAAAGATACTAGGAAGAATAGTTAAAAAAGAAAATTATATTTTCACAAATTTTAATAAAATGCGGAAATCAAATTTTGTATGGTATACTTTTTCAAGCCTTAAAACGTTACCTGGTTAATATTCATATCCTTTCATCTTCAAAAATGTTCTCACAACAATTTCAATTACATTAATTTCTGTGGCATGACATCTGGCAACCCACAAGTGCTGTATAGGTATGTATTTTTTTGGATGTATCAAACCTATAGTGTTAAAAAGCTGTGGTAAAGGTGCTACAGAGCCTGCGCTATAGCATTTTATTTTTCAGCACTTATAGCTTATAACTGCAGTGCTAGGAATGTTTATAGCACCACGTTAAAAAAAACTAGAAGGCTAGCAAAGTTTTATAACTTAGTTTTATAATTATGGTGCTGCAAACGTTTAACTATGACCGTCTTTTGTAAGTATAAATAAGCTTCCCGTGCTACTGACGAGCATTAAAGTGTCTAATAAGTCAAGTATTCAAAAGCCAATGCTTATAGTTTCAAAATGGGCTACTTGGGCGTACGTCATGCAAAATTCCTTCGACAGGGCGGTCTGAATATTCTCCCCGGTGTTTTTCCATCGAACGATTGTCGAACAGCCGCAAATGTTACCCTCGTTTGTCAAGGAAACTAAAAGCTCCCCTTCTAGGAATCTTTTCTTACGTACCAGTCTTAATCTATTTCCCTTCGTTCGGCTTCCTGATGTCGTCCGATCTGTCTCGCTTGCTGCTGAGACTGCTATTACTGCCACATGTTCTGGCCTCTTATTTTAGTTTCGCGTCTAGGAAGTAGAGCATGTCTGACTGGCTTCCATTTTTACCCTTGGTTTCCAAGGTGGTTTATTGGTTAAGATGACCTTTGTTTCCTTTAAAGGTGGGTTTTTTCCACCATATAAAATGCCGGTCTATCCCTTGCCAGGCTGCTTTTTTTGGTTTTCCATTTTTAAATTTTCAATTTTGTTAAAAAAAGTCATTTTGGCAACACAAGTTCAGTATGGCAAAAGGTATCAGGTTTGTCAAAACTAAGTTCGTCGCTCATCATTCGACTGTCCGGCTGAGTTGTGACCTAAGCCCTCACCCTGGCGTCTTTAAGGGTAACGCTTTCGTCAAGGTGCCTGCCTCGCGTTGAAGAGTCAACATAAAGTAATTCCTTTACCAAGGAATGTCTTTGATGATTTGTGGACATTCTTCGCATGCCCTTTTCCCTGACAGAATCCATTGACTAACCAAACCTATATGTTTCAGGCTGCCAAGTATTAGTTAAGGGTAATCTCGGATCGACATAATCTGAGGGTAATCTCATATACGTCTCCATACTTTCTCCTGGAGCCATAGTTGAGAGTTTTAGATAAAGTGGCCGGTTTTCATATAGGAAATATGCCTTAAGAGCCCTCATTTAATTACTTTACATTACAATTTAGGCCTTAAAGTAATCTGCCCTTAAAAAACTTAGAAATGTTAAAAATTTAGCAAGCTTTCTTCGTGTTGGCAGCCTCCAAGGAGCTTTACATGCTGCATGAAATGTCTACAGGAACTTCCCTGCTACATTGGGCTTGCAGCATGTGTTGTTATGTTTTTGGTAGTCCAACTTCAACCAAATACCACTGGTTACATATACCTACCCAAGCAACAAAAAATCGCCATTAAGAACCCCCTTTATTTGCTTGGTCTGTACCTAAACCACTTTCTATTTAAATATTGTTGCCCGCACAATTTTACGCTTGCAAGTGGTTGCCTAATTAGCGTTTCGCAGCAATGAAAATCAACAATCTATTCCGTGTAAAATTAAATACCAATCAACTGAAGCACATTTCCTTTGTCTCGGCCATTACCTACCACCTTCGCGAATGCTAGATTTCTTTACACCATCACGCCTTTGCGCGCGCCCCTCACAATTTCGTCCTTTTCCACCTGGCTACATTGTCTAATTATAAAATCCCTGCAATTATTCGCTCATTTAAGCATAAAAACTGCAGAAAATGTTATTTAATTGGCAGCCCAGCGCACTGGATGGCGGCGGCGTTGGCAGCAGCAGTACCACCACCACCACCACCTTCTTCGCACGTTATCTCATTTAATTAGGCAAAGGTGCAAAATTTCAGACAGAAAATTCTCGAGAAAAAAAAAACGCCAAAAGAAACATCAAAAAAGGATATGGCTCCAAGAAGGACCCAATTTGAACCAACATAATGGCAAAGTAATGTTTGGCGCCTTGTGTACTCTTACACTCTGGCAATTCTTTGTTTTCCGTCGTGTCGTAGTCTCCATACCACCGCCACCCGCCGCCGCTGCTATCTTCTCGCCTTAAAATCTTCCTTCCTTTTCGACTTGAACGAGCTTCTCCCGAACTACGGAACCGAACCAGCTACGCGATAAGTACCTATGCGCGCGATTTTGTTTAATTAAAATGTGTTTGCCATCATCGTTGTTGGTGTTGCCGAAAACATCCTTACACTGGAAGGAAGCGCCATCCGGAGCAGCAACAGCTTGGCACAAGACACAAGACTTGACAGCGAAACGTTTCTTCTTACGCAGGAGTAAACACAATTATCATTTGATTTGCTGGAACAATTAAATTAATGAGGCGCCTTCACGACTCTTGATTGGGGCGGTGTGTTTTTATTCTGTTCCAGTCCCGTGAACAAGCACACCTATGTTGATGTGCAATAATAGAATTTCATTGACGTAACTCGAGTGTCGTCTGTCCATGGTCAGAAAAAGGATCATAAGCTGTGGATTCAGGTGTGCAAAATGTTTCATACATTAGGGGTGGTAGTTTCTATTCTATACAGCTGTAAAGCTCATTCAGGTAAAACATTTTTACAGAGTGAGCGGTTAAAGTGTCAGCATTTTAGTTGCCATTTTACAGCCCGCACTTATTCTCTATAACCGTTTTTCAGGCCCTTATAATTTTTTAAACTTCCCAAACCCTGTCAATTGCTTCGTTATTCCTCGGCATTTCCTAACCCAAACCCTCCCGCCTCCCACACATTTATACGCGTTTGACCCTTCTCATTCGAAGTTCTCTTGTCGGGAGGGCTTTGGACCTTTATAATTAAGAGTCATACCGTTTATTGTTTTTATATCCACACAGTAACAAAACTAAACTAATTCATTAGCCCAAAGCATTGTAAAATTGACGTGCTACAACAGCTCTCGAACCCCTTCTCAACTGTCCAATAATAACGCCATAAGGACAAGAAAAAAAAAAATAAAAACCCCAGGACCAAGAACCCTCTATTGGTTGACATTCCCATTCGGTTTTCAATTCCCAGCGGCCTTGATGACGATGCGGCGAACATCCTACTTCCATTTGAAACTGCGAATGTGCCCTTATCACTGACAGTTACAGGCGACTGGAAATTGGCTCCTTGACATAATCATCTCTCTTTTTGGGGTAATTTTCCCTTTTGTCCTCACAATGTGCCCCGGCTGACGAGTTGTCTCCCCTTGACAATCGTTGTGCACAGAACCAACTAATTATGCAGTCCACGGGGAACACAGAAACATGCTTTTGGCTAAAATAATTATGGCAAAACGTTTAATTCCCTTGCGGTTTGGTGTAGCATACAATCGGTCCTCTCAATAGTACATTATAGAAGCATCATCAAAGTAGGTAATGAAGGAGAAGTAGAGTCCTTGTGATTGCACTTAAATAATTATCGAACGAATTGCTAAATTGCATTTCTGTTTCTTTGTCTCTCACTCTTTTGGTGAAGTCCATATTCTTGAGCATATTCCCGAAAGGACAATGTTTTCGAAGAAGAGGGATCTCGGCTGATATATTGCCGGGGGAATTTCCACTTGAAGTCTTGCACTTGCAATTCATAAGGATAAGGAGTGGAAAACGATTGAAAGTTCAATGAGTATTTTAACAAAATGTAAAAGTCACAATTGAAAGGCGATTGGGAGGTCCTCTAAATTTTTGCCATTGGCAAGAGCTGTATGAAAACTTTTATTTGGAAACTTTCAGCTGAAGTGCGTCATTGTTGTCAAAGTATTTTTACAAAGTTTTGGCTTTAGCTAAATCAAAGGTCAAGGTTTTGTCATTATTACGTGTTTCAACTTATGGATAAAGTAATTATAGTTATTATTATTGCAAAATGTAAAAGTTACTCGTAAAGCAACTCGAAAACTTCAGACGCAAACTGTAGACGGCTCCAACCACCTTGTTTTTGTTGTACAGGATTTCATTAAGTGCCTCAAAATTTATGACCAGTCTAATAGGCTGTCTCGGACATGCAAGATATGCGCCCAAACCTCAAGTATTATTGGAAGAAATAGCTTCTTAACTTCAAAACTCTGACCAATTCTGGCGTTTTCATTATAACCCTATCAGCATAGAACGCAATACACCTAAGAAATACCATTTGAGCAGCTTGTACCCGCAATCTAATTTTTTCGTGTCTATCCAGTAAATTTCATGGCGCATTAAGGAGCGTTAAAACAAAAACTCATTTAAAAATTTAGATCTTTGCTTACCCCAAGCTCAGTTTTTCTGATGAACGCCCCGAGTAGGTTTAGTTTTGTATAAAATTTGTAAAGATGTAATATGCCCGTTATTTATCTAAAATTTGTACTTTATAACGTCTGGGAGATTAAGGGGGTGACATACGTTCATCCATTGATTTTTTTTTTTCAATCCCGTTAGCCAGTTAGCGTAGCTGCATTTGTTTACCACAGCAGCATATTAGACTTTAATCTGGACAAAGCAAAGCTAAAGAGGCTGCTGTGTTGTTGTTAATTCTAAATTTGTATTAAGACTAATTTGTGTTTTATTTTAATGTTATCACTCTTGTTACCGTTGTTTGAAATTTATCTGTTTTAATTTTGTTTCGGACATTTTTCCACTAACATTTGTACTAAGTAGTGAGCCCGTGGTAGCAGCTTTTTTATACCCATCCCATAGGATAGGAGGTACAGGTATACTAAGTCTGATTCATAGTTTGTAACATAGAGAAATAATCACCGCAGACCCCCAAGTCCTAAAGGGTATATGATCGAGACCGAATCGTTAGTCGAATAGCTATGTCCGTTCGTCCGTCCGTGTGTCGGTAGTCTTTAGGCCTTACATTTTGAAGAACGTGAAGCTTAATATCTGTTCCTTCTAGGTCCCGAAGCAGTAGAAGTGTAAATAGTTTTGAAATGCGCCCACTGACACGCCCACTTTACTTATTAGCATGAAAAATCAAAGTCTGAAATTTGATATGACTTATCTTCGCTTAAGTTTATTGTGATTAGCATTAAAAAAAAAAGCAAAAACCGACCCCATATGGGCGTGGTCATATTAAATTTGCATTCTAATAAACGGTTTTTTTTATATATATCTCTAATTCCAAAAAAAATTGCACCATAAAATGTACATATATGTGCGTAAGCTATCAACTGAGATGAATGAATTTTTGCCACGCCCACTTTTGGGGCCGTTTTTAAGTATAAAACAAATTTTTAATATTAAAATGCAATCAACACGTGTAAACCACTTCTGATAAAAAATATGAACGAAGAAAAACGATATAATTTGAAAGGAGTTGATGCCACGCCCCTTTCTAAGAAAGAAAATTCTTAACTGACAAATTCTTAATACAGTTAAAGTTATTAGAAACTGAAATTTAACAACCAAGATTTATGACGCTATTCGGAGCTTGACAGTGGCCAATTGGGATTTTTTGTTTTCGTGGGTAGGAAACGTCTTCATAACGAGAACCGGCTGCGCGTGCTCATAGTCTCAAGTGTGAGATTCTCACTTACTAAAAAACCTCCCATTTTCCGTCAGACTACCGGCTTAGTTTCCTTAACAAGTAGTTCAAGCTTCTGCAGAAATCGCGTGTGGCAGGCTGCCTACCAACGAAAGAACCTACAATACCGTCAATTTATGCGGCTACGTCTTAAGCCGCTAGATCCAACGGACTCGTTCGTTGTAGTCGGCGCGAAGATATTTATCCAAACTTCGGATTATTTCATGGTTGCAATGTCCGCGAAGTCGGGTACTTAGTTCGCGAGTTAAGTTTGTTATCAGTTAAGTCAGTGTCAGTTACGATTCCAAGATCTCCATGTAGATCGCTATTTTTAATGTACCTACCATGGAGCATTAACGATCGCTCTGAGTGTCTTATTTTAAAAAGTTTTTAAAATAGATATATTGCGTGTCTTAGTACAACCACAGAATTCCATACCGTGCGTAGGTTCAAGTTGGTTTTAGCACTTGCTTATACAAAAGCAGTTTGTTATTAATGCTAAGTTACGAAAATCTTCCGATAAGCCCCAATTCATTTCTCTTAACCTGATTTCGGAACGTTGCGTTTCTTTTTAACTTGCAGCTTCCATTTAAGTTTTGCGTCCAGAGTCATTCACAGATATTTCGCATCGTTTTAGTATGGAATTTGTACCGAGTTACTGAATAAAGGCCTGTTGTTTATATTTTGATTAGTAAAGTTCACATGCGTTGACTTAGTCCCGTTAAGGACGACTCGCCAGCTCTTCGTCCAGTCGCATATTTTATCTAAAGCACATTGAAGCCTTCATGTTGACAATTCAACTGTCGTTTCAATAGCGAGAATAGCAGTGTCGTGAGCAAACATAGCAAAAATTGTTTCCTCATCGTGGGTTATGTTCCTAGCATAAAGCAAAAATAAGATTGGGCCGAGAACGCTTCCTTGCGGGACACCGGCATTTATCTCTTTAAATTCCGAGTACTCATTTTCGTTCCTTACGCGAAGATTCTGTCTTCAGGATAAGACTCAAAGATTCTATAGAGTTTTTCTGGTAAGCTAAGCCTTAACTTGTACTTCAGGCCTTCGTACCATGCCTTATCGAAGGTTTGCGGTACGTCGAAAAAAGCGCTAGTTCATATCTTTTTCGCTTCCAGAGTTATTTCAATTTCGTTTGTTATTCGATAGACCTGGTCGATTGTTGAATGCTTTTTCTTAATCCAAATTGGTGAACCAGAATCAATCGTCTTTCTTCAATGATTGGTGGCAACCTTTTAAGCAACAGTTTCTCCAATACCTTAGATATTGTCGGCAGTAGCGAAAAAGGGTTTGTATGATTTTCTGTCGTTCACACATTTTTCTGGTTTCGAAGCGATTATACTTCGGTCATTTTTCAATGCCGTGGAACGTATAAAATTCTCATGAAGGCCTTTTCTCCGGTAGGTTCTTTAGAATTTTGTCAGTAATTAAGTCGTAATCTGGGGCTTTGTTATTCTTCGATCGTTTGGCGAAGTTCAGCCAATGATTCGGTTTTTGTTCTATAATTATCTGGCACCGCATAGGGATCGAGCTCCTCGACCAACGGTTCCCCTTTAAACGGTTCAAATGTTTCTTCTAAATGCTCTGCAAATAAATCCGTTTTCCCTTTGTCGCTTTCCCTTAAGTATGCCCTGAATAACTTTGCTCAAGATTTTTTAGAATCATAACTTGAATTTGAAAGACCGAATCGGATGCTTCCGATTGTAGCTTACTTTTACTGTGTTCGACATAAATTGTCAGTACAGAACACATAGGACATGTGCCTCTGACTTATACTTAAATGCCTTACGTTACCTTTTCATTTTTTAAAAGCTCTTGTAGGGCTGCCATAGTTGGCAATTTAAACTGTCACAATTAGTACTAAAAAAAATGGAGGTATATGTCCAGCGAACAAACTTAAGAAGTTTGCCGGCAGGTTGGTCATTCATGGATATCATGCAAACTTTTCCACATTTCCGATATAGGCAATATTCGTATTTTGTTATAAAGAGTGGCTGAAGAGAGAGGCTCCACTGTCGACGAAAAGGTTCTACAAAAAGCGGTATACTGACAATTTATGTTTAACTGAGTAAAGGTACAGACATCACCCAAATTGTAATAGAATTCAGCTAATAACAGTAGGACCCAAATAATAAAAGGACTTTGCTAAGGCCCTCAAAAGCTTTTAAGGAATGCGTGCGGGAAGTCTGTGCGATATGGAGGCTTGATTGAAGTGTGTGTTTATTACGCGCAAGACCTGGGTTGGACGCAAAGCTTGAGAAAAGACTTGTTCTCTGCTTCGCTACTTGAGAAAAAGAGTTGTACTTTTTTAATGACAAAAAATGTAGATTGTCATCAGTGTCAAATATACAACATTTACACATCTAACAAGGTTGAAGAACTTAGGCCCAGGTTCACCACGAGTTTTTACCCTAAGTTTGTTTTCAAACATTTTGTCCTTATGAGGTTTTTGGACTTTCGCTGTGCCCTATTAAATCGAGGATATAACTGCGTGACACAATCGAAACCACGTAATTCAAAAAAGTCAAAAGTACCTTAGCTAAATTAGCACTACCCGAGTTCCCTTTATTCGCCCATTGTTCTATTCATTCAATCCTGCTGAAAGTAATCGCCTTCGACAAGAATAGCTCCATCAAAACCTGCACCGTAATGCGGCTCCAATTATTTAACCCAAATTTATTACCACACTTTTTGGTTACAGCTCATGATACTGGGACTCCATAACGAAAAGCTTGAGCTAACTTGTTTATGATTTGGTCCCCATTTTGCCAACCCCATCATAGTCGAACAAAGACGAACTCCCAACAGTCACAACAAAAGACAAACAAAAAAGGACTGCCTTCCTTTCGTTTGCTCTTGTTACAAAAACCAAAGAATACTTTCCAGGATACCCATACTGTTGGCGAAAACTTTTTCGATTATTTCCACATCCTTAGGTTGTTTGTCCTGGGCGTGTTTGCTTATAATGTTAGGAGTATCTATTAACAAGAACATTTAATGATACATCCTTCCATCGAACACCTTATTTTTTGGTCGGTGCAAAGGGATGGGAAACCCAAGATCTTTTCTATAGTGTATAGCAGAGCGTAGTCTGTACGAGATCCATGGGTATTCTTCAACCAAGGATAATGAATTTTCGAGGAAAGCACATTCTTTTTTCCTATTTACTTGTTCTCTTCGTTCGTTTTTTTTTTTATTTTTTGTTTTCATTATTGTTAGCATTATTACTCTTTATGTTGAGCAACAGGAAAGCAACATCATGACACTTGAGAGGAGGATCCTGCTTTTTTCTCGTGAGCCGGTGCCTTCACTCTGGTTAAACACTTGTATAAAAGATAAGCAGGATAGAAGAGCAGATAAGGGGATTACCGAATGCATCGCGGTATAAGAAAATGTGAACACTTGCAAATAGAACAAGCAGCTTTGGCAGCACGAGAACGATAAGTATCCTTGTGATGCCAGAGATGGGGCAAGTACGAGTTTTTAATGAGAAAAAATATCCTACAAGACTCGCAAAATAGTGCAATTTAGAGAGATAGAGAGCTGAATGCGATAAAAAAGGATTTTATAAGGATGTTCTTAAGACGATACGATGACGATAGTGCACTTGGGTTTAATCTTCTAAAATTCCAAAAGTGCCAATAAACGGCTTAAGTGCGGGTATATGTGTGAAGCATAATTAGTATCATTACGGCGAGTACACACGATAAGAGTTCATCATTTGATGCGGAAATTATGCTAAAAAGGGGTGCTTGGAGCCGGGGCTTTGATCTTTCAAAAACCCACAAAATGAAGCCCGCCCTCAACTCTAAATAGACACATTTACTCTTTTGCTGTGAGTTTGAGGTGTCAACTTGACACGGTACGGCGCACACAGCACAGGACGCAAGTGGGAAGGATCCTTGTATCGGGTGTTACATGTTAAATATTTCCCACAGAGGAAAATATTTAATTTTATATAAATGTAGTGTACGTACATAGGATGTGTTTTTCTCTTTTATTTTCGTCCTGTCAGGTGCATACGTTGTATAATATATCCGGGGATGGATGGTGCGTGTGATGTTTATGCTGCTGCACAGAGGTAGCAGCATACAAGCACAGGGCTGAAGTTTCAGGATATATTTGCATTTTAACTTTCGATTGACACACTCAATATCCATGGGATTTCAATGTGCCGTTGCCGTCTGCACAGCTTGTGAGTGTAGGGGGACCAATGCGCGCGGATAATGAAGTACTTTCCAGAGTAGCTCTTGCTTTACGACAGCAAGAGATTCCATGCCAAAAGGCTCGGTATGTGATTGCACACAATTTGACATTCCTTGCGAAATGTTCTGGCAACGGCTGGGAATTGAAATGAAGTTTGAGTTTAAGCGAACGAAATTTGGCTCTTTAAATTTGGTGGTATACTACGTGGAAATGTTAAAGTGTTTGTATTTGCCTGAAGTAATTGCTGTTTCAAGCTTTAAAAGGATTCAGTCGGTTTTCAAAAAAGGGAAAGGCCTTTAAAATAATAAAAAAATTCGTATTTTTGTCATAAAGATGAAGATCGGTGACCTGAATCATTAAATGTAATTAAGGTCATTCAACGAGAACGTTAAGTCTAATTTTTTTAGTGAGTAAGTTTTGAGTGAAGGGGCAAACGATGTCACAATGCTCCACTGCCCACTGGTATTCTTCCACTGGTTTCTATTTCTTCTATTTCTTCTATTTCTTTCTATCTCTGCGATGGCCTGGGAGCTGAAATGGAAAGGAAACCGCGTGTCTTCGATGCCTATTCTACAATGACTTTCTTTATTTCACTTGACTTTATTCTAGTCTTTGACGTTCTTGTACTAAATCCTAATATACAATGAGTAAGACTAAATCGTTCTAGAGATGTGTTGGGTGCAATATCTATCAATCTCTACCTATGGGAAATGATGTGGCCCCGAAATGACTGTGGGCAATATTCATAGATGTTTGATAAGCTCTTGCTATGTTGTTGCTAAGCTAAACTGTAGTTTGAGCTATTCATAGACGTTTTTAACCCATTTCTAAATGAAAAACCCGAGTCTAAGATTAGACACGACAAAAGGTATGTTTAAGCTGTGTTTTACGCTGCAAATACCAAGAAAATAATAAATATTAAAAAATCTTCTAAATAATAATCTAAAAAAACGTTACAAGAGTGTTTCAGAAATGTGTGTAACATTAGCACAAAGAAGCATAAAGAAATCATGGACATATCTACCAAAAATATTTTTCTTGTTGTTTTTAAGTCACTTAGTCTTTTGTAGATATATTACTGAAGAAAGGAGGCGAGCATGTGAAAATTTGATTAAAATGTCACTTTCTGACACTATTCTCTCAGAGAATCACTCATTTAAGTGTATTTTTAGGTACAGAGCTTCCAAAACTGTGCTTAGACTCGGGTCTAAATAAACACAGTAAGAAAATTGTCTATGAATCTGAGCTGTGTCTAAGTTGTATGATAACTTTAGGCCTAAGTTTATTAAGACTCAGGTTAAGAGAGCGACTATAAATATTGGCCAATATTAAGTATTATCATGATCAAAAAAATAAGGCAAATGATTCTTAAATTTTAGGCTGGGAATTTTGTCAAAAATACAAAGACTTGCCTCCTCCTCCATCTCGACATTAAAGACTTGCCATGATTGTCCAGCAGTCAGCTTCTTTGGGAAGACGAATCAACTTTGCTATCTACTCGGCTAGCTCTACGCTTCCTAGTTGTGCCAAGTATCCTCTAGACCACGTTAGAGAATCTATGGGGCCCACTCACTTTCGTACTCGCAAACTAGCAGAAGTCATTGTCAACAAATCTACCGGTCTTGATGACATGCAGCCAGAAGTTCTCAAAAAAGGGTATACGGCTTCTTTAGCAAAACTAATGCAGAGGATCTTTCATCTTTTTTACTCTTCTTTTATCTGCCCGAGACATTTTAACTTTTTCACGGAGATGTAGCTATTTCTCACCGATATGGCGCGTTGCATCTCCCTTTGAGCTTGAATACTCCAAAGTAAATAATTGCAAGGCGCAGATGCATTATCTGGTGGCCAGTAAACATCGGATTTTCGTGTGATGATTTGGTCTAGAACTCGTTGTTGCAATAAATCGATTGCTTAAGCGCGGTGTGGCAACAACCATTTTGCTAAAACCGCATAAATGTCGCCAACTCACATGTCGTCCAGTTGAGAGCACGAAAACTCCGTTATTATGTGCGTGTAATGAAAGTCATTCCATTCACAGTCTCTGCGATTCCGGCCCATTTTCGAAATAAAAGACCGTCAAGTATTATGTCATACGCGGAGCGGTCCGTCGGCTTTTGCTGTAGGTGAGGCTAATATTTATTATGCAGCTTGTGTAAAATTCTATTTGTTTACTTTTTTTTCTAGGAATATTTTACATTCTGTGGGTGATTTATATTGGGTTCTTATATTGGGTGATTTTTTAGTTTTTACTCAAAAAAGTTGGCATTAAGCTTTTCCTTAAATTTTTTTTATATTTTTTTCTTAAAAATGAACTTATAAGCTTATTGTTTTTTTGTTAAAGCTCTTGTGTTGAGGTTCATGTTAAGGTTCATGTGGTTTTGCCTGCGTCAAATATGGTTGATGTGATAACTGGCCCAGAAGTTACGATCGAAATACATACTATGCTAGCAGCATCATTTTAGTCAGTCAACTAAAGTGTTTTCAAGCACATCTAGAAAACCATAAACTATTTCGGAAATGTTCGGCATTTATTTTAAATTTTTGCCTCTTACCGTTTCGAAAATAGAGGGAAGGACATATATTTTGTTGGCCTTTTCATCCTTTTTAAAATTTAAAATCCATAAAACAGCAATTTAGATTTTTTTTAATTACCGTTAGGCTTTTTTTTCAATTTTACAGTCAGCTGCATTCCATTGGCCACTTTTCATAAATTCTACCGACATGAATTTCTGAGAAAATCATGTCAAAAATATTTTTTCATATTTCGTTTGTGTAAATATGTAGGTTTCGTTTGTTTAAAGTTGGAAACGGCAATATTGAAACTTTTTAAATGCAGTAAACTTGCGTTGTAAATGCTTCATACTTCAGCCAAATTTAATTTAAATCGTCGTTGCCGTTAAAAGACTAGCAACCTTTAAAAAAAAGTTTTCGAAAATATTTTTACGTTTTTGAGTCAATACTTCGAAGATTTTGAATATTCGAAGTTTGCTTTGGCTTTACACGAAATCTCGAAAGATGGACTATGCCCGTTATTTATTGCAAAGCTAAACTTTATACCGTTTGTGAGCTAGAGGGGGAGACATACCTCCTTTTGACCTTTTTTATAACTTTTTAAATTTCAAATCAATAAAACATCTATTTCGATTTTTTTCAGTTTCCATTAGAAATTTTTCCAATAGCCCAACTACCTGCGCTAACATTGGATTTTTTTTTAATTCTATGACCAACGGTTTTCGCGAAAACGGTAAAAAAAATCTCCTCTTTTATTTTGTTTTTTGAATAGACTTCGTAAAACGTAGGTTGAAAACGTCAATTTAATTTTTTTTATTGCAGCTTGTTCTCTTTTTGTACGTTTTGTACTTGAACGAAATTGGAACAAGATCGCTTTTACCGTTAAGATACTAGAAGATTTAAGAAAATAGTTTTTGAAAATGCTTTTCTGTTTCCGAGTATAATCTCAGAAGGTTAAGAAAAACAAAAAACTTCGCTATAATTTTCCTTAAAATTTTGAATAATTTCTGATATGTGTGATTTTTTTCATATGATTTGTCGAAACAAGAGCGAGGTAAAGGGGAAAGGGGGGGAAACTTTTTTTAAGAATTTTGGTATTTTTTTTCAAAAATGCGTCAAAACCGGCAGTATTAAAACTCTTTCTAAAAAATTTTAACTAAGCACTTGGTTCATTTTGAGTTGCTTTATACGTGTGTTCAATATTGTCCTTGTGCACTAAGCGGCTTAAAAGTAATGGCCTCAAGCATTTTGAAAAATGCCACTTATTTTCAACTCATCATTTCTCAAAAACTTGTCAACATATTGAAAAAATTTAAATTTTTCAATAAATTTTAATATCTACTGAACTTAAGTTAGGTTTTTCTTGCCTGCTTATCTTCTTCAAAAAAGTATTGAAAAATTTTTAATCCAATTTCCCATAAAATTTTAAATTGTAATTAAACCATTATTAATGGTGAAAAAAAATCACACTCATTGGATTCTCTGAATTTTGTCTTTCTACGACTTACCGTTCAGAAGTTATAACACGATTAGACAGACGGGGACAGACAACGTAGCGATACCATTATAGAGGTCCTTTTTCCATTTTTGGACAGACCGCAAAAAAGTAAGGTCAGAACACAGCACCTGACAGATTTATTTCCAATTTTTATTCACAATAAAAACATTTTTATTAACGAGGACTTTTATAGATGACATTAGTCAAGTTTCAGTGATGCCACATGAACAGGAAAAATATTGTACGAATTTTAAAAAGTGCGTTCTTATTGGGACATCCTTTTTATAAAAATCTAAAGGATAATGCTGATTATATTTACAATTTACAATTTCAAGGTTCACGCTGCAAGAAAGGCCTTTCAAAGATTTATGATATTCCGTGGCGTTTTTTTTCTTGAAGTCACTGATCCAGTCTTGATATTAGGCCAACTCACTAGCTCTGAATAACTTATTCAGGTCAGACTACAAAGATCACGAAATGAAAGCTGAATTTTTAAGGTTCGAACCGGGATTCTTCGTCTAAATTTTATCACGCTCAGAAACGAGTGAGGGAGAAATGAGAACCCCAGAAATGAGTATCAGGGAGAAATGAGAACCCCAGAAATGAGAATCCCAATTAGGGATCAACTCCCATTCTGGGGTTTCTGATTGCCAATTGAGCGCCTCAGCTGGCGGATGGGATGTATGCAAAAATTAGATGCATGCCAGATGCATATATGAAATACTCTGCTAGTGATATGTATAAAGGCAGGCATAACTATTGATAGGGTTTTAGCTCAATCTTATACTAACTACGAAGGGTTTTCTTCATAAGGAGTGTCAAAACATTCGAAGAAACCGAGCAAATTATAAACAAAATCTACAGTTTAAAACAAGTCTTTTTATTTTGCAAGCAAGCTGTGTGTTACCACAACAGTTTTTACATGTTGTAGGTGTAAGTGCATTATTCATGCTGAGAGAACATGTAGACTATTTGATTGGAAGGTCCTGCGGTCGATTCCAAGTTCAATCGAACGCAAGTTCAACGATTATATTCTTAAATTTTTTTGTCATGTTTTGTTAAGTAAATTATTACAATTGTTATGACAACTAAGCCGTTCAGGCTCCTCTATTCTTACATTTAGTCGTTGAGAGTGGAGTTTAAATGTAAGCGGACGGAAATGTCGAAAGAAAAAACCGTGTGTGGTTCACCGTGTGTGGTGTACGATCCTGAAACCCTCACTGTTCGCGAGTAATGCTCTACCAGTTGAGCTACAGTGCACACGATTGATTCTTTTAAAGACAAGTGTGGTGGTCGAATCTGGGCAAAGAATCAAACATGTTTTCTTTAGCTCAACTATGGTGGTGCTTTTTAAAAAAAATGTCCTTTAAGGCGTCACCATTTCAACGAATTGAATCTTTCTATGATCACCCACCGTCCTTCGTTCGGGTAGTTTTTTGTCCCGTCATACACGCAGATTGGAGCAACACAATTAGTCAGAAAACAACGTCTGCGAAGCATAAGTCATCTGGAGCAGATGGACTTAATCCCATCTTCAACATCTAAAAGAATTAAGTCGTTCATTAGTTTACCATTGAGCCCTAACTTCGGACAAACCGCATTGTACTGAAACGCTTTCTGTAGCACACCAGGACTTTTGCGGAACATTCTTCTTCAAGCGGGTTTTCTTGTAATTTATATAACCTACCCAGTGTATAAAGTTTAATGTATAGTTTGTAACACAGACAAATAATCACCTTTAAGAGACCCTTTAAAGATATTACCGATAACGACAGGAGAATTGGTTAAGCTGTGCAACCATGTTTTAAGCCTTACATTTTAAGCTGTGCCGTCCGCCAGTCCGTATATAAACAACTTTTAAGCCTTACATTTTAAGCTACAGAGAGCTCAAATTTGGTAACTGAGTTGTTAGTCTATTGGATCAGATAAGGTTTGAAAATTTCAAGTTTTTCTTAAGTATTGAAGTGCACATTGAAAGAAACCTTAGAAATGATAACATTTTTTTTCTTTTTTTGCATCAGCGTTTGCATTTTGAATCCTTTTATAATGTTAGCCTGTTGCAGCAATTTGAATTTCGCCCTCGGAGCGGGGTGTGTTGGAAAACAATAAATATCAGCGTTCCAGTGTACCAAAAGAAGCTATCGACTTCACTGACACTGCCAATAGCATTTGAACATATAAGGTCTAAGGAATGGTTTTAATTTTATTGGAAAATGAACCAATCGGGATGAAAGAAAAAATATTTAAAACGTAATATAGCTTCTACTTCCACGAGTGACAGAACAGGTGCCATTGATAGTTAGTTGTGTTGTGATAGTGGTATCCGAGATGTTTTTTTTTTAAGCATGTCTCTTCTGCTAAACGACAACAATCTCTCGTCTCTGACTCAAATATCGTCATTCGACCCTTAAAAATAAAAACCGTCGGATGGTCTAGCACCACAATCAGGGCCTGACTCTGCAGCTATCCCTACTGTTTTTCGTAAGAGATAAAATATGCAAAAGTAAAAAAACGTCCATTACAAACGAGTTTTCAAATATTTTTTAATGCCTTAAAAACTGTCTTCCCAAAAAGCTCTGTTGGTTGCAGAAAACTCTTCTCTGAGGTGATAAATACCTCTTCCTACGCCAAAATCAATTTCCCTTTGCTTGTGTTAAACAAGCACCTTTCAACTCCCATTACCGTACCTGTGTCTCAATTCTCATCACCACATCCTCAACCAAACACCGATAAGATAAACGATATTATCCTTATCATATGTATTCCCGCCGAGCTAACGTTAACATAACATGCCAGAACAAAACTCCGCCAAAGGGGAAACAAGCGATAATTGCGACATATAAAATATTGTAATGTCCTCTCGAAGGCACTATTTAACTTTGTCCATTGCCAACAACACACACACAACACACACACTTTTTCTTCTTCGTCCTGCGTATGATGCTCAAACCCAACACAAAACCGGAAGATTGTGTTACTGGGAATGGGTCCGGTTGACCGGTCGCCTCTGCAGTTTGCCGTAATGTGGTGAATAGACCAAACGACAGAAGGACAACGGAAGTGAACTGAGTATGTGTGTGTGTGTCGGTTGGTATGTGAAACATTCAAGTTAAACAAAAAACCACACAAGTAATTATGGTGTGTCTGTAGAGCTGTAGAACTTTTTCATCTTCATTTTCCGTTTCCGATCATCGAGAAGGATACAATAATAGAAGGAAAAAGAGGGTGGGGAGAATGTTCGTTTGTATGCCAGATTGACACTGAAGTATACATATACCAACTCCATGGCTCATGGTCATGAGTAAAGGATACAGTTCTTCATTTGATTAAAGGATTATTTTGCAGAAAGAAGTTTCGAATGGGGAAATAACAAGGTAAGACAGAGTTTTATCGTAATTGAGTGGCAAGAGGGAGGATATCCTTTTAAGTGATGTTATTGATACGTTGGCCTTCTTTGTGCGTATGTGAAACCAGGAGAATGATTGGATAGTAAGGCCAGGAAATCAAACAAATAATTCCAACTGTCATGAAACAAGACGAGACCTTGTTTTGACACTTGTTTCAGGATTGCAACTTAATTTTCCGAATTTTGTACTGAACAGGACAGTTTTGTACAGTTCATGTTTATGCACAGAACTTCTTGGAAGTTCAAAAGCTCAAAAAAGCAAAATCTTGCACAGGTGATAGCTTATTGCATTACTCTATCATTCAAAGCTTATTAAAAAGCAATCCCAACCTTAAGGAATTATGTACTAAGCACTAACGTCAAAGAATTTGAAAAAAGTTCAAGTACTCAATAAATTAAATAAGAATTGGGCTGAATGCTTCAACTTATAGATAGGTCGTCAAAGTTAAGCCGATGTTAAGAAGATGTTAAGAAGATCTTATGCCGATATTAAGAAAATGTAAAGACTTGCTTAAGCAACAGCAAGTCTTTTCATCTTCTTTTTAACCGAAAATCAAGAAGAAGCTTTGAGCTGACTCAGCTCGCACTCAGCTCAAGCCTGACTTGATGGTTGAAAAAAAAAAACAAACTCGATTCAATCGGACTGGAGGGGTTTGGTGCTGGAGTCTTCGTAAAACGCGAGAACTTTGGACTTCACTCTCCCTTAGGTGAGTGTGCCTTTGTCTTCCAAGCGGAGATTTTCGCTACCCTTATGGTTATGCGTTAAATTGTGTCTATAATAGGGGGAAGGCAAGAAGCATATGCATGTGATACCCAAGTCTAAATTAAAGTGCTGCTGAACCTCCTTAGCTCACAGTACTGGAATTAAAGCTTTCGCTTAAATCAGTCGAGAGTCTTAAGAAGGTGAATTGAGTCCCAGGTGAATTGAGTCCCAGGAGAAATGAGGCCTCCGATAAGCCTCCCAAATACGGTTTTTAAGGACCCGAACCTCTGGGTCTGCCTGCGTCTGTAGTCTTGCTATAAATTGTTACAAAACTATCCGGTGTTACTTTTTGACTTTTCCAAAAATTCACAGAAAACAATCCGTTAGAAGTTAACCTAAAACTTAACATTCATCGATTACACAAGTGCGGAAGAGATCCAAAACCGAGTGGTCTGCCGGTTTATTCTGAGGTCCAATCGGCGTACCCCACAAGCAGATCATTAGGAATGCAATATGTGTGGGAGGGCTACCTCGCACCCAAATTATGAGAAGGAAATTCCCAGTTAACCGTTGCCATTACTTTTCCGGCTAATGAAACCGTTTGGACTATTTTGGAGCACATCTACCTGCGAAAGTCCCCTGTTGCTCGTTCTTTCATCACGATTTTGCAGTTGTCTATCCCAGATTTATCAGTTGCTACAAAACCTTTAAAAAAAAACACTTAAATCGCTCTGGATAAGCTCTTATTTGGAGTTTGAAATCTTCATCGAAATTCATTTTTCGTCCACCATTAAAATCACGATAGCCACTTTGCCGATATGATTTTACTATCTTAACTTTTTGTCGCACCTTGATTTTGAGATCATTCAACAGAAATTTGTGATACGCTCCATAGTTTTTACATGCACTGAGTGTACAGTTCAATTTGTTTTCAATCAAACTCGGAGAGTTAGTTTCTAATCTTTTGTGCTGTTGTTAGTTCACTGATTTTGCAAAAGTTTAAAAAATTATTTACAGTCTCTGTAAGGGCTTAATAGAAGCCCTACAGTAAAGACTCCTTAATTCGTCATTTGGGTGGTTATACAGTTCCTTGTGTAGACTAAGGAATAAGTCGTCAACACCAACACAAACAACTTCTTAGAAATTGTTTCAATAAGTCGTTTATATACAAGAAGTTGTTAGCGAAGAACATGCAGGAGAAAATAGACATCAGAAAATAGAAAATAGAATCATGCCTTGAACTTCTTAAAGGCACTTTAAGAAGTATATAAGGACTTTCTCTGTCTTAACAAAAAATTTTGTCATTAAGTAGCCTAGATCGATTTAATTTGGGCAAATAAACTACAGCACCTACCTACGATATGCAAGGGTTAGACTTGTAATCGTGTTATTTTTTATGGTAATTTTTTGTCAAACAAAAACGGCATCTTCGTCACGGGGCACTAAAAAATGTTTTTTTTCACAAACAATTTATAGAGCTAACAATTAACTGTTTGCAGGAAATTGCTTGCCAGAAACAGCAAAAATGTTTCCTAGAAGCATATAAAAATGAAAATGACCCAAGTCATTCCCAATGGTATCAACAATTCATTTCATTTTCATACTCAAAGCAAAAGTCCATTTTTGCCCCACCACCGCAACAACTCAGAGAAAGTCAAGAAACTAATTTAACTTATCATCAACAAAAAAAAAAAACGAAACGCAATGCAGCAGGGGCTGGCAAGGATTGAAATGCGAAATACATTAAGCAAGAACGATAGAATACCGCATACATCTCATCTCCTTTGCTATGCAATTATACGACATAAAATTGCATCGCAGCCCGACGTCAGCCACAGCATAAGCAGTCAGGCACACAATCGCATCTCCGCAATCGCACCGCCCGACAAGCATTAGCGCGCAAAAGTGCGAGGTTTGGCTAATTAAAAAACTTTCGCGCCACTTATCGCCATCCAACACTTTTGCGAACAACACTCGAAACAAACATCCCTCTTGCGCTCCGTATTCCGAACCATGCCTCGGAACCTACCTCGGAGCACCACCCACACCCGCCTGAGAAGCGACGCTTTTGGTGGCAAGGCAACATCGGGTAGTAGATAATCAAAACCAGAAAAACCAACCTCGACATAACCACAAAACCACTATGCGCGATCCTTATTAAAATTAATTTGCGAGGATGATGACAATTTTAGCCCTTCACCCGGCTTGCGGCACGAACCCTTTAATTCACTTCCATCCGGCGCGCGATGGGTCTTTTTGCAACACCACTCTACTTTAGTTGGCGCTAGAGGACGAACGCTGGCTGCTGACTGCTGGCCCCAGCCCTCGTTTCGTCATGAATTTTATGACTTCCGCTAGAGTAGTAGTTTTTATCTTTAGCCGAGTCTCTGGGCTGGGCGTGCGAAGAATCTTGTTCCGCACTTGTCGTCGCATCGGTTGTCCTGTTTCGTTCTCGTTTGCAGTGCAACTCGAGTGCGTTGCTTTTTTTGTGCTACGCTTTGTTTATTTGCACAATGTACAACGCTCTCCTCGACCCTGATGGTGCATCGGGCGACAAGGCAGGACATTATTACAACATAACGATAACACTGGAAGCGCATAAGTAATTAAGTGGGTATCCTTTTTTGCTAAGCGAGAAAGTCGCAATTAAACTTGTGAGTCGACTGCCAAGTCCAAGAAATAGTGACTAAGGTAGACACACCACACGACGCAAAACCTACGATCCTGCGATGTGTGCAATGCAGCCCATGAAAAGTGACTATAAGAAAAAATTACCCTTCTGTATCCGCCACGGTCTGTGGAATGTGGCTAACGATGTTTTCACGAAACACTTGTTTCGGAAGCCAATCCGTGCTCAAACAGAACCATCCCCAGAGAGCTGATGTCAGAAACTGGATCCGTTGGTTGGACTGGGTTACAGCGAGGCAATTGTTTTCCAAGTCAGCTGGTTTTTAGTACAAGTGCAGGTTCAGTCACTGGGGTATTTTCACCCCCTTTGCATACAACGGGGGTGGTAGAGTGAAAAAGAGAAAATTGTTGGAAATAGTAAGAGAGCCTCTCCTGAGTGTTGTGCAGTGGAAAAAGAGAACCTGTGCATATTTGTTTGGGAATTTTATTTCCTATACCAGTGCACCCTTAAATTTGGAAATAATGGATTTTCGTGTAGAATTAATGCAGGTTAAGCCAAGGAAGATGTAGTATGAAAAGTTGGATAGATACATCTTCTGGAAAATTTCTTTAAGGATCTATGAAGTTTCTTGGGTGTTATTTTAAACGAGCACTAAATTATGACTGCATTTTGGATACATGATTTAAGAGTTAAACGGAATTTTGTGGCTTTTGTGTTTGTTTTCATATTTTTACTTTTCTATTTTGGACTAAGAAATGGCCAAAAGGGAGCTACTTGATGCGATACGCACTCAGGCTGGGAGAGGCTAAGTCAAAATTTTCGTCGTCGATCGAAAAAAATTCGAATATATAATTGTATTATAATTAATATCGAAATATTATTACGAAATATATAATTCGATTACAAAATAGTTTAATAATCTCTTGATTTTGGGTCGCGTTGGGAGGTACTAAAACACTTGATCCCATAAAAGTTGGCCAAACCCAAAAATTGGCCAGCAACGTTTGGGAGGTTTAATATCCGCGCACTGTAGCCTTGGGAGGACATTAAGGTAAAGGCAAGACGATTTATAGAAGTTCATAGCGAAAGGGATAGCTTCTTGGTTAGTTTATTTCGATATGCATAGTAATTTTTCTATAATTTACATAAGTAGCATGGGAGAGCCGCATAGCATGGGAGAGCCGCAAGAACGATTTGTCCCTGGCCATTAGAAAATCATTGATGCATAAGATTTCGTTTATTTTTCGTAATATTATTTCTCAAATGTTTGTCAACTTGCAGAGTATTTTTGAGGAGATATCGCTTAAATAAGGATCTACTTCGACAACTCTGCTCGTTATGTCCGTGCTTATCTCCTTAAGAGCATAACACTTGCGGGCGCAAGATCTGTATTGATGCTGCTGTGCGGTTTCTGTGTTCCGTGCTGGCTCAAAAACGTTTGTGTTGGATTGCAGAACTCCTTTCCCTTCCATCTCTTCTATTTTCAAATTCTTTCCTCTCGCAATGTGATCCGCATTTGAAGTGTAAACATAATCCCTTGATCGCGAGCTCATTATAAAAAAAAACAAAGATCTCGAAATATCGAAATAAAGAAAAAAATCTTGAATTACTCTTCATCCTGAAAATGCTCTTTCGCTTAGTTCATTACACCGAGAAAAAACACTTTTAATCTCTGAACAAAAGACTTTAAATTGAAAAGTTTTCATGTATGAAACACCACCGTCTTTGTATACTCTTGATTTGGAAGTAAAAACTTTAAGTTATTACATTTCAAAACGAGGTACTTTAAATTTTAAAATTATAGCATTTAATTTAAAAATGTTTTTTCCAGCTGCAGGTAAAAGTGTTGCTTTTAAGTCTAAAGAAAATACTTTTAATTAAAATAACTTTTAAAACGTTCATATTAAAATTTAAAGTTATATCTTTATATGTCAAAAACGGGGCTTTAAAACTAGTTTCAAAATGTTAAATGTAAAACTAAAAAATAAACATATTGATCTTAAGGTTCCAGTTATTGAAATCATTTCAAATTTATTACTTTTAGTAGTGTGCTTGATTTAAAATGTTCAGATTCACTTCAGGGGAAAATTTTGAAACCTTCTAATTACATTTATTTATTTTAAATAGAAGGTTAATGATTTATTGTAATTTAGTTTCTCTGTTCTGATTGTGAATTGAAGATCTTCTGCCTTGAAATACCTGTCTTAGCTTACATTCGTTATACTTACTTTTCAAAAATCATGAGCCAGGAGCTAAAAGCTAAAACAGAAATTCGTACGTTTATCTCGTATTTTATTATATACTTATTATTTCCTTGCCTTAAAATATACAGATTTTTTTTTCTAGAATATGTTTTAACATTTTTAGTTTAATTTAAATTAATGGCTTTTGAATGTTTAAATATCAATTAATTTTAAACAGTTTTCTATTATGCTAATCTTAAACGATAAAAGTAGTTCCTCAAATTGCTTAAAAAAAACGATTATACCACGTTATTGGATAAAAACTTTAGCAAAATCTCTGGGTTATTAAAAATACAAATTTTAATGATCACTTTTGTTTTGACGTTGGTTGCAAATATATCTGCGAATCCATTTAAAGTCCATTTAAAAATCCGATTGTAGTTTTGATGCCGGCGTCTTCTGTAGTTTTGATGTCTTCACGTCTTCCTTTTTCACGGATCTTTTAAGCACTTCATAGATTTTGAGTGTTTAAAATCCACTTTTTAAACTCACTTTTCAATATTAAATTTAATTTTGTATGGCTTTGCCATAGGAGACGCTCCCCAATATAAGCAACGATACGTTCGGTTAGCTTTTTAATTAACTGCATAAATTTTGTCACAACGGATTTTTAATTCATATTGTAATTTCTAATTACAATTTGGAAATTATCCTATTTAGTTATATCAAAACAAATGATTTAGAACCGAAAAACTTTCAAACCGTTCCTCACACCACAGGAGTAAAGACTATACTAACTACCAACTCATTTTTGCGTTTTGCATGCCTTATTGCATGAACCGTAAAACGCTTCTTTTCAATTCAAAATATGTACTTTGATTTTTAGAGTAAAAGCGTTAAAATTCAGATACGGGACTTTCAAATTTAAAGTGATCACTTCTAATACAAAGTTATTCCATATTAAAATGTTTTCAGAGGAACAAATTTTTAATTCAAAAACGATAACTTTAAAATCAATGACCTGCTTTTTTAAGAGTGGAGTGAAAATACTAAAAGCAAAAGTGTTTCTTCATAATATGAGCAAAACATTTTTTTTCCAACGAAACACTTTAGATTTGCAAACTTTTATATTTAAAAATATTTTTTTAGTTTTTAAATTGCACTTTTTCCCTCGGTGTTTCCTACCCTTCCTACTTTCACACGTGACAGCATGTGGGTTAGGCTCAAGTTTGGGGGTGCAAAACTTTCGAAGTCAAATTTGTTAATTTTAACAATCTCGAAAACTTTTGGGGATTTTTTATATATCTTTCGAGATTTTTGTATTCCTAGACCCCATTGGAAACTTTTGAAACCAATATTTGCGATTTCGGCCGAGGTTTAGTACCGTAAAGTAACTTTAGTATAGTAAAGTTTCATGTGAAAATGGATGCTTTTTGGTACTTGTTTTAAAATTTGTTTTTAATGTTACAAATTTTGAGAACGAAAATTAGTTTTTCTAAAATATTGTGAATTTTTCCAGATATAAAGAGTTTAAAATTTGAGACGTTTTTCAAAGTGTTTGATGCCATAATTATTGAACGCTTTAGTTCCTCAAGCCCATATTAAACACACGTCTAAAACAACTAAAAGTAAAACCAGTGATTAAGTGCAGAAATGCGTTTGTAATAGCTTTGGGCCGTGGCTGGTGTACCCTATTCCTATTTCTATTCTCCTTTCCATTTCTATTTTTTTTTGCTTTCCATCCCCTTCCCGTTACTACTCATAAAGCAATTACTAATCATTTCAACAAAAAAATATTTTAAAGAACAAAATGGTCTTAACCCTTGTTATTTGATCGATGTATTTCGCTCAAACATCTTGGCTTTACTGACGCTCTTCAGTGGGTGTAGCCAAGATTGTCCACCCAGACACATCATTTTCGACTGATTTCGAGAATTAGCTTAATACCTATTCTGCACTAAGGCAGTGTAAATTATAATCACCATAGCACGAAAGTTCAATTCGAACTTATGTTCCTGAATGTATTTATTGCCGTGACTCACTGAAGAGCGTCAGTAAAGCCAAGATTGTTGAGCGAAACACAGCGATCGAAAAACAAGGGCTAAGACTATTTTCTTCTTTATTTGATTTCTATCAACACACCCTATCAACACCCCACATGTGCATAAACTTCAACTTGTTTGTACGCATGAATTTTGGTTTTTCTAAAAAAAAAATTGTATTCGTTATTAAATTTATTTTTTTTTGTAAAGGGGTGTGGCATTTCCAGCTTTTTTTTACCCAAAAATAGAAAAATCCAAGTTTGAGGCTAAAATATGCACAAAAATTTACTTTTGGTTCACATTCAATAATTTTGTAAAATCTAAGTACCCCTAAAAATGGGCGTGGCCAAAAACTTCGAATGAACAAAATCTAGGACATGTCTGAACCTTATGTGCTAAACTTTATTTCTTCTACCCTAAAAAAAAAAGCAGTCGAAATCCATGTTTTTCTGGAAAATTTTAGTTTTTTCTTAAATTCAGCTTCCAAATGTGGGCGTGCCTCAAAACTTTGTCTTAACTAAATGTTTTTTACATATTCTTATACATACAATTTTTTTCGATTTGTTACAAACAAGTTAAATAAATTGCCTTTGAATGTTTATTCAATCATTAGGAGATGCTAAATTTTAAAGGCTTTTTAACTTTTCACGACGTCTTACAGTTTTGAAAGCACTGGAGGTAGTTGCATATTCACACTGATTGTGGGCGTGTCTATGAGCGGATTTAAAAAATGTGAACACTAACCTGTATTGCTTGCGTACAAAGTTTCAGCTTTAAGACTTAAAAATTGGCGATATACGGACGGACATGGCTCATTCGGCTCAGATTTTTCTTTCGATCATTTTCGCCTTAATCAAACGTAATATACTCCATTCCTTTGAAATAGAAATTGGCAAAGTAGGTCGTAAATATTTAAGTTGAGTATAGGCACTTATTTTTTTTATTTTCAACTAATATTACTAAATTGCTCTTAAGCATTTAAAAATCGAAACATATTTTTGCCCCAATAGATACTACGCTATGCTGAACCGTTATTGGTTCTGAGCAAAAAAAGTGTTTTGTTCCACATTAAGGCCATAAACGGACCAAAGAGAAACGTTTCTGGAAAAGTTTTGTTGAAGCTTTTTTTACGCATTTTCGAAATAAAACTCATGAAAAACGTGTGTTTCCTAACGTTTTATGCCTCACCAATTTTTTTTTAATTTGATTAAGGCCAAAGGGGGTGCACAAAAAAGGAAATTGCATTTTCATTTCTCAAAACTATCGATATTTTTCCAAGGCCATTTCCATTACAGAAAATAAAAGACAGCATTATTGACCTGCTGTTAACTCAATACCTGTGCTTTGAGAACTAAAAAAACAACCATTGCTGGTTCAAGTGAATGGAATACTGATTGAAAGAACAAAACATAACGGCATATCAAAAATAATTCCAAGGTAGTTGTTTTTAAAAAAATTTTAAATGTAAAAAAAAACGTAGGTTCTCCCTATATAAGGTATCGACGTAATATATACCTTTTTTTTATTATCAGGGAAAGCTATAGCGATTTTGAAACAGTAAACCATTTCAGTACTGCCTTAAAAATTGAATGAAACTGCTATTAAAATTATAAATAAAAAAAAATAAATAGAGTGGCGCAACAGCTCGAGGTGAACCAGGGCCAACTTCTCAACAATGTATGCTTAAGTAAGTCTTTTTTTTCAGGTGACGATGGCAGGATTCGAACCCAGGCCTCCGGCCTAGTAAGCACACACCCTAACCACTACGCCACGGCACCCCTATTAAAATTACTAGTTCTATTTATAAACTTCTAGACCAATTTCTACATTATGCAGATGCATCAACCAAATTTCACACAAGAACAAACCACATGAACGTCCACACAACATAATTTCGAAAATTGCAACTTAGTTGAAATAAGATTTGTTGAGAAAAAACTAGTGGTAGGGTTACAATCCGCCTAGGCGAATCGTTGGATACCCCACCCCAATTGACCATTGCCAAGCTCCGAAATGCGTCAAAAATCTTGGTTGTTAAGTTTCAATTTCTATTAACTTTAATTGTGTTAAGAATTTGTCAGTTAAGAATCTTCTTTTTTAAAAAAGGGGCGTGGCATCAACCCCTTTTCAATAACATAATTTTTTTATCATATTTGTTATCAGATGTGGTTTACAGGTGTTGATCGCAGTTTTATATTAAAAATTTGATTTTTTACTTAAAAATGACCCCCAAAACTTCAAAGCAAATTTATAAAAAAAAAACCGTTTACTGAAATGCATTTAATATGAATATGAGGGGCGGTTTTCGCTTTTTTTTCTAAATGCCAATCACAATACATATTAGCGAGGATATCGCATACCGAATTTCTTCTTCCTACGACAAATTTGATTTTGCATGCTATTAAGTAAAGTGGGCGTGTCAGTGGGCGGATTTTAAAGAATTTTACACTTGTGCTGGTTCGGGACCTAGAAAGAACAGATATCAAGTCTCAAGTTCCTAGCCCAAAATTCAAGGCCGAAAAACTACCGACAGACGGACGGACGGACATGGCTCATTCGACTTAAAATTCGGTCTCGATCATTGGGGTCTACGGTGATTATTTCTCTATGTTACAAACTATGAATCAAACTTAATATACCTCCTATCCTATGCGATGGGGTATAAAAATATAAAAGAAACTGGAGGAAAAGTTTTCTGCCACCCTGTGTTCAAACAATTCAGCAACGGAACGTAGCAAACTTCAAAGAGATTTTTGTTTTTCATATTTTTAGTTTTCCCGATATCGGGGTAGACCCGTTTTCTTCTCCATTGGAGAAAAAGCCTACACGCTCTGTATATAACTAGGCTAAAATTTAAATTTTTTTTTCAATTTAATTTGACGTTGTTTTATATTCAAGCCAATTGTGGGCGTGGCCGTGGATGGACTCGACTAAATTTTAAACTTTTTTTGTGCAACATCTATACAATATTAAAGAGTCTTTTCCCTACAAGTCTTCTTTAAAAAAATATGTGCTAATATTTTATATATATTATATACAATTTAATAATAGTTATATAAATATTAATATAACATAAAATATAAAATTAAATACTAATTATTATAAATAGTATATAAATATTAATGAAGTTTTTTTTATTATTATTTTTTTTTTTGGAAACTGCCAATCTGAAACCCCCTACTTTATCTCTTATCCCCTACTTAACCCCCCCCCCCTCCCCTTAATATCCTACTTTATGTTTTTCTGAAAATTTAAAATTTAAAAATAATTTTTGGTTTCTTATATTTCCAGGTTTTTTTTTTAATTCGCCATATTTCGGGGGGTTTAAAACCACAAGACCCTACCCCTCCTGCGTTAACCCTGTTATTATCATTTATAAGATTTTATTTTTTCTGTTTCTCCTCTTACATAATTTTATCCTAAAATAATGTAATACGGTTTCTAACCAATCTTATTTTTCTTTCCAGACCTGCTTCCATTTTTTCAAGTCAACAATCTTGGTAAGTTCAAACAAAACACTAAAACACTTCAATAGTCTCTTATTCATTCAATTCATGCTATCATTGGTTCTATTACTAAGCTACTTGTACATTACTTGTCAATTACATTACTTGCGTATATAGGTACAAAAAGGTTAAAAATGTTTGTTTTTTAACTTTTTTGGTGTAAGGTTTGGAGTGGCTGCCAACTCTACGCTATTTACTTAGACCCTAATACCTTCACAGAATTGTCACCATTACGCATGGAAAACAATTTGACCTTCTGATTTAAGGTAACCGACGCAAATACTAATAATCACCAATGTCATCGAAGGATATGCTCCCAAGACGAGTTTCATTATCTGGGAAAAGGCAGTACAGATGCAGAGAAATTGGAGAATGCTCTATCGCTCTTTATCTTTATCTTTGCAGCTTCTATATTAAAATTGATTGCGATACTAAAGCTTAGATCTTAGAGCGTCAGAATCATATCCACCTGAAATTTTTTCTCTCCGACACGCTCCCCGTTTGCATGTCGTAAGTCTTTCAGCTTATCAGTCGGTGAGTCAGTTTATCATGTTTGCCAATCTTTTAGTTAATCGGTATTTCAGTCTTTCAATCTATGAGTATATCAGTTTACAAGCCTATCAGTCTATAAACTTATAAGTTTATCGGTGTATCTAATTCAGACAATTAATTTTTGAGTTTATTCGCTATTAGTTTATCAATTTGCCAATCTTATCAGCTTATTAGTTTAATGAAAATTAAGTGCCATAATGTGAGCCTGATTGTCTGACTTTTTGCTATATCACAGTTAAAGTTTATTTAGGCACAACCGTCTTGAGCTAGATCTCAGCCTAAAAGGTGCTGCAACTTTTGCCCAGAGTACAATTGGGTTCAGAGTTCAATTTGAATATAACCCCAAACACTCCCTCTCCATTTCCTTGCACTTCTTGACCCATCTGTGTACCATTTTCTTGGTTTTGTGGTTAAGGTTTTAAAATGTGCATTCAGTGCTCCAACTCTTGTTGTCACAAAGCCTCAACCCAATTTCTCTTCGAATTCAAAACTTCTAGTAATATCATCCGTAGGCAAGGCCAGGTTTGGTATAGCTTATTGCGTAATTATTGCACTTGTCCCTCCGTATTCCGTCTTTATCTATTCTTTGAAATAAATTGCTTGTTAGGCTCCAGCAAGTCATTGCAGCTCGCAACGCTTTCCTGGTTATCTTTTCTGAGTGTGGGATAAATCCAGATGAGTTCATTGTCTAAGTTAAGAATTAGATATTTCACTTATTTATCTGGTGTCAGTATTGCCAGGTGTAACTGTAGACTAATTTATCTCAGTCGTTCAAGTTTTCTTTTTCTCATAAAAAGCACAACTGTTGTGGCACGAGTAGTTATCGTATAATAAAGGTTTTCTGTAGAGGGGTCAAAAATAAAAATTTCTTGCTATGGGAGGGGGTCTACCCCGTCCCGTTTAGGATGTATGGGCGATTTAAGAAATAAATTATCTTAAATAAATAAAAAATATTTTAAAAAAATTACGGCAACACTTGCAATAAAGAGCTATATCGGTTTTGAACGCTATCAACCTGTCTTTTGATTCTATATTTAAATTAAATTATTTATGTTAATTATTGTTGAAAAATTCGCATGCAAACTAAAAATTGATTAAAACAATTAAAAATAAAGTTAAGACAATTTTTTTTTTCACTACTGTGAAGTAAACTGCTGAATTGGATCTTTTGGGTCAACGAATATATCAACTCTGAATGGAACACCAAAAACCGAATGGTTTTATGTCCTCGTGTCTTTACGTCAGTTTTTGAACAAATTTCAAAATTACAAAAAATCGATTTTGTTAAACTTTTTATACCCTACCAGGGTATAAAGTTTGTTGCATAGCTCGTAACTCAGTGAAATAATCACCATAGACCCCTAAGACCTTTTAGCGATATAAATGGGACCGACAGCAGAATCGATTAAGCCATGTCCGAAAACAACTTTTATGCCCTAAATTTTAAGCTAGCGAGCTGAAAGTTGGTGGGTTATCTGGAAATCCAGGCCTACAGATCATTAGCTGAATCCGCTTACAGACACGCTACAGGCCTGTATGCGCGACCACCTCTAATTAAAAAAAATAGTTTTTTTTTCAAATTTTAACTATGTTAAAATGGTGCTAGCGCACTCTTTTTTGGTATGTAATATTGCCTTGTCATTGTCTTTGAGGTGGCAGAAAAATTTTGGCCTTTTCATTGACCACGCCCACTTTTTTAAGGTATTTTAGCTTAAAATGACTGTTTTTCAATAAATATATATAACATTTGACTAAAAATTATGTGACAAAAGTTGTAGATATTAGCACTTTATAACTTTTTGTATATATAGTATATACCTCCGCCCACTTTTGTGGGCGTGGCGTAAAAAAAAGATTTTTTGAGTTAAAAACGCGGATTTTTTGGCCGAAATGTATGCAACTACCTACTATAAGCCATTCAACAGTTATATTCTTATATCCCGCCCACTTTGTTGAGGAGTGGCAGTTTCCTTTTTGGGTGGGGTTTTTTTCAGGATATTTTGCCACAGACGAACTGAAGCTTTTACATACGCACTGTTGCATTTTTCCACTTGCTCTTTTTTCATCTAGATCGTAAGGTCTTAAGCCCCAGGTTTTTAAGCCAAGGTGAGCGAATATTATTCTACCCAGACACACATTTATCGCCTAACGTCGAAGATAAACTTATAAACTTTGCTGTAAAAACACAATGTTAATACTAAGAATACCAAGTTTTTTTCTTAATAACTTTTTGTTTTTTTTTTGTCTAGCTCTACTTTGCCAAATAGAATGAAATATTATGTGCCAAAGATGATGTTACAGTCTTTTTGAACTAATTTTGGCTATTAAGTCTGAAGAAATTGAGTTCTTTAAGAAGCTGTCTGCCAAAAAATTGCTTATGGATATAACAATCTTTGGGTGGACCTTGGATTCAAAGGATTTACTCCCTTTTTCTCTGCGCTTAGCTACTCAAGCGACTTCATCGCTCTGCTAAGGGTAGGTGCTATAGTTGTCTGGCCGACGTCTGTTGCCATGTACGGGTATGTTGAAGTTGCAGTGTTTTGACTCTTTTGTCTGTAACTTGTGAATTAAATGAGTCCGACATTTTTCCGAATCATATTTGAACTAGGACGCTCCAAATAGGACATAGTCCAAATCGGCAGATACGGCTGTCTTATCATTTGACATATTACCATTTTCCAAGTGGGACAAGGCGCGTTTTTGGCCCTGATTTGCTATTCTTTACTTACAAAGATAAACTTCTTACCAACTCCATTGTGCGTTTCCGTGGAATATCCTGGACTTTCGCACGTCAAACTTTAAGCTGCATGTTGATGGATATTCCATCTAAAATTTCACACTGGACTTCTGTCAGATATCTCTATTGCGTTTGGCCTTTCCCATAGATTTCTTCAGTTTTGGAATTGGCACAATGTCAGGATCTTCTTGCTGTGCATTATAAACTTCGTCGCTACTAGCCTTAGTCGAGCTTTGCCTTCTGCAGGTCCAGCCCTAGTTGGTGGACAGAAATACGTTTTTCCTTCTCCTCTTTTTGCAAGCAACTGAGCTAACATGGCACCTCAAAATTTTTGAACTGAAGCAACAATTAAGAAGCTACGAAACATGTACGTAAGATGAATTTTTGGCGATAAAGGTATTTATGGAAATCTTTTATTTCCAGTATTAAAAAACGCTTAGCTAAAGTAGGCTACCGCTTTCTCCTGCCCATCTTTTTTCGCCGACAGAACGGCTCCAGCACCTAAATTACTACCGTCGGCATCTACAGTAAAAGACCAGATAGTATCGTTCTTGGAAGCTTCTTTCACACTTACCTGATTTTTAAAATTGTCTTTACTTCTCGGTCAACTTATGGTGACACTTGGCGATTCCGGCGAAGCCCTTCTCAAATCTCCTGTGTATATGGCATGGCCGAGGAAGCTCCTTAGCTGGCGTCTTTCTTTGGGAACTGGCCAACTTCTAATGAGTATCTCTATTTCTCTGATATCCGCCGATATCATAATCTCCAAATATTTAATTTCCGATCTGAAGAGGGCACACTTCCTTGGGTTGAACTTCAAGCGTGCTGCTTGAAGTCGTATAAATTCGTCTCTCAATTTGTCTCCACGTTCTGCAATGGTCCTTCCCACAACGATGCCATTGTCCAAGTACACCAGGCAGGTTTTCTACGTCAATCCGTCTTACACGTTCTACCAAATGTAATGGATGGATCTGTACCTGTAGCTACTTATTAGATCGAAGAGGAAAAACCATATCTCTCTGGAGAGTGTATCCAAAGTGTCGCCGAGGCAGTGTGAAGCTGTTGTTCTTTGTGACATCGTTGAGCCTCCCTAAGTTCACGCGAAACCAAGCGCTGCCTTCCCTCTTTTTCACCAGGACAACAGGTGATGGCCCTGACTTTTCGAGCTTTCGCTCAATTCTTCTTTTTCCATGGCCGAAATCATTTCCCCACAGTTTGGCGGAACTGTGCGTTTGACTATATAGTCTTCAGCCTATGGCGCAAATGTATCACAAAACTCACCAATGAGTTTTTCCCGGTATGGTTTACTGCTCCTGATTCGTCTCAAAGTATGCAATGCTAGTCTGTCATACCTCGGCAAATTTTGTTGGTGAGAGTGGTCGGTACACGATAATTGTGGGCTCGGTCGTCTGAGGTCGTCTGAAATATCATTCTTATGTCCCTTCTTATACTCGTGTGTATGATGAGAAAAGAGTCTTATTAAAGAAATGGGATGGTTCCAGTTGCTTCGGATAAATCGAATAAGACAGCAAGACTAGGTTCCAGAATCCATTCACCGATTTCTTTAGGACTTTTGCGTGCAGACCGTAAGAGGCATGCTTATGGATAGTTGGTTATTGCCATTAATACACAGAAAAATGTTGCACAAAAGCTCGCAATTTTTTTTGCTCATGCTCACCAGATGTTCAGACAACGTTCAACACAGCAAAGCTTAGATCAAACGATTTCGATCTTGCCAATCGCTGCTTCCTGGAATTAAGAAGGCAATTGAGTAGCAAAGCCCTCTCGAGTGACTATAACGTGTCCATATATAAGACTCTCAACATCCCAGTCTTGCCTTACGGTGCTGAATCATGAAACCTATTAAGGAAGGAAGAGAATAAGACAGAACTGTACAGTCTGTACACGTACAACGACATCAATCTGTGCATTCAAATCAAAACTGTACAGTCTGTACACGTACAGCGACATCAATCTGTACATTTAAGCACGTTTAAGAATACAAAGATTGCGATGGCTGATAGGTGGCTTAGATCCAACCTGTTGGGGTTTAGCAGAAGCAACATGCTGGATCTAAGCCCCCTACCAATGCACCTGTTTATGTCACATCAGTTCTAGCATCTAGAATTTTAGTGCTACTTAGGTTCATATCCTAACACCCACTTGTTGAAGCCTACATACCTAACAGATAAGCGGTAAGCGACCCCCAGGTACACCTTAGCAGCCTTTCTAGGTGCATACATTTTATGAACGCGAATTAATCGTTTTATAATTATTAAAGTATATTCTATTCCTCAATCTACAAATCTTTAGTTGGTCTCTTAAATTACCACAAACCAAATGTTTTCGGTAAATACCTAATATCTACCACAAAATATGGAAAAGCTAGTTCCAAAATTCAAATCAAAACAATAACAATTTGCAACACACTGATGCTAGGTGTAGGTTTATACAATATTGATAAAAGCAATATTTTGTTTTATACCTTTACCACCTGTGACCTTAGTTCATAGATTTATTCACTCCATCGGCTCTATTACGCAAAGCCCTTGACGACTTGTAAAAACAGAAACACATCTTTTGTAAAGCACCACACACAGAGTCCCTGCACTATTGCCAATTTCGCAAATAGATACAAGCGCAATCGACGAATTTACGTCTCATTATCATAAATAAATCGTTTCTTCTGCGCTTCCGCTATCATGATGCTACCATATACCCTGTGTACAATAACATATTGACATTCCCAACATTTTCCACCCCGTGCTAGTAAGAAGTTTAAGCACGATATTGGCAACGCCAGCGCGCAACGCAACACAACACAAGCCAAAGCAACCAAACCAAACCAGCTATATTGTCCTGGATATGGAAGCAGGAGCACACAAATGAATCCCAATACTATGGCAGCGAGAGCAATCAACTTCAGCTACTTTATATGCTAATAACACGCTAGTGTGTTCTAACGAAACGTCAGCCACATAGTATAACCGCTAAAACTTGTATAGCAACGTCAATCGATAACATATGTGTACTTGAAAACTATCGAGGTATACCAATGGATATAGCAGCTGAGACTCGTGGAAGGATTCGTTACGTTTATTTAAAATGAATGCAGCAACTCTGTGCGCCGGTTATTCTCGTAGCTTTTACTACACAGACTAAGTTGCCAGGTTGAAAAAAAAATCGCCAGCTTCTCTTTGTCATCAAAAATGAACAAAAAGTAACTCATTCAAGACCTTTCTTCACGGGCGAAAGAACTGTTTCGCCCAAGAATCAGGTTGGGTATACATTCCGTCTTATCTAAACAATTACTTGTTGGAAAAGTCGGAGTAGGTGCCAAATTCTTATCTATCTGAACTCTCGACGCTGACAGTTTTTTTCAATTGTGGGAAAAGGTGCTAAGCGTTGGGTTAGTTTCTTAGCTTATATTCTCTCTTTAGGGCCTAGTCTTTGTTATCATTGGTTTACATTGAACATTTTGTTTTCATGTTTTTAGACGATTGAGCAAAAGCAATGTTTGCCTTTATGGGTATCAGTATAAAACTTATTGTTTTGTTTTTAAGCTTACTGTTATAGGCATACTTCCAAATAGATTTAAATGTTCATTATTCCAGTCTTCCTTGACTTCCCAGACTCACAAATGGAAAGTTCGTCCTTGCATTTTTCCTATTTTTTTGGTTATTTAATTGCAATTTCCCACAAATTTTTCCATTGAATTCAAATCAGGGGAAATTCCATCACTTCAATTTTTATATCCTTAAATCAATTTTAAGCGATGTTTGGAGAATGCTTTGGATAATGCACCTGTTAAAATGCCCATTTCAGAGGCTATACCTGCTGCTCCTCAGCTTTGGTCATATTATATTTTCGAGCTTGTCCTTTTGTACAAACTGAAACCTTATAAATAATTTTTTTGTGTCGGACCAACTACATTTGCCATTTAATTTTGTGCATTCGAAATTTTACACAATTATCATATAAATGAAATTGGACTAGTTCTCTTTGACAAAAGCAGAAAAATCTGCCGCGTTTCAAATGGTAAAATCTAAGAAACTAGTGATCGTATTTTCTTGATTTTGCCCACATTTATGAGGGACATTAAGGACAACAATCTGCAAATGAATTTATTATGATGGCTTCTTAACATTCAGGACAAATTGCGAAAGAGTAACTAAGTTCCAAGTTTTTTTTGTGTGCCTCTTTGTACGGAATTGGCTCTGAATATACTTCTGATACAAAAAAAATATTACACTAATTTAAGAAAGACATAAACGGCTCTCGAATAGACTCCTTTTTTCTCTCTAACTTAAGAAATTTTAGAATAAATAGGCAAAACTTAATATCACTGGAATGTCAATGACACTCAGAGGTTTAGGAAATTTTTTTTATGGAAATTAAATGTTCTTCCATATTTCCTACTCTTACCAAAAGATTTAAAGGCTAAAAATCCGAGCTAAAAAGACGTTGATTTATATTATTAGAGCATTTATGAAGTCTTGTTATAAGAGTTGAACTCTCATAGAATTATAGAATTATAAGAAAAGAATCATATGAAAGTTATAAATAAATATAAATAAATAGAGTGGCGCAACAGCTCGAGGTGAACCAGGGCCAACTTCTCAACAATGTATGCTGGTGTGTTAATTTCTTTACATACAAGGGGACCTACAATTTTTTGCCGAATCCGAACGGCACTCTGAGAAGTTTTTCAAGACAATTAATACTCTCGGAGGGCTTGTCAAACCCTCGCGGAGGTGGGGACCGTGAAAAGAACAAGTCTTTTTTTTCAGGTGACGATGGCAGGATTCGAACCCAGACCTCCGGCGTAGTAAGCACACACACTAACCACTACGCCACGACACCCCATATGAAAGTTATTCCCTTGAAAATTGGCATCATAGTTTCATAAGGCATGCTATACTTAGCCCATTTGATTCCCACTCAAAGTCTGGATTTTCTCGCCCTCGATAGCCAAATAGCCAAAGCATAACTTCTGTATTTGATTGATTGCGATTCGCGTGTTATTAAAATAAACTTTTATAAAAAGAATTTGAAAAATCAAAGACACAAAAAATGGTTATTTTGTTTTGTTTTTTTTTATGGTCCTTACGAGTACCTTCTTACAAAACTCCAGAACGTATACAGATTCACATTGTTCCCTGACGCAATCTTTGATAAGGTATCCTCTAATTTCAGTAACTATTGGGTCATCTTTCAAAATCGTAAAAAAAAATCATATCATAGACAAAGAAAGTACGGTAATTCTACAAAAACAAAATTTGAGTATTTTCGAGGCAAGGCAAAATTAAATATAAGTTTTCAGTCGCACTAAATTGTTGCACGAAAAAATTTTTAAAGTCATTTTTGGCAGCATAACATAGTAAAGATTAGACGAAAATCTTGGTTATTTGTTTTTCTCGTTTTTTACTCCCATAAAAAAAACTTATAGTCTTATTATAAGACTCAATTAACTCTCACAAGAAGTGTTTATAAATTTTTATACAATCAATATAAATCCTAAGGTCCGTAGGTCAAATCGGCCTACCCACAAGCGGACCATTAGGAATGCAATAGAGTGGGAGGGTTAGAATCCATTACTACAGATAATAACCTCGCGCATAAATGAAAAAGGAAGAAAGAATATAAGTCCATGGGGGTCTTTTAACTTATTTGAGTCTCTCATAAGTACTCCCATAGCAATCTATTAGTTAATTTACTCTCATAAGATATTTGTAGAGCTTTATGGGAGGCAAAATGTTAGGTGGGCTCTGCTTGCAGTTCTGCCTTATATGGCTATAGTCTGGCAGTACGAAAAAGTTAACTGAGACGGCCTACAAGTTTTTTAAGACCTTTAGCTGATCACTTTCTGACATTGATGCCGCCGCAGATATGGTCTCGGAAATAATTCTTCACGGGATGCATACATTTATCCCTTAACAGAGTTAAGTGTATCAGAAACACAGCTTATGTTCAGCCCGTCCGAAAGAAAGAGGATTCCTCTTCTCCATCCAACTACCGTCCAATTGCACTCACATCTATCGTTTAAAAGGTCATGGAAACGTTGATGAACAGTCAGTTCATGAATTATATCGAGTCAGGAAAGCTTCTTAATGACCTTCAGTATGGCTTCCGTAGCAAAAGGTCCACTGGTGATTTGATGGCTTATCTAACCGAAATGTGGAACCGTTCCATGCATCTTCAGGGTGAAGCAAGGCAATTGCTCTTGACATTTCTAAGGCATTCGATCGAGTTTGGCATCAAGCTCTCCTATCTAAAATGAATGCATTGGGAGTTGACGAATATTTCATTCATTGGACTGGTAATTTCCTTTGTAGTCGTTCAATCTAATTGGTTCTAGACGGTTACAAATCTAACATCCATAACATAAGTGCTGGTGTGCCCCAAGGCTCACTATTATCTCCAACGCTATTTTTAATCTTTGACCTTTTGTCCGCCACTTATAAACCAATACATTTATTTGCTGATGACAGTACTCTGAGTTTTTCCTAGTTCTTTTGACGTTGAAATGAAAAGATCGCGAATGTTAGATTCAACTGTCAAGAACTCTGACCTCAATAAGTGATCATCATGGGGTTTCTCAAACAGATTGGATTTCAATGCGTCCAAAACTCAATGTTGCTTACTGTCCTCAAAGCAAAACCGCAACTTGCCGCCGTTATCTATGAACGCCATTCGTATTGCTGAAACCGAAAAGCCTTCTATTCTCGGAATGTGTGTGAATGACAACCAACGGTTGAATGATCAAAAATTTGACGTCGGCAAAAAAGCTACTAAATGCTTAGGTTTCCTAAAGCGATGCAAAAAATACTTTTCACTTTCAGCTCTGGCAGCGTTCCTGCGCCCAAAATTGGAGTATAATTCCCACGTCTGTGCTGGAGCACCTAAGTCCACCTTACATCTTCTTGACAGGATACAAAAATGAGCGTTTAAACTTATGGCCGACTTGACATAGTAGAGTCGTTGGACTCGAAGAATCATCGACGCAAAGTTTCCTGTCTCTCATTCTTTTATCGCTACTTCTACAACGAGTGTTCCAGCGAAATAGCCAAGTGTATTCCACCGCTCAAAACATTCAGCCGAAACACCCGCGCAAGAACCCCCAATTTCAAGACGGCCAACTGGAAGACCGAACCTCGGTTTTAAGGATCAAGCTGCCGCGGCTGTCTAGAGCTGAAACTTTGAGTGTAGCGTGGGTGGTTCTCATTTCTATGAAAATTGTTAAAAGCAACCTCTTTTTAAGTGTTACTTTTGATTTGAATTCTAGAGAAAATGCGTTTTTATACTCTATTTCAACATGTGTTATAGGATTTCGGAACTTCTAACATCCATTAGGGGTTGGGCTCGACTTCGGGTGTTTTGTGTATGGCTGATGGGCTGTATGAAACATTATTCCTTTATGTAGCCCAGCTATGTTGTCATCTGCTGTTAAAATTCTGCTAAGTTTCTTAAAGTTGTAGATCAGCTGCTTTAAGTGTTCACGTGCAATTCAAAAGAACAATTGTAAGCGATCTAAAGAAGATTGACGTCGCTTCAGACTACAGTTGGGGAGGTTTCAGTTTCCTTCTTGCTTGTGTCTCGGTCCAGCTACGATGAGTGAAAATAGACCAAAAATAAGATGATTATGTATGTAACTTCGAGTGCAAAACAAGGTTTTTAAAACCCGACCGAGTGTTTACTAATATTAATGCATAGTTTGTATCGCAGTGACATAATCATCGAAGACTCTTAAGACCTTTTAGATCGAGACCGACAGTTGAATCAATTAAGCCATGTCCGTTCGTTTATATGTGTGAAGGTTCTGGGTCTGCAAAAGCAATCTAGAGTGCTGAAACTTAGTACACGGCTTGGTTCTTGTGTTGCACAGACAATGTGTGAAAATTGGCTTAATCTGTCAACGGCCACGCCCACTATGTACTGGCTTCAATGTGAGACAACCTCTTTTTCACATTTTCTTTCAAAATGCCCTTTGGTCAAGTTAGACAAGGCATAGGCGCTTAATTTTTGATACTGAATAAAATTGGCCCAAGGCCTTTAACATGGCCAAAAATTGGACTGCCCACGATATCGACCATGCCTACTTTCAACGTGTTAGATCCTTAAAAACCCGATTTCTCGGGAAGTTCACTCCTTAGCGAAAACAAATTCTATGAGAAATATAAAAGATATAACTATTTGCTAAGTTTGCTCGATGGAAAGTTTTGAGCTCCGCCCATTTTTAAGGAGCGTTTTTAGGAAAAAACTGTTTTTTCTGAAATAATTTTCGCTTTTATCGTATTTTTTCATGATTCTAACGAAATTACAATTAATTGATTTAAATTTTTAGCCCATGCCCACTTTTGGGGCGCGGCCTATACAAATAATATATGAATCAGGGCCAAGAAACTTTAAGATTTGGTGTTACAAGGTATATATGGTCGGGTATAAAGTTGCAAGAGTTGTCACAGACGAACTCTTGCAATTACACACTTGTTTTTGTTAAGTATTATGAGACGTTGCTTATCGGAGCCTCAAAACACTTTTTTCTTAATATCTCGGTGCTAAAAGTGCTAGGGTAAAAAAAAAACACAAAAAGGTGTTTCTACAGGATGAAAGGAGCAACAAGCACTAGTCTGACTGATAGGAATACTTGAAAATGAACCATAACCTCAAAATTTTCTAACTATTTAATGCTAAGAATTGTTTCACTAAAATCGCGATAAATCGAGGAAATATTATCGGATTTTCGTAAAAGTTGGACGCCAGAAAAATCTTAGTTTCGAGGAAGAAGAAATAATTGGAATTTTCCCGCAAAAATCTCGATTAAAAAAAAATCAAAATGACCGCATGTCTTTCTAAATTTTCTGGAAGTAGGGCAAATTTTCTTTTTTAGACGACAAATCTTTGCACTCACTTTAAGCGTCCATTTTAGGGGCGGGGAAACAAAAAAAAACTCAAAACTCACGTTTTTGCAATAAAAAAAAGACTGATAGAAAAGTAGAAGATCGAAATAAAACGAAATATTTCAACAACGATTGTCAGCGTTTTTTAGAACAGCGATATTATTTTAAAAACGTTACTGCCCTAAACATTTTGGGATTTTCTACTTCTTACGATTGCACACCCTGTCGATTACCTATTTTCTAAAGTCACACATCAAAATTTGTTCTTTGTGCAAATATGGCAACACCCCTTAACAATTTAAAGGCATTCCTTAAATAACAATGCCAAACGCAAAAGGCGCGACCAAAATATCCTTGAGACCACCAACAACATCCTTCTTTAAACCACAAAACAGGGTGGGTGATGTCGCGAATCGAATTCAATACGTATCTATACATATACATATGTCCTGTGTATAGAAAATTGTTTGTTATGGTTACCAAGTTCACCAAGGTAACCGCAAAATCCGTTCTGTATTTGGCAGCAACACATTCTGCCATACCACATAGATACACGGATATTCTCCCAGATAAATGTGTTGTTAACTGCTGTCCGCAAGGAAAATAAACGAATCCCAACGGTGTTCTAGTGTGCGAATGCATTTTATTCATTTTGCTGGTAATTTTTTTTTTAATCTTTTTTAATTGATTTATGTATATCCCCACAAAACGGATGGCAACTGTGAGTGCTACACCGTCCTGATGAATAGAATAAATTGCACAAAAGGCAATTCGCAATATGAATTTCATTATTTCCATCAATAAAAAGTGATTTACTTTTTGTCATCATCATCATCGTCGGTATAGTGAGCAGCAGAGGAATAGAAAGGATTAGAGGGGACTTGAGGCCGCTTTGAAGTTCTCTCTGTCGTATGGACAAATGGTTTGGCGAGAAACGTCTGTGGCTGTTTGGTAATCATCTTCCACTCCTGCCTAGAAGGTAAGTCCTCCTCCAGACCACTTATGCAGATACTTCAGCACTTATTACCAGCACCACGTTGTCAGCGATGTGCAAATTAACCACAACCTGTGTAATATTCAAAGTGAAATATTTAATGTAAATGCACAGACACATGTATGAATGCAATTGCATTGATATTGTGCATAAATTCGAATAGAGGGCCTTTCTCTGTGGTTTTTATGGTGGCTCAAAAGTGAAAAAAGGGCTGCCTGCCCACGACCGGATTCGTTCGGTATTTTTTTAGTGCTTGTGAATGGGGAATCGATTTCAGTTTTTTTCCGTGGTGATGTGCTCCTGTTGGCTTGGGTATATTTATAGAATTTTTGTATGCTCGTAACTAAAAGTGATATTGAATAGCCTCAATAGTCTGATATTGTTGCGGGGTTTTTTGCCTGAATCATATCATACAGACAAATCCTTTTATGTGAAAATTTGTTTACGGCATAAGGTTTGGTTTGAATTGGTTTTCTCTTGGCGTGTTGATGGGTCAACGAGGGGATGTATTAGAATAGAATCAAAAATAAGGCGCTCAATATGAAGTACTACCGGAATTTTTTAATTTTTTATTTTTTTGATGAACGTGATTGGGAATTTTGTAGGACTCTTATGTATCATCATGGTGATAAGGATTATTCTTCAAAAAAAATCCTAAAATGGATCAAGAGACAGACTAATATCCGAGCGTCCCGTTGGAGTTTTGAGTTCCCAAAAGAATCTTGATCGAAATTTGGTTAACCAATTGACTTTGCTACCTTAGCGAATGAAGTATTTTTAGAGCCTCAATACCGGTACAGTGTTTCGTCATGTTTAATATGAAATATCCAAATCAGTAACGAGTGAAAATATGAAAATTCCTTTATAATTAAAAAATTCGGTAAAACAGTGACATGCAGGAGACATTGCGTCGGTAGTTTAGTGAGTCAATAGACTTTCCATATTTTTGTCACCAATAAGTTTTTGCACCCATTTTTGAATCCTATCCAGCAGCTATAGTGCAATTTGTTGTGCTCCTGCCCTGACGTTGGGGTGGGAGTTGAGTTCCAGCTTAGGGCGTATACATGCCGTTTATTAAATTGCCAAATCTTACTTACTTACTTAATTACCTGAACCTTAGCCAATAAGCTCCGCCAGCTAGCTATATTTCCAGCTAGTCACGACGTTGGCTGAGGCCTCCTTTTACTTGCGTGCGCCACCTAAGTCTCGGTGCTCCTCTATTGCGCTGAATGGACTTGAGTATTTTACGGGTCATCCTTTTGTGTCCATTCATCCAAGGCAGCTTTAAGTTTTTGCCCCTTCTGACTAGGTCGGTGTCGCTGTACGACCCGTACAGCTCAATGTTATTTTTCCTTCTCCACTCTGCATCAATGCAGACGGGACCCTAAATCACCCAGAAGATTTCCCTCTCGAAACAGCCAAAAGCGCTTTAATCTGCATTTCACAGGATCTTTGCTTCAGTCCGTAGGCAGGACTCTGGTGCTGGCGAGAGAGTTCTGCAGAATTCTTTCATGTTTGATGTTAAAGAAGTCATATGACAGCGCGTCGCAAATCCGTTGTTGAAGTCAAAGGGGTCGGTGAGATCTTGACGGAACTGCGTGAGTTTTTCATCGTCATCCTACACAAACTGATAAATTTCGCAGGGATGTCAAAACAAGGCGTTGCGTTTTATAGCTCGTGTCTATAAATGCTGTCATATGCCTTTTAATCGAAGGAAAACAAGACTTTATCGGTTTGGAATTCCTGGACTTTTTTCAAAATCGGCTGCAGTGTGAAAATGTGATCGATTCGACTTCCCTGGCTTAAACTGCACTGATATGAACAGATTGTTGACACTGATATAAATCAGATTGTTGTTGACAAACGTCTTTAGGTGTTCACATATACAGCAAAAAAGGTCCCGTGTGCGATGTTTAGGAGCTGCATCTGTATTTGGCAAAACTCAGAGGGTCCTCCTTCTTGAGGATCGGGCAAATAACGATGGATTGCACCTAAATTTAGACACAGCTACTTTCACTTCATTCAGGTCGGGTGGTTGGTAATGGTGATATTCTCCCTGGTGACTATGGTTCATTCTGCCTGACAGAGGGATTTGGTTTGTCTTCCCGCGCCGTTATACAACCTGCAGAAATGTTTTTCCTAATTCCTTATGTTTTCCTTAATGTTTTTCCTAGTCCTTAGCACTGACTGCGATTCCAGTCTTACATCTTTAAAATGTACCCTTGACCCTTTTACAGATCTTTTGAACCTCATTCCTGTTGTAGCGTCTCTCTAGAACCGCTACAACACTCTTCAACATCTCGGTCCTCGTACTTTCTCTTTTTTCATCGCAAAAGCCGATTTCCCCATTCCCTCCCCTGATGCTCAGTGCTCTCGAGCAGCTCTAGTCCTTCTGTGCAGAGCCGCTTTATATGCTTGCCGTCTTTCATCGTCAAACCAGGAGTTTCCTTATGGTCTCAGTCTGACAGCCAGGACATCAACATCAGAGGCGGCATCACTGATTGCAATAAGGCACTTTACAACTGGTTATCAATGCTCGATGCTGTCAACATAGGATTTCGTAGAAGGTTTAAAAAGACTTCATTAGAGAAGAACCTGATGACACTAGCTTTTCGATGTCAAAATTTCTTATAGCGTTTCCATTTGTTGGCGTTGGTCAGGATACTCACTGTTGTGCCATGGCTACAGTAAGGAATTGATTCGACTCAATGTTGGCCCCTCGGAAAGCTTTGGGCGTCCACGACTCTAGTTGACGGTTGATTGTTCGGAAGACGTTCATGTTCCTTTATTAATCTTTAATGCCGCCCTGCAGCAAAGACGCTCTGCCTGAATCCGGAGGTTGTTTCGTGCAGGCTGTGATTTCCCATCGCACGTCCAAAGATGCCCTCCCTTTCTAGGTTGGCTTCAAATTTCCAAGGACAATTTTGGTGTCGTTGCTAGGGGGATGACTGGGAAATTTTGACTATTTATTCGTATTTTTTTTTTGTCCTATTTTATCTCCTATCTTGTCGCCTTTGTCGCTTGCTTCACCCAACAGTGTAGATACAGGGTCTTACGTTTTGCTACCAGTTAAGAAACAAAATTCGACAACACTTTAGATTTAAAAGTTCGGATTTCGCTTTTACAGCTGCCTGACAGGTATATAACATCTCTATTTTGTTTTTCATTCATGTTGTAAATTTAGTTTAAAAATTTTTTTTACAAGATCCTTCAATTAAGAGAAACCCCACAGATGAATATAACGTCTAAAGGTCATGATAAAATTGTATGTACATATATAGTCACCGGAATTGCAAGTTCCTTTTGGACTATTAAGTATCTGCTTGGGGTTCATTCATATAACTCAGAGCATTTTTTTCACGACTAACGACCCACTTCGAAAATATGTAATGTAAAATTTTTGCCTGGGGGTTTTTCGAATAAAACTCAATTTCACTAATTTAATAATGAAATTTAATAATTTCAATTTAATAATTACACAATGAAACACTTTATTTATCAAACAAAACTTTCTTGTTTCAAAAATTCAAATCAGACTTAATTCAACTTCGCTACTGACAATTCAACACTATATTTCAATTCAATGGTTCAAATATAACTGTCCCATACGGGCCTGTCATCCGTGTATTTATACAAATTCACTAATTACAAATATAGATTACAAATTCTATATTTCCCATCTGGAAATTTTTCATTTGAGGGGGAATTCGATATCGAAATTCAAACGTCAGTTTGCTGTCACCTTTCCCACATCCAGGTGATTGTTGGAAGCTTTAACTTTGACTCCAAGCTTGTCTGGCAATGTCACAAATTACTTCAGCCATAAAAAAAACACAATAGAGCTTATTACGGTGCCAGGATACGAAAACATTGAGGTTGACCAAAAGGCAGACAAGCGAAAAATCCCCCTTATCGGGTATTTTTGCCTTATTGGTTTAACTAGGGCAGATGTTCACCTACTTCCATGGAAAAGGCACTGTCATCACTTCTGTACGCCTTGAAAGGGCTAAAGCACTCGAACATAAAATTTCAGTTAGTCAAGGAAGCATAGTACCTTCATAGGTCACAGCAGCCCTTGAAGCTGTAAACGTTGCGTACAAGCCAAAGAAACTAGTGAACACTTCACTTATTGAAGAAACTGGTGACTGGAAAAGAAATTTGTGGTATAATTCTTTTGTTTGTGAAAAGAACAAGGACCTTTTTGAGTGGATGTGTTCTAGCAGCCTGGCAATTTTTTTTGGTTCTAAATAAAATAAATGTGAATTCCTGTTAAACCGTCATTTTCCAAAAGCTTTAAGAATGTAGAAAATTGGGCCAAGAAGCTCAAGGTTCTTCAACAATATTACATTGGTTTGATTTTTTTTGCTACTGGGATAAAGGATGACTTTAGAGTGATACACATGCTTTTATTGAAAGATCCTGCTTTAACAATCTGCAGAATTTTTATCCTTTAATATGCTTGCATTGATGCCTGTGACAAATACAATTAAAGAGCTGATGCGTAATAGCTGAAATTTCTTAGACAACCTGATAGCTCCTACAGAAGTCATTTTTCAGTGTACCAAATAATGTCGATCTCAGGATTCTAGTTTCATTTTTTCAGGGAACTCTCAGATATCCAAGGGGTGTTGGTTCATTGTCGAAAACATATGCCTAATGGCCCCATTAGGTGCTTTTTGCATAAATTTGTGAACGTCGATCTTGTGCCAACAATATCAATTTGTAATCTATTTCCTCTTATGTTTCTAAATATATTCAGGAACTCATCATAACAATTGAGTCCTGTCATGTGTCGCCTTTTCTAGGCTGTAACTCTTAACTTGGGCGGCTCTGCACTCATCTGGAATTTAAAATGTTCTCCAAATACTTAGGGCTTAAAACACACACTAGACTTCTTTTATTTCTGGGTCAGTTTTGTGAGCTAGACTACCGTTCATGTTTTTCTGTTAAAATATAACATGGCGGAACATACTCTCTGTAGCTATGTTGAGTTAACACTTGTCCTCAGCCTGGCTACAAGCTATCTCCTTGTCCATATCGTTGTAGATCCATAATTACCGTGGAAGGCGCTAGAAAATAAGTCCCCAATGAAATAAGGCCCCAAACTGAAAAATTAAAAAACGCCCCAAAAAAAAGCACTAAATGCAACAAAAACTTGGAATTTTTATATTGGGGCCTTATTTCATTTTTTGGGGCTTATTTTCATTTTTCCGAGCTTGTCTCATTTCATTTTTGTATTGTCTCCCCATCTCATATAAAAGTAACTCTTCATTGTACTGTTCACTATGAAAGGTGGACTGGCCAACGGCCCTTTCTTAAAATTTGGAGGGGTGCGAGGTTGTGTATATGCAAGTTTTCAATGTTTTTGGGTGCATGCTGCCCCCTGCAACCCCCCTGCCTGCTTTTTCTTTTAGCTTCCTTATATTTGACAATATTGGGGCCTTATTTCATTTTGATTTTGGTATCTCATTTCATTATGAAATAAAGCTTAACTTTTGGGGCATTATTTCATTTTTAATTTCGGGCTTTATTTCATTGGGGCCTTTTTTCCTACCGCAACCGTGGAATGGATCTATGTCCATTTCTGTTGTTTTTCTAGAAGCCCGACTCTTGAGCGGGATTCACAAAGAACCCTTGGCTTCGCCCCGGCCTGACGTTTACGAGTTCAGCCGTGCAACTTCTATGTTTTCCAACACAATGTAGCTTCGGCTTCAACGTCTCGTTTGGCTGTCGTAAAGAGAAAACGTAATGTTACGTAACGTGACTCCAGAGCGAAGCTCTATTTCAAATGTACTAAAATTGCCTTCGTCTGACAGCTCAGCAGCAGAAAAAAAAAACATAATTATAATTTGTCATAATCACATAAAACCAGAAAATATAATTTAAAAGTTAACCAAACGTATCGGTGCTTATATTGGGGAGCACCCCCTATGGCAAAGCCATACGAAATTAAATTTAATATTAAACAGTGAAAAATCACAACAATATACAATTCTACAAATTATTGTAATGTTTGCAAAATTGTTAAATGTTGTAATTATCCACTTTCCAATACATTTAAGCTCTTCGAAAGAAGAAGAAAAAAAATTTGTCTCAAAAAAGCCTGGTTTTGAAGCTGCCTTTAGTTTCTCTTTAAGCGGAAAGCGCTTTTGACTGCAGTACAATTTTAATTCTCGTTCAATGAAAGATTTAAAACGATTTTCACCCACTCTTGTCTCTTGTAGTGTAGAGTCTATTGCTTCCGTTACTTCCTTGCAGTTTTGTTTCTGTTTGTACCCGTACTTTATTTTCTGTATACATACTGTGCCACAATCAGAGAAGAATTCAGGAAACCAGTCCTATTTTAAACATACAAGACTTGAGCGCATTTATCAGCCTTCGTATGCCAACCTAAGGGGCTTCTTTAATAAGCGTCTTAGGAAACTGGGCTTAACTGAAACTCAAGAAGTCAAAGCAAACACATAGTAACTTTCTCTCGCGTCTAGAGACGACATTAGGCGTGTTTAATTTTTTCTTTAGCCAAAGGTTAAGTAAGTTAACAAATAAATCCAGATTCAGCTTTAAATTTAAACGTTGATCCGTTTGGGTAGCTAATTTACAAATTTACCCAAACCAGTAACTAAAATTTATGCGCCCTTATGCACCTCTATAAGGATATTTTATCCACCCAATCCGGCCGCGGCTCCAACCTGTTTTGCATTTCCATATTCGACGTCGCACATTATTAATATTTCTGCTAGCACACTTCACTCACATGCGATGCATATATGTATTGGTAATGGGCAATAAATGAGCTAAAGTGAATAATGAACGGCGAAATAACGTGTCCTTGTTCGGGGACAACAAAAGTACCGCGCGTTCAATCCATTTGCGAGTATTTTCGAAAAAAGGAAAAGAAAACCTCTTCAGTCTATTTACACATTGGGAAACGTTAAGAATAACACATCTACACACGACACATTTTCAAAGGTAAGTTGTGAGAGAATGCAGAAAAGCAGAAAAAAAACTTGCAAGGAAAAGGATTTTGTTGAAGGAAATTGCACATCGACATTGAGAAATCATATTAATGGAGTCGTTTAATCAAACAACAGTATCTCATGCCTACTTATACAGCGAGTCACGCAACGTACACGCAAAATTTTTCAAGGACGCCACTCTGGCATTAGCAGATTTCCGAACTTTAAGCAGATATCCTTGAATATAAAAGGAGCACATAACTCTACCTCATCCCTAAAACTGGCCATGGCCACTACTATACAATTACCATTTCACAGCGATATATAAATTTCACTTCTCCAACCCTTACATACTGGCTTACCTATACACATATTGCCATACCTGATTTTAGTGGTTCGTGTAGTGTCGTTTCTTTTTCTTTAGAAAAGGTCAAAAGCCGTGTATCCTTTGTGGTGGTTGGTTTTACAGTGTAGCTGGAATTCCACGAACGTCTATATGAGGGGCCCTCTTCTAATGAAGTTTTAATGCCTGCTGGCACACGCCATATTATTCCAGTTACAAAACCCACATCTTGGCCAAGTGTTTTAGTGTTGCTTAGACAGTGGACAGTGGTTAACTGAATTTGGGTACATAATAAGAACGTATAACGACATTGGAGGCATGTTCGAACTTTCTAAAATATTCTCCTTGAGACGGTACGTAGGTGGTGCCTGTTTGTTTGTCACATTCGAAAATTTCGTTTAATTTTAATTTTACGTGTCCTATTTTAAGAACTTTCTACGGTTACGTAAATAGATTCATAATTAATTGCAACATGCAACGTAATGAGGGGTGTCTCCCTTACAAAGAGCAACTTGTGAATGTCAAAGTACCCATAAATAAGTCACAACTAGACCCTTAAAATTGCTTAAATATATTCCCTACATGACTGTTTTTTAGTGTTTAATTAGTGTTCGAAGTGAAATGGTCAAGTGTTTTTAAATCTACCAAAAGTCCCGGCAATGAGAAGAAGAAAGTAAATCTAAATTATTTTTTTGTACTTAAATCATTGGTCAAAACTAATAAGTGCGCGTATTCTTATTGTATCGAGAACAATGTTGCTTTTATCGACCCTTCCTGAAAATTTTTTTATCGATTAACTGTCCATAACAAAAGATAATTGCTTCTGTACTAGACTAATAATCGTTGTATTAGTCCTCTGAATTGAATGTGAAGTTTTTGTATGTGGAATTCTGAGGATATTCGCTTTTGTACTACAGATGGCTACAATTATTCGTCTAGGGCGGTGACCGAATTGCTTAAGATGTCGAAGGCTGTGAATTCCAATGTGTTTTGTGACACTTCATAAGACATTGTTGTCAAATTTGTTATGTTTACAGAGAGGCCAATTTAATTTTTTTTTTCCCAAATTGGCACTCTTTTGCCTGATTTTACATAAGCGCATCTTGACATTCTAGTTTTACAAGATCGAACCGTTGATATCTTTCATTTCATGTCGCTATCTTCGATTTCAGCCTTCAAGCAGCTTAAAGCTAACCGAAAGCCATTTACCTTTAAAACTACCATTAATCTGCCACTTTACGACTTTACTTGACTGCATGCATTGATTTTTTTGAAAATAATTAGAAGTAAGGAATTTTTCAATTGTGATTTCCGAACTTTGAAATGTGATCACGACCATATTGTTGAAGGTACATCTGTCAAATATGCTGTCGTTAATTAGGTCTGTCTTGCCAAATCAATGTGGGGAGTTAAATGTGCCAACATAAATTTTGCAAATGATTAAAATGCCCAACGGTACAAACATTTATGGTTAAAAATTGGAGTGAAAAATCTTGTCAACAAGCAAAATTGTCATATTTGGCACGTTCACAAGCCACAAGTCTAGCTTGGTTAAAGTTTCTGTTATTTGACAAAGCTAGGCTTCCATATATTTTTCAGGACTTATGAATGTTGAAATTCAGTTGAATGCTGAATTTCGCCTGGGCGTTTAAAATTTGTCGAATTGAGCAAACCTCTTTAACTTCTGAATCTATTATTTTTAAGAGAATTCAAGGCAGTTGACAGAAAACACGCAAACGAAACGTCTGCAATTTGACATAAATCGGTAAAAGTGCGCTGAGACGTATTTTAAAACAAAAAATAAGCAAGTTATAACGACAATTTCAGCTGTGTTGAGTGCTTGATGATTCAGATTTTGACCTCCATTGTCATTTGAAACGCTGAAACTCCAGTATAAACAGCAAATTGGATTTCGAAATTTTTCACTAAATTCAGAATTAAATGTAGTTTAATTCGGTTTAAATGTAGTATTAGATTTTCAGTTTTTCAATTGATGCGGTTATTATAAGGAATCCCAAATTTTGATTGGAAAAATTACTTTCTTCGTAAGGGAAAAACTATTTGTATATTTGTACCCACGCCCTGGCTCCAGTTGCGCACTCGAAATTCATAGTTAAGGTCTATGGCAGGATCCTGCCATCGTCATAGATGTCTAACTTTTATGTAATTAAGTATCTACCCCCAAAAAATTCTCCAATAGAAAATATAGCCCTGTCGACTTTGAAGTGCATGCGAGTAATTATAGGTTTTCAGCAGTCAATCCAAAAATGGAAAAAGGACCTCTTGTGGTCACTTTGTTGTCCGTTCGTCCGCAATTGCTATGACTTTTGATGGACAGTCTTAAATAAGTGAAATTTGGTACGTTTATAAAATTCGCACAAAAAAAGTGTATAAAATATACAAGTAACGTATAATAAAAGGTAGTAAGGTAGTAAAGTAAAATATACAAAATAACGGTTTAAATACAGATTGAAATTTGATATAAAAATTATTGAAATAATTTTTTGTAGGTACTTAACTTAAAAAATTATACAGCTAGGAATTAAAAAATAAAATTGAGGCCAAGCAGACAAAAAAATTTTTTTTTGCAAAAATTTTAAAAGTTTAAATTTCATATTATTGGAAAATAGTCATTTTAAGTTAAAACTCCCTTAAAAGTTGGCGTGGTCAATGTAAAGGTCAATGAAAGGTAATTTTTTCTGCTACACCAAAGACAATTACAAAGCAATGTTACAAACGAAAATTAGAACTCTTGCACCGTTGTAACTTAGCTAAAATCTTAAAAATATTTTTAAAAAATAGAGATGGTCGCACATACAGGCATGTAGTGGGCAGCGTGTCTGAAGGCAGATTCAACTAATTTTCAAACTTAATCGGAGCGACAGGACATCCAGCTTACTTTTTTTTTTTTTTTTCCGTGGGTAGGTAAAAACCTTCATAGGCACTATGAGAATCACGCGCGTGCTCATAGTAGTGTGAGATTCTTACTCACTAAAAAACCTCCCAATCTTTGTAAGACTACGACTAAGTTTCCTTAACAAGTAGTTCATGCTTCTGTATAGTAATCGCGTTTGGCAGGCTACCTTCCAACGAAAGCACCTGCAATACCGTCATTATGTGCGGTTTCCTCTTACGACGCTAGATCCAACGGTCTTGTTCGTTGTAGTCGGCGTGCAAGATTTGTCTGATCCAGAGTTCGGATTATTTCGTGGTTGCAATGGCCGTGAAGGCGAGTGTGAAGTTTGCGAGCAAAGTTTCTTACTTCGTCGGTCACGGTTGCGATGCCTAGATCTCGATGTAAATCGCTATTTCTTATATACCATGGAGCATTTACGATTGCTCTTAGTGTCTTATTCTGAAAAGTTTCTAAAATAGATATGTTGCTTGGTTTGGTACAACCCCAAAGTTGTATACCATACGTCGTCAAGTGCTAAGATGGTTTTAGCACTTGCTTATACAATAGCATTTTGTTATATACGCTTAGTTTCGAATAACGTCCGATAAGCCAATTCAGTTCTCGTAGCTTGATTTCAAGTTCACCAGCTTACTTACCAACGTTTACCTCTTTAGCTTAAAATTTAAGGCCTAAAAGTTGTTTACATACGCACGGACGGACGGACGGAGGGACCTGGCTCAATCGATTCTCCAGTAGGTCTCATTTCTATTTTTAAAAGTTCTAAAGCGGGGAATGCACGATAGAACATACAACCGTCGAATTCTCCTGTCGTTCATTCATTGGTTCAAAAACACTTTGATTGCTACAATAAAATTACTGATTTAAGTATCAAAAATAAATTAAGCGTGCGGGCTTAAAAAAAGGTTGCAATAAAAACAAACTTTTTAACATAATCCTTTGTCATTCAGGTACCTAACCTTCCTTATCTTACCATAATAGTGCAACCTTATCTGAACCTCATCTTACCATAATAGTGCAAACTAGGCCACCTGGGTACTTAAATACAACCTAGAACCGTCTACACACTTTGAGCAACAGAAATAAAATGATATCGGTACGACAGTTGTACCAACACAAACAAAACGACACAATTTGCATACACCCAGTTGCATACGACGACGGCTTTCGATCGACAGCATTTAACCATGCGCTACGTTTGGTTAGGTTGAAAGGGTTGTTTGCACTTGGTGCAAGTTCACTCGATGGCCAGATTAGCCCATTGTGATTACCCTTGTAAGGTTGCAAATATGGTGGGACATGTCTTACTAACTGAACCAGCCTGATCTTTTAATAAATCTTTTTAGGTCTAGTAGTGATATACCTGCCAGGTCGTCCAGGCTATCAAAGAACCTTACTCCTAAAAAGGTAAGTCGTCGTTCTTGGAGAGCTGGACAATGGCAGAGAAAGTGTTTTAAAGACTCTATTTCTTTTTCATCCCTATATTCGTGTAGCCATGACATTAATGATGTAGTGTCCTGTGACTACACTAATGAGTGTTCTTATGAAGTTTCTACTCAGAGATAGAAGGTCGTTGTTCTTTTTAGGTCGAGCACTGGCCATAAGCAGTGAGTTATGATACAATCTAAGACTATTGTCAACTGTGTTGAAAGGGAGATATACCCGTCGGTCAGCCATCGTTATGTTCATATCGGAACCTTTCCTGGCCAGTTCGTCCGCCATTTCATTTCCGGCCACGCCAACGTGCTCAGGAACCCAGCAGAGTAGAACTGTGTGAAGGCTTATTTCCTTTAACGCCATGAGGCAGTCCTAAACACACTTGGAGTACACGAGGTTGGAGTCGAGGGCTTTAAGTGCTGCTTGATTGTCAACACATATGGTGATTTCTTTTGCTGGAAGATCCATAGATTGAACTGTCTTTGCAGCTCTCTTCACGGCATAAATCTCAGCTTGAAAAACACTGCAGTAGACATTTAGTCGATAAAAGAATCAAGAGAAGACTCCTGAACCTGTTCCATGTTCTGTTTTTGATCCATCGGTAAATATAGCGATACCTTTGATGTCAACATTTGTCTCTACCCGCAGTCTTGTCTACTTGGTATAATGACTTTGAATCTTATATCGAAGTCAATTTGAGGTTTCTTATAATCTGTGCGGGTTACAAACTCATTTTGATTTATGATAGTCAGTATGTTCGAATGTCCTGGACATTATGACTTCCATAGGTTGTCAAAAGCTCCAGAGGTTGGGGGTGCAGCATTATATCCAGCCCTATTTGAGGTGTGGATCCTAATGCACCTGTGACACCTAAGCAAGCTTATCTTTCTACCTTCTTCAGATTCTTAAGGCAAGATTTCGTTTTACACGCCTCCCACCATACCAATGATCCATAGGTAGGCATAGGCCTAACAACCGCTGTAAAAAGGCCAGTATGCTATTTTGAGTTCAAGAGCCCACTTTTTCCCAATGGCTTGTTTACATGTGTGTAGAGAGCAATGAGACCTTTCTTCATTCTCTCCTCCGTGTTCCGTTTCTCGCTTCCAGGGCGAGTTTAAAATTGATTTCATTTAATTTAGGAATTATTCACCCTTGCAATTTGCGCTTCGGTGCCGGTGTATCGTGTATTTCCCGCTATAGGGGCAGAAATCAGAAATAAATCTCAACCTTTTGAAAAGTCCTCAAATAACTCTTACATGTGGCTATTTTCAATAAAAGTCACTTAATAACCTTAATTCCCAAAAATAAATAAAATACGGTCAAGCTCTGAGAGAAACTTTTAATATGTTTTTTTTTTCATATTTCGGTCAACCAGTGAGACTTATCGCTGACAGAAAAAAAACTTATTTCTGATCTCTGAGTGCTACAAGTCGCGGTCGAAAGGGCGTTTTCTGCTTTCAATTGTCTTTTAAGCGGAAAATAAGAATATTTTCGGAATATTCAACACTGTACAGGTCCTACTTGAATCCATCTTTGTAGGTATCACAGAAGGTAGAATATCGCTGGCAAAGGCTAATTTTCTTGATTTATGTTTTCTTGAAAAATAATGTTTGTTTCTCGCAAACATTTTAAGTACACTTTCGCAGCGTCGCCCACTGAAAGTCTCTGATTTATCAGGGGTTCACTGCTGACATTCAATCGTAGAAATGATCTTTGATGGCCTTGGATTTCGCAGTTGCAAATTATTCTTTGATTTGCTGAAGCTAACCAAATATTATCAAATGGTCTGTGGTCTATACGGTCTTCGAGACACTTTTGCTGAAACCAATTAAGAGACAGTCAAACATTCCATAATGGAATTACGCATCAAATTGAAAAAACCCTAGAAGAGTAAAATATAGATATTCTTGTTCTATTCTCCATGAATCACAAGTCACCAGTGATCCGTAAGAAAGCTTTCAGAGCTTGAAAAACTATGTTGAACTCTGAATCCACAGCCGTTTCCATAGAGTCCTTATTTATCTGAAATTTTATTATGATCGCTGTGGGCATGACGGATTGCTTTTTTGATCTGAAAAAAAAAAAAACAGATTTATCTAACCGAAAAGCTCTAAAAGAGAAACGATAAAAATTAAAGTTTGCCTGCAACCAAATTATTAATCTGATTGTAAAAACCACACCCATCATACAATGCACAATTCACCATCATTCACCGCAAGAACACACTTAATTTTTACACCGACCGACCTCAACTTAAAACTCATTTCAGACCTCAAGGGAGCAGTAAAATGGATCGGTACGAGAAGCTCAGTCGCCTGGGTGAAGGCTCATATGGTGTTGTTTACAAGTGTCGTGACCGTGATACTGGTGCCCTGGTAGCCGTTAAGCGTTTCGTTGAGTCCGAGGACGACCCAGCTATTCGAAAGATTGCCCTCCGTGAAATACGTCTGCTTAAAGTAGGTTAAGCAATATTTCAACAACACATATACCAACCAACCCTACTATCGTCATCGTTTCCTCTTTGTAGAATTTAAAACATCCCAATCTTGTGTCACTGCTGGAAGTGTTCCGGCGAAAACGGCGTTTGCATTTGGTTTTCGAATTCTGCGAACTCACCGTACTGCACGAGCTCGAACGTCATCCCCAAGGATGTCCGGAGAACCTCACCAAACAAATCGTATACCAGACACTGCACGGTGTCGCCTATTGTCACAAGCAAGGATGCCTACATCGTGATATTAAACCAGAAAATATCCTTCTCACTGCACAGGGTCAAGTTAAATTGTGTGACTTTGGATTTGCCCGTATGCTGAGTACGTGTACCGAACGCCGAGTACCCGTTGAGGGTTTAATTTAACAATGTTTTTCTGATTCGTTGCTATAGGTCCTGGAGAGAACTACACGGACTATGTTGCGACGCGATGGTATCGTGCACCAGAGTTGTTAGTTGGCGATACACAATACGGAACACCAGTGGATGTTTGGGCGATTGGATGCCTCTTCGCCGAACTGGTGCGTGGAGAGGCACTCTGGCCAGGACGCAGTGATGTCGATCAGTTGTATCTAATTAGAAAAACCCTGGGCGACTTACTACCTCGACACATACAGATATTCGGGCAGAATGAATATTTTAAAGTGGGTTTACGATTTCCCGTGTGGCTTTACATGTCTTTTTTATAGCTCTTGGTGTCATTGTTTTAGGGCATAACACTGCCTGTCCCGCCAACATTGGAACCCCTAGAGGATAAAATGCCAACAAAGGCATTACACAATCCCCTTACTATAGATTTTCTAAAGGTATAATTACAGACCGCACAACTCTTTTGGCGAATGGTTGAAAATTGGGTTTTCTATTTCACAGAAATGCTTAGATAAGGATCCAGCTAAGCGATGGTCCTGTGAGAAACTCATAAAGCACTCGTACTTTGATGATTACATAGCAAAGCAACGTGAGATGGAACAATCGAGCTCAGTCGATGCCAGACATCAGCGGGATAAATCAAAGGTTTTTGACTTTTTTAAGTTTTTTCCGAATTCAAAAGTAAACGACTTTTTTTGACTAAATGTTTTTGTTAAACTATTGTTTCGGTTTTTGTTATTTTCTTTTTCGTGTGGAATTGCAAACAGACTTCGAATACATCACTTCCTATGCTGCCGAGTACACAGGACTATTTGAAACTACAGCCAATCAAAAATAACCTCCATAGGACAGAACATCATTTACCGACAATTTAGATGAGGATAAGGGCTCGTTAAATTGTATTTTTTTTTTAATGCAAAATCCAGAAAATGACAAAATTTATCAATCAAAAATAATCTTTTTTACTTGTCGTGTTTGTGAAAAATGTATTGATGACATTATGTGAATATCTAATAAATAATTCTAAAATATTTTAAGCAAAGGTTCGACAGGGTTTTTCTTATGGACTTTTTGGTGTTTTGTGTTTAGCAATTTAGCGGGTGGTTTATTTGAGTTATTTTCAAACTTTGTATATTGAAATCAAATTCTATATTGAAATTCGTGAGTATGCTTCAAACTATCGAAAAACTTGGAAATAGCGAGCTTACGGAACAGGAAGATGCGCCCTTTTCTTTTCTATGTCGCATAGAATTGAATGTACTTTACATTGGAATCTTCTAATTTACTCTTAGCATTCGACTCTCTGTTGGTTTTTCGAATTCGATAAGAAGCAGGTAAGCAAGTGATCTGAATTGAATACGTGACTCAAAAATAATTCGTAAGGTGAATCAGTATGTCAACAAACACTGAAAAATCTACTACGGAATCCTGTTTCTCCTGCATCCAATGTGTCTTTAAGTTTGTCTTTCAATAGGTCTCAAATAGTTTAACCAGTTTTCACACTCGGTGGGATTTCCTTTTCTCGTTAGCTGAGTGATGCTTTCTTTATTCCACACCTCAGGGATAAGCTCTGACGATCAGGGTGAACCCTTGTAGTTCAGTCCAGTCGATGGATATGTGCAAGAACTTTGCTGAAACATGGGGCTGCTTGCAATAATCCCGCGGGAATTTCGGCAGTCCTGCCTTTAACTTCTGACAGGATTTGATTGCAGGAATTATTTCTTCAATACTTACTCGGTTATATTAGTGCGTATTAGTGAAATTCTTACTTCAAACATTTCATTTTGACTTTGGGTCGCATGACTTGAAAAGACATTGTTTAATAACTATGTGAAATGCTCCTTCTACGTTCTGAGCTGGGCCCATCCAAGATAAGTAGGGACCAGTCTAAGGCTTTCTAAAGAGCCTCAACAGTGCAATTGCCTGGCCATCGGCCAGCTCTTTGTTGATCCACTAACCAATTAGGTTATCACAACTTTTGACTGCATCCGACTGCCGCGTTTATGTGATTGCGCTGATCACTCGCACAATACTCTGTAGTTCCTCAATTTTTATGTTATCGACGGACTCAAAATCTCCATTCCATTCTACCTGCTTCCAACGAAGCTGGCCCTTTCAGCTCTCTTCGGTCGTGTCGTTGAACCGCTGCCAGGTATCTTCTGTCGGCCTCGCATTATGCCTTCGTTGTAGCCAATCAATAATTTGATCTTCACCGATCGTGAATGCGATTTTTACAGCATTACGTAGTTTCTGCCAAGTTAAGGTTTGGTTGCTGATCGCTGCTCAGCAGGGACACACTTAGACCATAGGAGATCCAATTTTTGGTAAGACTGGAACACTAGCTCCGGGACCTATTGTAGAGACTTGTCTGAAAAGGGTATTAAAGGTGGTACCGCCACCGTTCGGTGTAGATTAATCTTACAATTTTTGTTTGCTTGTATATATTTACTTATACTTTATTCAGCCATTAAACGGTCTAGAATTAGACCTATCCTTTACTCTCCTTTACTCTGTTCCGGTGTAAACCACGCTCAGCAGAATGATGGGAGCCAGTGAGTGACATTCATGAAAAGAGGGCACCAAGTAGTTCAACCAATATCGGTTTAGTCCGTGATTGCTGCAACCCATGCAAGAATTTCCCTTGAGTTGGAGAGATGGGGTTAGTATTAATCAGTATCAGAGGGCTCAAATTGAGGGAAGAGGTTACCGTTTTTGGGTTAAACCCACATGTATAAGAATCAAGATAATAAGTGGCCAGTGAGGAGTTGTGCTTAGATTAGAGGACAGGTAACGATTCACGTCAAAGTTTACCTCGATGCGATAAAAGGAGAGGTAGGGGTAGCCGGTTGCAGTATGAACCCGTGCCGGGCCGGATATATTGAGGGCGGGGCCGATGAGAAGCTAAGGCTGTTACACCATTTACGATGTCACCTCAGACAGGGAGGGCAAGTAACATAGAATCTCATGCTATCAGCCCTTAAAACCTTAGGTTATTGAAGTTGTTTTTATACAAGAAACGGGGCCCCTTACAAAACCCCTATAATAGCAATTTGACACTTTATAGAACTTGATTTTGGGCGCAAAAAGGGTTCTACTTCGAGCTCTTTTAGAACTTATTTGACAGTCAATGCGTTTTTAAAAGAGTCTGTAGGTACACACACTTTCATGGTGTGGTTTTTCTTGGGTAAGTGCAGACGTAACTGTGAAAGCTTTTGCACAAATATCTTCCTTCATGTTCAATAAGGTGAAATGATGAAATCAATGAGTAAAAAGAATGCATTAGAGAGTGCGTATAGCAGAAAACAAGGTGTGCATTTAATTTCTTAGAATGATTTAATTATTTATGACGAAAAGGGACAGTGCGCTTTTTGATATATTGAAAAAATAACATAAAATAAAAGTGCAGGGTTTTATGTAGAGCCCACATAGCACCATTACAGCACTTAAAGTGTTCTACATTACCTTTTAGAAACTTTGGGTTTTATGTAGCACTGTTTAGCTTCATATAGAACTACATAAAGGTTTCGTGGTTCTCTGTGGCGCCTATTTATATGCTTTCTTTTTTTATATGCTATGTACGTTGGTTTTTGTTTCCTAGTAGGTGGTTTGACTATTTTTAATGGCTGACACAGGCGTTAATTGAAAGGAGTTTTGTTTTTGGCGGATGTTTAATTCATATCCATGGATGCAGTACATATAATATTTAAAGAGTTTAAACTCTAAGGAGGGCTTCTTTAAACTTTTTAAATATGGGCATGTCAGTGGAAGGATAAATACTTGAACTACTGGACCAAGGAAGCCCAAACATAACTTATTTGACTCACTTGATTATAGAAAAATTGGGTAAAAGGATAAATATTCTCTAAAAATCAAATTCTATAAATCAAATTTTTGTGTGACATTTTTTTCTGGCCTTAAAACGTATTCAAGTTAAAATTCATATCATTCTATTTCAAATGTAAAATTCTTATATTTAAATGATTTTCTTCAAATGTTCTCAACCATTTCTGCCAATTAAAATTTTTTCTATGGTGTGACATCTGGCAACCCCCAAGTGCTATGTAAAAGTGCAAAGTAGTACTTCGGATGTGTCAAACTTAAAATGTTATAAAGTAGGTGCTAGAAACGTTTATAGAACCTCGAACCTGCACTAGAGGACCTAACTCCTCAGCACTTAAACCGTTATGACTTCAATGCTAGAGACGCTTATAGCACCACCAAATTTATAATTATGGTGCTGTAAACGTTTCTATGGTGGGATGCCCTGGCGTAGTGGTTAGTGTGTGTGCTTACTACGCCGGAGGTCTGAGTTCGAATCCTGCCAGGGTCACCTAAAAAAAAGACATGTTCTTTTTCACGGTCCCCACCTCCGCCAGGGTCTGACAAGCCCACCGAAAGTATCTGTCTTGAAAAACTTCTCAAAAGTGCCTTTCGGATTCGGCAAAAAAATTGTAGGTCCCCTTGGCTCTGATTCAGCTCGAGCTGTTGCGCCACTCTATTTATTTTTTTTATAAACGTTTCCATGACTCTTTCTTAAGTAAATAAACTGCACATCAATGGGACGATAACGAAATCTTGCAAAACCGAGGCAGCCGAGTCCGGTAAAACCCAAGGTGACGGAGTATGTGGTTAGTCATTTTGACGTTTAGAATGTAAGGCTCATTATCTTCTTTAAGTCAAGTGTACCAAGATTATAACGATAGTTCGCAGAAGGGTTTTGCAGCTCAAGATCGATATGTTGGGACAGTTACACATTACACGGCAGATGAATTATAGTTTCTTCTTCCTCAAGCAGCTTCTGCAGGTCTTCTGCCAAGTCTTCTACCATGTTTCTCTACCGGACAATGAGGGCCCCAGCTATGTAAAATGAGTCTTCTTGATTTCCTACAATCGAGGTCCCACTCAATGTCCGCCCTCTTCTGTTATACGAACATTCAAGAGTCTGTTCCTGAAAAGCTACGTAATTTATTTGACTGGCGGTGCTTATGGCTATTGATTTTGTGGCACGTGTTGAGCTCACACATTGTGCCCCTATGAGAATAAGGCGTTTTAAATTGCATAAATCCACAAAACTTTTCAACATAAGTATTCAGTTTGCCTTATCCATATTTTACCACAACATGTTTGAGTCACTCGTTGCCACTTTATCTTAGCTTTTTAGTATCCCATATTCCCATAAGCATGACAACAGTGCTTACTTCGTGCGTAAAACTGTCCCCAGTAGTAACACTTCATACTCTGGTCCGGAAACCGGTAGACTCCTCTCAGCGTTTGGTTGCCAGTATTCCAGTTTCCTAAGCTATTGGTGTTATGGTTATCTGAAGTCCCACACCACTTTTTGGAGTAGGTATACTTCCGCGTATTTATTGGTACGGAGTAAGAATAGCAAAATAGTTTTACCTGTAAAAAGTTATCTCAAAACTTGCAAGGATCAACTCTTAGGATTCTTAAATGCTCCCCTCGGACACAGTTTATAATAAATTAGCGGCTTCCTGATTGGAAGTCCTAACAGAAGAATTGTAATATGAGGATGTATTTTATGTAAACTTTACAGCCAGCTGCCTCGAAGATTTATCACGCAAAGATAACGCTGTTAAGCTTCACAGACAAGCTGTAATACATACTAACACGAATAAGCTTCAAGGAAGAGTTCTACTTTCATCACTTAAACAACTTTTAAATCATTTTCGAACTTCTTACCCCGGCAGTCTATAGTGGAATTGCGAAGAAAATTAATTTAATAAGAATGACTGCAGCAATCGTGATATTCCCCATAGCATTGAATAATCCTGACGGTAGGTATATCCAACACTTCTCAGCAATAAGTAGCCAATACCTTCTGCATTCCGACGCCAGTCTCCCTTATCGTCATCCATTTTCGCTTCAACTTCAAATAAGATGTAAATTCGAACCTAATCGATGTCACGTAGTGACAACATTTCATTCGTGAATAGGATGTGCAAAACCATTTTTCTTCTTCTTATCCGCGCAGCCAAAGAAGATTCTATTGATTCTCGAGCGCCAGTCATACTGTTCCTGCTATGTGGCCAAAAAACAGACAGTACGAGAAGGAATCACGCAGCAGCACTGATGAACGTGGTGGAAAATCAGGAAAGGATCAGCTCTGTTCTGTATACAGGTACATAGTTTCAGCCATTTTGCAAAGAGCAATGGAAACCTATTCACACAAAATTACGGTGCTCGCAAAGATGTTTAAGGCAGTGCCGTGTTGAAACATACGACCACCTGACGACTGATGGATCACTGCATATTCTCTGGGCTGCCTGGATGGTTGCAAAGGAAGCCGATGCAGGTGTGCTCCTTTATGCAATTTTATCTTGAGTACATGCGAATATATGCACACCACAAACGTGCATTGGCATTGGCTCCGATTGGGAGGTGCACCACCTGAAGCTACTATACGAATACGAGGTATGTCGGCAGATGGATTTCCAGGATATTTGATATTTCAGTAAGGCCTTCTCCTTCCGTATCTCTATTTCAATTAGATGGATTCCGAAGGTGAGAAAATGTGGGATAGCTGATAATGCAATTAATCCTTCCGAAAGGGTATTAAATTTCGGGGGCATTCTCTGAGTAGACAACGAGTTCCGTCTTCTATTCGTATTCGATTGATTTATTCAAGAATACGTGCCATGGTAATATCTTATGTCGGAACTCAACCACATCACTCACCAGAAGATTAGGGAAGGTAATTCAACCCCCCCCCCCTCCCCAGAAGTTTTTGTATCTTGAAACTGCATCGGTTTTGAGCTTGAATAATGTTGGCATTAGTATTTTTGCTTGAAGGTTGCTTAAGGAAGATAATAATCAACTGGTAACTTGTGACCAGGTTGGACACCGGGTTTAAGTTGTGACATCACTATGAGTGTAACTGGGCACAAAAATTTGACCAAGAGAAGATAAGGTTTGAAGTTGGCTCAAAGTGGAACAAAAAACCAAAACGAAGGATGTTTATTAAAGCAAAGCTAAATATTGCACTTAATTAAAATTCAAAGAATCAAAGTTCTAGAAAATGTCACCGAAAATAAAAAATATTTTATATGAACCCCTTTAGCATGTCCTTCATTAAAATTGCCCTTCATCTGAACATTTTATTATGGCTAAAGCTTCTTCCAAGGGAGCCAACCTTTTGTACTGTCCGGCGTTGAAAATATTCATGAGGATTAAGGTCTTAATATGAAGAGGAATTATGAATATTATTCTCTGCAGCTTCAAGCAATCTTTTAGGCTTCTGCATAGGTGTGCATAGATATATTGGATTTTCTTTTCCCAATATAGTTTTTCGATACCCAATAAAGTCCTTCGTTTTATAACCAAATTGTTGTCCTCTTGCAAAGTGTGGACACCAGTTATAAAGAAACATATAGGATCATGCATGAACATGCACAGAGTGTACATAAACTGCAGCATAGTTAGAGGGAATCACATGAAAAGTTATTCAACGTTGGGAAGGTTTTCTTAGTTAAATTCTAGAGCAAAGATTATGGATGGTTATGAATCGATTATAAATTAAAATTTCATTCATACAAGCATAAATTTTAAACAGCATTTTTTACCATCTAAACTCAAAACGAATGTTTAAAATTCAGATGAAGAAGCATCTTAAGCTCATAAGATTTAACCCAAAGTATAACAACGGGCTTTTTTGTAATTTTTCAAAAGATTACAAATCGTTTTATTTTAACCGATGCTTATGAGGGGCAATGAAAAGATGGAAATATCAGAGAAAAGCACAACTACTTGCGCTAGCATTGGCTGTTTTTCTCAAATTCTATGGGCGCGCGCCGGTTTAGCGGAAACGGTTAAACAAGTTCCTTTTTTACTTCATTTTTTAAATAGGCTTAGCAAAACTAAGGTTGCTTTACATTTGCTTTGCTTACATTTTGCTTTGAGGTTCAGAAACTTTCGAAACTTCAAAATTCCAGTGTTCCTTAGGATAATTTCAGACACGTGTGATTTACGTATGATTTCTCTAAATTACACCGGAGATAAGGGCGGACACACATTTTTTTTAATGTATTTTTGCGTTTTATTTTTTTGGCGAAAATGCATCAAAACGGCAGTAAAAACCTTTGAGAAAAATGTGACACAAGCACTTGGTTTATTTTTTCGTTGCTTTATCCGTGTAATCAATATCGGCTTTGTCCACTTAACTGTTCAAAAGCTTTGGCCTCAAACACTTTTAAAAACTTGATCTATTTTCAACTCCTCACTTCTCAAATAACTTACAATATTTTCAAATAACCTTCAAGTATTTTAAAAAAAAGTCCAATATTTTCAGAGCGGATGGACACCAACGCCCCGGCCCGGAAAATCTTCGAATCCACACCGCAGGGACGACGCGGTAGAGGAGCACCGAGACTCAGGTGGCGCACGCAAGTGGAAGGGGACCTCAGCCAACTTCGCGTGCGAAACTGGAGAAAGAGCTGGCTGGCGAAGCTTGTTGGCTGAGGCCCAGGTCCACCCCGGACTGTAGCGCCACCTTAAGTAAGTAAGTAAGTATTTTCAGAAAATGATACTTAGGTCTACTACTAAGTATCATTTTTTAGCGGTCCGTCTAAAAATGGAAATGGAAAGGACACCTATTATGGTGTCGCTACTTTGTCCGTCCATCCAATCGCCTTATAATTTCTGAATGGTGAGTCGTAGAAAGACGAAATTTAGTGTTCTTCTAAACTCCGGGAATAGTCAGAGAACGTAAACTAGTGGATATTTTTTTCATACACACATGACGGTTTAATTACAGTTTGAAATTTCATACGAAAATGAACAAAAAGTTTTTAGGTACTTAATTGGAGAAGTTTAGTAGGCAAAAACTGGAAAAGAGAAACTTAAGTCAAGTAAATATTGAACTTTAATGAAAAAAATGGTTTTTTGAAAATATTGAAAAGTTTTGCAGAAATGATGAGTTGAAAATGCATGACGTTTTTCAAAATGTTTGAGACCACAACTTTTGAACCGCTCAGTAACACAAAGGCGATATTGAACATGCGTATAAAGTAACTGAAAATTAATCAAGCGCTGAAGTCATATTTTGTCGAAAGAATTTTAAAACTGCTGTTTTGACGCACTTTCGAAAAAAAAATCGCAAAAATTCACGAAAAAACCAGTGTGTGTCCCCTTATCTCCGGTGCTATTTGGAGAAAACATATGAAAAAAATCACACGTATAAGAAATTGTCCAAAAATTTAAGGAAAATTATATCGATTTTTGAAGTTTAAAAAACTTCTTAGATTTCCCTCGAAAACATAAAAGCATTTTCAAACATACCTCACTTTTCTTAAATCTTTTAGAATCAATGGTACTAGCGATCTTGTTGGGATTTGGTACAGGGGCAAAGCGTTAAAAAAATTAAGCTAGCGGCGTTAAAAAAAAAAAATTGCCGTTTCTTACCTAAGTTCTAGTAATCCTCTTTAAAAAACAAAGTAAAATAAAGAGCTTGTTTTACCGTTTACGAAATAATCGCTGCCCATAGAATTTAAAAAAAAAAAAACAGCCAATGCTTACTTAGGTGGGTGTTCAATTGGAAAAAGGTCTATCGAAATTACAAAAAAAAAAAAAACAAAATAGTTTTTTATGAATTTCAAATTTCAAAAATTCTAAAAAAGGTCAGAAGAACGTATGCCTTCCCCCTCTATCTCGCAAACGGTGTAAAGTATAATTTTGAAATAAATAACACTTAAAGTCTATCTTCTGAAATTTTATACAAAACTATCGTAGACTTTGAATATTCAAAAACCTTAAAGATTTGACTTAAAAAGCTAAAAACATTTTCGAAAACGATTTTTTAAAAGTTTCTAGTATCTTAACGGTTATGACGGCATTGTTTAAATTTGGTTAAAGTATGTAACGTTTACAAGACTAGCTAACTCCTTTAAAAACGTTTCAAAATAACCGTTTCCAACGCAAATTTTTTAAGCACTTTTAAGCAAAAGAAATAAAAAACATAATGTTTTACCATTTTCTCAGAAACCCATGTTCGCAAAATTTAAGAAAAGAAGCTAACGCAAGCGCGGCTAGTTGTTATATTGAAAAAAAGTCTAACGATAAAAAAAAATTTAAATCGCTGTTTTTTAATAAAATAAATAGAGTGGCGCAACAGCTCGAGGTGAACCAGAGCCAACTTCTCAACAATACTGTGTGTTAATTTCTTCGTATACAGGGGGACCTTCAATTTTTTGCCGAACGGCATTTTGAAAAGTTTTTCAAGACAAATGATAATACTCTCGGAGACCCTCGCGGAGGTGGGGACCTTGAAAAAGGACGCGTCTTTTTTTTCTAATCGCTGTTTTATGGATTTGAAATTTGTGAAAATGGCAAAAAAGGCCAAGAAAACGTTTCTGCCCCCCCCTGTCTCCGAAACGACAAAAGTTTAAAAAAAATTGACATAAATAACAGGGGAAGTCCATCTTTTAAGATTCGAAATAAAAGCTTTACCAGTTTTTAAATTGTAAATGGTTTCCGAAATGTGCGAAAAAAACGCTATAGTTGACTGACTAAAATCAACCAAATTTGACGCAAGCACTAACCATTAAGCTAAGCACTAACCGAACATTAAGCTAATACATAAATCTTAAAAAAAAGAATAGTAAACTTATAACAGTTTTTTAACTAATAAATAGGAAAAAAGATGTAAAGAAACATTTTTTGGCATCCTTTATTTTAGAGTAATGAAACTTAAAAATTATCCAATATAAGAACTGCATAGACTTCAAACTACGAAAACAGTATACAATAGATTTTAAAATATATCAGGCAATAATTCTTATAGAATTATAGAGTTTTACACAAAATAGAAAAATAAAAGTGATCTTTACCTTTAACAAAAGCCGACGGACCGCTCTGTGTATGTCTTCATACTTGACGGTCTTTTTTCTTTGTGTGTCGGTGTAGGTGACTGACCATAGAACAGAAATCATAGCACATTCATAATACCTTCTTATACATACCAGAACATAATTGAAAACCTTGACACTTAATGGAGGTTTCTACCTCTGCCTAAAATTGTTTTTATAAATAGAGTGGCGCAACAGCTCCAGGTGAACCAGGGGCAACTACTCAACAGTGTATGCTGTGTGTGTTAATTTCTTCACATAGAGGGGGACCTACTACCTATTTACTACTACCTATTTTTTGCCGAATCCGAACGGCACTTTGAGAAGTTTTTTCAAGACAAACGATACACTCGGAGGGCTTGTCAGACCCTCGCGGAGGTGGGGACCTTGAAAAAGGACGCGTCTTTTTTTCTAATCGCTGTTTTATGGATTTGAAATTTTGAAAATGGCAAAAAAGGCGAAAGAAAAGAAAACGTTTCTGTCCCCCTCTGTCTCCGAAACGACAAAAGGTTAAAAAAAATTGACATAAATAACAGGGGAAGTCCATCTTTTAAGATTCGAAATAAAAGCTTTACCAGTTTTTAAATTGTAAATGGTTTCCGAAATGTGCGAAAAAAAACGCTATAGTTGACTGACTAAAATCAACCAAATTTGACGCAAGCACTAACCATTAAGCTAAGCACTAACCGAACATTAAGCTAATACATAAATCTTAAAAAAAAGAATAGTAAACTTATAACAGTTTTTTAACTAATAAATAGGAAAAAAGATGTAAAGAAACATTTTTTGTCATCCTTTATTTTAGAGTAATGAAACTTATAAATTATCCAATATAAGAACTGCATAGACTTCAAACTACGAAAACAGTATACAATAGATTTTAAAATATATCAGGCAATAATTCTTATAGAATTATAGAGTTTTACACAAAATAGAAAAATAAATGTGATCTTTACCTTTAACAAAAGCCGACGGACCGCTCTGTGTATGTCTTCATACTTGACGGGCTTTTTTCTTTGTGTGTTGGTGTAGGTGACTGACCATAGAACAGAAATCATAGCACATTCATAATACCTTCTTATACATACCAGAACATAATTGAAAACCTTGACACTTTATGGAGGTTTCTACCTCTGCCTAAAATTGTTTTTATAAATAGAGTGGCGCAACAGCTCCAGGTGAACCAGGGGCAACTCCTCAACAGTGTATGCTGTGTGTGTTAATTTCTTCACATAGAGGGGGACCTACAATTTTTTGCCGAATCCGAACGGCACTTTGAGAAGTTTTTTCAAGACAAACGATACTCTCGGAGGGCTTGTCAGACCCTCGCGGAGCTGGGGACCATGAAAAAGAACGAGTCTTTTTTTTTTTTAAGTGACCATGGTAGGATTCGAACCCGGACCTCCGGCGTTGTAAGCACACACACTAACCCCTACGCCATGGCACCCCACAAATGTTTTTAAACCTTCGAAAAAGATTATTTTTTAATTTACCGCCTTCAATCAACCAATCAATCATTTTTGGTGACCGCTTTTCCTTAGAAGAGTCGCGGAGCGAGGGCGGCTAAATGGTTCTTCCATCGTTCCCGATCCTCCGCCACTAACTCAAGAGACATAGGCGCGATCCCTAGACGGGTCTCGGAGATGTTCTTAACATGATCTCACCACCTGTTTCTTTGCCTACCAGGGGGGTGACGCACTCGCATTTCGGCTAACATGATGTGTCTAGGAAGTTAATCGTGTTCAAACCATCGCAGAATTGATCGTTCCACTAGAAGAAGTGTAGCGGCTCAACATTAATGGAATACAGAAAAGAACTGTTCTTTTCTTGTGCACCTGGGCCCTCATTGCGTAACTTTACAGACGACAGTCGTTCGCGCGATAGCACTTAACGCTATCGTCAACAGTTTGCTTCATCGCTCGTCGTCGCTCTCGTTTCGGTAAGTTTCGATTAGTTTTCTTCTGTCAGAATCATGAATGAAAGCGACGCCATCAGCATGTTGTGACATTTGGCTTTCAAATTCAGATCTGATGTCATAGGTTTTTTTGGTACATAGTTTTTTCTCCATGTGTCATAATTGTATTCTGTGATTTGTGTGTCATTATATCATTTTCAATTTGTGGTTTTGAGTATTTATTACCGGGTGAACAAATTCGTATGGTAACATTATATCATGAAGATGTAAGTAGCAATAAAATAATACATTAGAACTTAAATAAAAGTATTAGTTTAAGGTCTGCAACGCTATCTCTATCCCAATATTGACAAAAATTATGTGAAGAAAAAAAATCGGGGAAAGGGGGAAGCTTCAAAACTTTCGGCAAAATTGGCTCAAAACAGGAAAGTAAGTGACGATTGAGTTGAGAGGGATGCATTGAATTTATTTTAAATTTATTGATAACACTTTCAATAAAAACAAATACGCTTCGCCAGAACATTTCCTTAATGTTTTTTTAATAATTTGCAATATATTTTTAGCTCTTTAGAACTTACATCAGAGCACAACATATTTGATTCAAAATGCAAGGGAAACGATACCTATTTTGCTATCGCCAACGACAAGACGATAGTACTTGAAAGATTTCTTCCTTACGCGAAGCAAACAGTCAATCGTCAATTCGATGTCGACTAAACGATAGTGGAATTTTAAGCTTACCCGAAGCATAACTATCGAAAACGATATCGTTGTGCTTACGCAATGAGGGCCCTGAACGGAATCGTGCTCATGTAAATGTTCTTTTGAACTCCGGACTAGTTTGGAGTCGACACCGAACTCGAATTTTCACCACCGTCGTATTTGACGGTGCAGCTTTGATTGTGACATTTCGACTCAATTTTCGTTCGTTATTTTTTAACAAGGCAAATGTATGCAATCGATAAAAAGTTACTAAATATCAGAAACACAAAGCTAGAAAAATTAATTCTAGGTAAAAAAGCTAGAAATTAAAAAAGCTATTTAAGTAAAAAAAAAAATAAGGAAAAAAAAGCAAACAAAATTAAGTAAAAGCAATTTGGCACTTAACGTGATGACTACACCGGTGCAGTAATGGTTGTTCTGTACACAATGAAACCGAGTGTACACCACGGTGGAATTGTCACGAACACTGAGCATTAATTAACAGCTCGGTGTGGGAGTTCGGTGTTAAAAATAAAACGCCATAAGATTCCTACGAATACTGACGTTTTTGACTCTATCCCTACGAGTAACACCAGCAACGCACCTCAGAAATCTCATTTCGGCAGCTTGTACCGTTGATCTAATTCTTCTGGTCAAAAACTGAGGTCTTTGGTTTCACTCCAAGCTCAGCTTTTATTGCTGCAGCTTGGCTAATCCTACAGAATAACTCAGTATCACTCCTTCCATCTTTCGTGAAAAAGACCCCGAGATTTAAACTTCTCTACCTGTTTTAATGGGACTCCATTAACGTGCAGGGTACACTGCACAGGAGTTTGGGAAACAACCATCACTTCGTATTTGCTCACGTTTACCATCTTTAAGGCTCAAATTTAACAAACGCGAAGTTCTTATTTACCTAAGTTCTAATTATAAGCTTAATCTAAATTAGAACCACCTGAAGCCAAAGATGTTTTCTAGACAAATGGAGCAAAGAATCTAATTGCTCTAAACTTTAAACCCTTTAACAATTCACGACTAACAATATTGTGCTAAGATCTTAGATAACTTTAACATCGAAATCTGACTCCCTTATACGCTTGTAAAAAACCTCGCAGGCATTCTCAAACAAGGGTTTGTCAATAGCCTAAAAAGTTTTTTCGTTCGCCGCCTTATATGTCGTGCCTTTGGAATAGTTCCCTGGTAGACGTTAAAATAGAGCCTTGTAAAATGTTTCTCGGGCAATATCAGGTCAAGTAAAAGTCGATTTTTTTAACGAATAATATTCCTTTATAATAAGAGTGGGGTGGATCCTTCTGGTTATATAATAAAAACGTATCATATTTATTTTCTACTTCTACGATCCTTTAAACAGCACGCATCTTCGCTCACATAATGTGTTTGGGTTGGGGTATGGTATAGTATAGACATGCAATTGCACGAGCAAAGGACTGTAATAATATTTTCCTTAAAAGCTCGTTTCATTTGCTCAGGCGCGCCCCAAATGATTGGCCATCGGGCGGAGAAGAGTCGCCGTAATGCACTTTTCGTGTTTGACTTTAAAGTGATATTTACGGCCGAGGACATCACGTAAACATTTTATAGCTCAGATGCATATATAAGTTTACGTGTAAGAGATTTCTGTTTTTTTTATATTTACCATGCATGCATATACTCGACTCCACGTCTTAAGTGTTTCATTCAATTATTTCTCGCTTTGAAGGATAATTGCACTGTTATGTGTAGAGGGTTTTTTTTCTACGTGACTAGCGAGAGCAAAGTACGCTAGAGAAGACCCATGCTAATGGGGACTTAGTCCCGGGCATATAGACAGAGTACTTGTAAAGAGACAGAATATTAAGGGTGATTGCATGGTAAAAGTTTGTAAATAGCAAAAAGGGTCCAATATCCGTGCATGGGAAATGCAATACCCCAACCAGAAGGTGAGGTGAACCTCTCAACTGGGCATAGTGTCACAGATTGTGGCAAAAGTCCCAACATAATAATTTCATCTGACTGGAAAGACATCTGCTGGAAATTTTCATTATTGCTATATACGAAAATGCAAACATTCATAATACGTTTGAACACTCAAATCAGTAGGACGAACCTTGCCAGCACCTGTGAGGCTGTGAGGGTGAATCATATCGAGTCTAGCCAACTTTCAATACTCTTCGATAATTTGATTGTTTCTCCATGCTTCCAGATACAATACATATCTGTATCTTACCTGCTATAGCCTATATAGCTACTCAGGGAGTAGAATAATCTCTTTGGATTCGTTTGTTCCTCTAGCCGTAGGTGAAAGCATTATACCTAAAAGTACATACCTACTACAGAGCGAAGCGTCTATACGATATGTTTTTGCCAACAGAGCGAAAAGCAAGAAAAAAATATCAAATCAAATATCCTGGAGGTGTTTTTCTCGAATTTAAGTATGAAATGAAGATTACATTTGCTCAAGAGTGTTGTCGTATCCTGCAGCCAGCCATGGGGTGTATAATTCAAAATGCAAAATGAAATTCACAATTGGTTGTTGAATTGAATTGAAAAGTTCAGGGTGGGACGACGTGGGAGACATATAGTTAACCATGGAAAAGAATAGGGCTTCGCTTTTACGTCGTCTGGTTTAGGTTATATTAACTGAAACTGTTATATATGATTTTTTTAAGACTTTGTAATTTATTGTTGTCAGTTTATACATGTCTCCATAATCAGGAACTGCTATCGGCAGCTGTTAATCTGGGCCTCAGACCTGGGCCTCAGCCAACAAGCTTCGCCAGCCAGCTCTGTCTCTAGCTAGCCGTCTCCAGTTTCGCACGCGAAGTTGGCTGAGGTCCCCTTCCACTTGCGTGCGCCACCTGAGTCTCGGTGCTCCTCTACCGCGTCGTCCCTGCGGTGTGGATTCGAAGATTTTCCGGGCCGGGGCGTTGGTGTCCATCCGCTCTAGATGACCCAGCCATCGTAGACGTTGTGTTTTGACTCTTTTGGCTAGGTCGGTATCGCTGTACAGCCCGTACAGTTCGATGTTATATCTCCTCCTCCACTCTCCGTCTATGCAGACGGGACCGTAAATCGTCCGAAGAATTTTCCTCTCGAAGCAGCCTAAAGTGTTTTCATCCGCCTTTGACAGGGTCCATGCTTCTGCACCGTAAAGCAGGACTGGGATGATGAGGGTCTTATACATGGACACTTTAGTTGCTCGAGAGAGGGCTTTGCTACTCAATTGCCTTCTTAGCCCAAAGAATTAGCGATTAGCAAGAGTTATCCTTCGTTTGATTTCAGCGCTGGTGTCATTGTCTGAATTGATAGCGGCACTCAGGTAGACAAAGTCCCTAACTACCTCAAAGTTATAGCTGTCGATGGTGATGTTTTGTCCAAGACGTCGGTGTTGGGTGTCTTTTCTTGATGACAGCATATACTTGGTTTTGTCCTCATTGACTGCGAGGGCATCATTTGCCCTCATTGACTGCGACAGCAATCTCCATCTCTCAACGAGATTGCTGTCAGGAGCAATGCTGGGTTCCAGTCCAGGCCGCATAGGCCTATTCAAAGCAATGGCATATGCAGAGCTGAACTAGCTTTAGAGAAGGTGCTAATGCTAATCGGACTTATGTACGACAGCCGTAAACATCTAGCACCCATAAGTTTCACCTGCACACCGAGGGCATCGCAATGGCAAACAACAGGTAGGGTATCGTCAGCACATGTCTCGCTTCTCGATCGTAGGAAAATAAAGGGACGCACCTCCTTTAAAAGGATGAATCTGAGAAAGATATTTGGGGCGCTCAGAGCCAGAGGCCATTGTCTGGTAGGGCGACATGCCAGACGACTTGGTGCTCCCTTATCGATTTCTGTAGAGGCGAGGAGGAGGAAAGGACAATGCTTTGATACTATCCCACCCTGTCGGTCTTGAAAAGAAAAACTCTAGGTGAATACTTCTTCGAAGAACTAAAACACTTAGCAGGACTTTACTTAAAGAGGATAATGAGCTTTATCTCCGGGTCAAATTGGCTAGATGCCTAATTGGTGAACCATACATCCCAGCTCAATCGTAAAACACCTACAGTAAACGCGAAATACTTCCATCATCCTTTGATTAAAGTGTGTCCCTGCCTAGCGGGGACAGTCACCTAACCTAAACCAACCCAAAAATGGACGGGCAGACATGGCTCAAACAGTTCCGCCTCGATCATACCGCTTAAAAGCCTTAAGGATCGACGGCAATTATTTCTCTGCGTTAACAACTATGCACGAAACTGAATTTACCCCTAAGTAGGGTCTAAGCAAAGTTTGGAAAAAAAAATTACAACTCTTAATGTACTCCATTATGGCCTCATACGATTGAAGCACCTTTTTATAACGTTTTTAGATACCTAGCTAAATTTTTGATGTTGGAAAATTGCAATGCTCTCTTCTTATTTGGATTTAACTAAATTGCTGGATAAAATATGCTGTCTCAACTTTGGCCTTATCGTCGTGATCCACACCCTATTTACTTCTTTTAATTGCCTATAGCCTTTTTACAGGTCTACAAGTCAGCAAGGCGCCCTTACTAGTAACACTGTATTGTAAACAAACTCAGTTTTCAACTAAATTTCTTTTCGATAAGAACTTCCAAAGTGCAATTATGAATAATGCACTTTGAATTCAATGCACGTTGAATAGGTCACAGTCTTCTATTATTTAGCTCAGAGGCTGATATAGATACGATTCAGTAGACCCTGAGCTACTTGAAATTGTATTCCACTAAGGGCTGGTTTTTCGGTGCCGAGTTAAGCCCAGCTTAAATTCAGATTCTGAAATTAACCCAGCGAGCAGTTTTTCAGAGCAGAGTTAACTCCGTAAACAAAGTTATCAAAATCTTCGACTCTCGAAACTATTGTCTCTCTCAACTCTCCCTTCACAAAGAAAAACACAGAAATAAAAGTTCGACTTATTCCCAGATGTAATTTTTCACAAAAACACGCAAATCAACTGTCATTACACACAGAAAAAACACTCAAAGGAGTTCATACTGTTCTCCAGAGTTGATCCGAGATTAACTCACCAAATTTGGCGAGTTAAACCGAGATTAACCCTAGATTCAAGTTCACTGAAAAACTTATTTTTGGGGTTAATCTCAGTTTAACTCTGAAACTCGGATGATCTCGCAATGAAAAACCGACCCTAAGAGTCTATTTGTAAAAAGTGCCAATATTGACGCCTATAGAAGACGCTCGAGACATAAGCTATAAATTGACGTCATCGAGATATCGATTTAGATATCTGTTTCAAAAAGTATTATAAACGGTTGATACTATCGATTAAATTTTGGTTACAGAAGTTGAGGACATGGTGACGTAAAAAAGGGTAATTCGGATATAAAACTCATGAATACACTCAAAATAAAATACTTTTGCCACAAACGATAGTGAAGCTTACAATATTATTTGGAGGCGATAACTTATAACGGTGGTCAAAGGATAGACAGGATACAAGCATCCACAGGTTTTCTAAACCCACCTCTGTCTATCAACTCCTACTCTCACCTCCCGTGGTGAACAACAGGTGCCTAGTACCTCAACTGGAGATTGGGTTCCAACCCCTTTGGAAGGTTGTTTGGGGGTAGCAGACGAGAGAGGGGGGAGGAGTGTTCCCATTAAGGCACTTCTCCTTGCATCCGGACGGCAGCGGAGGAATTCCCCAGATGGAATCAACGGTGGCGTCCATAGTTCCAGTCAGGCCGAACTACTTACTAAACACCTTATATAGGCTACTACGACGTATCCGGCTCTCCGTCCTTAGAGCTAAATAAAGGATCTGGTCCTCCAGGTTGGGGGTCGTGCCGTCGGGGTGAAATCCCGGCCACGTAAAGAAACACAAGCCTCGGATTTGGACGGATTTACTGTTGACGACCAATGAAAACGAGAAAAGGACAACGAGCTCCGGATCTGCACGTGGAAAGTTAGGTCCCTTAACAGACCACGTGCAGCCGAGCAACTAGCGGAGACCCTTAACAACTGCAAGGCAGACATTACTGCCATCCAAGAAATGCGGTGGGACGGGGCGGGCAAAAGAAGGATGAAAAACTGCGACCTCTACTACGGCGACTGCTATCGTCATCAAAGACAGCGCCTATTTGGATGTGGTTTCGTTGTTGGAGGCAGACTTAGACAAAAAGTCTTGAGCTTCAACCCTGTAAGCGAGCTCCTCGCGACGATCCGCATCAAGGCTAAATTCGCCAACATTAGCCTCATATGCGCGCAGGCCCCCATAGAGGAGAAAGATGACGAGACCAAAGATATGTTCTACGAGCTCCTGGACAAAACTTATGAGCAGTGCCCTAGCTACGACATTAAGATTGTCCTAGGCGATTTTAATGCCAAGCTAGGAAGGGAGGGCATCTTTGGTCGTACTGTCGGATTCAGGCTGATCGACTTTGCTGCGGGGCGAGTGCACAGTTCCCGCATCTTAATATCCACAAAGCGACATGGAGATCTCCCGATGAATCAACCGTCAACCAGATTGACCACATTGCGATCGACGCAAGGCACTCCTCCAGTATCATGGGTGTCCGAACTTTCCGAGGGGCCAACATTGACTCGGATCACTACCTTGTTGTAGCCAAGGTACGGCTGCGGATATCCCGACCAGCGCCAAGTAATGGAAATACTGTGAGGAAGTTTGACGTCGGCCGACTACAATCGCAAGAGATCGCAAGGTTCTTCTCCAACCGAGTCTCTCAAAACCTTCTACGAAGTCCTATGCAGCCAGCATCAAGTATTGATAGCCAGTGGCAACATTGCCAAAATGCCATCAGAGACGCCGCCTCTGAAGTGCTGGGTTTCACACGGCCACCACAACGAAACCCCTGGTTTGACGATGAATGCCGGCAAGCACATGCAGCTAAACAGGAAGCATACAAAGCGGCGCTCCACAGAAGGACTAGAGCTGCTCGCGAGCTCTACGAGCAGAGGAGGAGAGAGGAACACCGGCTTCTCCGAAGGAAAAAGAGAGAGCACGAGAAGCGCGTGGTTGAAGAGATAGAGAGATGTTACAACAGGAGTGAGGTTAGAAAGTTTTACCAAAGGATCAAAAGGTCCTGCCAAGGGTATAAACTTCGAACTGAAGCCTGTAAGGACCATCAAGGGAACATCGTTGTAGAATCGCAGTCGGTGCTGAGAATTTGGAAAGACCACTTCTGCAGACTGTATAACGGCGAGGACGAACCAAATACCGCTGTCAGGCAGAACGAACCATTCAACCCGGGCGAAGACGTTACCGACGAAGCATACGAACGATACCGCCCACCCGACCTGGAGGAGGTGAAAATAGCTGTGTCTAAGCTCAAGTGCAACAAAGCAGCCGGAGCAGACGGCCTAGCTGCCGAACTTTTTAAATCCGCTGGCGATGAGCTGGTTAGGAGCATGCACCAGCTCATCTGCAAGATATGGTCGGAAGAAAGCATGCCCGACGAATGGAACCTCAGCATTGTTTGCCCGATCCTGAAGAAAGGAGACCCTCTGAGTTGTGCCAACTACAGGGGCATAAGACTTCTTAACATCGCATACAAGATCTTTTCTGCTGTACTGAGTGAACGCCTGAAGCCGTTTGTGAACAATCTGATAGGCACATATCAGTGTGGCTTTAGGCCAGGAAAGTCCACCATCGATCAAATATTCACACTGCGGCAGATCTTGGAGAAAACCCAGGAATTCCAAATCAATACACACCACCTCTTCATCGATTTCAAGGCCGCGTATGACAGCATCTATAGAGACGAGCTATATAGCGCAAAGTCTAGTTTTGGCATCCCTGCCAAACTCGTCAGTCTGTGCAGGATGACGATGGAAAACTCACGCTGTTCCGCCAAGGTCGGCAAAGACCTCACCGACCCCTTTGATGTCAAAAAAGGATTAAGACAAGGCGACGCGCTGTCATGCGACTTCTTTTACACCATACTTGAGAGAATTGTGCAGAACGCTCGCGCCAACACCAGAGATACAATCTTTCAAAAGTCCGTTCAACTACTCGCATATGCAGACGTCATTGACATAATCGGTAGAACAAAGCGTGATGTCGTGAAGCCTTCGTGAGTATTGGGACGCGAGCGGCAAATATGGGTCAACGAGGGCAAAGCCAAGTATATGCTGCCATCAAGAAAAGACACACAGCGACGTCTTGGACAAAACATCACCATCGACAGCTATAACTTTGAGGTAGTTAAGGACTTTTTCTACCTCGGTTCCGCTATCTATACAGACAATGACACCAGCGCTGAGATCAAACGAAGGATAACTCTTGTCAATCGCTGTTTCTTTGGGCTAAGAAGGCAATTGAGTAGCAAAGCCCTCTCTCGAGCAACTAAAGTGTCCATGTATAAGACCCTCATCATCCCAGTCCTGCTTTACGGTGCAGAAGCATGGACCCTTTCAAAGGCGGATGAAAACACTTTAGGCTGCTTTGAGAGGAAAGTTCTTCGGACGATTTACGGTCCCGTCTGCATAGACGGAGAGTGGAGGAGGAGATATAACATCGAACTGTACGTGCTGTACAGCGATATCGACCTAGTCAAAAGAGTCAAAAAAGAGACGTCTACGATGGCTGGGTCATCTAGAGCGGATGGACACCAACGCCCCGTCCCGGAAAATCTTCGAATCCACACCGCAGGGACGACGCGGTAGAGGAGCACCGAGACTCAGGTGGCGCACGCAAGTGGAAGGGGACCTCAGCCAACTTCGCGTGCGAAACTGGAGACGGCTAGCTAGAGACAGAGCTGGCTGGCGAAGCTTGTTGGCTGAGGCCCAGGTCCACCCCGGACTGTAGCGTCACCTTAAGTAAGTAAGTAAGTAAGATAACTTATAACAAAATAGTTGCTGTAAAACAAAAATAGTTGCTTCAAAGGAGAAAAATGTTTGTCTCATCTTAAGCATCCCAAACACCAAAGTGTTTATCGCCTTCATTTATAGCTCAGCTAAAAAGAATGAATTGTTTGTGGAAAAATTATTTGTGAAGTAGCTCTTTTTTTTTCTTACAAACATTTTATTGTTTGCAGTAACAATTTTACGTTTGGGTTCAAGGAGAATGTATTTATTTTTAATAATTCAAGTGCTTATGGGAGACTTCTTCTTCTCTCAATAACATTACTTTGTTTGGGAGAAGAAAGAAAATTGTTGCTGATAAGCATTTAAAAAAATCAATATAAATTTCTTCGCAAATAGTTAATGGTTTTATAAATATTATTATTATTATATATATTATTATGCAAACATTTATATTGCAAGATAAATACACTGGTATTGACCGCTATTTGTCGTAAAAAATACGTTTTTTTTTTTCAGTATAGTAATGACGAATTTTTGCAATTTTAGTCGCAAATTTTTAATCAAATTATCTTATATTACTGCAATAATAATAAACTGAATGCGACTTGATAATTAATTTAAACTTTTTCCTTTTTTTCCAGGTTAAGATTGAGCCTACATTTTGAGAAACTTTGAGATCCCATGGGAGCAAATTGAGATCCCATGGAAACTAAGGTAGGTGTAAGTTTTTTTTTATTTTTAAAGGTTTTTTTTTGTAAATACCAGTGAGTAGGTGCAGCAATGCGTGTAATATAGCTTGGGCGCGTCTAAAATGGACCGCGGTGTATTCTATTCTTAATCTCCCTTCTATTCCTTTTCATTCTTCCCATCGCTGTTTTTATACCTTTCCCAGAGTATATTAAGTTAAATGTATAGTTTGTAACGCAGTGAAAAAATCACCGTAGACAGGAGAATCGATTAAGCCACGTCCGCCCGTCCGAAGGTAAACAACTTTTAGTGAGCTTGAAGTCCAGTTCTTCAGATCAAGTTGAATCTGCCCACAAACACGCCCACTACAGTATGTGCGACAACCTCTTATTTTTAAACATACTTTTTTTAAATTTCAGCTATGTTATATTGGTGCTCAAATTGGAGCAAATTTGGCCTCACCTCGATCCAGGTCGATAGGTCTTCACGCAAAAGGACTAGGTCTATTTTCAAACGACTTCTGTAGAAGCTGCCTAGATGAGGAAGAGGAAGAAAGTGTACAACACTTTCTCTGTTGCTGGCACCCGCGTCGTACAGGAAATTCATACTAGGCTCCTACTTCTACGACTACCTAGGCGACCTTAGTGAAACACCGGTCAAAAAGCTACTAAAATTCATCGAAAGGACTAGCTGGCTGTAATAGAATTCACGCCAACCTACTCCTTTGGTCATATGCCCACGTGGGCCTACTTTTTGGCCTAAGTGCATTTAATAAGCAACTTTCCTACCTACCTACCTACTTACATTGATGCTTGCACACTAATTTTTTTATGTGACATTGCTTTGTAATTGTCTTCGAGGTAGCAGAAAAAGTTTGGCCTTTGCATTGACCACGCCCACTTTTTATAGAATTTTCATTTAAAATTACTGTTTTTGAAATTTGACAAAAGCTTGCATTACAAAAGTTATAGATACTCGAATTTTTGTCTTTTTTGCATATAAAGTATATGCTTCCGCCCACTTTTGAGGACGTGGATTTCAGAAAAGAGATTTTTTTAGTTAAAAAAGTGGAGTTTTAGCCCAAAATGTATGCAACCACCTATCATAAAGCATTCAACATTTATATTTTTATAGCCCGCCTACTTTTTGAGGCGGGCCAATTTCTAAGCAAATAAGGGGCTTTTCTTTAATTCTGCGTTTAAGTGCGGGCGTACCCTAAAACTTTATAAAAAAAATTTAGAACGAAGTGTTCTGCATTCAACTTCATATATTTAGAAAAACTTCTTCTTCTTCTAACTTAAGTTTGTATTTTTTTTTTCTTTGTGAAAACTGTTACTTAAAAATTAGGTAGAGATTACAGAATAACTTTTCTGTAAAAATTGAGTAGGAATATCACTTTTCGCCTGGAATAACTTTTTATTGCTACTTTTAAAAATTGTCAATCGGTAACGCTGGCTTGGAAGGCCGGCTGGGTCGTTGGGATGTTCTTGGGAAAAGTTTTGAGCAACTCAGGCGCTATATCTTCGGAACCTCTCATAAAATATTGAGAAGGAGGGTAGGTATGTGGTTGTCTCGTACACTTGCGATCTGATGTCCTCAACTATTGTTCGTGCAGCTGTCTCGACTATGCGTCTTCTTCTTTCTTTCTCAGACAAGTTCTTTTTCTGGTACCAAGCATCAGAAGATAAGAATTTTATAACATGTTTTCTTGAGACGCAAATTGGGAGGTTTCATTTCAGGTTGGTGATGCAGATGTCCTCACCACATTTCTTAATGAGATGGGATTTGACAATCGTCCATGAAATAACTTCTTTGCCTTTTCAGTCATTAACTGGTCAGCTGTTAACTGGCATTAGGTATTCCTCATGATTTTCTAGATACTTATCAATAATTGGTTTCATATAATTCTCAATACAATCAGATGGTCGATCTCGGTTGATAAGACTGAGCTTAAGACTAGACCAAGTTAAAGTCTAGACTAGACTAAAGTAAAGACTAGACCAAGTTAAAAAAAAAGACCAAAAAAAAAGACCAAGACCACTCGACCTAAAACTTTTCATTCAATTTTTCACTACGCTTTCACTGGGTCAATAGTTTGTTTTAAAAGTTTACGATTGCATGTTGTTAATCACTTTTATTACTTTTGTCACTTACTTTAATCACTTTTATTAAAACCCACTTGTGTAGTGTTTTCATGAGGCTAGGGGCTATAGAAACGCTTCAGGGCTGTTTCGAATTCTGCAGCCGCTCTTAAGGATGCACCCAACAAGCTTAGCTTAAACATCCGGATATTGTTTTTTTTTTTAACATAATCTATATTCAAAGCATAACATGGCAGTTGAGCTATACCAACAGAGCTTTTATAAAATCTACGTTAAAGCCACTCCACTACCTAGATAATTTTCTGATGCAAAACTAAAAGATGTAAGCGTTTTCGTTTTCATTTATTGCCGTCTACACCTACGAAATAATATGTAGGTATACTTGTTCCTGCAGATTATGCAAAGTCCTGAATTCCGATACCTTCCATCCAACACACATTATCCCCCTCCCCGAAGCGAGTAATGTCTTGCGTTAAAAACTCTTCGGATTATAATTAAACGTTTTTCAGCAGAAAATCCTCTCATCCGACATCTTAATTGTAAGATATTATCTATACAATAACCTTTGGAGACTTATCTCCTTGGCTCCTTGCCAACTACTTTCAAAGTTTTCCGCCGCGCCAATGACAGGAACAACGCGAAAATGTGCTACTTTGAGCGTATTCCCTCTGCATTCCATCCAAAGCGACATGATGGTGGTGGTGTGTTTTATCCTTTTATCGTTATTACAGACTTGTTTTTTTTTTTTAATTCTTTCGCTATTGTACAGGAAGTATATTTCATGCAATATCTTTATCAAAAACTATCATCATACAAGGAGTCGGGTTGTTAAAGAGAAGGATAAATTAATGGAAAGTGTGTGGGGATTATTTGTGAATATCCCGATTGAAAGTGCTTGTGGAGACTTGTGAAAATTGTGTCTCCTGTGTTAAAATAAAATATATAATTTAAACGGAAGTTTTACGCTAAAGTCGGCGGGAAACATGACGGAAAGTGCAATTTTTAATTTTTATGCTTTTTAGTTCTTGCACACTGATTAGGCGGATGAGCAGAGAAAACAGGAAGGCGAGTATTGATGAAATATTTTAGTGCTCATGTGTTTATACCTCATTCTATAGGATAGGAGGTATATTAAGGTGGTCACATAGTTTGTAGCACGGTGAAATAATAATGGTAGGCCCCCAAGACCTTAAGGGCATATGATCGAGACCGAATTCTGAATCGAATGAGCCATGTCCGTCCGTCCGTCCGTCTGTATGTCACATGTTTTTAGGCCTTAAATTTTGAGCTAAGGTGCTGAATCTTCGTACGTGAGGTGTCATGCGAACCAGTACAAGCGTAAAAATTTTTGAAATCCGCCCAAAGACACGCCCACAATCGGTCTAAATGTGCAACTACCTCCAGAGTTTTCAAAACTGTAAGACGTTCTAAAAGGCTAAAATTTGACATTTAGCATCTTCTGATGTATGTAAGATACAAAAAAGACAAATTTAATTGGTAAACCTCCTCTAGTGGGCGTGGCTTCTATTTTAAGGGTAAAATGCAGTTTACTCAATAGTTTTGCTTGAAATTGAAAAAAATTTGCTAAATATTTTATGTAGAAAACGCTTAGTTTCACATTTTGTTCATACAAGACTTTGGGCCACGCCAACCTTTGGAGGCAAAATTGAAGAAAAACCTAAAATTTTCCAGAAAAACTTAATTTCGACTGGCCTTGAGCCTAATTTAGGAAAGCCTGAAACAAAAAAAGTAGCAGGTTAGGTAAACTAGACTTCAGTCCAGATTTCGTTCATATAAAGTTTTTAGCCACGCCCCCTTTTAGGGGTTGATTTTTCAAAAATATTGAATTTGAACCAAAAAACTGCATTTTTACGTACATTTAAGAGTTACTTGGAAATATCTGTGGAAATGTCTTATAATTAATAGTTTGTAATTAGGGGCGGTTGTCACCACGCCTCTTTTCGAAGTTTGCATTTCTTTATAAAATGTCAAAAAATAACTATCCCATCATTTGGACTCGCGTTTTACAATGTGGGATAGGATGGGGTATTCAACGGTCCGAAATTTACGGACTGTAACTTCTGCGTACACACTGTAGCACTAACTCACTGGTTGTTTGATGGCTTTGTTTTGAAGCTCTTTAAAAGAATATAATATAATAATGTCTTCAAAAAATAGAGCTAAGGCTGGCAAATAGTTTTAAAAGAAAGTTAAGTAAAATTTTTTTGAAAAATACAACAAAAAGTTTGCTCTTAAGATGGAAAAAATACGTGCTCTAAACTTTAGGAGTACTATACAGGAAACTGAGGTAACTTGAACTAACAGGCACCTACCTAAAGCTCCTTAAGAGCACTTAGAGAGGTCGCATTCGCCTGACCTTTCACAACCATATATTCGCATGCTCTGTGCGTTACAGGTGTTCTTACTCACATGCGGAATGGACCTACGATTTCGAACGGCGAATGGAGAGGTCCCTTATTAGTCCAGTGTTATTCGACAAAAAAGGCAAAACTATATTTACCTCATGGGATGGTGTATAAAAAGTGTCCTTATATTCATGTGAAGATTTGAGTATTAATTTGTCGCGATCGGGCCAAAATTCAGAGAGTTTGCCAAATAAAATACTTTTTTATTTATTTTAACTGAAGTAATAACCCGATACACCCTTTGTAAAATTTATTCTCCTGGTAAGAGCTGTTTCAAAATATTTTCAAATTATATAAATGACGTCGCTCTCATTTCGGCATCTTGCACGAATGGCCCGCCTATTTCAAACATTATTTGCTTAAGAGCGACCACGTCATTATCCGCTTCATGTGCCCCCACTGGCGCTCTTCCAAAGCAACGAGTGTAAACAGCTCTGAGCGAGTATCCCTTATTTTTACCCGCATCCAATCTTCTAAAAACGTCTAACGAATCAATGCATTTGATATCTTCGAGAAATTCCTGAGCCAAAAGTTTAAATTATAGTTTGTATAACAGTTAATGTTTTTTATTATTTTTTAACTTACCATGGAAATCCTACGAAATGCACTTTTCAAAATAGGAAAATCAAATTGATTTCCATTGTGTGCAACCAAGCAAACTGGCTTTTTTAGATGTTTCAAAAATGATGTAATTGCTGTCCCTGCATTTGTGTCAAAATATGATTCACCATCTAGTATAGACATATTAAGTGCTAAAAGTAAGGTTTATTAATGGTAGTTTTCACTTAGACCCAATACCATAGATAAGATACTAATTAATACCAACCAGAGATGCGTTCAGCTACCGGCTCAATCGGCACCCTTGGCGTAAACGCAAGGGCGAGTTTGTGGGTAATTCGTGGCGAAATCTTATTGCGCACACTTTGCGCCGAAAAAGCGTGAATTGCTATTTCAGTGATGTCTACATCTTCGGGGTGATCTGGTCGCGGTAGTCCAGTTGTCTCTAGATCGAACACTGCAAACGTTTCTATTTGAGTTTCTGAAGACATTCTGGTAGGTATGTTGACTGAATCTCGGCGTAAACGTTTCTACTTAACGAACCTTAAGCACTGAACTACCAGCCGATACCTTACTCTTCTAATTCAGCGCCATCAGAAATGTTTGTCTGTTATCGCGTTCCTAGTTCTACTACGTCATTAATAGATTGCTGGAAATCATAATGTGGTCAGCTGGTTTTAAAGATAACGCAAGCTTTTCCATTTCACAAGATGTTGGCGTCATTCATATAAGCTGATTGCGCTGCGCAGTACAATTATTGGGGACTGACGCTGTTTTCAGTTATCTTGAGAACAAATTAGGCTGTTTAGCTACGCGGTGCTTGTCTTATCTATACGTTGTGGTTGTGCATTGTTGTAATTTTCCCAGGAATATAAAAAAAGACCGTCAAGTATGAAGACATACGCGGAGCAGTCCGTCGGCTTTTGTTGGAGGTTATAGTCATCTATATTGCGCAGTTTGTGTATTATTCTATTTATTTATTAAAATTATTTCTGGATGTATTTTAAAGTCTGTACTATGCTTTTTTCGTAGTGCTGTCTACTGTTCTTATATTGGGTGATTTTATATTAGGTTTCGTTACTCTAAAAATTGGCTGGCAAAAAGCTTTACCGTTTCGAAAATAGAGGGAAGGACAGACTCTTTCTTGGCCTTTTTTAGGATTTTTATAATTTAAAACCCATAAAACAGCAATTTTGATTATTTTGAATTACCGTTAAACATTTTGATCAATTTAGCAACCACCTGTGCTAGCATTTGCCACTTTTCTCAAATTCTGCGGACATAGATTTCTGAGAAAACGGTAAAAATATGCTGTTTTTTTATTTCGCTTGTTTGAGTGGGCTTAAAAACTTAGGGTCGAAAACGGCAATTTTGAAACGTTTTTGATGCAGTTTGCTTGCCTTTTAAACATTACATACTTCAGCCAAATTTGAACAAGGTGGTCATAACCGTTAAGGAACTAGAAATCTTTAAAAAAATAGCTTTCGAAAATGTTTTTACGTTTTTCAGTTAAATCTTCGAAGTTTTTCAATATTCGAAGTCTGCTATAGTTTTGTATAAAATTTAAGAAGATGGACTATGCCCGGTGTTAATTTAAAAATTATACCTAATACCGTTTGGGAGATAGAGGGGGAGACATGCGCTCTTTTGATCTTTTTTATAACTTTTTAAATTTCAAATCCATATAATATAATAACATCCATATAATAACAAATATTTTGAAGTTTTTTCCAGTTCCCGTTAGACTTTCTTCCAATAGCACAACCACCAGCACTAGCCTTGGATGTTTTTTTTTAAGTTTATGGCCACCGGCTTATGCGCTAACGGTGAAACAAGCTCCTTTTTTTATTTCGTTTTTTAAATAGGCTTCTAAAAACTTATATTAAAAACGGCAATTTAAAAAAATTTTAACGCAGCTCTCCTCCTTTTTGTAAGTTTTGTACTTTAACCGAATCTGAAAATGATCGCTTATACCGTTAAGCTACTAAAAGACTTAAAAAAAATTGTTGTTAAAAGTGCTTTTCTGTTTTTCAGTTAAATCTCAGAAGATTTTGAAATTTCGAAATCCGCAATAATTTTCCTTAAAATTTTGAATTATATTTAAAACGTGTGATTTTTTTCATAGAATTCCACCAAACAGCATCGGAGATAAGGGGGGGGACACACGTTTTTTTCATGCATTTTAGCGATTTTTTTTCGAAAATGCGTCAAAACTGCAGTACTCAAACTGTTTTGGAATATGACCTAATCACTTGGTTTATTTTGAGTTGCTTTTTACGTGTGTTCAATATTTTGAGCGATAAGCTGTTCAAAAGTTATGGCCTCCAATACTTTGAAAAACGTCATGCATTTTCGACTCTTCATTTCTCAAAAATGTTTTGATATTTTCGAAAAGTTTTATTTTTTAATTAAAGCTTAGTATTTCTTAAACCTAAGTTTCGTTTTTCTAGTTATTGCCTACTAAACTTCTTGAAAAAAAAGCACTAAAAAACATTAAGTCCATTTTTACATGAAATTTCAAGCTGTAATTAAACCGTTATTTGTGCTTTTAAATTAGGAGGCAAGGACTGTATGAAGAGCATTATGGCATGGCGTATTCCTCGATGGAAAAAGTCTAGTACTCAATTCGTGTAGGAAAAGGAAAATTCCTACATCCTTATCCTCGCATCTCCAACCACCTATAGTTACATAAAAAATTCAAAAATTCAAGGCGGAAACTCTAGAGCTCCTCATGCATCACCTTTTTTATAGTTTCTGAACACATTGTCACAGCTGAGCATTGAATTAGGTGTGGTGCCAAGGGCAACATTGGTTGTGGTTGTAATCACCACACGCACGTTACGCAGACGTTGGCTTGCTATTAAAACATCCAGGTATTGAAATGTTCCTTGCCTAGTGCCTGTCTGCCAAACATAAGGAAGACCCTAGCTACTGCCTTGAATAACCATTGCACAATCCGGGGCTTCAAATCACTCTAGCATCCAAGATTTCTGCATGGGCTGGGTGTGGAGCAATCAATTTAAACCTTCTAACTACATTACAACAGAATTTCTTATTGAGAATAAGACCTAGATATCTGAAGAAGCTGAAAATCTGTTAAGATCCTTGAATTTAGAGTGAGAGTAAAGCTGGAAATTTAATTTTATACATTTTTGTGAACAGTCAGTCCTTGTTCAGTCCTTAATGGATACAGTTTACAAATGTCTGCGAGCTTGCTTATATCATATTCTTCAAGGCTATACCTGTACAGACACCAACCTGATTATAAGAGCGCGCAGCTCAACTAAGATGAGTCGGCCTTTTAGTATTTGTCGATCTAGTAGTAAAAATGTACATAAACTTTCGAATTAAGCATCAGTAAGAGTGCAGCTTCTGCAATATCAAGCAAGGAAACCAATGTAAGCTTGATCTCAACAGCTTCTGGGGGTAAACCCTGCCTTCGAAATTATGACTGCTGACTCGCCTATTGCGAACTATGGCACCTCGACCTGAAAAGCTTCTTTTGCACTGGCAAAATGAATACTTCTTTCGCACTACGACATCAACAGCGGTATAAAAAAAAAGTCTGACAATTGCTCAAACTTAGGCGACCCCTGGTTTGAGCAATCATCCAGGGGCCTATACATACAGCTTAGAAAATGTTGCCCCTTTCGAAACAGAAAAATTTCGATAGCGATCAAGTGAAATTTACTCCCGCCCTACCTTATACCACCGATGACCTTAAATTAAGCCTAGCTACGGCCTGTTTGAAGTGTGACTTTTTTACCACCTGTTTTTTTTTATTATATTTTCAAGTAAAACCAATGGCGTGGGCGTCTCTCTTACCTAATAAAGACGCAGAAGTCGAGATTTAAAAAAAAAAAACAAGGGTTTTGCACAAGAATAAAATGAAAATATGATAAAACATGTTAAAGGCCTTTTTTGTTTTTTCATATTATTAAAAGTTTTGAACACCCTGCATTACCTTCAAAAACGCTAATAACGACACAATTTTACCATTTGACAAAGTTTTTTTGAGAAAACTGCATTGCAAGGATACATTAAAAAGAAATAACAGAATAGGTCAACTAGTATGAAAAGTTTTGATCAAAACTTTTTTAGCAATATTTTTTAATTTAAGCTTTAGCTAAAAAAATGTACAGATTTTAATTTTCAGTCCACGCCCATTTTTAAGGATGTGGCCAATATAAATAATTGCCATAAGATATAGGTACGAATTCAGACCAAAAAACTTTTAAATTTGTTGGGTCGATTTTTTAGAAGTTCGAAACAGGCGAACTCTTGCGCTAATCACTTGTTTTTTACTAAAGCCTCAACCATAATAGACTTAAGTGGGAATAACCTAATGTCAAAATACATCGAAAATTCCACTCAAGTTCTGCCAAATGCTCACGGTGCCCATAATAGACTTCAGAAAACGTTTCGGAAATCGTATGAATTTTGTGTACATCTAGCCAGCTGTCAAATTTCCGTTCTGAGCCTCTCACTTGAGTGAGACTAAACTTAAGAGAGCAAAAGTTAACGAAATTGAGCAAACGATAATAGCCGTTTACTCAATTTCGTTTACTTTTCCTTGGTTAACGCAACTTTTCCCATTACACGTAATTCGTGGCATACGAATTGCGTGTAATGGGACATTTCGGAAAGCCGGCTTAAGTCCATCTAAGCCTATTATGGTTAGGCCTTAAGAGCTGGCGACATTTTTTCATGATAATCATGAACAAAATTTGGCTATTGACAAAAATTTTTAATTGTGAACAAAATTTGAAAATTTGAATACAGTGAAATAATCATCGAAGACCCCAAAGTGTTAAAATTGGTTTAATCTGCCTACGGCCAAGCCCATTACTGGCTTCAATGTGAGTCAACCTATATCTTACATTTTCTTTCAAATTATACAGGCGTAGGAAATCAAATTTTGGTACAAAGGTTTCTGGCCAGAAACCTTTAACCTTAGCAAAAATTGGACCGCCCGCACCATCGACCATGCCCGCTTTTAAAATATTAGATTTTTCAAAACCCGATTTCTCGGTAAGTTCACTTTTACAGACTCTAAAACAAGGCTTTTGGAAGCGTTGGCACGCTGAATATCTAACATCCTTGCAGCAGCGAGCTAAGTGGCACCGGGAAAGGCTACCCCTCAAGGTTGACGATGTTGTTCTAGTCAGAGATTCCAGCCTACCACCAACCAAGTGGATACTTGCTCGCATCAAGTGCCTTCATCCGGGAAGAGACAATCGCAATCGCGTTGCAACAATAGTAACTCAGACAGGAGAATATATTCGGCCAATCATCAAACTTGTTCCTCTACCAATTACAGGAAGACCGGAGTCTTCCAGAGGGGGCCTTGGGAACTCGTGCACATCATTATAACCATTTATTAGTTTTTTTTTTATCATTTATTTGAGTTCAATCGTTACATATCACACAAAACTAATTTGCTATGATTTCATAGTTAATTTCATTGCTAACGTACCAAACATGTGTCTACACACCCTATTTATATTTGGTCTAAATTATCTATTTCTATTCTCAGTGACATTCTACATACAAACTGTAATTCTTATGCCTCCTGCTTTCTTATCATATTCGTAGAATGCAATTCACTGCTTGCATGCTAGAGTTCGCCCTCTTTGGCTACTGATCGTCACACAGAAAGGTTGTATTATTCCTACAATAAAATCTTTATACATTCTTATAACGTGGTAAGAAAATGTTTCTGGTCAATATAAGGCCAGAAACCTTAGCAAAAATTGGACCGCCCGCACCATCGACCACGCCCGCTTTTAACATATTAGATTTTTTAAGACCCGATTTCTCGGTAAGTTCACTCCAAATGGAAATAAAATGATGTGACAAATATTAAAGATATTACTATGTATTTGCTAAGTTTGTTACATACAAAGTTTTGAACTCCGCCCACTTTTAGGGGCTTTAAAAAAAAATAAACATTTTTTCCCAAATAATTTTCGATTTTAATGTATTTTCTCATGGTTCTTACGAAATCATAATTAATTGATTTTAATTTTTAGCTTACCCCCGTTTTTGGGGGCGCGGTCAATAAAATACAATTTTTTTATGAATTCGGGCCAAAAAAGTTAGATTTGGTGTTACATGGTATATAGGTTCGGGTGTAAGTATAAAAGTTTGTTACAGACAAACTCTTGCACTTACCTACTCACTTGTGTTTTTTTTTTGTCGAAGGTTGCTTTTGCCGATGGATCGCTTAGACGCAATTACTCGTTACTTTAATTTAAATACGGCTTCAGTGATGAAGAGTTTAGATGTTCGGCACTTACCACATCGGCCCGAGAAACTCGCTTCTTTTTGCGTGTTTGTTGGGCAAAAGAGGAGGTAATGCCCGTTGTAAGGGACTGGTTTGTTTTAGTTGTTGAGACTTCCACCGGCGACCTTTCCCATTTCACAGACACCGCCGAAGGGTCGATCGGAGTGCTTGCGCCTTCAGCTAGTAAAGCTTCTTGGCGCCGTCAATCGGTCAGCGTCTTCCTTTTCCTCTTCTGCTGTCCCTAAGTCAGGCGCGACGCAGGGCCCGCCTCTTTCGGAGACCGTTCAACCATAAAAGTATACCAAGTCTTACCGTCAAAGATCCGCAAGAGTAGCAAAGGCAAAGTAGGAAACAAAGAAATCTCAGATATTTTTATGGATTTATCTCAGGGTATCAACGGTTTCATGGCAATTAACCAAGCGTCAGTCCCAGGAAAATGACTTCCAGGATGACTTCCCACCCAAAAAGGCGACGATAGTGTTTTAAGCCCTGTGCAAGCCGATGACCTAATGGCACCAAAAACTAAAACAATTCTTACTCAATTTTTGCCGGTGCTCGTAGAAAAGAAGGCATTGCTTTTTCTATCTGTGGCGTGTGCTTGACGCTTGCACCAATGAACCATCGTATTCTTTACATTCAGAAGACGATGAGATCTAATCCTAGAATATTCGTGCCAATTTTTGTTTTTTTTTTTTTTTTCTGAAAAATGTGCGCTTCCTGCTTCCGTATGTTTTAGTTGACGTTATTTTGCTAGAGTCGATGCAAACGACTTATGTGTGTTGTACGCTGTGGTTGCCCAAAAGCTGGAATTGAGTCTGCTAACAAAACTAAATAAATAAAAATTGTTTGTTTCCCCCTTTAATACCTGCAAGACCATAAGTATTCATCGCAGCTAAAAAGTGAACACAACCTTTTTTGTAGAGAATTTAAAAATTTACAACCTATTATGTAAATTACTTAAGTAGTTGACAATTTGTACGAGCCATAGTTTTCGAGATCTATATGCAAAAAGCTTAAAAAGGGACCTTAAAATCTGCGCACACCCGTTAACGCTGTCCCCGCAGCTCATGTCTTGCGTCTATTGAGCGGCATATGTGATGACAATGAGTATATCAATATCTCAGTATCTAAGTATCAGTTCTACTTTCGAGTTTTTTTTTTCGAATCCTGCATTTTAAGCTTACCTCCGTTTAAAAAATTGCATCGTCCATAAAAGTTGACGGAGGCACTCGCGAATGGAAGGATGGAATAAAAATTTATAAAACTTATACGTAACAACGTTAACTTTAATTTAAAACTCTTGCTTAGGTCAGATAAAGGAACAATTAATTTTTTACCGAAACTGATTGCAGTTGCTGAGAACAGGTATTCCCAAGGACGCACTGCCACTGCAATTAAAAGAACAAAGTCATATCATAATGTAAGTTCACGGTTCACCATCGATTCTCCTACAATGGATTTTATTGTCAAAACAAACGAATGCATATCTAATGGACTTTCTCTGTTCAATCCTATCGTATGGCCAATCTACATTGTCCTTTGAAAAGAACAATTTCTACGTAATGTCTGACTGTAACACCAGTAGGTATACAAAAAAGGTTTTTATATTTATTTTATCAAAATGCTTTGGATGGATACGTTTTGTTTCTATTGCTCGGTTCGATTGGGCGTTATTGTCTCAGCAACATTTTCTTTCGTAAGTTTTAATGCAACCGCTAAGTTCTCTAAACAAATGTAATATAATTCTAATATGTTTTTTTTTAAGTTGCATGCACTTATTTTTATTTTACTACTTGTCATCTATGGCTCGCCAATGCTCAAGTCAACAAAACTGTTCTTAGAACGAGATGAACAACATACCCAGGATCCCTTTCTTAAAAAAATCCTCGATAATCTTTCCGAGCGTATGTAAAAATAAGTCTTCGCCGATTTCCTTTTTGTATCTTCACGTATTTTTTAGGACCACAAAACTTCATTATAACTTTTTATATTTTGTTGAGTACTCAGATGGTAGCTTCTGTTTTAGCTGTTTACGGATCCTTAAAGGTTTGATTTATTTTAGGCTTTTTGCATTAAAATTAAAACTTATCACATAATGCGTTGCAGCTACATAAGACCTACCTGCTTCCATTCATGGTTATAGAATTCGTAATTTTTGTTGGTGCCTTAACGCAACACGTAATCACGATGGTTCTTTTGAAGAAAGTCGTCAATTTGGGAATCCTCATAGCACTGACCCTTGCAGGGGGATTTTACATTCGTAAGGATTGTCCCCAAGCTGTATTACTTCTACATGTCATCCAATAAGCGTTTTTCATTTTAATAGTTTTCATTGGCTATAGCTGGGCCGGAGCAGTGGCCATGTTTCAAATAATCGTTCTTATAAACTCGCAAAAGTACAAAGCTTTGTATGGGGAGGACCCAATGTCTCCACGAACTTCAAGAGTAAGAAATGACGTAATTCTTGGACAGGGAACTATTGAAAATGTGAAAATATTCCTGACACCAAACAACAATGACATAAATGCCATAAAAAGGAAGCGGCTAATCGAAGAACAACAAAAGCAGCGGTGCGGTCGAGGCATAATCTCAGTTAGGCCTGTGCACCAAGTGGATAAGAATGAGGACGTTGAAGCTTTAAACTTTAACAACTGGCATTGGAACGAGTTGGTCGGTGCTAAGAGGGGATTTAAATAAATAATTTTTTATGCAGATTGCACAAGTTAAATGTTGTGGTTTTGTGAAATTGTTCCTTAGCTTATACTCTGGAGTTTTCTGAGTGCTAGAGGGCTTATGCGCGTATCAGAATTTTACTTTAAGGAAGCAGACATTAAAAACTTCCCAAAAAGAAGTAATCACATCGTCAGCTAAAATCGTGTTACTGAAGCAGTTTTGTCTATAGCAAAACTACCTGCGGCAATGAGTGGTCAATAAAGGCATGTTTAACTAATCAGGGTTAGATTGATCATGAGAGATTTTCTGAGGCTTTGGCACTGCCACTGGTGCCTTGCCTGATGAAATCCTAAAGCCTTCCTTTCACTTCAGTCCAGCACTTGCTTTCCAGGCAGTCAGGAAAACAAGTATTTTCTCTGGAGGGATATCGAATAGGTTTGTGAATTTAATTATTTTGTCGCCCAGGATTTTCTTTTGAGACGAAGGAAAGGCGGGCGGAGAGGATTAATCAGTGTCTAAAGTGTAGACAAAGTGTCCATGTAGTGCCCCATGTAGAGAGGCACATATCCAAGGTTTGAGGTTTTCTGATCCATGGATGCAGAACCGAAAGACATTGAGCTACTCATCGGTAGGATTAATAAAAGGGGCTCTTAACACTCCAATGGCCTCAATTTCTATGTTTGGTTGGGTCCTATCTGCGCTTGTAATAATTTTAACAATAGGGCAACAGATGCATGCAACCGTGGTAACCTCTTGTGTGTGTGTCAGTATATGTGCAGTGAAGATGAAGGGCTTAAAAAGTTTTTGGGTGTCCTTACCAGCCTTGGAATTGAGTACTACTTTCTCACAGCTCTTTCAGCAGGAGTGACAAAAATTTCAACCAATTCCTAAAATTAATACGGACCCAGGGACTAAGTAGATGTAGTTTTTTACCATGGAGACCAGGGGACCTTCCAGGTGGAGCGTCAATCATCATCATCATCATTTTCGAATGCCACTTATCCTTTAAAATGGTCGCGGAGCGAGGGTGGCTAAATGATCTTTCCATCGTTCTCGATCCTCCGCTACCAACTCAAGAGGCTCCGGCGCAATCCCCGGGCGGACCTCAGAGAGGTTCTTCACCTGATCCCACCACCTGTTTCGTGGCCTACCACGGAGGCGACGCGCTTGCATCTCGGCTAACATGACCTGTTTAGGAAGTTTATCAGAGGAAATGCGAACAATGTTTCCGAACCATCGAAGCTCCACTCTATCCATTAGAGTAACACCAGCAACGCATCTCAGGAATCTCTCATTTCGGCAGCTTGTACCCGCGATCTAATTCTTTCGGTCATTACCCAAATTTCATGACCATAGATGAGGGTCGGAACGAACACTGAATTAAAAACTGAGATCTTTGCTTTCACTCCAAGCTCAGCTTTCCTGATGACCGGCCGGCGCAGTTCCTTTACTATTGCTCCAGCTTGGCCAATTCTACATTACAACTCAGAATCACTCCTCCCATCTTTCGTGAAAAAGACCCCGAGATACTTAAACTTCTCCACCTGTTTTAATGGAACTCCATTTATGTGCAGGGTACACTGCACAGAAGTTCGGGAAACAACCATCACTTCCGATTTGTTCACGTTTACTTTCATCTCAGCATCACCACAGACGGCTGCAAACCTATCCAGTGCTCGTTGAAGTTCCTCTTTGGATGATGCAAGGATGGCAAAATCATCTGCGAAAAGCAGATAGCTCGTCCTGATGCCAGCAAATTCGAAACATTGCTCGCCAAGACTGCGCTTCACCATCCAGCCCATATATGCTATGAAAAGGAGCGGCGACAGAACACAGCCTTGGCGAAGTCCAACGCGCACATCAAAAGGACGGGATTTGACGCCATTTATCCGTACACAGCTTCTGCAGTTTCCATACAAAGACTGGAAGGCTCTCATAAGAGGTCCACTCAGCGCATAGTCCTGCAAAACTCTCCACAGTGTATCCCGAGGGACTCGGTCATCCGCCTTTTCCAGATCTACGCATAGGCCGGTTTGGCATATTCCCAGGCCTTCTCAAGAATAACCTTCAGAGTAAAAAGTTTGCCTCTGCCAGGCCGAAAGCCCCACTGTTCTTCCCGTAACAAAGGCTCGATCATAGCTCTGGACCGCGTTTCCAACACCTTCGCAAATACTTTTCTCGGAAGACTTAACAAGCCGGGCACAATGTGTGTCTGTCGCTGTGTCTTGCCACATTTTTCACCTAAAATCAGAGACACAGCGAGATACCCATTGTGTCGCTATATACGTGTTCCCGTAAGCTGAACTGCGAGACACAGACACAGATACTCATTCTGTCCCAGCTATAAGAGAGATATGCTTCTATAATTAGCGCAATCTCTCCTTTTTTGAAAATGGGCACTATAACTCCTGTTTGCCAATCACTAGGTGCCTTCCCGCTATCCCAGGTCACCTTAATCTTAGCCATTTAACTTTAACCCATTAAGCCTTAGCTACCGCGCTGTTGTGCTTCTGGTGTTGGCGTTGGAGTTCTGCACAATTCTCTCAAGCATGATGTTAAAGAAACCACATGATAGCGCGTCGCCTTGTCTACACCTTGTTTTGGTGTCAAAAGGGTCTGTGAGGTCTTCACCGACCTTGACGGAACATAGTGAGTTTTACATTGTCATCCTGCACAGACTGGGTTGACACTGACGAGTTTGGCAGGGATGCCAAAGCTAGACATTGCGCTATTGTTGCCCTAGTCTCTATAGATGCTGTAAGCGGCCTAAGATACGCGGCCTTGAAATGGATGAAAAGGTGGTGGGCATCGATTTGGAATTCCTGTGTTTTCTCCAAGATCTACCTTGCGCCTTCACACTCTTTGGGCCGGGTTTTCAGTGCTGAGTTAAGCCCAGCTTAAACTAAGATCTGTAAATCCCGGAAGAAAACGAATCTAGAGTTAACCCAGCGAACTGTTTTTCAGTGCAGAGTTAACTCCGTCAGCTAAGTTGTCAAAATCTTAGACTCTCGAAATTATTGACTCGTCCACCCCTCACTCCACACAGAAAAGCACAGAAAAAGAAATTCGAGTCAATTTTTCACAGAAACACGCAAAGCCAATGCCATTTTACACAGAAAAAACCTTCAAAAAAGTTCATACTGTTCACCAGGTTGATCCGGGATTAACTCAACAAATTTGGCGATTCAAGCCGAGATTAATCCCGGATCTGTATTCACTGAAAAATTCATTTCTGGGATTGATCTCAGTTTAACTCGGAAACTCGGATGATCTCGCACTGAAAAGCTGGCCCTTAGCAGCGGTTCGCTTGTCTCATCCCTTACTGCTCGTGGGAAAGGATTGGTTGTTTCCTTTTTATTTATTTTTTTCAACATTTCGTCGATGTCTTGTTGTCTTCTTAGGGGGATCTTTTTTTTTAATTAAATTGTAAGACCCGAAAAGGCCGCTGTATCTGAGTAAGTCTACGTATAACTGGCCCGTGCCAAGCGCGTTCAAGCGTCCCCACTCCTCCTTATCACTCCTTAGTTGGTTGTGCCTTTGCCCCCACAGACACAGAGTCGTAAATTATAGCTGACTGGGAGGTACCTCTCGTATCTTCTTTAAGTTTTTTGGTTTAATGAGAGGGGCAAATTACAATCTACATTTCTTTAGCAACTCGTCATCTTTAAAAGCACACTAAGATTCGCGAAATTTTGCAAGTTCTTCATCGTCGGATTGTTACTTGTTAGATTGTGCAGAGTAACCTTACGGATCTTAGGAACTTAGAATTTATATTTTCTCCTCCGAGTCTTTTCGCTTAGAGCAGCAGTTTCGCCACCTTTCATAAAGGGCATGGCTCAAGGACACGTGTATAGATTCTAAGCTGCTTTCGTTGCAGCTGTACTACGAACTCAGTTTAGAGTACTCGTCAGTTCGTCACTTTGTGATTTCTCATTAGAAAGACATCACGAAATGTGGAGTCGACCAAATTTAATTCACACGTAAGCCTCTCATTTTCATCCACTTTGCACAATAATAACCTTTTATTAACATGTTCTTTTTTTAACAGACCAGAAGCGAACGTGTGTGCACCAAATATAATTTCACCTTGTGGTGTAATGCAGTCGGCGACGCACGGTGGTGTCACTTTGATTCGGTGACTAACATTGGTCCCTTTGTATCTTTCTGTTTCAAGTTTCTTATTTGCTATTAGAAATATTCTCTTCATAATCATTTTGGTCAACTTCAACAAAGGCTCTTTAACGCGTCCCCGCGTACTGAAGCCCGTAACTCAATGCCCTGATGGCCAGCTTTCATTCTCTCCTTTTTCAAAAAAACTGCCACAATATTCCACTTAACATAACAAGTACGTCGTTCCTTTGCTTTTAATCAACAGTAATACTCCCTCTATGTACACAAAAGACTCTACTTGCATTAACTAAAGTAAGACTGAAAATTAAGAACTAAAGAGGTACCTTTGCTAGGACGACAAATCAAATTTTGCTTGTGTGTTCAATTTTAAGTTAAGTGCCAATTGGTGTGCCCTTGGGGGCAGAATGCTTTCATCGTCATTGCGTCAATGTCTGCTTTACCCTGGATACGAGTAGCTGTTTTTCTACAATAAATTAAGTAAACCTAGACGAATGACTGTCACAGCGTTGCTTTGTTTTCTTTGACCGCCGTAGATGGGTTGATTGCTGCTTCTGCCACGGCAACTGGGAGGACCTTGCTCAGCGATGCATTGGGCGTAGAAAGAAAGCCTCCTTTTGCAACAGCTTCAAGTGGGCTTTCAGTAGCTTGTACCGCCACCGCTTCGCTGGTGTTTTCTGTAAAGATCCATCGCTTCTTATTTAGTAAAAATAGCACCATCAAGGCGGGCAGATGAAGCAGCGAGAAGCGGAACAGCTTTCGGGAGCTGCCACTGTCAGAGTTTTGGTAGAATTTGTAAGCTGCAAATGAATTTTTAGTCAAACTAGAAACTAGACCTCCACAAAGACTTCCTTACCAAGGTAGCAAAAGTACGCATTTAGTGGCAATGTTTCCAGGGCAAACCAAGGATTTGTGACATCAAGCAGGGGTGCAGCTAAGGACAGAGCTGCAATCCCGGCAGTGTATCTCAGCGCTGTTCGTCGGCAAAGGGCAGGATTAGTTACCGACATCATTCGGTAGCCAGCCCTCGAGTAGTCAGGCCGCAAATTCCAAGACAGCGCGTTGAAGTGGGGAAACTGCCAGGCGTACAGCAGACCAGCCAAGATCCAGGCACCAGTGTCCAGAGTGCCAGCACATCCAGCCCAGCCCATTAGAGGTGGTATCGCGCCAACGAAGGAGCCCACCCATGTGTTCAGAATACTGATGCGCTTCATGGGCGTATAGATGGACGTGTAGAGGAATAAATTTCCAGCTCCCAGGGCTGCTGTTAAGCCATTGACTCCGAAATACAGCATCCCCAAACCGGTTGTTGCCGAAACAATAGCGAAACCAATCGCATGCGCTGGACTCACCTGTCCGGTGACAAGAACGCGGTTTTTCGTCCTAGACATTTGCGAATCGAAAGGAACTTCATGGTACTGATTGATGGAATTGGCTGCTGCGGACATTAAGCCCGTCCCTACGGAGCACAGGACAAACGACGTGGGGTCAAAGGCAGCCGGTGCCATGGCATAGCCAGCCATCGATGTAATTACCACAAGAGCTATATGCAAAAAAGAGGGCGATGTGTTAACTTAAGCTTTATCCGAAAACATTTCTCCACTTACACGTTAGTCGAAATTTAGACAACTTCTTGTAGTTGCTCAGAAGTTTGCCTTGCTCCAATGACGGACTTGGACTCCATGGCAGCCGTTCTTTCGGCGACTCGACGGCTATTGCTCCTACGCCACTGCTGGGAGTATCCAAAGCCGAAGCATTTCCCTCGACAGGAATAACAACCGTTTGAGCCAAGTCATTTCTTGGTGTTCGAGTGGCATACTAGAGTAAATAAATAGATTAAGAAAAAAATATACCATTATCAGCGTTTACATAATCGCGGGATGGTTTACCCTCAGGTGACAGCCCCAATGACGTCCGAGTTCCTGAGGAAACTTCCTCGTTTTCAACACTATCTGCAGCATGGCACTTTACATTGGCAACATTTCCGCGTTGAATTAAATTTTCTTAACTTGAATTCACGGATTGAAATGTAAACACCATTCGATGGGTGGATAGATTTTTTGTTATATTTTATTCCTTTCGCCGTCGGTCGAAATGCGTGTTGTCGCAAAAAAAAATATATTGAAAAAGTGACGTGCGGAAGAGAAGTGGTTGCTGTCAATTTGAATGCAGAGAAGAAAAACTGTGCTACACTCGCATTGTAATAGATTAATACTGCCTTGCCGACAGCTCAGTTTATTTGTCGGTTCTGTCGCTGGAGGTTAAAGTTTTTTATTCATGGTGATGGTGGGTGTTTTTTAATTTATTTTTTAAATTTTACAAAACATCGTTTGTTCGGATAACTTTTATTGTTGAGAGCTGACTTATAATACTAAAAAAAGTGTTAACATTGTATTTTCGAATAAAATGTCTCGATTATGTAGAGGAAATACCTACATACATCAGGTGAGTCTTATTAATTTGTTCTTAATAAGGTCAAATTGTTTTTGCGAACACCTCTGCTGGGTAATAAATCTGGTCGAATAAAGTCATCTTTTAACACAAAATGCTGTCTAGAAGCTATAACCCGCCCTAATGGATCAAAAAACTCTTGTCGACTTTTGTCCTGTGGATATATCACGTATGACCGTGCGCTGAAAAAGGCACTAAAAATATAGCAAAGAATTTTTCTATCGAACCGACCAAGGACGGCGCAATAGACTGCCGGAAAATCATAAGTAGGAAATCAACACTGCGAACTGTGAGTACTCTCGAAGGTAGCCTGAAAGCTACTGGCAGTAGTTTTTCTCTTATGTGCAGTGCATACGCAACTTTATGACGAGTTGAAACAGCACGAGAGGTACTGGTGCCCATTGGTTTTGAATTGCTGGGGCCGCTATAAAGAGTAAAGTCCTCGCGTTTACTCCCATTCCACATTCGCGTTGTTTTGCCAAAGAATTACAAGGAATTCGAGTACAATGTAGTACGACCAAAGTTGGGCTCGAGGGTAAATTCGTGAGCACTCGTCCTTGCACACGTATTGCATTTGAATTCTTTCAAATGTGGCCTACAGTTCGCTGTTTCACTAAAGCAATCCTTGTAAAAGACTGTATTGAAAACGCCTCACTTACCTCAATTATCCGTGATATGTGATCTTCTTTGACGGATAAGAATGCTTTAGGCTGTTTCGAGAGTTTAAACCTTCGGTCTATTTGGGGTCCCGTCTGCATAGCATAGACAGCTTTGCGAGAAAAGTACCCCAATGAAATTATGATCGTCGCAATTTTCATAAAACAATTTTGAACTTATCATAATCATAAGTCATCGCCATATATAGTCGCCTTGTTTTGACCGCAACTCCACCAGATTTTCCCACATTTTACCACAGCAGTGACTTCAGCTACTGAGTTGAGGCTCTATTTTTCACCCTAGTCTCGCCGAACCTTTTCCATAAGTGCTCAGCTAAGTCCATTGATTTCCACACAATTTAGGCTCTGATATTCCCTCAAAATTCAGACTGTTCAACCGAAACTCAGTTTGAGTCAAAAGCCTTATCATATCTACTTGAAATTATGTACAAAATTATCAGCAGCGAATTTCCTTGTGTGTTGAACTAAGGGCTCCAACGCAAGCTGCCTTCTGGATTTTCTTAATGCTTCCTACTGTTAAATTCTACCTTCCTACGTCATCTTTCACTAAAGATTTATTTTGAAATAAATTTATTATAATAAATTTGCCCGTAATCATTCGGAAGGATCCCTTAAATATGCTGGGCCCACTTTTCAACACCTAAATACCGGGTTTTTGTTAAGTCTTTTATTGGTGCAAAATGACAACTTGAAAAACCTCCTCAGCCCGTTTATAATGAAATGAATGAAATGTCAACTTCTTGCCTCTACTGCAATGTTTCTAGATATCCGCCTTAAGTAGATTTCCACCTAGTTGAACCTTTTCTCCGGGCTTGAATGCTGGCATTCCCAGATAAGGGCAAGTAGAGCACCTGAAGGCGTCACCCAGGTAGCACTGCAAATGAAAAGTTCTTTTTTGTGCATGTTGGATAAATTTCTTCATAATGTACTTACGCTCCCGCAGCTCGACTTGGCATTTTGTGTATCCACAGCAACTTTGGTCTTCTCCGCCTCCAGTTCTTCAGCGAGCCCACACGAACAGTTTTTGCACGCTTTTCTTTTGCCCGTGGTTCCACAAACTAGTAAGTCAAATTTATTAAAATCTCCAGTATACAAAGCAAGTCAGTACCAATTACCCCTCAAAGACTCCGGATTGGGTTTTGCTTTGTCCTCTTCATCCAACAGCTCGTCCTCATCAATGGTTTCATCTTGTTCGCCATCGTCGGCGTCAATTTTCCACACTGCTGCAACGTCTTTCTTGGCAAATGATAGCTTTACAGCGGATCCGACTTCGTAGCCAGGTTTTTTACATAGTATCGATCCGTCGCTCTTTACAATATCCAGGAAACCTGACAATTTTAATTCCTGCGACACGCTGTCGACGCTGCCCTCGTATTTTTGTAGATAAAGTTTGCCTGAAGGCTTAAGGAGGCTCAACAACTTAGCGAATGCGTCAGATGACCCGGCACCTTCGACCACGATTAGATCAAACGAAGAATTAGGATGAGAAGCTGTTTGATGAGATAAGATAGAAGTCAGTAGGTTTCGATGTGCTTAGTCATGTTAGGGTGCATGTTTACCAAGAGACAGTCTATCGATGTTTTCGACTAGAACTTCTCCTTCTGTTGCTGCTTTGATTTCATTGATACTCTTCTCCATCAACGCTGGAGTTGTGGTTGACCAAATGAAAAGAGTTTTCTTCAAACCTTTAAAGTTCTCCATTACTGGTGCTTAATTGATTGCTCGTTTATTTTCTTTTAAGAACTGAAACAAATTTGCGAAATTTCTACACTTTTTTAATTTTTCGTTTGACTGCTGAATAGTTGGTTGACATTTGTAATGTCAGTTTGGACATTTTAAGGTCACGTTCGCATAAAGTGATGCCAAATTGAAAAGTCCCTATGAATATGCACAGTGGGTGGGTTCAGTCAGGGCTCAGTTTAAAGTTTTACCTTCTTTTCTTGTCCATGCAGACTGCATCGAGTTAATAAGTTACAGTACCGAAAACAATACATAGACTCACAATTTGTTTATTTTGTTAAATAAATACGTTTTTAATTCATTGAAATAAATTTGAAATTGGAACAAGTTTACCGTGGGTCCAAGTGTAATTTTTTTTATGTGTGTGTTCTGATTGCAAAAATGTTATTAAAAATTGTCGGTCTCATTTAGTTAAAAAGTAAATATCAATTTAAAGAACATACCGCATTTCAGCCTAGTAAATTTTCGCCTAATAATAATATGCAATTGAAATTTAACTAACTTTCTCTAAAAAAATGGAGACAATAGTGTTCGGGGGGGCCCTCTTCGAAGGTTTAAACTTAAAAAGATTTAAACTCTCTTTCTTTTTCGCAGGGTTTATGCCTTCAGCAGAATGAATCCGTTGCGTGTGTCACGTTCAAGTATACAACTGACAACTCAGTGAAATACACACGTACTTATGGGAAGCGACGTACGTCACGAAGTTCGTCTATGGGCCGCTTCCCATAAGAACGTGTGTATTGAACTTATAGTAATAGTAATTCTGACAGATCTGTCATACGTGGATAGTTTCACGAGGTATTCACGAAGCAATCTTAAACTATGAGCCTCGTAATTCTATGCACCAACGGTTTTTAGCGTCAGTTTATGAGCGCTCATCAAACTTATGACCCGCTTTTAAGTTGAGAGCGGTACTATGTTCGAAAATTCGAAATCAACTGTGACTTGTAACACAAATATTTCAATCTAGTTCTCATTTGGATTCATTTCAAGACTCCCAGGATACAAAAAGTTTTTAAATACAAAGAATTCAAATTGAATCGTGAAATAATTTTTTTTATTTTACATTTTGTGTTTTCCAAAAAGGTAGGTTGATCTTTCGTTTTCATCATCAGAGTCGGTGTCGGCGAACGAAGGACTGAATGAAGCATTAAGTGCGTTCATCAGGAACACCATCTGCTTGCCTACATCATACATCTTTTACCTAAATATCCTGCTCAATCTCAAGACCTTGTGTACTTAAAAAAACTTATTCTTGAGTGCCTTATCGAGTTAAACTGCGATCTGTATCGGTAATGATAATCGAGTATTTAAGCATTGTGAAGCAAAAATTTAAAAATAAGAGCTACTTAAACATAAAATCGATTTAAGATTGCTTCGTGCATACCGCCCTTAGTGTCCTTTTTCGATTCTCAAAGCATTTAGGCAAAAGGTGTTCGAAAAGGTTTGAAAGTGGTTCGTTCAAGGGGTGAATGAGATTAATGAGGGGATTTATTTTCAATCGCTTGTAACAAAAGCCACGGACGTACGCGAAATTGTTAATTATTTCAGACGAAAAGGCTGCACTGTCGTCAGTATAGTATACCACTGCTCTGCGCCGGTTTTTTCGCAAGGTTTGAGTGTGTGATGGTGGCATGACACTTCATTTTTTCTCATTTTTAATGCATTTAAAAGAGCTACACAATTTCAACATACAAATTCTTAATGAAAGTCGAGTGTGTACACAACAGTCACAAAAATTCTGTGGAAACGTAAAAATAAATGAGCGTAACGTGACGTAAGAAAAATGAAAAAAAAAAAATGAGTGCAATTTCGCAGTTTACATCCCCGATGTTCGGCAATACGGTTTTCGTAGCAAACGGTCCACTGGTGATTTGATGGCACTGAAAAGTGGAACCAGCGTATGTCAAACTTATTAAACTCTGACCTTAACAGCATTGTATCATGGGAATCTCAAAATAGAGTAGAGTTTAATGCTTCTAAAACTCAATGCTGTGAAGCTAAACCGAATCACCCAGCCATTATCCATGAACGGCACTTGCATCGATGAAACCGAAACGCTTTCCATTCTTGCTATGTGTGTCAATAACAACCTTAGTTGGAATGACCATATATTTGACGTCGCCAAGAACGCTGCGAAATGCCTAGGTTTTCTTAAAAGTTTTGTCCTTAGAAGTGTTTCACCCCCTCTGATTTGGCTATTTTTTATAAGGCATATATTCGCCCCAAGTTGGAATACAATTCCCATGTCTGGGCTGGTGCTCCAAGGACAACACTGCACTTGCTAGGTAGGATTCAAAAGCGCGCCTTAAAACTTGTTGGGAGACATTCCGAAGTCTTTTGACTCATTAGAACATCGGCGTAATGTGTCTTACCTATCACTGTTTTATCGCCTTTTTCACAAACAATGTTCCATCGAAATAGCCAATGACATTCCGCCCCTAAAGATGTTCCACCGTAACACTCGCCAAAGATCGAATGCACATCAGTTTAACCTTGAGCCCACCTTCGGGCGTACAGTTAAGTTTAGAGGTTCTTTCATAAACCGTACAACGCGAATGTGGAATGTTCTCCCACGGTCAGTCTTTCCTGCGCAATACAACCTGCAACTGTTGTAACTGTTGCAACAAAACAAGAGTGCACCAGTACCTCTCCTTCTTTTCCTCTTCTTCTAATCCTTTCCACTCGTGAGATGCCTAACTTTAAAAAAGTTATGCGATCCCTTAAATTCGCGAGTGCATTATAAAAAAAAAGTTTCTTTGACAGTTCCCATTTTCTTCAATTTTTCGCACTTTTGGGTCGGGGTTTCCTTTCTTCCCCTTAACTCAGCTACACAAAAATGAAAAAGCACATTTTTTCAGCAAAAAAAATGTGCTGAACTTTTGCACCGAAATTCGATCGCACAGACGAAGTCAATCAGTCTGCCCCTGGCTATATTTGTATAAGTGTGTTGGGCATGCACGGATATGACGCAGAATATCTGAGTGTGTCTACATTTTGGGCCAAATTGCATAATATTTATTTATTAGTTAGACGTGAATGTTCCACATAATTATGAACACAGCACTAGCTACCAGGGCTTTCGGATGTGTGTGCGTATTTTTTTATTTATCGTGGCATGCTTGGAGAACGTATGACTGTATAATAAAAGCTCTGTCTCCATGAGCGAAATGTCATTTCAAAGCCGGTTCAAAGCCCACGCATCGTAACGGGGCGACGCCGAAGCCGGAGGCTGCTTTGTAGTCCCCGCATAAAAAGATAGTCAACACTGCAACCGATTGCCAATTTGCACCCGCAAAAAACACACACGAAATGGAATGGAATCTGCTATGGGATCTGCCTTTGATTTTCTGTCCGTAAAAAATATTCGCCAGGTAAGAATGTTTTAGTCACTGATCAGACTATATAGAGAGCCTTCTCGGCGCAAGAATTCTCTTTTTGCCCCCAAGCTTTCACTGACTGGGCACTGGGGACTGCATAATGTATGTTTAGTGCTTTACCTGACTCACTATTAAATTCTCAGCTGGCGAGTGTTCAAAAGCAAATAGAGTTTTTTGCGTAACTATTTCGCTCGCACCTCTCGCGAAATCCGTTGACATGGTATGAAAACAATGAAATGGTTGCAACGTGTAGGCCTCTGCGCGAACGAGATAAAGAAGTTTGTTTTCATACCAAGTGCCGAAAAGTGAAATTTTGGCGAAAAGCTCTATCCCATGGCAGATCCCTGTTCCTTCCCTGTGCATGTTTTTGTGGGTGTATTTTTATTTTTGGGGTATTGTTGGCCGGAATAGTTGGAACGAATAAAGAAACGCACCCATAGTCACATCAGTGGCATCGAATGCGAAATTTTTGAGCTACAAGTGGGCACGAACACTTTCCCAAATACGCGTTTCTTTATTCGTTCCAACTATTTTGGCCGGTAATATCTGCGGTTTTTTATTTATTCGGAATATTCCGATCATTACGTTTTGCGTATCTTTATTTGTACAGAATATTGGGAATGCATTCTTTCCATACTACCTCCCAAGGTAGTACGAATTAGAGCTATCGGAATATCCCAACTTCGTATTCCACATTTTCCATTCCTTCTACGGAATGAATAAAGAAACGCACCCACCATTGACATAATATACATAGACTCCTAGTCGGTGTCTCCGCTCAATGCCCCGTCCATGGGTAATTTAAATGGGAAATGCTGATTCTGCAACACATTACCAGTACCAAACAGCAGCACAAGCGGTACCATTTTTGACGCAGGTTGTGTTTAAGCGGAGACACAAACTAGTATCCATATATGTAGGAATTGATTAAAGGACCCGAATAATTACAATTCGTTTAATTCAGTTTTAGAACGAAAAAGTTAACAAAAAATATGATAGAGTTAAAAAAGGTTGAAAATTTAATGAAGTTATATGATTGAAGCGATGCGATCTTTTTCGTCGTTGGTCGTATTTCTCTGCTTCGCGGTTTCTGTTCGACTGACTCTCGCTTCTTGGATTAGCCTCGTTTAGTTAGTGGTGACTGGTGAGTTGCTGTACAGGGTGTACCATAATCCCACAATCGGCCATCCTGAAAACAAGCTGTCCTCAGCGCGTTTGACTATAAGAAAAAAAAAGAATTAGTTAGAAGAGTCCTCGTCAGAGGATAGGCTGAAATCGAGATCAGTCTCGCGCCACTTCTTCATCATGTCAGCACTAGTACTCGTAATAGCTGGTCCTTCGTGGTCACCTATTTTCTGCACTTCGTATCTATCGTGATTTCCGACTCCACAAACTTTATAAGGTCCAAGATACTTTCCAGCTAACTTCAAGTTTGGCCCAAACTGAGTACGACGGATAGCAACCAAGTCTCCTTCTTGGTATTTGTTGGCTGTGCGTCGTTTTCTGTTGTAAGTTCGTCGATTTTCTTCCTGTATTTCGGCTATAGCATCCCGAGCTAGTTGCCGAGCTTCCTCTCGTTCACCGACGAATACCTCTTTGATTTCCGCATTGACCAAGGAAGTTAAATCAGGATCTGAATCATTCTTCATACGAGTCCCAAACATAAGTTCGAAGGGCGTTGTCTTGATGCTACGTTGCCAAGTTGAGTTGATACACCTTTGAAGTCTGCTGCAATGCATAAACCATTTCCTTGAATCTTCGGATGATATCTTGGTGAGAACTGAGATGATTACTTGATTTATGCGTTCCACTTGACCCACTTCCCCGAGGAACGCCAGTGGTGATAAGCAAGTGTTCGATTTGTCCGGCTTTGCAATAATCTTCGAAATTTTTACTCGTAAATGCAGGCCCCTTGTCTGAGATGATCCTGCCAGGATTGCCGAACGATGCCTTGTATTTCCAGCTTTGATATTACTTCAGCCGCTGACGTTGTTTTGGTAGGATAAATCCACGTAAACTTCGTGAAAGCGTCGATAACAGAGAAAATGTAGCAGTATTGCTTCGCCGTTTTATCGAGAGGGCCAAGATGATCGACATGACATGATTCTCTTTGTCGATAGGGCAGAGAAGGCCCTCCTGTTTTCCAGCTTTTCTTTCACCCAATATGCAAGCAATGCAGTTGCTTCGTGTTTCCTCAAGTTTCCTTGTCAGGCTCGGTATAAAATAGTCTCTCTTTATTATCTCGACCATCTTTCTTGTAGCAAAATGGCCGTCGTTGTGTATGTTACTCAAAAGTTCAGCCTGCATCTTCTTTGGAACATACAACAGTTTTCGTCCTTCTTCATCGATCTTGAAAATTACACCCTTGTCGTTTATAAAACTTTCGAAAGCACCATACTCTAGCAGGTTTTTAATGAGTCGAATTCTTTCGTCGTCTTCCTGGGCTTTTATAATTCGAGACAGAAATTCGCTTTTGACAACTCCTACTGCATTTCTGCTCAGGGCATCTGCGTGTCGCATCCTTGTAGTGCTACGATGTTCCACAACGAAATCGAATTCCCTGGTCACCAATAGCCACCCTACTATCCGCGGAGAAAGCTCTTTTTTCTCCATCGCCCCCTTGAAGGCGGCGCAATCGGTGCAAACTTTAAATCTGAGTCCAAGGAGGTAGCGTCGAAACTTCTTCAAGGCCGATACAACGGCGAGTGCCTCTAGCTCGTAGCTGCTGTAATTTTGTTCCGCGGCTAATGTCTTTCTGCTGAAAAATGAAACTGGATAAAAATCGTTATTATGCTTCTGAAGAAGAACGGCCCCTAAGCCCCACTTAGAAGCATTGGTATGCAGCTCTGTCTCAGCGTCTGGACGGTATAATTTCAGGACTGGCGGCGTGGTTAAAATAGTTTTTAGTTCTTCAAATGCCGCTATCTCTTTGGGTCCAAAGTGGAACTTCTGCCCCTTCTTCAAAAGACTCGTCAATGGCAATGCTATATTGGAGTACTCTGGAACGAACTTCCTAAAATAACCGGTTAGTCCCAAAAAACTTTGCACTCTTAGAAGGTCTGTCGGTTGTGGAAATATCCGCACTGCATTAGTTTTTATCTCTGATGGCTTTATGGAGCCACTTTCAATACGAAACCCCAGATAGTCAATGGTAGTACATAAAAATTGACACTTTTTCCATCGAAAATTAATCGCATACTCACTGGCAACTTCCAAAACTCGTCTCAGATTGTCCCAAGCTTCTTTGTAGTTCTTTCCTAGCACAACAATATCGTCCATATAAAGCAGAATGACATGTTCTAATACAAGCTCATGGAACACCCGGGAGCTATGTCTCTGGAATACAGCTGGTGATGTGCGAAGGCCAAATGGAACGTTATTAAATTCCCACTGCCCTGAAGGTGTGACAAATGAAGCATATTTGCGGCTTTCTTTGCTCACAGGCACATGAAAAAACCCGTTTTCTAGATCCAGTGTAGAATTAACCCTGGCTAAACTAAGCTGGTCAATCTGATCATCGACCAATTGTAGTGGAAATCGATCAGGAACCACCACCTTGTTTAAGCTGCGAAAGTCTACACACAGTCTTTTGCTACCGTCTTTCTTATTAGCGAGCACGATTGGAGAAGAATACTCTGAGCTACTCGGCCGGATAAAGCCCTTTTCAAGCCACTCGTCAATTTGTTTTTGCACAATTTCCTTCTCTAAGGGAGCGAGTCTTCTCGGTCGTTGCGCAATGGGAACTTCGCTGGTCAAAATAATTTTCATTACGACCTTTGTACTTTTTGACTTCTTGGGCATGTAGTTGGCTACCAATTCCTCTACTTCTTTCTTGTATATTGGATTGCCTACACAAAGTTCTAAATTTTCGTTACTAACCTGGAAACAGTTCCTCAGATCAGGCTCCACTTGCTCGATAGATACTCCATGTTCACCAAGGGTTATGCGCGTTCCTCGTAAAATGTCCTTCCCTATCAGGAGTGCATGCGGTAAGGACTTCGAAGAAACCACGTAGATCCTTGTACGATACGTAAGTTCGTCGATGTTAACACAGGCGTTGAAAAACCCATACGGTTTGGTGCACTCATTTGCTAGTCCTCGAAAGACCTGGGCGTCCTGTTGTAGCAAGGGAGATCCAACATTAAAATATTCATCGGAACCCATTACCGTCACGTCGCTTCCCGTGTCAATCCTCGCTCGCACGGCGACACCGTTCACCTTGACCATCTTAACTTCCAGCTCACTTGTGCTCACTTGTACAACATGGACACTTTTCTGTGTTGAACCGCCAGCCTTTGTGCTATCCTTTCGTGGGCAATTTGGTGACAAATGACCAAACTCTTCGCAACTGAAGCATTTTGGTCCCTTCGATTTAAACTCGCACGTTTTGCTCTTATGGCCAGTCAAACCACAATTGAAGCAACGCATTTTATCGCCAGTACCATCTTTTGACTTAGGTTTGTTGCAGGTTTTGTTTGGCGTACCATTTGAAGCGTGCGATCGCAGCGAACTTCTAAAGCGCTCATATTCCAAGAGTTTTCCCCTAAAATCCTTCGTCGTTTGTGCGCCATACAATATCGCCTTGTTCACGGGCGAATCATCAATCCCATCTATCACGTATTGAATGATGGATTCGTCCTCAACACCACCCTTGGAGCCTAACTCACGCATTGCAAACATATACTCTACCAAGCTCTCACCTTTTGCTTGTTTTCTAGCTGCAAGCCCCCTGTGTACATCCGCAGTAGTCATTCTACCCTCAAATTCATCTAAAAGGAGTTCTTTCAAATGAGTCCACGTGGTTATAGTTGGTTTGGTTCGTGTCGCCATTTTTGCGGTCCCAGTCAATAACCGCTTCGCAAACAGTATCTGCCTAGTCTCATCCCACTTCATCAAAGCAGCCACAGTTTCAAACTCGTCCACCCATGCGCCCACGTCTCCATCACCACTAAAATGCGAAACAGCATTAAGAGCGTCTTCAAAAGATCCAATACCGGCCTGTTTAGTACGTCCTTTTAATTCGTCTAATTCCGTCCTCAGTACGGAACATTCTAACTCGAGACTTGGCTTAACGTGACAAGCTGGCGGAGCAGGCTGGTCATGTGCAACAACATCTTCATACTGCTGATGAGCGTCTCTCATCCGATGTTGCTGCTGATCATCCAGCAATCTCGCCCCTTCGGCCCCGTCGTGATTGTCTTCAGTCTCAATTTGTCCACTGGGTCCTGATCCTACCCGGCTGGGAACCCTTGCACTACAACCCGGCTGGGGATATACTTCTTCGCCTACTCCATTTCGCAGTTGCACAGACTTCCACCAATCGTTTTGGGAAGTTTCCAACTCTTTTCCCGCCTCTTTAACTCGACCTCCCGCTGCACCAGCACATCCAACATCTCTGAAAAATCTGCTCCCGAATTAACTGATGTGCTATTCATTTTTTTACTCCGTTTTCCGCCCATGATAAGGGAAAGAAAAAATAGCCTCGTGGTCTGACGATTTAATCGATTCGCCGATAAAAAAAAAAGAATGTTTTAGCTGCGGTTTAAGACTCTTTCCTCGCGAGGACAAATCCGTTTTCCGTATTTGGAACCGGAATTCATTTTCGATATTAGGCATTTAGTATGCAAGAATTTTAAGTGCTACGAATTGGTCTGCAGTTGGTTGGAATGGCACATGTTCCCTGAAAAGTGCAAAGAGCTGCGAAAGGAGAACACCGTTCGCAGAAATATTAAGATCGCTCTTGTGGGTGGTGAGACCACTGATATGCTTGCAATGCAAACCTACGATCCTTACAAATATAGTTGGTCTTTGGAATATCTGCCGCCGGCGCCAGAGGAAAGGAGTCATTTTAGATCTATTTTTGTAAAGAAAAACCTTATAATCATAGGAGGTAAACCACTTGAGAGTTTTGAATCAACAAGTAGTGTTTACAGTCTGAACCTTGAAACAAAATTATGGACTCGTTTGCCTCCAATGCATGAAGCTCGTTGCCTCCCGGCACTGGCTGAATTGAACGGAGATTTGTATGTTCTCGGTGGCCATTCTTGTTTTAATGAACGTGAGTGGTTGGCTTCAATGGAAAAATTTGATTTTAAAACACAAGAATGGACACTTATCGAAATGAATACTTCATTTATATACACAAAAGTAGCTGTCCATGACGGTCTTTTGTATATTATAGGAAATGGCAGTAGTAATATGGAGTGTTATAACCCGATCAGCGGTAAATGTACTCAAACGACACTCACGAAAGATAAAACAGGTTGTGGGTTTGTTGCAGTTGCTGGTTTATTGTATACTATTGGGGGCATAACTAATGGTCAATGGCCAAACAATATATTGGAGTGCTACGATCCTGTCAGAAACACCTGGACTGAAAAGTGTCCCCTTAGAGCACTTACTTATAACTCAAGATGCACTTCAATAAATAACAAGATCATAGCTTGTCGAGGCGTCATTGATAAAGAATATAAGAATTTGGTTGAAGAATATGATCCAAAAACTAATAATTGGAAGACACTGGCTAGTTTGGAGGAAGTACCAGATAAACATTCTTCAAGTATTTTAACTGTGTATTGAAATATTTTAAAGAATTCTTAAGAAAAATAGTTCTTATGTTGAAGTAAAGGAATTGAACAGAACAAATTAGTTAATTTTTATTTGGTAAGATGAAAGACAGGAGACATTGTTAGGGTCCCCAATTAGTTTAATGATCGCTTGCTACGCAGTGCGGTCTTTGGTGCATCTGCCCAGACATGGGAATTGTGTTGCATTTAAGGGGTTAATCATAGCTATCATTGGTTTGTTTTCATTCAAATTTTTATTTTCATGTTTTTGGACATGAGCAAACAATGTTGGCTTTTATTTGTATCAAAATAATAAAACCTAAGAAAAGTGTTGGAGAAGACCCACCTTGGTAGGTCGCATCAGCTTTTATAGGATGCATATTCTATTCTGGGATGTTCAAAGGGCTCCCAGAAATTATGACTGTGATTTGGAAATACATACATAGGTATAAACCCAAAACCCAGTAACCAAACTCGCCAAAATCAAGCAATAAATTACACCTCCATTTAAAATACAAGCAGAACAGTAAAAAAAAAATCAGTGAGAAATTGCAACAGTGCGTGTTTTTTTTTACAATTCACTCGGGTACAAGGGATTGGCTACCCTTTTAATGTTTAACATCTCACGAGCGGAAAGGATGATATTGAAGTATTTCTTACATCTTTTGAGGAAACCTAGGCATTTCGCACTGTTCTTGGCGACGACAAATATGTAGTCATTCCATGTAAGATTTTTATTGACATAGGTAGCGAGGATAGAAAGCGTTTCGGTTTCGTCGGTGCAAGTGCCATTCATGGATAATGGCTGGGTGTTTTAGTTATGCTTCAATGACAGGAGACATCATTTAGTTTTACAAGCATTAAACTCGACTCTGTTACGAGATACCCATGATACAATGCTGTTTAGGTCAGAGCGAACTGCCGTTCCAGTTCTATGTCCGAAGAGCAGGGGCGAGGATCTGAGAACGAATATGAAAAACTGTGGCTACTGTCATCAGCAAAGGAGTTAACTGGGTTAGTAGTAGCAGACAAAAGATCATTTATGAAGATAAGAAAGTGAGTCGGAGACAAAACATAACGCTGGGGAATTACAGCGCTTATTTTGTGATTGTCCAAACCGTTCAAAACAACTTGAATACGAGGCTCATTGATTGCAAATGCACGCATTTTTGACAAGACAGCTTGGTGCCAAACATTGTCAAATGCTGTCGAAATATCAAGTGCACCAATCTTTCTTTCACCCGAAGATGCAAGGAATGGTTCCAATTTTGAGTGAGATATGCCATCAAATCGCCAGTGGATGTTTTGCTACGAAAACTGTATTACCGGTCATAAAGGAGTTTTCGTGTTTCGAGATATTTAATAGGCTGAAAATTTATTCAGCGTTTCCATGATCTTAGAAAGAAGGGAAGTAAGTGAAATTGGACGATAGCTAGAGGAAGAAGAAGAAACGACTTTTTTAGGGACGGGCTGGACAAATGCTGTTATCTATTTACAGAGACCTGAAGAGTAGGAACAATGAAAATGCTTACACAATGGTTTTACCAGCGTGGAAGAACGCCTCTTCAGAGCGTCAGGGGGTGGCCAACTGGTCCAGCGAATTTGTGAGTGTTGGAATCTCGAAGTACTCTTTCCACTGCACCCTGCACAAGTGCGAAAGTGAATTTGTCCCATTGTATATTCTATTCTACGCACTCAAGTACAGGCGTAAACATAGCAGAACCCGGGAGCATGAAGCTAGCAGTGCTGCAAGTAAATTTGCTGTATCAAGAGAGCTGACAGCTGGGATGTCATTGTAAACGAGTGTGGGAATGGAAGATGAGGTACACTTCTTCATTTTTTACGAAAGACCAAAAGTTCTTACTACCCTTGGGACAATGAAGTATTTTTTGCCTCACCTTTTGGTCGTACAGGAACTTTACACGGCGAATGTGAGCATTGCAATTATTTCTGGTTTGTTTAAAATGGGTAATAGGTTTACAATGGGTAATGTAATTGATAATAGCTTGGTAAAAAAATATTTTTTTCCTTTAAATTCACCAAATTGGTTTAAATTCGCCACAGTCATGTTTTTATCCATTGGTCGCATTTTTGAACTCTATTTTGTGTTTATATTTCACCTCCTTCAGGCATGGTTAAGTCGAATTCCAGTTCACTTCAGTACAAAAGTACATCTTGTTTTATTTGATGATAAAAGTATGTCGCCCGAATACAGAACCTATTGAAATGAGCTTCATTGAAACTCTGATTTAAAAAAAGTTAATTTTCTACCGATTGCAATGTTATTTGACCCAGTGACAGAACAGTTCTTATGGTAGTGCAGAATGCCGGTATTTCTTCGGATCTTGGTCATATTCTTAAAGTTGTTGCTTGACGGTAGGCCCACACTAACATACGTCAGTATCGGTAGTGCCATTCTGTTGACACACAACAAAAGCAGCGCAATTTCGGCTTATGCATACATACTTGAAAATAATCAAAAAGTATTTCCGTGTCTTTTTAAATTAATACAAAATAATTGCTTTATTCCATTCGTCTATTATTGTATAATTCTTTAATAATAATTCTCACTACATTTCTCTTTTTTTCAAACAAATTATACGAACAATAAAAATGTAAAAAAACAAAATACATAAATACTATTCGCACTTTCGTTTATTTCGTTAATTTAAATTATTGTATAATACTAAAGTAACCACAAATAAAAATAATAACAAAAGCACAAAACAATTCCAGCAACATTAAGACCTAAAGAAATAATTTAAAAAAATAATCGGACTCAACAAGTTTTAAAAACATTTTTTATTTATCGTACAGAAAACTGCCAGTCACACGCAACATAAATTAAGAACAAATATTTTTCTTAAGTATATTCATAAGATATAAAACTATAAAATATGATTTTCTGTATTCAAATTCAAACTTAAATAAGGACTGATCGTCATATATTTTGCTCTTTTTAACATAGTCCGCTTAATATATAGTTTAAAAGTATATTTATAATACAAGGTACCCTAAATTTTACTTCAACAAAAAAAAACTTACGAGAAAGCAAGCATACTTTGTGGATTTTGTTTATATTTGATATATTGCTCAATTCTAGACTGACAAATTAAAGTTATTAATTCAAATGCCTTTTATTTTACACCCATAGTTCGAAAATGCGAGCGCTTTTGATTTAAGCATTCTTATAAGTAAAAAACAAATGCCACATGGATTTTATTTACTCACACTCGTCCAAAATAAATCTTTTTTTACTAGTTTTATGCACTCACCGGCCGGCTAAATAACGCACTTGCCTTAATTAAATGACATAGGAACATTAATGTTTTTAAATTCCTTCTTGCATTTACTGTAATAAATTTAAAGCGGGTAATTTCTTTATTCAGTTACATAATTGCCCTTACTTTATTTGCCATCACTTTACATACTCGCAAGTTTTCAAATTGGAATTAAGCCTCTAAAGTCTAACCCAATGAATACGTTGCCTCTGTAACCTTAAACTTCACAACTGACAACTCAGTTGAATACACACGTTCCTATGGGAAGCGGCCCATAGAAAAAGTTTTTTTAACCAATCACAATACACTTAAGCGAGGATATTGCATACCAAATTCCAGCTTCCTACGACAACTTTGATTTTTCAAGCTTTAAGTAAAGTGGGCGTGTCAGTGGGCGGATTTCAAAATTTTTTAAACTTTTACTGCTTCGGAACCTAGAAAGAACAGATATCAAGTCTCAAGTTCCTAGCTCAAAATTTAAGGCCTAAAAACAACCGACAGACGGACGGACGGACGGAAATGGCTCATTCGACTCGATCATAAGCCCTTAAGGTCTTGGGGGTCTACGGTGATTATTTCTCTATGTTACAAACTATGAATCAAACTTAATTTAACTCCTATCCTATGGGATGGGGTATAAAAATCGCTTAACCACTTCCATATGGGCACCAAAGTCTACTATGGGTAGCCTTAGTACTTGCGATATTGGCGATTGAAGGCAGCCCCCCGGTGGAGAATAGAGGAATATGTAGAGACCTGCAACAACTTCAGTTTTCAAAAAATCTCCAAATTTATCATACGGCTTGGTGATTTACTTGTCAACTGGGTGAAAAAGTAAACAAAAGCTGACCAATAAGACAATGGCGGTTTGTCGTCGTGTGTTCCTAGCTTAAGGCTTCTTTCTGGATTCTGGAAGCTGAAGGCAACGTGCCAAAGGCAACCAAAAAAAGGGCTTTGATGCCTTACACACTGCCCCACCCGCTAGGACAAGTAAATTTCCTCATTTTGCCTCATTATTTTGCTTGTGTTCGAACACTATGACTATACTGTCTTACTATCAACTCTTACTTGGCGTCTCCATTAATACTTGTCGACTTCCCCGATTGGAAGTCTTCTGGAAAATGGCTGAAAATGGTATTGACAATTGGTGTATCCACTAGATGTTTTCCAGTAGTTTTTCAGTCTTTTTCTAATCGTGGAAATCGGTAAGGCATTTATCTGTCGAATGGAGAGGCCAAATAACTGCAAGTTGTATTAAAAATGTTATGACCAGACACATCCTTAAATAAGGAGTTGCTAATAGTGTCAACGTGTTGTTAGTCAGCCGGCGGTGCATCATTATCATGTTATGGAACTATCTAATTTATTTTGTTAAACTGTTAATAACATTTAAAAGGACACTATAGACGGCCTAGAATAGCAAACATTCCAGTAGAATGTGTTGTCTTCATAGAAATCCACTTCTGGCTTTAAACATTTTCCAATAACAAAATAGCGAAACTCATTAAATTTCTTTATTAAAAAATCTGTCAGTGACTAATAAATAAAAAAAAATTAAATACAAAAGTGACAGAAGCATGCTACATAGGTACTTTTTATACCTTTGAAATTACCTCGCACACTTTACGATTTCTAACTGCCACTTAAAAAAGATTCGTGATAAAATGTTCCTCTTTTTATCGGCTTTAAGTTATAAGACAGTTAATTGCTTACCTGCCTTTTTCTTAATTTTTTTTTTTAAAGTTTTTCAATCTTTCACCCCAAGATAAACTGTTCTACATTTTCGTTGTATGTCTCTACTGATAGGCGTCACTTCGTCAGTGTCTTAACTTACATTAGTAATATTTTGTTTTGTGTTTCTTCCTTAATTTATTTCAGTTTTTTTTTTAAATTATTCAGTTTTTTTTTAGATATCTACATACATAGTTTTTATTTTGTTTTGAAAAATCGATTAGTTTGGATTTATAAGCAAATGCTCATTTTATTACATTTTAATCTATACAGCACACTTTGTGCAAGCAAAGTTGTCTTTTTTAAGTTTTCTACATTTTGATGTTTTTATATTGGAAGATTCTATCAGACAATTTGGATATTTTTCTGATTTTCAAATTTATAACATTTTTGCGAACCTTTTTTACACTACAGACTTTTTGGGTGAAGGAAAAAATTATGTTTTAAATGTCACTCATCTTAACACACACTTACAAGGTGTTGACTTTTTCAAATTGCCACGCATGCACTATGCAAAAAAAAAATCATTTTTATGGTATCAACTGACTTTGTTATAATTATTGCAATGATAAAGGATTTAAGTATTTTTTTTTTTGCATTCATTGACTGTTTTTAATAAACATATATTTTTTTAAATAAATTATTTTAATTTGTTGATTTATCATCAGCGCTATAGTTCAGGTTAAACCAGACCCAGATTCAATCAACATGCGACTCAATTTAGTTTGGTCCTAAAAAAAAGACTTCAGTTGCACACCTTTGCAGTGGCTACCTTCCACTTGTACGCGTACGTGTTACCCCAGGGGTGAAATTTAGGAAACTGCGTCTACTCGCTCTACTACCCAGCCATATAAGATCGATAAGAGCTTTTTTTTTTACTTTTTCTTAAATCATTGATTGGATGCTAAAAAAAAAGTACTCCATAATTTTTGAGCATGCTGTAACGGATTTTTTATGACAGCTTGAGAACTGTTGATATTTCCTGACGAAAGCCAGAAAACTTTTAACTAACAATAGCCACCAATAACCTGTTTACTGAATAAACTTTATTTAAAGACTCCTCTTTAAGACTTCCTTTGAACATTTTAGTATGTACACGCAAATATACGCAACTGAATTGTAAAAACTCAAAATATGTGTTTTACTGTGCCCGGCCCAAGTTCTCAACACTTAGGAATAATACTTTCGACGTGCATGTCAGCAAGAATTCTAAATCCATTTCAGGCCTACTGCTTTACAACGAATTTAAGGCAAGTGTGAAGAAAATAAATCGCGTGTGATCCGTTGATAGATAAAAGTAAATGATTAACCGCGCAAAAGTCATCTGCAGTATATAATGAGAGCGTGATAGCACTATACTCTGTTCACGAAGAATATTCAGTACAAAGAATATAGGACGTTTGCTTCTAATTCTGGCTTAACAACGTTTCATAAACTTTTCATGCTTTGATGCTTTTAAGGGCTGCTACAGTGTCAATTATAAATCATCATAAATCAGAGAGAAATATACACTGGGTTGCCATTGTGCGTTTTGTGGCGCACAGGCTTTACATACGCCTTCATCTATTTTCTCTTAAAAGCTTCAAAAAGCACAATTTCTCAAGGGAATTTGTTAAAAATCATGGAAAATCTGTAGGAACTTGGTACTGGCAACACTCCTTTTCGCTCATTATTAATAGCTATATACAAAAGTTAAGGGTTTAAGTTGAGTTGAGTTGGATTTCGACTTAGGTTTTTCAGCACATGAACAGTTGAGACTAGTAGTGGAAGAAACAGAAATCAAAAATTGAAACTGAAACTCTGGGCAAACTCTAATGTTGGTCAATTTAAAGGATTCATGGAATAAAGTCGATGATCACCTGTCGGTATTTGGTTTCCTTTTTTAACAAAAAAAAACATTGTAACCGAGGATGTCCCCGAACGTTAAAATGTGTACGTGGTACCTGTTACATTGAAGATTGTGAAGATTGAAGTTTAAATGCAAACAACGATAGACATCCACACGCAACCTACTATCCATTAGTCAGACTCATACGATTTGCCGATTTCCATAATTGCAAGATTACTGAAAATTTACTAAAAATAGTTTTGTTAATTTTTGTAACCGAAAGTCATGTGCCTGGCGAATGAGGCAACAGGTAAGAAAAATAGTTACGGAATCGTAACAATTATTTGACATCAATTACTGCCTGAAAATAAACGTTGCCCTAAATACATTCACAGGTCTGAGTGCGATTAGTTTAAGTTTTTATGTATGGCCATTACCGTCTAAAGCAGGCTTTAAATCTACGGCTTAAAATCACCGATTAACCTCTGAAGTACGATGTTCGAATGTTGTAACATTGGCAGAAATGTTGTACCATTACTTATTGATTTTAAATTAGATCTTGGCCTCAACCCCAAGAAATTATTCGTGAAGAATAATAAAAAAATGGCGTTTCGTCGCTACCTCCGTCATGACTTATAAATGAACGGGCGAATGCAGTTGTTCAGACGCGATTCTCTTCTTGGTGGTCGATAGTTCCCGACATAAAAGAAAGTTTCTTGTAAAAACAGAATGTGACATGGTGTTCTAAGCAAGTAAACATCATAAATTGTATTTTTTTATTTATTTATTCTTCGGGAATAGGCTGATGCCAAGATCTCATTTAAAATCAAAAATTATGTTTTCTTACTCCATAAAAATGCACAAAAAGCAACCAGACTATTTTCTAGCTCTACCAATTAAGCCCAGAAAAAAATTTCATCAAGGTCTGGTAGCATAAAAAGTCACAGTAACCGCTCGATGTTTTTTTCAAGGGGATAAGGCCCATTTCTATCGTTAATACACTTTCAGTATTCTGGATGGCCAAAACCTACGTAAGAATTGGATTTTTCATGGGAACTCATCTCCAAGGAGCGATATTTAAATGTGAACAGGAGGGACGCTCCACTGGATTAATACTAATTGCGTTTTCGGTTGGCGATCCCGGATCAGGGCGTTCTTCTCCCAGATTGGGGCTTAACATCCCAACAGCCAAACACATTTTCTTTATTTTGAAGTATGTCTAGCGTTGTATTTGACAGGCTAAGGTGATGTGATAAGTGATGTCCCAAACCACAAAAATTCGTCTCCGTAAACTGTGATCATTACAATTTTCTGATAGCCAAAATCAGCTTGTCCCCAGTTTTTAAACTTTCTAGTTAGTTGGTGTTTTTGCCTACTCTTAGGCTGAATATCCGCATGTATGAATTAAATAATGGCCTTTTCGGTTGGCGATTCCGGATCAGGGCGTTCTTCTCCCGGATTGGGGCTTCTCTCCGAACAGCCAAACACGTTTTTCTTAATTTTGAAGTTTGTCTAGCGTTGTATTTGTGAAGCAAAAGCTATTCTACAGGGGACAGATGACATTTATCCCACTTGACATTGACACATGTATGATTGTGTGTGTGCTTCTGGTTTTGGATCCAGAATCAAATTTCTCTTCTATCCAAAGAGGAACTGTCAAACGAGTCCAAGGAAACAGTTTCAGGAGTGTCCAGAAGTCTCCCGGACGCTCCCGAACGACCAACCGAAAAGGCCATAAGTGTTCTTACATCACAAGCCTGAATAAGGCAACGATTCCGAACATTGCGATTGTGATCACCTTACGCAGACGGATTATTTTGTTTGATAACATTGACTGTCACAAAATGTGAAAACCACAGATCAGCATAGCCGATTCCACCCCCCCTGGATTCTCTGGCAAATTTCCCTACTTTTCAGAAAAAGAAATGTCAAACGAGTGCCAAGAAAACAGTTTCAGGAGAGTCCAGAGTGCTCCCGGACACTTCCGCACGACCAACCGAAAAGGCCATAAGTATTTTAAAAATTTCCCCTTTCCCTCTTTAAAATAACAAAGCCTATCACAATTTATAACCGATAGATCTTTTTGATCGATTCAAATCCATTCGTCTGCCGTGCGCCACCTCGTACATGTTGATGGCTCCTGTTTGGTGCACGATTTTTATTCCTTAAATGGAGTTAATATGCTTAATTACAAAAACGTGTTTGTATAGAGCAGATGACAGTAGCAATTTGCTGACTGAATCTCAAGATCCCTAGGCCCTTGGACGCACAGCAGGTTCGCGAGATCGAAACAATGAAAAGGTCTTAGGCGTAGTCATTTGGATTTTGAAGGCTTACCAGGATACTTAACAATAAAAAATAAACTGTGTAAGAAATAAACTTCTTGATCAGACCAATAACTGACCTTCTGTCCAAGGGTGCAAACAAATGCAAGATCTGTAGGCTGTTTTTTTAAGTTAACAACGCAACCATGTAAAATTTTCGAGACACGAAGGTGAACCGAGTATTTTCGGCCTTCTTGGTCGATATACAGCTCGCTTAGTTCGTTGTTAATCATCCTTAAATACTGTTCATGGCCCAAAACCAAAAATTTTACGGTTTATTGGCTCTGTCACATCGATCGAATGAAAAACTTGCGCTTCGGCTAAGAGAGTCTTTGCTTGAAGGAACAACCCATATTGAGTGCCAGAGTGCTTGGTCTCCTACAAAATGGTTAACTGCATGCTCTGCCCAGGTTCACGGAACGGGACTAAACGGGAGGCTATTCACGACTTTTCCTTCATTAAAAATTTAAGTATGTCCACAGGACAAGTCAAGCGTGCATACTTTTTAACTGTAAACCTTGCAACAAATATTCATGAGCATCTGGTCTCAAACAAGGTTCAACTAAATTTTGCGCCTAGTGCAGATGCCGAAGTTTCAATACTTACTACCCCGAGTGTGTGAAAGATCTTCGCGGTTGCGACATTGTAAAGTAGGCAAAACCCCGATTACACAGCGCTAAGGCGCATGAATTTTAAACGAACTGATATTTTTGCTATCAAAGCCCACAAAAATATTGGGCCTGGCAGTTAAGCTTACGATAAAGAGAGTCAATATGTGGTCTAAGGGAATATTTTTTTTTATTTCCTTGACGTAAGCCATGAAAAAGCATAAGCAGATAACTTAAGGTAACTTTCTAGGTACTTAAGTCTCTGAAAAAATATAGCTGATTCAGGTTTTCCCTAAAATGCAGCGTGATCTAAGTCACACTCTTCAAACTAGAAAGCTTGTCAGGGATATCAGTAAATGAAAAAAATATATAAAAGGCATTTTTAAGACGTACAGTGATATTTCAAGACGCACTTTTTAAGAACACGAACGAGTTCTTAAAAAAACACGACTCATTATCCATAATGAGTTTCTTTTAAACAGATTTAGAAATTGGAGTGCACGCCCTCAAGACGACAGCAAGCATCACACAAAACGGAAAATCAATTTAATTTTATTGGTTAAGATTATTATATATACAAGTGTTTTTTTATTGAATTTTCCTGATATAGGAAATTGTGTGCGATTCGAAATGAACTTGATGTGTTCCTAAAGCAGCGCTGCAATTGTTGTTTTTTTTTTTGCTTGTACGAGTATAAATAGGGCGGTTTGAGTTAGGAATACGTAACGTTCTGTTTTTAACTACTCAAAGACTTTTACGACTAACCGCACAAGAGTTGTCTCAATTTATGAAATAATTTAAGATTTTTCTTTTATTTTGCATCATTGCAAGTAATAGTTTGTTTTATATATAATTTTTTCTTTTTTTCTTAGGCACGTGCATTGGTTGATATATTTTGTTTTTTTAAGAAAATTTATTAATTTAATAAATTTAATTCTTTACGATTATTTTATGCATATTCTACTTGCAGTTGTATTTTTAATTTATTTGTCTAACAAAATTTCTAGTGGTTTTTGTTTAATATCTTAGCTCAGTTTTTTTTTATAATACTTTATTTCTTAACAGTATCAATTTTCGATTTTAGGCTTGCTTTAAAAATTAGTTAATTAATTTTTGAACACTATACACCTTAGTTGTTAAGCCATAAATTTCGTCATTATTGCCGTTTGTGTGTTATTTAGCAATTATAGATTTTTTTGAATTGAGTTGCTTGTCTCTCTCTCTAACTAAATTGTGAGTGTTTTAGGCTTTAAATAAAATGTGTGTCACGGTTTATCTTATAGATAAATTGCTTGGTAAACGCGCGATGCAATTAATAACATTTTTGTTTCTTGGATCACCTGGAATATCACAAAATGAAAAATAAATAAAAACGCCTCACGAAAACGGTGCAGGCAGTATAAGTGGGTCGAAGGATTTAGTAAATTCGACATATGTGTCGACTTTGCGATAGCCCCATAAGTCCATGGCTTTTGTGCAGGTATTTTGAATGTTTTCAATCTGTGAAAGTAAAAGGAAGGACGATATGTGAAAGCTTAAATGTTAAACACACAAAAATTCAAACCTCTTCGATCGACAAGTCGTTCTTCCAATGGAATGGCGCTGACTTAGAATCTCTAAATGTGGAACTTACACCGCCGATATTAAGCTTAGTATGAGTGTCTAAGAACTCTTCTACCATCGGATCAAATGGTAGTCCGAAGAATTGCAATATCTCTTGTGTCATGTCGTATGGGTTTACTGATAAATCCTCGTACCTTAACGTTCTAAATGAGAAGATAGAAAAGTAAATTCAGTCCAAATTACGCGTAGCTCGTACCTAAACCGGGACGGATATTTTTTTATAAGAAAGTCGGATGCATTGTAGTCAGCTATTAGGTCATTGCACAAATTCGACGCCTCATCGCAGTCAGGGTTACCCGGGCACCAGAGCCGATGTTTCCGCGATTGCATGGTACCACGTGGGTCACGTACTAACAAAAGCAATCGAACATTGAGGCTGAAAGAAAAGAAAAAAAAAGAATTGATTATAAAATTAGGTATAGAGAGTAGGTAAAATTAGTTTGGTTTATTTTTCGTTTCGTTGGTCATTCATATGCAAAGGTGAAGAGGAGAAAGGATTTCTTTATCTACTTAAAAAGCAGAAGTGTTTCATCTGTAAGAAAACACGCGTGCTTAATAGTCTCTTGACAGCTGAGTTAATTAAAATGCATCTTGCAGGCCAGAATGAGAAGGGGTACTTGTCCTAGATTTATGCAACCTTAACTTTCATTTTACTTTTTCTTTTGCCCTTAAAGGCATGCATAGTTTATTAGAGTGTCTCTCTAAATCACTGAATTGAAACTTGAGGTGTGGGTTTATGCGGGCTTGCGGGCTAAATAAATGATAAGAAGCATGAAGGAAAAATATCGATTGGACCTGTAGTATATCTGCCTTTATATTTAAATTTTACTTGTGCGTTTTCAAGTTCTTTATGTTTTTTTTTTGTGATTAGTAATTTAAAATGTGAAGTTTTAGTTTAAATTAAGTTGATGATTAATGCGCCTTGCTATCATTGTACGGAGAACTGTAATACACAAACATTGGTTTGATGATAAAACCCTAGAAAGAAAATCTTTTTTGTCACGGAGATTAATCTTGTTTACACCGAGAACTGATGTGGTCGAAAACTTCAGCTTAAGGTCTTGGTAATTTTGTGTTTTCATCGAAGGGGACTAGATCAAAAGCCTAACACAACTATTCTTCAATAGACGTCTAAAGTGTTTGTTTGCATGACTTTTAGGCACAGAATAAAATTGTTTTGGAATCGTAATTTTTGCATTGACGTAACAAAATCGGTGCAGGTTTTGACGAAAGTCTAATGGCGTATTCTTTTCAACACCGAATCGTGAAGCTGGTGTGGAAAACAGAAAAAATTGTTCTTTTCGCGTACACCTGAACGGAATCGTACTCGAGTCAATTTCCTTTTGAACTCCGAACTAGTTCGGTGTCGACACCGAGCTCGAAGCTGGGTGTAGCTTTGATTGTGTATGTGAAGTGGCATTTCGACTCAATTCAAACGTTCGTGATTTTTTACAACACGACTAAAATTGTATGAAATCGATCAAAAATAACTAAATATCTCAAACTCAAAGCTTCTTCTTTTCCATTTAAGCGTGAGGTTATGATCTGAAGTGATGGATCATAACCCTCCCACCCTACTGCATTCCTTATCCTTGTGGGGTACGCCGATTTGACCTCAGAATATACCGGCAGGCCACCCGGTTTTGGTTCTCTTCGTCACTGAGGCCAAAAAAATGCTGTTGTCGTTGCATTTGTGTGATCCATGAATGTTTAGGCCTTCCTCTCCTTCGCGATTGCGCTGGAATGTTGATAGAGATTGTCTTTTTGACGGGGTTCGTAGGATCTCTCCTTTGAACCTGGCAATACCAACTGAGCTGGGTCGTGCACCATTTTTCTGGAGATAGGTTCTTTTACATGGAGGCTTCCTCGGATCTTTGTACTTCCCAAACTCAAAGCTATCTAAATTAACTTTAAGTAAAAAGTTCAAAAAACCGACGGCAACAAAATCACTCTGCGAAATGAAAAAAGTAAACAAAATGAAGTCAAAACAGTTTGACACTTAATGATTGCACGGGTGCGGTATTTGCCGTTCTGTACACAATGAAACCACAATTGTCGCAAACACCGAGTTTTATTTGACAGTTCGGTGCGGCTGTTCGGTGCTCAAAAGAATACGCCATAAGGGTCCTATGCATTAATCAGAGCAGAAAATATTAGTGTTGAAACGAGTATTCGGTTACTATTCGGTATTCGGCTTATATTTTGCTATTCGGCCGAATACCGAATATTGAGTTACTATTCGGCCGAATACCAAATAGTTGGAAAGAGGAGCAAATAAGCAAAAACGTAATAATTTTGAATTAATTTCTTTATTTGAAGAATAAAAAAATCAATAAGGTTTTTCTTCTTCAAAGCTTTACACTGAGTACAAATTATGTCTGCCCACTACCAACATTTACGTAGGCACTCTGAGTGAGTGATCCTCGTATTTCAACAGTTGACGTCCGACGAAGCGGCGCGAGGCAGCGCGTCAATTGATCCTTTTCCTTTCCTTTATGTCTCGGAGGCGAACCTTCTTTTAATACAAACGCGATTCAAGGGGACGAGGTTTGCACGCAAAAAAGAAACGTTTTCCTCGAACATCGACAGCTTGGTCCTTTTTTAAGGTTATTTTTCGTGATTAATGTTATATAAAACTACATGGAGCGACAAAAAAAAGCTTTGGAATTTGTGTGGAATAATCTTATGGTTCAATCAACCATGTTTGCTCCAACTGTGTTCGTACTTTTCAGAACTTGACTCTTAATTTTCTTACGAAAAAGTAAAATATTTCACAAAACTAGTAGTAGACTTAGTCTATATGGTTTGGCTGAAGGCCGTCTTCCAGAACTTTTCAGAACTTAATAATTTGAAATATAGTCGAATAAGTTTAGCCGAATATTCGGCCCTGGCCGTGGCCGAATATTCGGTATTCGGCATTAGACCGAAAATACTTTTCGTTTCAACACTAGAAAATATGAAAAAAAAACGAAACAAGAGATCTAAAAAGCTACGTGAAATTAGGCCCCAATGAAAAATAGTCCCAAAATAAAAATGAACAATGGTCCCCAAAAACTTTATGAAAAATGGCTGAAAAAATCGAGCAAGCTGCACAGATGTGAAAAATAAAAAAAAAATTGTTTCAAATCAAGGTTAGGTAAGGTTAAAGTGGCAGTCTGGTCCAAAGAAACCGACATGCTAAGACCTATAACGGTCCATTGTGATACCACGTGGATCTGGAAGTCCCATTTAAACCATTCGAACTTTTAACGAAGCGTGAGAGATGTGGGTCTTAGTGGGTCGGCAGTGTGTAGATCGCTAAGATCATTTTAGTGGAGAGTACTCTCTTCTTCCTCATCTAGAAGAAGAGGCTTGTTTACCGCTTTATCCAAGGCAGTTGATGTACTATCCAAGGCAGTCCACCAACTGTGGACTGCCTTGGACAACCGCTTCATACGTCAGTATAGGTCTAACGAGCGAGAAGTACGAGAATACGTCAGTATCGGTCTGGGTTGAAGTCCCACTTGGGTCCAATGGCTTTTTTGTAGGAAAAGGGTACTACCGTATAGCTTTCCGGAACCTTTACAAGTAACAGATTAACAGCAAAAAAAAAAAACTGCATAAATCTGTAAATTGGGGTTATTTTTCAATTTATTGGCACCTTTTCTCATTTTTACATTTAATAATGAAAAATCGCCCCAAAAAAATTAAATTTCGATAATTTTTCGTAGTTGTTACCTTTCACGTAAATTTTTGGTTCGGGACCAAATTTCATGGTAGTCGATTTGAATTATCGCCAATAAATTCTTCACTCTACTAAGCATTAGCTTTAATTATAAGCTTTAACTTAACGTTTTATATTAATATTAATGTTGGTAAAGAGTTTATTTTTTTACGCAAATTACCCCAATTTTATTTGGAATTTAACTAAGATATGCTAAACAAAGTAGTGCCAGCCCCAAGAAGGGTACGAACCTCATGCTGTCTTTCAGGATATACCTGGTTGAACACCAGGTTAGTACCCACTCATTCCACATCAGGCCAGTTTTTTTAAGAGCGAGATGATCCGAGTTTCAGAGTTAAACTGAGCTTGCCCCAAGAAATTAGTTTTTCAGTGAATTTAGATCCCGGCTTAATGTCGGATTAACTCGACAAATGTGGTGAGTTCATCCTGGATCAAATTCTGGAACTCTTTTATCGTTTTTCTTTGTGAAATGGCAGTTGCTTTGCGTATTTCTGTGAAAAAAATAACATCTGAAAACAACTTGCACTTCTTTTCCTATGTTTTTCTATGTGAAATCTGAGTTTAAATAAATATATAGAGTATGGCGCAACCCCTCGAGATGAACCAGGGCCAACTTCACAACAATGTATGATGTGTGTGTTGATTTCTTCACATACAAGGAGACCTACAATTTTTTGCCGAATCCGAACGGCACTTTCAGAAGTTTTTCAAGACAAATAGTACTCTCGGAGGGTTTGTGAGACCCTTGTGGAGTTGGGGACCGTGAAAAAGAACGTGTCTTTTGGGTAATTTTTTTTAGGTGACGATGGTTGGATCTGAGTTGGGGGAGTAAATAATTTCGAGAGTTAAAGATTTTGACAACTTTAATGATGGGGTAAATTCTGCACTCAAAAACTACTCGCTGGGTTAACTCCAGATTCGTTGTGTTCCGTGATTAAGCGATCTTGATTTGATCTGGGTTTAACGCAGTACTGAAAAACCGACCCTTAAACAGATGCTTCACTGCTCTCCCAAAACACCACTTTCTGTTCTTTTTCCCTTTATTTATTGGGACAATTTTGATTTGTTCAGTTGAAATGCAGTAAAAATATGTTTTTAAGAACATCTTTGATTTTGTGTGTTTGGTTAGACTCAGAGTAAATTAGATTATGGCATGAAGGATTTTTTTTACACTCATGACGATACATTACGTTCTATTTGGCATTTTTTGCTTTGGTCTACTTTTGCTTTTGCCCCTTCTGTTTGGGGCCTACCGCCGTTAATAAAATTAGCAAAATCCTCAACTCGTGAAATCATTGACTTTTCCACTCGTCACTTCTAGAAAAAACAGGCAATGCTGAGTGCATTGATTTGTTCTGCAGACTATGCGCAGACGTTCTTTTTCACAGAACGTTTATTTTTCACAGAAACACGCAAATCAACTGTCATTTCAAACGAAAAAAAAAAAAAAAGAAAATTGACATTTCCTCCAGATTTTTTCCGGGATTAACCTATCAAATTTGGCTAATCCAAGGCTGACCACGGATCGAAATTTATTTTAAAAGTAATTTTTTGTGGTTTTGCCTTAGTTGAAAGCCAACAGTCTAATGAATACGTGGCGTTCTTCACGTTGAAGAAACTAACTGGCAATTCAGTTATATACATTCGACGTGAAGGACACAACATATTCATGGACTGGAGGCTAACTTCAAATTTCGCATGATCTCGCAATAAAAATTATCCCTAAAAACACAGACTACTCATGACTCAAATCTAAATCGTTGCATCAGTTGTGTCGCTATAGATGTATGTACAATTTTCTTTCCTTTTCTTTCAGAAAGTTAGCCATCACTCACGTCGGTTGTGAATTTAGACAAATTATACATTGTCATTCACAAAACAAACAGAACTGACTTCTGAAGTTTGCGACACATACTGTTCAAATCTCACTGTCAGATTTAGCTGTCATCAAAAATTTTTTTTCTCTTGCAGCAAATTGGGACTTGCACGTTTCACTAAAAGATTCATCAACATTGTGTACCTGAGTCAAGTAAGCTACCACCGCGAGGAAGATCGATATTGCTTTAGAACTTAACGTTGGCTAATGTCCGGCTAGAAATGGAGGTTTGTAAAACATATTTGACATAAAAAGCATTCTAAATTGTAAAACGTATTCATTTCTTTTCAGTTACAAAATCTGGGTTGGTGCTGAAAAAGGAACCTGCATTAGCAAATCGAAGAAACCTAACACCAGAGAGCTGAGAAGGCTTTGAACTTCTCCAACCGCAAAGCCAATTAAACGTGAGGCGATACGTGAAAGAAAGTCGAAAAGACAAGAGAAAGAGCTAAAATGGATCTTAAAATGACAAAACTAGGAAAACATATAAAAGACGACCTCTTCAAGCGTAGAAACTGAGAAACACGTCGTTAAACGAATCAACAGACCTAAAAAAAAAATGCGAAACGTCTTAAGCCGGCCTGAAAATTTAACCTAAGCTTGAACAAAATTAAGCTTCATGCTGTGAAACGCTGTTCCACTCTTCGACTCTGCAAGTTCTATTATAGAGCTCATCAAGCATCCTTAAATTATTTGGCCATTGTTTAAGCAACTCCCTAGAAGAAGGTTTCAAAACTAAATGTTAAATATCCGAAACGAGAATAGATTTGGTGCTAGAAATTTTGTACAAGCAGCCACCATTTCAGCTAATTTTGCAGAAAAACATTTGTTAAAAAACACAAAAAAATATTCAAATAATAAATAAAACAAATTTCAAATCGCTTGTCTCACATTTTTTTATTTCAAGAGAAAAGTCACACAAAAGTTAGGTAACCTAATACCAACACAAACAACAAGTGTCACTCTGATGACAATAAAAACAAAAATAATACCCCCTCACCCCGCCCCCGACAAGCTATCTAAATGCTTCACTGAGCACCATACCAACAGTATCACACAAACACGCGCACACACCCATGCCGTCTGACGCAACCAGCAGAATCGCAAATTTCTACTAAAATCCGGCTGAAACACCAGGCGCCCAGAAATCTCAGAAAAGCAGCAGGTATACTTAGTGGAACTACCTTGCCGGCACTACATTATCTGGCACTACATTGCCGTCACTACATTACCCATATGCGATCGTGGAGGGTTGGTGCCTGAGATATTGTATATCAGTTCGTGGGTGGTTTATGCCCACGGTGAATTATGCCAGATGTCGCTTCCCACGCGGTTGGTGAAAACGATATGACGTCTCAATTGTGACAGATCGTGCTTGATAGGTGGGTGTCACAGATTTGACAATTCATTTTTTGCCTGTAACTTCGTCAATTGTGGTTCAATTTCATTGCGGTTTTTTGCGTTTTATAAAGGGATGTGCAAGGTTCAAAAAAAATTTTTAATAAAATAACTTTCTTGTATAGCTTTTGGATAAAAGTTAGAGTTTCGCTTTTTTTTGTGGTTCTTTATTTGCTTACGTGTTTTTGATGGGTTGTTTAATTCGTTGTTCGACGACTGAGTTCTTTAAATGATTCCAGGTGTTCAGAGGATTCTTTATGCTTACCTTTCACCTGTGTAACTTATCGTTGAAAAGTGCCCAAAATAAAGAAAAAAGTTTATTTCATTTTATTTAAGCATTTGCAAAAATGTCGATGTGGAGACTAGCGCAGGTCATTTTTAACTCGCATTTTTAGAAGATTTTAAATCTTGAACATTGGAACAGGGGTTGCTAGACTCTTGGTTGTTTTGTAGGAGTATTCGGGATATGCAACCCTCCTACTAAAGGTAGTAGTTTTTTAAAAGAAAGTATAGTTTTTTAAACTACAAAAACTTTTAAGTTGATAAAAAAATACAACGATAAAAAAGTACGAACCAGGGCCTGTGATTGTTTCTAGTAGACTATTCCTGACGTTGAAATTTAGTTCAAATAAAAAAAATTTACTTAAAAAGAAAGTTGTTTGAAGGCATCCTCAGATACCACTTCTTTTCTCCAAGTACCAGGCAGTTTTTGACCTAGCAAAATCTTGAATTGTCCCTTTACAGAACGAGAGAACACAGAGCTTTTGTCCATGATTGTGCCGAATTTATCCGAGTCAAATGCAAAACTATTAGAGCTTATGTGGTGAACGTTTCTTCAAGAAAGCCGTCTTGACTTGTTCCTTAAGGTGGTCTTATGGCACCACACTCGATCATTAGTTAAATCTGAAAATCTGAGAGGTCCAAAGGATGTCCTGCCTAGAGAAGAACCTCTAAGCGCATTATGGTAAGTAGACGAATGCCTTTCTTGTAATACTTCTTGATATAAAGATGTCTTGTTTAAGCAAAGTTAAAGGTTTTCCGGCTACCGGTTTTTTTTTTTTTGAAATCTTGACAAGTGATGTACTGCTGACGGCTGAGGTTGAAGCCTGTTTTTGAGGTTTTAAGACCCAAAACGCGACTGTGTTTTTTGATTGAGGATTATGCGAGTGCTGTAAGAAAAGAAGGGTAGAAGGGTTAAGGCTTTCCATATGAATGAAGAGTTGTGACAATTTTTGTTTAATTAATTTTCAACAAAAGAACGGACAATGCACTTTTGTATCTACTCACGTTGACGTAATAAATACGTTACAGTGCTTCTAAATACTACAACAGACGCCACGAAACAAAATAATTTAAAATGAAATTTTTTTACTTAACCGCGTTGTCACAAGCAACGTAAAACAGGAACAGAAACAGAATCCCATACATAAGCAACTGAAACCTAAATTCGCTGAAGGCTTTTTGCGTTGCTAATGTATGAAATTCTGTTTCTGATTCTGTTCCTGTTCCTTGTGACAACAGGACACAAGGAACAGGAACCTTGCGGCTTTAGAGACACTAATTTGAGCTTTTCAAAATACTTTTTTAATAGCAAGCTCTTCAATACTTTTTTTATAAACACGTGACCTGAGTTTTTTAAAAAAAAAGTGTCGCCACAAAAAAGTCGCGATTTTAACGCTACGTGACCGTAGAGCCACAATGCCCGCAGCGGTAGTATGCAGCAGCAGCGGCAGTATGAAACGCGGACCTGTGCGGCGCGGCACTGGGAAAACTCGAACACAATGGTGAAGCGCGCTTATGTCAGACAGATACCGGAGCGTTTTTTTATTATTTATTTTAAAGCGGTAACACAAATTCCATAATGTTAATTTTTTACAATTTTAATAAATTTCTCCACGTCCTTTCCTCCATTGTTTACTTTCCTTGAAGCGAACTGTCAACCGTGCAGCACTGTCAACCGTGTAGCGCTGCACAAGTTTAAATTTGACCAACTCTTGTTGCCGCTACACATTGTGTGCGCAGTACACTGAATACATGTGTTTTAATTTTTGACAGCTCTTACTTCCGCTGCTTCCGCAGCTGTTCCTACGGTTAAGATGGCTTCTAGAAAAACTACTCTTGGTCAAACATGGCCATCCAGAAATTAGCTGAAAACAACCGAGTCATTCTTCATTGAATCGCAGTTTTGACGCACCGTTCAGCTGAATCTCTAACTTGGTCCAACTACACCACTCATAGAGCCTAAACTATTTTGGGAAGTCAGTAAAAGACTTTTTGTGGTGCCGTGCGTCGGCCGTCGCCGGTGTGCAGTGATTAGTGTTTTGGGCTACTATGCAAGGGGTTCGGATCCGGGACTAAGTGCACATCGACGAGATCGATTTCTGTCAAGCAAAGTTTGTCAAATTTGAAATAACGAATACATTCCACACAATCTTCACCAAGTTGCAATACCTCCAAAGAAAGTCATGTTTTTGTAACGAATTTCGTGTAAGTGGCACCATCAGTGCATGCTTCTTTAAGATCGACGTTGCCAAGCCTTTATCGTAAACAGGGAGCGCATCCCAAATTTTGACGGAACGGCGCTAAATGACACACAACCTGTGTCACAATGGTAATATCGCACGCGGATATGATGTGAATTGGCGACCGATCTAGATCGTACGTACGGTGTTCCTAAGTCGCAGGTCTATGCCAACAAACCGTTCCGTGAAAACCCTCAACGGTAAATGGACATGTAAAGGATTTTTCCGAAGAAGATCTGCAGAATATCTTCCTGCACGTTTTGTCAGTGTTCCAGCCCTTTGTAAAATTTCAAACAAAACTCTGGGAAGATACTTCTAAAGCCCAGAAAAACTTGTTCAATTTTGTTGGCATCTCGGGATAGCTTAAAGTTTAATAGGGTTCTTACATGTTAAAAAAAAAAACTGGAGGTATAAACCCTAGACCATCACAATGGTTCTACATTGCTCTAATTGTAACGTGTTTCAAGTTTCCCTTGTTCTGTGAACCCGCATTTACCTAACATGACCTTGTTAGTCTGCTGTATTTAAAATCCTGTTTGCGGTTCAAATACCGCCGGATTCTTTATAGTAAATAAAATTTTAACAACTAAAATAAACAACTAGAAACACTGATATAAAAATAGATTTAAGCCGCTGCTGCATTGATGAAGTGTTAATTTCCCTTTTATTTCCACCCACATAATCCTTGCATTAGGGTCATTTGAATGCGGAACGAGCTTCGGCAAATAAAAATCCACTCCATGCGCCCACTTGAAAACAGTTTCCACTCAATACCCAACAAGGTTAATGTCAGACAGCGGATGTTCAATATCTCATGTGTGCAATCATTGTTCCGTGAAAATTTACAATTGCTATCCGATAAAATATAATTACAAGCCGCTTCTATTCGCATGCAAATGTTCGGTAGGGTACCACTAGCTTAGTAGTACACGACGATTAGACGTTTCCCAATCGGCATTTTTTCCTGTGCAATATGCCAACCTTCCAAAAGTAATGATTATTTTGTTTTTAAGTTTTTTTTTTACCAGAATACGTTTTTGCATAATGTGTTTTAATTTATGAACAATCAATGTTCAAATCTGTTTTGCAGGAAGGTTAGACCATGTTCGTTAAAAACACTTAATTACTCGTTATCAACTCGGCTAAAAATAGGCATAAACATAACAAAAGGTGTTAGGGTCTTAAAAAAATAAAAAGGGACTAGTGATACATTTGGAAATTTGCCAGCAACTGCTGTCATTGTATGGAATTGGGCTAAGTCTCGAGTTAAGAAATTAATGTAGAATTTACTCATAGAGTTTTTGAGTGCTTTGTTAAGTTATATCACTTTATTGGGGGTAAAGATGGTTTGACAACAGTGTAATATCACTTATTCGTTGAGATATCATAACAATAGCACAGTCCTCCAAATTTGGCGTGTAAAACCGAGGTTAACCTCGAATTTGAAATTAATGGAACGCTTATTTCTAGAGCCCTTACCTGACCTCCAACAACATTGAGGGGACCTACATTTTTTGGTCAGTTCCAAACGGCGAATTAAGATGATTTCCAAGACAAATGATCTGTAGTCCGACACACTAACAAGTGTGCGCACTTTTCTAAAGTAAACCTAAGTTTTAAACCTAACTCTTCAACTTGGATGATGGTGCATTGAAAAACTGGCCCCTACTAACGGGTTTTTGTTCCGCTTAGTTAGAAAAGGCAAACATCGGTCATCAGAGCAACAATTCTAAATTCCTAACTCAGTTTCGAAATGGCTCAGAATCAAAATTCATTGGACAGCGATTTGTTTACGAGCAGATAAAATACTTGAATCTAGATTACCCAAAAAACTAGATTACCTAAACTACACAATGATTCAGGAGAATGCTTACTGATCCATCAGAAGTGGGAACAAAATCACTGACCCTTTAAAGAAAACGAACTGATGTTGGCATGTTGGTTGCAGTTGTGTAAAGTTTTGTTTTGCTTTACTGATTGTTTTCGCAATATGTTGGATCCCTTTTCGGGTAAGATTATAAACCAGTTCATTATCAAAATGAGCAGGTTCCTAGTCGGCGGGAACCTAAGCGTTGCTATCCAGGTTAGAATCGGCGGGTTGTTAAACCTGGAAGCTGGATAAGAAAAAATGTAGACGTAAGGTTTACCACTTGATGTAAAAAGCCTTGGGGTCTGAACGCAAGGTTATTTTATTCCGACTCTACTGAGCAATGCTTACCTCGATCTCGGCAGCATCGGGTAACCTCAAATTCTCTCAATTTTCACCTCCTCCGTCTAGGAATGTCTTTCTTCTCGCGATATGCTTTAAGATTTAAAGGGCCTTAGGACACATGGCGACAGAAAAACGCGCGACAAAAAACAGCGAGATTTTCTGCAGCAAGCATACTCAACACACGAGCGATAATTTTCCGCGCGGTTCCTGTCAGTTTTGATGAAAAATTTAATTGACTATAGGAAAAGTTCGAATGCGATACCTGGTGGTCAAATTTGGAATAGGTGAAGACCTATAGCTGCCAACACAGATTATGGAGTTGAAAAGTTGACCTGCCTTCGATGAACGAATTCGCGTTTTTCCGTGTGAGTTATCAACTCGATTTGTGAATAAAATAGTTTGTCCTTTCACGAAAAGCAAATTAAAAGCAAAATATCGTTCTTGAACAAATAATTTTCGTACTCGTTTGACGAATGGGATGACAACAACAGTTAGCCATTGACGTGTATAGGTCTTCACATATTCCGAAACTGAAACGCCTGGGGTAAGTCTTCAATTGTCAATTTTCATCGTTAAAAATAAGAGTTTGCAAGCTTTTTGTAGTAAACTCAGTACACAAACACTTATTTTCGGGGCGATTTCGAAGAATTGTGGGAAAACAGTAATTTTTTTTATCGTTAAACAAAATAAAAATTTTTTTTTTGGCGTGCGGCTTGAAAAAGTCGCAATTCGGAAATTTGTCGCAAAACGAGTCTCGCGACTAATTGTCGTAGCCTCAATCGTGTGTTGTCTAGAATATAAGCGCGGTCGTGATTAGTCGCGAGTTTTTCTGTCGCCGTGTGTCTCTGGCCTTAGATGTAAGAAAAAAAAAATTCTCGTAGTTAACCTACTTTTGGTAGCGTACTTGAACAAAAAACTGATTTTTTCCTATATAAAAATACACTTACACATGCAAACTACATTTCTGAATAATATATTTGAAACTACAGAAACTACGTGGTTGACGCTACGCCAGTTTTTTACTATAGAAGAACGTCAACTGATGATTATTGCCGTTTAAGTAAAAAAAAAAAAAAAATTTTGACATTTGACAAATCGGAGCTCGACAGGGCGAATCCAACGATTCTCCGAAACGGATTGAAAACAGTCCACTTGTTTTTTTTTTTTGACAATCTAACGTTGCTGTGGCATTTTTGTATCACTTGAACGAGTTGCGTGGGTTTGAATGGTCTTGCTTAATTTTTTACACGGCCACAATTAGGGACGAAGCCTTTAGTGTCGACTTCAAAAAAACAATAGTTTTATTTAATTTATAGATGAAAAAAAAAATAAAAAAAAATGTGACAAAACTTTTTCGTAAGAAGGTTCGCAATAGAGAATTTTTTTGGCATCACACCCTATTGCCACTTGTGAGTGTGCCCTACAGTGTGCCCTAAATAACTCAATTTGGGATATATTAATAAATTTCTGAGAAAAATTGAATAAGCATTCGATATAAACGTAGCACCTACCGTGGTCGAAATTCGATTGTAAACAGCAATATTTGTTTTTATTTCTATCAAATTAGAAATAGTTATAAAAAAATTTCGATAAATATTAAAAAGTAATGATAAGCAAAAAAAAAATAATACAAAATTTGACGGTTGGAAATAAAGTTTCAGGATACAGAAGCCGAACTTTATAAAATGATGAAAAATAGGTGGAAGTTCGATTATGAACACATGCAGCTTTTAACGGTTATTTGAGATTTTGCTCACTTTTGTATTTTTTTAATGTTAATCTTAGTAATAAAATCTTACCTATGGATTTTTGGTATGGTGGGAGGCAGGTAAAACAAAATCTTACCTCAATAATCTGAAGAAGGTACAAAGATTAGCTTGCTTAGGTATCACAGGTGCATTAAGATCTACACCTCAAACAGGTCTGGAAACAATGCTGCACCTCCAAAATCACCCTTCAAAACATTGGTATAAAAAACGAGATAAAATAAAAGGGAACCAGGCGATTTGAGCTTAAAAATCTATTCAACAGGCTTTGTTGTCAGTCACAGAAGCTGAGAATCTTAAAAGTCTTACCATATCCATTCCAAGCCACCTTGTAGAAGCGGTAGAAAATAGAGGAGGCCCCATTATTTTATTAAGGTCGACATTTTTTCCAAAAAATTTAGCCAAATTTAGAAAAAAAGACCGTCAAGTATGAAGACATATGCGGAACAGTCCGTCGGCTTTTGTTGAAGGTTATAGTCATCTATATTGCGCAGTTTGTGTAACATTTTATTCATTTATTAAAATTATTTCTGGATATATTTTACAGTCTGTAATATACTTTTTTCGTAGTGCTGTCTACCAATATCAGAATTGGGTGATTCTATTTAATCATCACCCGACATAATAATCTATTTATTATATTGGGTGATTTTATATTGGGTTTCGTTACTCTAAAAATAGACTGACAAAAATCTTTACCGTTTCGAAAATAGAGGGAAGGACATACTGTTTCTTGGCCTTTTTTAAGGATTTTTAATATTTAAAAGCCATAAAACAGCAATTCCGATTATTTTTAATTATCGTTAGACTTTTTGATAAATTTTACAACCACCTGTGCTAGCATTTGCCACTTTTCTCAAATTCTGCGGACATGGATTTCTGAGAAAACGTTAAAAATATGCTGTTTTTTATTTCGCTTGTTTGAATGGGCTTAAAAACTTAGGTCGAAAACGGCAATTTTGAAACGTTTTTGATACAGTTTGTTTGCCTTTTAACCATTATATACTTCAGCCAAATTTAAGCAAGGTGGTCATAACCGTTAAGGAACTAGAAATCTTTAAGAAATAGTTTTCGAAAATGTTTTCACTTTTTTCAGTTAAATCTTCGAAGTTTTTGAATATTCGAAGTCTGCTATAGTTTTGTATAAAATTTAAGAAGATGGACTATGCCCGGTGTTTATTTAAAATTTATACTTTATACCGTTTGGGAGATAGAGGGGAAAACATGAGTTCTTTTGACCTTTTTTATAACTTTTTAAATTTCAAATCCATGAAACAAGCACTAGCCTTGGATGTTTTTTTTTTTATTCTATGGCGACCGGTTTATGCGCAAACAGTAAAACAAGCTCCTTTTTTATTTCGTTTTTTAAATAGGCTTCTAAAAACTTAGGTTAAAAACGGCAATTTAAAAAAATTTAACGCAGCCTTTCTTCTTTTTGTAAGCTTTGTTCTTAAACCGAAAAAAAAGATCGCTTATACCGTTAAGCTACTAGAAGACTTAAAAAAATTGTTTTTGAAAATGCTTTTATGTTTTTGAGTTAAATCTATGAAGATTTTGAAATTTCAAAATCCGCTATAATTTTCTTTAAAATTTTGAATTATTTCTGGTACGTGTGATTTTTTTCATAGAATTCCACCAAACAGCACCGGAGATAAGGGGGAGGGAAGGGGGCCCGTTTTCTCATGCATTTTTGCAATTTTTTTCGAAAAGTCGTCTGCAGTACTCAAACTGTTTTTGAAAAATATGAACTAAGCACTTGGTTGACGTTGAGTTGCTTTGTACGTTTGTTCAATTTTGATTTTGAGCGATATGCCGTTCAAAAGTTATGGCCCCCAACTCTTTGAAAAACGTCATGCATTTTCGACTCTTCATTTTTAAAAAACGTTTTGATATTTTCAAAAAGTTTTAAAAAAAGTACTAAAAAACATTAAGTGATTAAAGCATTTTCACATGAAGTTTCAAACTGTAATTAAACCGTTAAAACAAAATTGCCCTCTATGGATTCTCTTACTATTTCCGCAGTTTATACGCACACCACTTTTTGTCTTTCTACGACTTACCGTTTAGAAGTTATAAAACGATTGGACGAACAACGTAGCGATACCATAAGAGGTCCTTTTTTCATTTTTGGACGGACCGCTAAAAAGTGATAACAGCTGCATTAAAAAAAGTAAAAAAATGATTCAGCTGATAATTCCACCACTGTGTTTACCACAGCCGAACTGTGTTATCTTTTAGTCTTGACATAACCGGTGGAAGCTATGTGCGGTAAGGAAAAAATTACTTAAAACCATTCCAAATAATCTTTAACGTGTGACTTTAATGACCATTTCTGTGCGCAATTAAAATTTTTCCCAGCTGGCCCGGCCAAAACCGACCGATAGTGGACACTACTACTGCGGACATTCAAAGTATAACATTCCTCTCATGTAGAGGAGATACCAGTCATGGTGACAACAAACCCATAAACCAAAAGAAATCCAAAAAGTCACGTCCAAAAAGGAGCACCGAGACCGAGAGCCTGCTGGCTCGCTTGGCCTTAGAGTAACCCTCTACCGTACCGAAAGAGGCATGTATTCACGTACACACTGTGTATCCGCATGTGCTTCGTGGTTTAATAAATGAAACCATAAAACTAGAATCGTTTGCTATTCCCAGTATAAATTTCGCAGCGATAGGGTATTGTGTATACAGATTAAAGTGCGTGCCTTGCAGCTTGCCGGTTCATCCGCCCTCGATTTCTTTTAATTTAATTTCATCATTGTATCACGGGTGTGTCCCACGCATTTGAAGAATGTTTTGCCTTGTGCGTCTCGGTTGCAGCAGTCACATTTGTGGACCGTGCGTTGTGGTGGTCAATTGATGTGTATAATACAGGCAGTCAAAAGCGCATTGAAGTGAAAAGTTCTAACCGAGCCTTGCAGCTGCAGCCGTATCTGCCGTCATCTGAAGCAACTGACATACATAATCCTCAAGTTATTTCGAGCATTTGCGTGACCCACTTGGCGCAGGCCAGTGTGTCGCATAGCAAAATGCTTTATTGACCAATATAGGAGCTGGATCGTCGTTGGCGATTTTGGCTAGAGATTTATTGTGCTTTTATTTGTTTTTATGGGAAATAATTATTGTCCACACAAAAGAGACAAACCCAGTCCATAAGAAATGTAAACATGTATAGGAAATTGTAAACAATATTTCAATTATAGGCTTACAGAACTGCAGCCAAATATGCTTTTGGGTGGCATTAAATCATTAGCATGTATACATACGTAAGTATGTGCAAGAGTGCAACGTTTGGTATTTACATTTCGCATGGGGCGGAACATAATTGCAGGCTGTTAAAGCAGTGCATTTAAAAATGAGCTGAATTCGTTGGGTCAAATTATTCGGAAAACCAACGCTTTTTATTTCTAAAGCTTTTTAAGCTTAAAAAAACGGTGGTTCCATAATTTTTAACATAAGACAACAACATGTTATTTATGATTTATAAGTATGCATAAGCTAAATTAGAATATTTTAGAGTGAGCAATTAAGATAAGGTCGCATAAAAGAAAATTTTAAGTAAAAAGCGTTACATCAAACTCTATTTTGAAATTATAAAAAAATAGGCTTTATGCAAATATTTTAAACTCTAATTAGTTAAAGCGGGGCCGAGGCTTGTTTGTGGGCCCTACTTTATTTGTTTACAAAAGCTTCTTTTTTTCTTTTGATGTGTAGCAAATCATACTCTCTCTGGAATCGAAAAAAGGGCTTTACAAAGGTTTAGAATGTGAACACACGTGATTTTTAGCGGTCCGTCCAAAAATGGAAAAAAGACCTCTTATGGTATCACTCCGTTGTCCGGTAAGTTGTAGAAAGATAAAATTTGGTGCACTTATAGTCAGTGAAAAAAAATGAGAACGCTACAGGAAATTTTTTATATACGCATTTTTATGGTAAAAAAAACAAAAACTCTTTTGGCTTTATCTTTAAAAACTTTACAGCCAGAAAATATATTAAAATATGCACTAAAAATATATTGAATTTTCATATTAAAATTGAACTTTTGCAAAATATTGAAAAGTTATTGAGAAATTAGGAATGAAAAATAGATACCCATTTCCAACGTGTTTAAGGTCATAGCTTTATATCCACTCTATTTACAAAGCCGCTAATGAAATAACGCTCACATATAAAGCAGTGGAAGGCCAAGCAAAAGCTAAAATCTAATTCTGGTTAAACGGTTCTAGAACTGTAGTTTTGACGTATTTTCGAAAAAAAAAATCGTGAAAAAATTTTGTCTCCACCACTATACATAGCATCGGCCAAATGATTTAAAAAAATCACACACATCAAGAATTACTTGTAATTATATTTGGCAGATTCTGAGATTTAGCTCGAAAACTTCAAAAACATTTCAAAAATTATTTTTCAAAATATTCTGGTATCTTATTGATGGTTCCGATTATAATGAAATTCGGTTTGTGTAAAGAACGTATGACGCAAATTCTAAAATTTTTAAAATCTTTCAAAAATGGCTTTTCTAACCTAAAATTTTCTGAAAAGGTTTCGAAAACCGATTAAAAAAACTCGCTTTTATAACCGATAACTTAAAAAACCTGTGCTTGGAGTATTAGGAAAAAGTACTCGTTGGTAGCGCAAACTATATGAGAATAAAAAAAAAGTATTATATAACGGTGTAATAAATTATTATATAACAAAAGGTTCCGAAAAGACGTTTTATGGATTTTAAATGAAAAAAACAGAAAAAAGTTATAAAACCGCATGTCCCCCACGCACTATCTCGATAGCGGTAACGTATATCTACCGTTTTGAAAAAAATATCAGTCATAGACAATTTTTGGAGGTTCAAAAGAATAATATAGAGGGGCTACAATATTGAGTGGTTTTTCAGATACGCTTAAAATCATTTAATTTGATTTAGTAAATTGGTAGTGCTAAAAAATGTCTATAACTTCTAAGTTGTTTTTATCTTATTTTGAGAAGAAAGCAAAATTTATAAAAAAAAAAACTTTTGAAAACAAAAAACCCGTTAGTCATTTTTTTAGCTTTTTTTACTAAAAAAAATCAAAAAAAAATTATTTGTCACCCCGAATTTCAATGGCCTAGTTTACACCGGGGACTATATCCGGACTATACCTATTTTTAGTCCAAAAAACGTGGGTGACAACACACAATACGAGGACTAAATTATTTAGGTCAGTCCTCAAATTTAGGTGGCCTGGACTAAACACAAACCAGAATTTAGTTTATTGAACCATAGGTGTCGCTGGTTTTTTACTTGGTCCTACTCGATGTAAACGCAAACGTGTTTTGAACGTCAGTTTAAACTTTGAATGTCGCTAAACAGAGTTTAAACTTGCACTGTGAAAACGGGCATAAGAGTGTACCTAGAATAAAAAAGGCGACGGCCCGCTCCGTGTATGACTTATACTTGACAGTCTTTACTGTCAATACTGTTTAAAAAAATACTTGACAGTCTTTTTTTCTTCTGAAAAAGGTCGAATTGGTAAACTAAAAGAGGTGTAACTTTAAGCTTGTAATATTTTATTTGAAAATCGTTTGTTAGGTCTGCGAAACTTCTAGCTTCAAAATCTCAATCTCAAGTCTAACTCGATTGCTACGGTTGGCGATATCGTAAACCAGGTAGGTACTGCATCAAAACCAGTCTAATTAAAGTTTCGTGCGTCAAAATTTTGGTAGTACTTGATTTAGATTTGGAGTGCTGAAGAGTTTTTAAATTGAATGCTCCTATTTTGGCCTTCAATAATATATTTCTTGCCTGTTAAATAAAAACAAATCTACTATTGAGATGTATACGCCTATGAAGTGCCTGAATGTACTTCGTAGACAAAGGGACGTTTTTCCCATCAATTTGTAACTTGAAAGCTTTGCTTTCTTCCACGGCCCGATAATAACCTTATCCGCTGCAATCACGAAAACAAAACAATGTACATTTGAACACGTTAACGATCAGTTCCCATTTAAAATAAGTTTTCCAAAAAGAGTAATTTATCCTGAATTTAACTATGAGCGAGGCTTGGTTTTTTACGAATAGCTACAACTGCAGTATATAATTGTCGGCGCACAAGGAATTCATATGTTAAAGAGGGCCCATAATTGAACGCTGGGGTTACACCAGACAGTATACTGATATAGTGTCCCATGACTTTAGCCCTATAAAAGCTGTATTGTATCTTTCATCGAAAAAAAACTTTTAACGATTCTTATTAAATGAACCAGCCGACTCGCTCAGGCTAGGGACACACGGCGACAGAAAAACGCGCGACAACAAACAGCGCGATTTTCTGCAGCAAGCATACTCAACACACGAGCGATAATTTTTCGTGCGATTCCTGTCAGTTTTGATGAAAAATTTAGTTTTCATCGTTAAAAAAAAAAAGAGTTTGCAGCTTTTCGTAGTAAGCTTAGTACACAAACACTTATTTTCGGGGCGATTCCGGTGAATCGTGGTGAAAACAGTCACTTTTTATCGTTAAATAAAATAAAATTGTATTTTTCGTCGTCCGGCTTGAAAGAGTCGCAATTCGGAAATTTGTTGCAAAACGAGGCTCGCGACTAATTGTCGTAGCCGCAATCGTGTATGCTTCTATTCGGACGGTAACTGGTCGCGCTTTTTTCTGTCGCCAAGTGTTTCTGGCCTCACATCGAACAAAAAACAAGCACAAGATAACCAACTTAAGAGTTTTATTTTTTGACCAGTCATCCTACAATTAAGAACCGTTTGTGTCAGATGCTGTCAAGTCCTCGCAAGATCTTTTCTTAAAAAAACCGACTGAAGATGTTCAATGCCAAGATTGCTAGGCTAAACTAAACTTACAAACAATTCATTTTATCATCAATCAATTTTAGAAATTTTAATCGAAATTGCAAACCTATGTCACTTAAAATTTAACAAGCAACGAGTATATTTATTTTTTTCTGTCAAAGAATTTCTAGCGACATAAAAGCAACCTCATAAGTCAACTACGCACGGGATTAACAGTGGCATTAAACTCAGACAAAAAAATATGTGCTTCTCAAAATTGTATCTATGAGCACGAAATCTTGTGTCGTGTATGAGTTTTATGACTCATTTTTCATGTGTGGAAATGATTCCTCGCTCAAGGTCAACTTCCATTTAACGAGCTCACAGCAGCAAAAGCAACTAGAATGCAATTTAAGATTTGCATACAATGGTCGCCGTATTCATCTTTCTTTCGTGGGAATAACTTTGGAACTTTACTCGTTTTAAGTACGAACATAAAACGTAAACAAAATAAACATTAAGCCGGGGCTTGTTTTTATTGAAAAGTTTCTGGTGTCTTTTCGGGTTTAATTTTTTTTTTGTCTAAAAAAAACTTTTAGCTTAGTACCATTTTTAGGGTTTAAGACAAGGATACATTGTTTCTGATACAATGAAAGGTCAATTAAGCTCAGTTTAATTTTTTGTTAAAAAGTACTCGGACAATCTTGCGTTTAACTTAAAGACTTAATGGCTTAATGGTTGACATGAATGGGAGATCGCAAATACATTATGAAGCTTAGTAACAGAAATAAAAACAACAGCCCCATAACTGCACGCAGTAGGCTCCCAGTCGGCTCCTTTAGCAACTATTATGACCAGTAAAGAAAACTGTTAAAAATGTTAATACTAATAGCTTGGATTGTCTACTTGCCCCTAAAACAGTGTCAAGATAGGTGAAAACACTTCATTCAGCTCATTGAGGGAGCTTTTAGCTAGGTCATTTAACAATTTACGCACATATTTTGAGGCGTGGTAGTTTGGTTTTTATGCGGTACACATGCTTTCTTTTGTGTCCTCTAGAAAAAAATATTTCCGCTTCTCAATTTAAATTTAAGCGGTAGTTTTTTATTATTATATTTTAACGGCTAGATGCTAATAGCTTGCATTGAACCAATTTGCATCGAGCTTCAAGAAAAGAGTGAAAGAAGAATAAAAGCAGAGCCGGCAAATCAAGAAAAAACCTTAATTAGCTGGCGAAATTTTATAGACATATTAGTCTGACATCGTTCTGAAAACAAAGAAAAGTCTCATTGATGTACACATAAGAGGCCCAAAGTCAACTTGAGACTGAATACAAAAATAAGATTGAAAGTTTCTTTTTCTTGACATTGAGGGTCCTTCCGTGACACTGGCTTTATCTCTTTTGCTAGAGCTAACAGAGATATAAAGGATTTAACTAACTGGATTAAGGCAGCATCTGCCTTTCCGTTAGTGCGGTCTTTGATCCAGGCTTTAAAGGCTGCCCCCAAGAAGGTGCCATTTCTCCCCATAGTTAGTTTGGCTCATTGATCGTCTTCTAGTCGATCATGTGCTATGCTGACAACTTAGCAATAAAAGTCAGAGGTAAGCATAACATACCATGTTCAAGGGATATGCAAGTTATTTGAATTTATTTGTTAGAATTGTGTCACCCTGGTTACGACTGTGCACGAGGACCCGGGTTCAAATCCGCCCCGAAGAAATAAATTTTTTTCACGGTCCCACCTCAAGGTCTGAAATACGCTTCGGGTAAAATTTGTCGTGATAGATCTCTAAGTCCGCCATTAGGAATCGGCAAAAGATTGAAAAGGAGTTAGAACACTGCATGCGCATGGTTGTGAGAGGTCAGGCGATAGCTCTTCTGAAGAGTAGGGGCCAGTTGGTGCTTAAGTTAGTTAGAATCCATTCTATACATTCTATTCCCCAGGACCTATCACATTAAAACGCACCATTCTAGCTTACTCCAGTAAAATAATATTATGCCAGCATTATCCTGCTGGAAATAGGATTCTAGATCCTACAGGTTTAGTATGCAGGTACCAATCAAAGTTGAATTCTGGACTTGCGACTGTTATCTTGGATTTCTAGATAGGTGCTTCCAAAACACAATGCTGTTTACTGTCATCCAAGCTAAATAAAAATCTTCAGCCGTTATCCATGAAGGGTACTTGCATCACTGAAACCGAAAAGCTTTGGAATGACCACATATTCGACGTCGCCAAGAACGCAGCAAAATGCTTGGGATTCCTTAGTGCTTAGTCGATGCAAGAAATACTTTACACCTTCTGATCTGGCTGTCATTTATTAATCGTATATACGACCAAAACTGGAGCATAACTCTCATGTCTGGGCAGGAGCTCCTTAGACAAATGTACGCATACTCGATAGGATACAAAAAAGAGCATTGACATTGATAGGTGACCCAAACATTGCGTAGTCAGTCGACTCCTTGCAACATCGTCGCAATGTCTCTTGTCTTTCAATGTTTTATCGTTTCTTCCATAAAGAGTGCTCCAGTGAAATAACCAGTTCCATTCCACCCCTTAAAAAATTCAACTGCAATAGTCGCGCAAGAAGGAATGCTCATCAGTTCACCCTTGAGCCCAATTTCGGACGAACCGCGTTATATTGGAGTTCTGTTTTTACCCGAACAACACGTATGTGGAACAGACTTTCACAGGAGATTTTTCATCGTCACTACAGTCCCCAACAGTTCAAAACCAAAGTGCATCAGTTCTTTTGGTCTTTCTCCTCTGATCCTTACCATTCGCGTTATGTTAACTCAGTATAAGGATAGCCATAACCCCTTGAATGCAGATGAATTATAAAAAAAAGGTCGGGACATCTTCCAATGCAAATGTGTCCCTGCGTTAATGGATTCAAATCCATATGGCATCTGGAATATTTTTCTTTTTACTCAGGTAGCTCCACTAATACAAAAGTGTTCTACAGTAAGGATTCCATGACAGTCAAAAGGAATTTTGATGCCCTACACATCCTATCCAAACACTACAATGTTAAACTTGGTATGATAGGTGTCTGATCATCAAGGTTTTTCTTGCAACGAATCCTATACTTAAATACTAGCTATAAATAGCTCAAAATCTGTAGGACCAGAACCCTGTTGTAGTCAGTTTGGTCTGACAGCACCTGGGTCGGGTCTCATGGATATTCTTCCGATCCAGTTAACCGGACCAACTCCTTTGCTCTTCTGGTAGCAAGGTCGTCATCACTGTACAGCTCGTAGTTATACCATAATTCACGCGAATATTTATCCTCTCAAATCGGCCTTAAGGCACTTTTGACAGTGTCTTTTCTTATGGGAAGGTAGAAATGGGATGATAAGAGCACTACAAGGGAGCATTCGAGTGCATTCAAGTGCGTTTTTAGTCCGTGAAGGCAGCACTTAGATAGTTATTCCTCGTTTGATCTCGCCACTCTTTATTATTGTCCGAGACAAAGCGAAGCCTAGAAAGAAAAAGTCCTTAGTTTACATTGAAATTACAGCTGTATTTGTTAATTTTATATAAACATGGTATAATGGTGTTACATAGTTCGAAAATTTGACCAAAGGATCAAAATGTCCAGCTATCAGTATCAAGGGAATATCGTAGTGAAATCGCAGTCGGTGCTGAGGATTTTGTGAAAACACTTCTGCAGACTGTATAACGGCAACAAAAAACCGAATCCCGCTGACAGGCAAAATGAACCAATCAACCTGGCGAAGAAATCGCCAACGAAGCTTCGAACAATACCACATACCCGAACTGGACATGAAGTGAAGGTAGCCGAATCTAAGCATCTGCAAGATATGGTCGGAGGAAAGAATGCAAAGTGAATGAAACCTCAGCATTCTTTGCATTTTTCTTAGCATACTGTACTGTGTTAACGCCTAAATGTCGGAAAAGATTTCACCGACCCCTTTAAAAAAGGACTTTTTTAACATCATACTGGGAAAATTGTGCAGAGCTTCAGCGTTAACACCAAAGGAACAATCTTTTAAAAATCTGTACAGCTACTCGCATACGCAGACGATATTGACACAGAACACAGCGTTATGTCAGTGTACCTTTCGTGAAAGTTCAAGGTCATTTTTTCCCAAAATACGCTTTTAAAAATTCTACTTTTCAAAATTATGTAACATTGAAACAGCCCTTTGTAAGTCTTATAATTGATGTAATAAGGAAAAATTTTGTAACCTTATTTCTGGGACTATCTTTGCCTAATGTAAGTCTACTACAATTTCCACAATCGCGTGCTTCCACAAAACGTAGTCGAGACGTTTTTTTTTCCTTTTTCTATTTTAAATTTCCCCGGAGCGCCACTTTAGGCATACTGCTTTTTGTTTATGTGCTTGCCGGCATTCATTGTCAATCCAGGGTTTCGTGTTTGTGGGAGTGTGAAACCCTCAGATGTATTTTGGAAGTGTTGGAACTATATTTCAATACTTTGATACTTTCATTGGCTTTTTGCAGTTAGTTCTTAGTTTCTACACACTACAATAAATCTGCACACAAAAAATCGAACCCTATCGCTACGGACCAATGGAGTCCGCTTCGACTAGGCTGACAAATAGTTATATTTGAATACTCACAGAAATATTGATTTGATCAGAAGTAGTATGCATACCTGTAATGAGAAGAAAACAAAAATTTTTAGCAAAATCCTCACATAAATTACAAAAAAAAACTTAAAGAAATTTAACGAAAAGATATGGCTTTGAATCACGGTCTTTTTCTAATGCGTATAAACCATTCTGCTGTTTTTCGGGGGAAAAATGCTGATGACACAAAACTACTTTGTCGCAGGGTGTAAACTATGTTATGTGACTGGTGCGAAAACATCATGATAAAAATCCATCATATAAAAAATCTGATTGACGAACTTCATGACAAAACAGTCAGCTTTTATAAATCGAGTAAGGTAGGTATACTCGGCCTCGTTTGCAGTAAGTAGGTACAACATAAGAATTAGTCAAACCATTTGTTAAGTAAATGGTTTAACACATTATTAAGTCTAACACTCATTGGTCGTTTGTAACAGCTAGTTCCGAATTAAAAAAAAGAAATTATACCATCTTTTAATAAGAACAATATAAGTTCTAAGCACTTGATGTCCTTTTTAAAATAAATTTACCAACCACTTGAAACAATAAATTACTCTGTACTTTAATTAAAAAGTCGCAAAAGGCATTCATAATAACATGTCATACAAATGTTACAATTAAGGTACGGCGGCATATGTTTATAACGTATGACACGTTATGCCAGAAGGACGAGATAGACAAAAACACTCAAAAGTCTGTGTTCTTGCAAGGTTTAAGCAAAGCAAGGAGTCCATAAACCGTAATAAAGCCAACAATTCACGTACAGCGTACGAAACATGAGTCGTTTATGGACAAACGAAACTATGCACATATTCATAAAGCAGAATTCAAATGCAGCAAGCAGACAAATGCTTTGCATTTTTAGAGAATGTCATCACTCGTTGACATGTCGTGTCGTCGACAGCGACACATTTGTGTGCACAACGCCAAAGTGTTGTTTCATCCTTCTCAAGTTGTCGTACCTATACTTTCGCCTTGAAAGCATATTTTACTCATCCTATCCTCGTCAACGTGTGTCATTGCGTCCGTTCACTATTTTTATACTCGTCGTATTCGTATCTCCTTCTGCTAAAGTAGAATAATACACTCGTAGTTTTGTTCGTTACGAAGGCAAACAAATCCGGATACGGATGAGATAAAAGTTACTCAGGAGTAGAATGTAGCGTCAGAGAGGAAAAAATAAAAATAATAATAACAACTATAGCTAGGTGGCGCTCTGCTATGGCTTTGATATCTACTTACACAGAAATAAGGTCAATTTGTCAACGCACTCCAGACCAGATATTGTTTTCTTATTTACCCTTAGTTGGTGCAGAGAAGAGTCTTGTGTGTCAGTTGCGTGCAAAGGTTGTTTAATCGAATGAGTGTAGTTTAATTTGGGAGCGAAGCTCTTATACAGAGCCTTGACTTGTTATTTTTAGATGCAATGTTTGTTTCGTTAACTAATTAGTGACAGTGATAGCTTTTGAAAGCACTTTAAAATACTGCTGGACAAAGACGCGTTTTTTTATTAGATCGTAACTGCGGGAGTAATTTAAATAAAGTAAAACAAGTGGGTAAGTGCAAGAGTTCGTCTGTAACGAACTTCTAAATACCCGAACTCTTTTGCGGCTATTTTTTTTTAGTTTTCGTACGGTTCGAGTTATGGTGAAGGACGCATGTTTTGTATCAAACACCCATAAAATTTTCAAAGTAGGATTAGCGAGGTCTTACAATACCTTGTTGGTGTCATAAAATACATTCTCCTTGCAGACTTCTTTCAACATTTTGTGTATAGAATTTTCTGCTACTTTTCTCGTAAGGTTTTTTTTTATTTTTCAAGCGAAGCTGGCAGCCATAATCCAAGATGCCTCTGCGCTGAAGATACACAGTCCCGTAAACGAGACCATCACCATATATACTCTGACAGTCAAGCGTCCATTAAAGCCATATGGATTCAGATGTAGTGAAGTCAAGGGCTGTGAAACTATGCAGGGAAATTCTGGACGAGTTATCACAGGTCACACCGTTTTTCCGTGAAACGAAGAAGCGGACAAGCTTGCGAGATCTGGGTCAGGGATGAATATGCAGTTCTAGCCCTTGAATCTATAAGAATTCCACTGAGTTCGTTAGCAAGTACGATAGAAACTGAATCCTTGAGTCGAACTAACCCCACGTTGGACAGAACTTGATACGTGCAGTCGTGCAGACACACAAGGGAGCTATGGCCAGCGGTAAACAAAAAGAGATAAATTTTTATTATCGGTAAGCCCGCAGGGGTATCTAAGTACCTACTCACGGGAGTACTTGGAGTATTTAGACTACACTGTCCTGTAGGTCTACACGCTGAGCGGCTAGGCATGGTTAGGTTAGGTTAGGTTGGGTGGCTGCCCCCACTAGGCAGGGGCACACTTTGACCAAAAGAGGTCCATTGTGATACCACTTGTAGGACCGAAGTTACCAACCCGAGGTCCGAAATGATTACCCGTTTGTGTGGGAGGGGTCTAGTCAACCAGTGATGGTGTAAAGTTGTACCGAAGGCCACCAATCAATTGATGATCGGTTGAAGAGTTATCCGAACGTAATGCCGGCTGGGGGTAGCCGTTTCGGTGTGAGCCACTGGCAGCAAAGTGGCTCACACCGAAGCGTACTGCAGGCGACTCAGGTTAGAATTGGGGGAAGGGGACTTGGAATGGGAAGGTAGGGGTAACAGAAACAGTACGAACCGCGGGTGGACAGTTGCACAGAAGACGAACCATGGTCTCTTTTACTTCCTCATCCCTGCAACTTCTGCTAAAATCGTTGAAGAGAGCACCAAGTCTTCTGGCAGGGATACGCCGCACCTGACAGCAATCTCGTTGAGATTTCTGGCTTTACCAACTTGGATCGTATCGTTGGCGATTCCAAGGCTTTTATTGCAGATTGGCTGTCTGTATTGAAAACAATAGCGCTGCAGTCTATTGAGTTAATTAAAAGCCAGGCCGTGGCTTCTCGAACAGCTGTAATTTCAGCTTGAAAAACAATACACTGATCCGGCAGGCGCTTGGAGATACATAGGTCAAGAGTACTGGAAAAGACTCCTGATCCTACTCCAAGTGCTATTCTCGATCCGTCTGTGCAGATTTCTATTGCAGATGCATTTAAGACTTCACCTAACTCCCAAGCGGTTCTACTTGGAAATTTGGTCTTGAATTTGACATTGAAGTCGAGGTATGGGACAACGTAGTCCGAATTACCAAGGATGGTATCGTGGCCATTCAGGATGCTAGCATGTCCCATGTTTTCACGAGATGGTTGCGAGGATTTCCTAAGCCTTAGTGCGGCTTTCGCTGCTATCACTTTACCGAAGATGTCAACGGGAAGAAGGTGGGGCATTATGTCAAGCGCAGCCGAGGAAGTTGTTCTAAGAGCACTGTGATGTAGATACAGGATAGTCTTTGAACTTTCTCTAATATAGCAATACTGTAACTCTTGTCTAGTGCCTTTCACCAGACTAGTACTTCGTACATAAGTATGGGCAATCCTGGGCTGGAGTCCCCATTTTGGGCCTATAGGATTCTCCTGTAGGAGTACAGGGCAATAGAGGCCGCCCCTGCACGATCTTGTATATTAAGTTTTCAACTGAGTTTCTTTTTTAATATAGCCCCCAGGTATCTAGCGTTATCTGCAAGTGTCAGTTCAACGCCTTTCAGTGTTGGTGAAGTTATGGGAGGTAACTTATACTTTCTTGTCAACAGAACTAGTATTGTTACTGCAGGAGCTGCAGGGACGTTGAAGAAATTGAATCTGCTCGTCACCTGCAATGTGAATGCCAAGCCCTAAACAGCATTAGGCGTAGTACCCTCGGCAGTTACTTCTTCAACGAGCTCGAAGATCTAAGTAATGTAGATCTTAGGGACCTACTAAGATTTGTACACAAAGCTGGATGGGTTCAAGAGGGCGGCGCTCTGAGCTTTTAACAGCGGTTTATTTCTGTTTTCATTTCAGATGTTAAGATGGTTCCCAAATGGACACAATTGACCCGACTGTTGGTCTAAGTGAGCCGTGACTATTATTACTAGGGCATCAATCATCCTAATCTCACCCATCCCGTAAGGTTTGTAAGGTTTGTGATACTTTCTAAGATGGACGATCAAGGGTTCACAGAATGGCCTTGCGTTGATCGCAACTAGGTCAATTTAAATGGCAATTGTTTGAGATTTGGGCATGCAAGTCATGCAATTTCTTCTGCGGAGCATGCGGGTACGACGAACTTAACATCAATACGAATTGTTCTGAGTAATATTATCGAAACTGTATTGGGTCTGCAAGCTTTGCTGTTCTTGAAATTTAGCTCAGAGTATATATCTTCAATTGATAGATTAAAATCCAGCAGGTTATTGCATTCATCCGTAGGGAATTAAAGCGTGCAGGAGAAGAAGGTTCGCTTTATAGAAAACCCGATCCCTTAACATATATGATGCCTTGTTTGATGTTGATGCAACTTGATAATACGGTGAACAAACATTTTGCTGGTGCATTATTTTGAGCTACTAGAATTTCATAAATCCTGTTTGTGGTCGGCAATTTGAATGAATATGTTCCTTACTCCTTACCTACCCGCATTTATTGTGATTTAATCTTCACTACCAGATAAGATTAAATAACCGAACCATCTTTTCTTTACGTAGTAATAATAAGAATTAGGGTAGTTCTTTGGGGCCGCTATACAAGGAATTCCGAAATTTGAACTTGAAATTTATCAGCATGTTTTGTTCAACGAATAAACAATTGGTTCAATGTCTACAACCTTTAAGTGGATAATCTCTGTGTCTTGTGTGTTTATAAATTATGCAGGTATTCTTGCCTGCAACAGAATTATTGAATAAGAGTAAAACGTGTTAAAAAAAAAAACCTTCTGCCGATAGTTATGTCTGCGGTATTTTTTCTTCTTTTAAAGTTTAATAGCGACACGTCTTAGTCGTGGTTACTCGCGTTTTGATTCTAACGATATATAATGCAATTAAAAATCTCCCGGAAGTCTGCATGACACTGTTATGGAGGTTTCTTTGCTGTCTGTCACTTGCCTTCGTCGCTGCGAAATGAGCCTCTCATAATCCGATTTAGTATTGCGTTGCGATAGTTTCTGTCATTTGCTTGTCTTAACAGAAGCCAAATAATCCTTACGATAAAAATGGAAATTACCTTAAATAGCCGGCAGCTGTAGTAGGTATCAGCATTTTTGAAAGCATATAGCTAAAGGGGGTAAGTCAAAGGTTACTGAAACACCTGGTCTCGGATAAAATATGCTAAAAAAATGTTTAAACGAGCGAGATATTTCCATATTCAAGGATTGGTGTTGTGTGATAGGATAATTTGGGAAAACTCTTAGTTCTTAGACTTTGGCAATTATAATACTGCCGCAGAGACTCTCTTTCGAAGCTCCGGTGGGAGTGATTTTCCTATCTTTGAGAAGAAGGAGAATACTAAAGTAAGCCACTAGCGACGTTAATTAAGCGAAGTGATCGGAATGCATATCGAACAGAAGACAAAACTTGCGTAAATTTTGTTGATTTGATAAGATAGACTCAAGAAATGGCAGTCAATTTTACAGTGGAATATTATTTTTGTAATAAGCTCGCGATCAAGGGGTTATGACTATTCTTAAAAGCGTAGCACATAACGAATTCGAAGAAGATAGAAAAGATAGAATTGAAAAATAATTCTCGATCCAACACCAGTACGAAATATGAAAGCTCTGCACAGAAACAACAAAGCTAAGCTTACCACCGCAAGTGTTATGCCTTTACGAAGAAAAGCAATGATATACCCAACAGTTTGGCTGAGGTCCCTTTACACTTGCGTGCGGCACCCTAGTCTCGATGCTCCCCTCCTGCGCAGTCACTGCGGGGTGGATACAAAGATTTTCCGAACCTTCCAGGCCTTCCAAAAAACTAGTAAATACATAAGTAGGGGCAATCCTGGATTAGAGTCCCCAGTTTGGTCCTAGGATTTTCCTGCAGAAGTACAGGGCAAAGGTGACCTTCCTTGCACGGTTTTGTATATTAAGTTTCCAACTGACTTTCTTATCTAATATAACCCCCAGGTATCTAGCTTGATCTGCAAGTGTCAGTTCAACGCCTTTCAGTGTTGATGGAGTTATGGGAGGTATTCCCAACAGAGCAATATAAATTTTTGGCATACATCTAATTGTTGTCCATTCTACTTGCATGTGGGAAGAGAAAATGGCGTTCAATTTTCGGCCGACCCTACCCTGGAGAACAGACGCCGACTAAGAAGCTGGCCATTTTTAGAAAGCCGTCTCCGGTTTTGCACGGTGAAATTGTCTGAGATCAACACTTGCGCGCGCCATCTGAAACTCCGTGCTCCTCTACTGCGACGTCTTGCAGGGCGGATTCAAAAATGTTTACGAGGCTTTAACGATCTTAACGGAAACTTACTTTTTCTTAACGTGGCCTTTCAGTCCGGGGTGAACCTAGGCCTCAGCCAACAAGCTTCGCCAGCCAGCTCTGTCTCCAACTAGCCGCCTCCAGTTTTGCACGCGAAGTTGGCTAAGGTCCCTTCACACTTGCGTGCGGCACCCTAGTCTCGGTGTTCCCCTACTGCACCGTCCCTGCGGGGTAGATTCGAAGATTTTCCGGGCCGGAGCATTGGTGTCCATCCGCTCTGGATGACACATCGATTATAGCCATCTTGACGGAATAAGGTGGGTTTTCTATTTCGTCATCCTGCAGCATTGACGAGTGGCAGTGATGTAAAAACAAGGCATTGCGCTTTAGTTGTCCCTATAAATGCTTTCATACCGGCCTTGAATTTGTTGAAATGTGGTGGGTATCGATTTGGAAATCCTAGGTTTTTTTCCAGCCTAGGCGCGCTCTCTGAGCCTAAAGTCACGCCGATATGAACCTATCAGACTGTTGACTAAGGGTTTTAGAAGTTCCCGCAATGCAGCAGAATAGATCTTGAACGCGATGTTAAGGAGACTAATGCCTCTGTTGGCGCAATTTAGAGGATCCTTTTTCTTGAGTATCGGGCAAAAAATGCTGAGATTTCATTCAACGGGCATGCTTTTCCCCGACCATGTCTTGCAGGTGAGCTGCGTGTTTCTGACCAGATCATAGGAAGCGGATTAGAAAAGTTCGACAACTAGGCTGCCAGCTCCGGCTGCTTTCTTGCCCTTATCGGGCGGGCATTATCGTTTGTATTTTTCGTCGATGTCGGTTTTACCCGTATTGAATTCATTCGGATTAGAGAAGTTGACAGCTAGGCTGCCAGCTCCGGCTCCTTTTTTGCCCTTATCGGGTGAGCATTATCGTTTGTATTTTTCGTCGATGTCGGTTTAACCCTATTGAATTCATTCATCCTGATAGCGGGATTCAGTTCATCTTAGCAGTCCATACAGTCTTTCATACAGACATAAATTCATAAATCCTTTTCCAACACTGACTGTGATTACATTACGATGTTTTCTTGATCGTACTTACACACTTCTTCGAACTTTATAGCCTTGGCAGGTCCTTTTTACCTTCGAACCTCATACCTGTTGTAGCATTTCTCTATCCCCTCAACCACTCGGTTCTCGTGATCTCTCCTTTCCCTTCTGAGAAGCTGGAGTTCCTCTCGCCTCGTCTGCTCGTACAGCTCGCGAGCAGCTCTAGTCCATCTATACAGAGCTGCTTTTATAATGATTAATGTTTAACTAAATGCCGGCATTCATACAACAAACCACGAGTTTCGTTCTTTCCGTGTTAAACCCAGCATTTTAGCGGCGAAGTCTCATGGAATTTTGGCAATATTGCTTCTTGCTATCAACAGGTTGAAGTGGTAATCGGGCCCAAAGAAGACGGACACACTTAGACCTATGTAGGTCCATTGTGTAAAAACCAACAAGCTATCAATAAACTCATCTCAGACGGAATTTCGGCAAAATTGCCTCTGGCTATGAACACTTAGGTTAAAGTGGCAGTCGGGCCCAAAGAAGACCGACACACTTAGACCTATGTAGGTCTATTGTGATGAAAGCTAGCTATAAGCTATCAACACTTAAATCTGGCTGTATAGGCATTTCCGTGTGAAAGGTTTTGAAAGACTCGAACTCGACTGTAGAAGAACCTGGCATAGCAGCCTTCCGTCATCAAAATTCCTCACACTATTTCCATGTCTTGACGTTGGTTGCGATATCCGCAGTTGTACCCTGTTCCTAAGCTACAAGCATGTGGGCTTATAAGGCGAATGTTGGTGAATCAAGCCTTGTGGCGAATCGTCTTGAGGCGCTCACTTACATACTTGAAGCTCAAGACTCTTTGCCTAAGGTATCGAGGTTGTCGATAGCAGATATCAGTTCCAGCGTTTTTAACAGTTTTTTAAAGTACTCTTTAAAGAATCACTAAAAAGTCGTGCGCTGGGAAATTTTCTGAGTCTAAAATTTCTTGAAAATCTCTTGATAGTCAGACTTTTTCATATAAACAACGCGACAAAATAATTTTTAAAGTGCCTTCGTTGTAAGCCTTTAATCTAGTTTCTCAACGTCACGTTTTACTAACGGACCTTATAAAAGGTTTCAACAAAAGCATTCTTACCTTCTCAGAATTTGTGCAATTAAGATAATTCTCTGCGGGCTTTAACTGATTATTCACTTCGAATGCAAGCCCCCTTCCGGTGTCACGCGCCGGTCGCGGCATTCAAGTTCAAAAGAACCCTCAGTATATCTTTTGCCTTAATCAAAAAAATCTCTTGTTATACCCCAGTTTATATACTCCATTACGATACGACCACGACGAGGTTTGAATGCATCAGTTAAATCATTTGCGCATGCTCACTTACATTGGCCGGCCATGACCGCAAACCGCTTGTGAACTTACGATTCGAATTGCGATCATTATACGTCGGCGTCGTCGTCGTTGTCGGCTTTCCTTGGAATTGTCACTTGACAATTCGCCATCGTTAAGCTGTCGTAAATAGCTTAAATTTTTTTTCGTTTACCCGTCGAGTTATGCCAGACGGAGATCCGCCTTCGAAAGATTCGCCACGCACATTCATCATCTGAGAGGAAGCGTCTATAGAGGGGTGGTAGGCGGGCGTACTAGTTGTGCGTAGGTATGTCAAAATTCCACATAATTGAGAAGGATACACAATGGGAAAAAATACTTTTCGAGTCAAGAATAATACCACCTCTCTCACCTTGCAGCAATCAACACAATGACGATAAAACTGATGGGGGCAGTGTTCGTTGTAGAGAGTCTGGCCACTTGACGTTTACCTAGCTGATTGATTTCTCGTTGCAAACTGTTGAGAAATTCAATCAAACATTGATGAGTGATATTCTATGGGCACGTTTTTGCGTTGCCCGTTCGACATGCAACGAAGGAGGAAGCACAAGGATATTTTTATTATTAAAAGCCCCTGAAGCAGTAGGCGCAGTCAGGATGACAAAGGAGCAGAAAAACTAGTCAATGCGAGTGCACACCTTGCTGTGTACACACGATGGGGAATTGACTTACTTCAGTATTAATGAAGTTTGAAGTGCATGCAAGTGGAAGTTGGTGTACGCTACCCACCAGCTCTCCTAAAGCGCTTAACATAATTTTTAATTCAGTTTGCTTGACAGTGGCATGTTTTTTTCGTTTTTCAACTTTCCCATTGGGGATAGTTGGGCATTGATTGGCATTCACTTAAGCTGCCAAGGAAGAAAAACTAGAATAGGGTGGCAATTTGTGTGTCAACACATCAATCATTGGAAGCGTTTTGATTTTATCGAAGTTTCAAACAGTTTTCGCTCAAAGTCGATGAAAATTGTTTGGGGCGGTGTGTCATGATTGGTTTTTCTTTCTTTCTAGTAAGAATAATCTGATATTTAGATTAATGGAAGCTGAGCTTTCCAGGATATGCACATCAATTACGTCGATGCACCTCGCTCGACTGGCAAAGACGAAATTAATTCAAATACTCTTGTTGAAAGCAACTATGAAGTGGGCTGGTATAAGTGAGTTTGATTTTGAAAGATGTTTCCTGAATCGATTGGATTGATAAAAAAAGAATTTTGATTTTATTATAAGAAAAAATCCCCTTTAATCCCTGGATACATCCACTTTAAGATGTATCTCCAATTTAGATGATATTGGTTACGGTCGGACATCTAAGGGGTTATTGGAGCATAATTAGCTGCTTCCTTGTAAAACTGTTGCAGATGTAGCCATAAAACCGTGACAGGAAAGTGACTTTACATTCATATTTTAGTGAATCAATTATGTTTTTGCCTCTGATAAATGTTTAGTCACTTTTTTAAGCACTTGCCTAGATATGGGTATTCCAACTTGGAGCAAATGTTAAACTGGAGCTGCCATAAATAAGCGGGCAGGTCTTTCGTTTTCAACGGTTTGCGAAGGAACTTCAAATTTATCGCTCAAACTTAGCAGTTCGTCGAAGCATTATCTATTTCACTGAAACTCTCGTTTTAAATATCCTGTGACGTCCCTAAGTAAGTGAGAAGGATCGTTTGTTTTTAACAACTGGCGAAGAATCCTAAGCTTAAGTTACTAGGACTTCAGTTCGAACTAGCAGAACAAGCAGTTCGTCAAAAGGCTCAAGTAGATTCTGGAAAGTACTTCGACCACTTGCAGCTTAGGCAAGAATCCAGATTAGAATGCAAGAATTATTTATTTTATAAATTATATTGAGTAAAGTTTAGACAATTGATGGGACTGATACATAAATGGAGAAATTTTTTTAAACGAAATGCACAGGCGAAACGAGTCGATCAAAATTTAAATAAAATAAGAGTAATTGTGGAACAAAAAAGAAGTGTTTTCCTTTATAAAATGTCATCAATATTATTTGTTGCAACTTGACTATTTTCGTGGAAATCTAAGAGTTAAGCTGTTACATCTCCAAGTAAAACCTTCAACTTTGATGATTCTTTGACTTTGATGATTCAAAAAGGTTGTTCGCTCGGCAGACTGGTGCGAGCCCCGTGAAGAGGACAAGAATGAGGTGTCGAACCCACCGCTTAGGACCGATTTTTCAATGCTGACTTAAGCCCAGCTTAAACCAAGATCTTTTAATCCCGAAACAAATAAAAGCTGGAGTTAACCCAGCAAACAGTTTTTCAGTGCAGAGTTAACTCCATCAACAAAGTTGTCAAAGTCTTTGACTCTCGCAACTCATATAAAAACACAGAAAATGAAGTTCGAGTCATTTGCAGATGTCATTTTTCACACAAACACGCCAAGCTACTGCCATTTCACACAGAAACAAAATTCAAAGAAATTCATACTCATGCTGTTCACCAGAGTTAATCCGAGATTAACTTACCAAATTGGGCGAGTTAAGCCGAGATTAATCCCGGTTACATATTCACTGATTCATTTCTAGGTTTCATCGCACTTTAACTCGGAAACTCGGATGATCTCGCACTGAAAAATTAGCCCTTTGAGAGATAAATTTTTACACGAGTCCCGTCTCCATATAAACGGAGAAAGGGAGAAGAAGATATAACATGGAACTGTGCAGCTACACCGACCTAGCCAGAAGAGTCAAAATACAACAGCTGCGATGGCTGTGTCATCTAAAGCGGATGGAAACCAAAGGCCCCGGTTTGAAAAATGTTCACATTCACCACGCAGAGGTGGCGCAGTAGAAAAACACCGAGATTCAGGTGGCGCACCCAAATGTGGAGGAAGACCCAGCCAAGTAAGCGTGCAAAACTGAAGACCGCTAGCTGGAGACAGAGCTGGTTGGCAAAGCTTGTTGGCTAAGGCCCAGGTCCACCCCGGACTATACCGCCGTCTTAAGTAAGAATGCAAACTTGGCTCAGGCACTTTATCGATTGCTTGCCAATACAAAATTTTGGTTGACATCGCTGATTTTGTCAACAACCTGTGAAACATGTGAATAATATGCACTAAAATTCATGTGTCATTGACGGTGCCGTGACATAAGACCAAGCGACATAAGACCGAATCTCGAAATTTGGCCTCAAGTCACTTTGGGAAAGTGACATAATACAAAATTTTATCATTTGGATTATGACACCATTAGACCAAGCGACATAAGACAAATCTCGAAATTTGGCCTCAAGTCACTTTGTGAAAGTGAAATAATACCAAATTTTATCATTTGGTAGAATGACACTTTATAAAGCGACATAAGCCCAAATTACTAAAGTGTCATAAGGCCAAATGTTACGTATCGAAATTGAAAAATGTATGGGGGGGGGGCATGCGGCACCCCAGGAACCCCCCTGCCTGCTTTTCCTTTACTTCTCCTTTGGTCCTAAAAGGAGCAATGTGACTTAAAGCCAAATGGGGCTTATGTCGCTTTACAAAGGTGTCAAAATGCCAAACGGCTGAACTTGTCTTTATGTCACTTACACTTAGTGACTTAAGGCCAATTGTCGCTTCGTCTTATGTCACGGCACCTATCATATTTTAGCACAACCTAAAGACTTTAAATTAAAAGCTTTTAACGGCTAACCGTTTCTGTAGAAACCTCATTATTAAAAACGATGACGATAAATTAGCACAGTATTAGGCTTACGATATAAAGTCGTCGGCAGATTGATGCTTTTCGGTGACTGTCTTAGGTTTATTTAGATTCCTTTTCTTCAAGTTTCCTATATTAACTTAAACGAAAATTTAATCGAGGCCTTGGCTTAAAAAGTTGTACAATACACATGTTACTTAAACAATTCTAGCTGAACAAGTTTGTATAGCTAGGATTAGGATATTTTAAATCTTGTTCTTTTAATTCTATTTCAAAGTCTTTTTGATCTTTTTAATTATTTTATTGTTTTCTTCTAAGTTTAAGTTTAAATATATGCTTATTTAAAATTTGTTAACTTAATATTAAGGCTATCACCAATGTTTAAGATTTATCTTAATGTGAATAGCGATTTCATTTTAATAAATACAAATACAAATAGAACGTATCCATCCTTATTGTTGCAAACAGCTTAACTAAACGAATACCGCAATACTTTTTTTTAACAAATTTTCTTCATTCCTCTCACAAAGCAAGCACATTCCATCTTCAAATTACCATGACTACAGCAGCCAATTAATAGTGTGGTATAGTGCGGCTTTACTAAATGTATGACCCTTGACTTTAAAATGTGCAACTGCATCCACAAATCAAAAGGCCGATGTAAGCAGGCAAGCTTCATTTTAAGACTTGTGCAATCAACTTGTTCATGCTTTATGGATTTTTCGATTCCCTACACATGACAAATCGTATAGATTTTGCAGAAAGATGTCAGGTATGAGTAGTTGGAGACAAACACATAGATACACAGTCATTGTGTCACAACTATTGAACATTTAATTGATACTTCGGGCCACCTCAATCGGACAAACGAATGATTATTATCATGTATTAAGTAATTTGTCAACTCGGTAAAGTCATGCGATGTCAGCAACCTCAGTGATTTCATATAGCTGCATATGAGACATTTTCGTGTGGGATGAGTCCCAAAAATCTCATTTGAATTCGTTCAGATGCGTGCAGTGTTCTAGAACAAGGGAGAATGTTATTATTATGACCGATTTGTTACTATCAGTTGGGTTGTAGGCGTATATGGATGTAGGGATTGGCTGTAGAAATGTTCGTAAGCTATGTTTAATGCAAAATGTGACTTGACCCTTCTATTGCGTTGTCCCTCCGCGCGTTATGAGAGCTCTTAGGGTTTTGGTCACGACTTATCCAAATATCCGTATAGGGAATTGCTATTCAACGTGTAGTTTTGTGAAGCATGTTGCAGGCCGTTTTTCGGTCAGATTTTTCAACGATGAACCAGATCTTCGCACTATCAAGTATTGCCAGGAAATTAAGACTGTAAATCAACATCCTTGTTTGAGAAAAACTTTTGTTACATAGAAAAAATAGCGATTCTTTTAAGGACGAAGAAGGATGTTTCCACCGGATACTAATCGAGAATGAAAACAAATATTCTTTTAATCTCCCATACATCTCGAGACTTAATCAAACTTTACAAAGAGATTAAAAATTCATCGCATTATAAATGTTTTTCATGCATGAATTCGCAAAGCAAATCAAAAAATCTGTACGTGTTTAAAAAAAAGAATTTTCGTGTTCAGCTGGTAAAACTCGAGCAAACCTATTTTATTGACAACTGTCTCATCAACTCAGCTGGCTCAGCACAGCTCTTGGCGGAAATAAGACGTCAAATACGGCAGCAGAAATACATTGACCAAGCGACTCAAGCTGTGTATCTTCAACTCAGCTGTGATTGTTGTGGAAAGGGATGCGCAGAATGGTTTGTTTGAATGTGGTTAGACACGTCAAAAACTTTATATGAGCTGCAATGTGTAGGTACACTGCAACAGAATGGTGGATGTTATTATTAATGCTGCTGGTTGATGTTGATGTTGTTGGCCTACTTTCAACCTTGAGGATTAAAAACCCATCAACATTATTCTATATTTTGTTTATCAATGGTTTTTTTCGCAGTTTCGTTACGGAAAATTAAAAATTCGTTGGCAATTGAAAATATTTCTGAATCTGATTTGTCAAAAATAAAATTACACGTCAAGTTAATCTCCTTTTTCCGGTGGAAACACTTTGGGATTAACTTTTAATCTTTCTTATTCTCTGCCTTATGCGTGCGGTGAAAATAAGGCATCACGACCCCAAAAGTGGGCTTAAAATTAAAATCAATTAATTGTAATTTCGTTAGAATCATTAGAAAATACGGTAAAAGCGAAAATTATTCCTAAAAACGCCCCTTAAAACTGGGCGGATCTCATAAATTTGAATGGAGCAAACTTAGCAAACAGTTATATCTTTAATATTTGTCTTATAATATTTTTTCGATTTGCAGTGAACTTTCCGATAAAAATCGGCTTTTTAAAGATCTAACATGTTAAAAGTCGGCATGGTCGATATTGTGGGCGGTCCAATTTTTGCCTTGTTAAAGGTCTTGGACCAATATTGCTCAGTACCAAAATTTAAGTTCCTGTGCCTTATTTTACTGGACCAAAAGGCGTTTTGAAAGAAAATGTAAAATAGAGGTTGTCTCACATTGAAACCAGTAGTGGGTGTGGCCGTTGACGGATTGAGCCAATTTTCACACTTTGTGCAACAAAAGAATCAAGCCGTGTACGAAGTTTCAGCTATCTAGCTTGATTTTGAAGACATAAAACCTTCTCACACACAGACGGACATGGCTTAATCGATTCACCTGTCGGTCTCGATCATATCTCTAAAAGTTCTTAAGTGTCTACGGTGTTATTTCACTGTGTTACAAACTATGCATTAAAATTCATATACCCTCGGTGGGGTATAATTAAACGCTTGCTTTTTTGACCGCAAATCAGCGTCGGACAAAGTTAATAAGCAAGCTAGGTATCTCCTGGAAATTATTGTTGATTTAATCGCGGCATTCTCGGCTTATTCATCCAGTGCTTATGGGATGAAGCCGAATTCTCGGACTGAGTAGAAATGACGGCTGGTGTTCCTCAAAGTTGCATTCTCAGTCTCATTCTTTTTGCTCTGTTTATTGACGATGTTTGTGAGGTTCTTCCAGGAGGTATAGTTTTTGCCGATATTTAGGTAAAAGTTCTGCTCTACGCTTTACGCTTAGGTAAAAGTTCTGCTCTCTGACAACATTCAGAGAATAGAACCTGAATTTTGCAGTTGCAACTCAATAAACTACTTCTCTTTTGCAAGTAGTGGGGCTTACACGGCAATGCAAATAAAACTAAAATGATGATTTTTGAGCCGGTACGGAGGAGAAGGGTTCCTGAAGAAAATTGTTCTTTTGCTACTGCGCTTATTCAAGTTGTGAAAGAATTTGAATGTCTCAGTGTTCTGATCAAACATAACCTTAACTTTTCTTAACACGCTAAACAAAAAAGTAATGAGGCCAACCTAGGCCCGAGTTAAATGTAGCCCAAGTTATTAGCGAATTTCTTTGGAAGAAATTGATTTTAGGTCAAAATATCGTATTTTTAATGCCACTGTGAGTACATGTAAATATGTGCTATGGTGTCCAGGTTTTTGGTCATTCCTTCTGCAAAGGGTTCGAGACATTGCAGAGACTTTTCCTTCTTCTTTAAGCACTTATTCAGATTGCCAAATTCAACGCCCAATTATACCATCTATGTTGAGTCGGGTATAACGTCTTTATATATACTCAAAATCTAAAAGCCGATTCTGGGTATATAATAAGAGTCACAAAAATAGTGGCAGAACTCTTCACAGGTGTTCCATCTATCGTTAATGGAATCTAGTGTTGATGATTGGCGAGAACTCTTTGCAGATCTTATCTTTAGCACAAATAAATGAAAAACTTTACGATCGGCATTTATCTGTTATTAACGACATCCAGGAATAAATATAAAAACAGCTTTTTGTCTTCAGAAACAAACTCGAGCGACGTTTCTAAGCTACATTTTAAGGCCACCTGTCTTACTCCTTTAACTTAAAATTTATCCTTCGTCGTTTCCATTGTGATAAATTTTAAGTGTCGGACCTGTCACAAGTCCCTGACTTATTACTCCAGTTAATTTACTGGGGGCGGTTGTCGATCTTCCGTCCATCACTATAGGTTAATTGATGTCAAAGAATATGGTTTTACCTTTAATTTGAATATTTAGTAGCATTGTACGAAAATTTCAACATTAGTTTAGTTTAGTTAAGTTACGCTACATCAAAGTCTTAAAAAGAGTCATCGAGTTCTCTTAAGACGGGAGGTAGCTCTTTTTCTTATCTTAACAGCACCTCAAAACCTCAAAACTTCAATATAAGGTCTTCGGTATAATTAATTAACAACTCGCTTTTATTTACTAAAATTAAAAATAAAAAAAAAGAATAACATAATTTGGACTTACCGCGTCAGTTTCTATCAAATTAACTTAAAGGGTTAAATCAATAACGAAGAACGTTGCGTACAACGCTTAAAACGTCGGGAATTAAATTGAAAGAAAACGACGCAGTAAGTCCGAATTTTGCGAAAAATTTTAAATAATCGCGAGAATAGTCTTAAAATTAACAAGTAAGTAAGTCCAAGAGTTAGTCTCTTACGAACTTCAAAATACCCGAGCCTCTTTACCCTGTAACAAGAATTTTAAAAGTTTTTTGGCTTTACTCCATATTCTGTATGTCAATTATTTGTATTGGCTACGTTAAAGCGGCCAAAAGGCATTTTGAAATAAAATGTAAATTTAAGGTTCTCTGACATCCAAGTCAATTGTGGGCGTGGCTGTTGGCAGATCTTATCAATTTTCAAACTTTGTCGGTACAAAATGAGTGCCTAGGAACAATCCAAGTTTCAGTTTTCTAGCTTAATTTAAAAGACCTAACAACTGCATACATACGGACAGTCGGACGGACGGACGGATATGGCGAAATCAATTCACCTGTCGGTCTCGGTCATACCTCTAAAAGGTTTTAGGGGTCCACGGTGATTATTTCACTGTGTTACAAACTATCCCTTAAAACAAATAAATATTAGTTCAAAAGCTGTAAGTAATGCTGCAATAAAGTGGAAAGCGAAATAGGTATTCGTCCTTTGATGAACTTGATTGTATTCTTATCTGCAATACGTAAGCAAGTTACCGCCTAGGTCAGGGCAGCTTAAGCCGTCGTTTCATATCGACTTCTCGAGTCGATCGCGGCAGCAAGTTTGCTCTAGGGCAATTGCTATGTTGCGCTAAGTCAAACAATAAATGTAGCGAGCCATTGATTTTCAGAATTGAACGTTATCATAAGTCTGAGTCTAGGCAAGCCATTTATGATGTTTTCATGCCTGTGTTATTTAGAAAATAGTCTTTAAAGTGTGGGTAAATAATAATTATTTTAAATGCATTTCTTACGCTATGGGAAAAAATTACCGTAAAATACTTATCAATGGTGAATTGCCCGTCATATCTCTATTTAGCAATGTTTTGAGCACGAGAGGCTCAATGCACCGTAAAAATTGAAAAAAGTTTTACTGTCGACGAAAATAGCATGTATTGCCCAGCAATGAAACGGAGTTCGTTGACTGACTGCCATTTGCGTAACCCGGTCACAGTAGAACTTTTTTTTTTAATTTTTACTTGTGACCCAAAGGCAGTTAAAAACAAACATGAAACAAAGAAAGCCTAAACAGTTTGGTGTCCATTAGAGGAAAGGCGTGACAAATGCCAACAATCAAACAGAGCCAGCCCGCATACTGTTTGCTTGTGGGAATTTATCGGATTTTACAAGCACAGTTGAACAGGGAAGGGGAATAAAACAACATAGGTAGACTTTCCAGTTTCCAGAGTACCGAAATAAGCTTCAATGCTCACTGAGCAATGACACCAGAAAAACATTTGCGACATAATTAAAACGTCGTTTCCTCAGGCTGGGGAATGACTTTGGCGAGATTCTGAGCCAGGGAATGAATGTCGTCGTATTTTTACTTATGGCTCAAAAACTGGCTGGGTGTTTTGTGTTGGGGTCTTTGTGGAAAGACTCCACTGCCCGTTAAGTAAATATGCGTCTTTTTTACAGAGATTTAGCAGAGATTTTCCTTATCCTTTGACTCTGTGCTATATTCCGACCAACAGTGGAGGGCAAGAAGCACATGCGTTTGCAGTGACAGCAATGACGGCGTTTGTTGCACAGAGAATGGGTTTCCAGTCAATCTTCTTAAAACTTTACGAGTCACTTGTCTGACTTAACTCTTGCTTAAAGGTGGCACTATCCCCCCCGAAAGAAAACTTCTTTGGTGCAAACATGTTGATCCGAAACCCAAAAAAAGTTGTTAACTTTTGGCAGTGCAAAGGCGTTTTTGGCAAGTTAAGAGGCTAATCTCAAAAAGGGGCCTCTGGATCTATATGTTCATGGGCCACTCCTCTCATACGCATTAGAAGTATACGAAAAAAGTATACATACTTATGTGTTTTTTATGTGCATTATTTATGCAGAGAGCATAAAGGCTGTTTCAAGCACCCGAGATGGAAGTGGGGCTGTGGTGCAAGATGATAGCATCTAAAGGGTGATTTTTTAGCTGGTTTGGTTTTGGCAACACACTTGTGTCACTGTCAAACAGCTTCAGTTTGGTTTGCAATTTAACCATGGATCGTCTTACAAATGAACAACGCTTGCAAATTATTGAATTTTACTATCAAAATTCGTGCTCGGTTCGAAATGTTCATCGCGCGCTGCTTCCATTTTATTGTCGGCGAGTTTGGTGAACAGTTAATTTCACGTTTCGGGCCGGTCAATTGGCCGCCTAGATCGTGCGATTTGACACCATTAGATTATTTTTTGTGGGGGTATGTCAAGGCTAATGTCTATAGGGACAAGCCCGCTTCGATTGACGCACTGGAAGCCAACATCCATGCATTCATTCGTGAGATACCGGCCGATATGTGTGAAAGAGTATGCCAAAATTGGACTCAGCGGATGGGCTACCTGAGACGCAGCCGCGGTCAACATTTGCATGAAATTATCTTTAAACATTAAATTGCAAGGTTCAAACTATCGATTCAAATAAATATTTCATTAATTTTTTCGTGTTTTTTTTAAAAAAAAAGTTCTCAACCTCTTAAAAAATCACCCGTTATATGACCGACAATCGGAATGTCCTGGGTTCAATGTCCTGGAAGCAGCAAACTATTTTTGGCCAACTTTTCTTGTTAAGTAAATTATGGAAACATGACAATTGTACTGGCTCCCTCTATTCTGACGTTGAGTTGTAGAGTGGAGTTAAAATACTATCGGGCGAAATGTTGAAAGAGAAAACAATGTGTGATTCACCGGCAGGTTGTGATGACTGCAACCTTTTATCTGCCGCGGGTAATGCTCTGCCAGTTTAACTACGATGACCACGATTGACTCTTTGTCGATATACCACCAACTTAACTTCTTTGATTTACTTGTATCATTATCATTATCTCCTTTAGGAAGTAAGACCACCTGGAAGTCATATTGTACGGGTCTTATAACGATATATTGCTAAAATTATATTGCTAAACCAAAATTACAAAATATACATGAATTCATTTGAAGAAAGCTATTAAAACCTCAAACTAGTCGTGCAAAATCGTCTACAGTTCACAGCAAGTTTCCAGACAGACCAAACAAGCACCACTTTGTTCAATTCAGTCTTTTAACCCATCTAACCGCTATTAGGGGTCAACCACTTTAGGATTATTTTGACGTATCTACTACGTATTCGTTCGTAGACTTTACTGTAGGGAGAAACCTTAGTGCCTGCTCGATGGCTTTCGCCCACCGACACTTGGAGCTGGTTGCTATAACATCACAACCCAAAGAGGCTTCTTACCAGGAAATGACTGGAAATTGTGGCACAGTAACTGGATTAAGCGTGTACCAGCAGCGGCACAGCCAACATTGACGCAGACGGAAATATATCATTTTGAAAACGATATCCATGGCCTGGGCAAATGTGACTCTATCTCTCTGTGGATAGCAACGAAAGACCGAGTTTCACTTTTCCACCCACCCATATACTGAAATCCTCTCTTCCTATTGATTTCCCCTTTTACCACCCATTTTCACACAGCATGGGATTCTTGTGCAATCGGGTCTTGGCACTTAAATCCATTCACTGGTGCTCTGGTACTCTCACTATGGTTTCGCATGTAGGCATTACTTTGAATGGGTGCGAAAAGGGGTGCAGAACAAGTATAAGTAGCTCCAAACACAAACACAAGCCAATGAAGTGTGGAATCAATGGAACTTGGACTTTATGAATTTTGTTTTTTACTTTGAGGTAATGCAGTCATGCATTCGATATTATGCTCCCTTGCTCATCGAAGGAGTACTCCAGTTTGCATTGGAATTATTGATGGAATAACGAAGCTGTTTTATTGAAAAGAGAGGAGAAAAAAATCGCCCCTTAGGGTGATAGGTAGAAATAGGGCTTGGAGATTCAGAGGTTAAATTACTTTTATGCAGGAAATTGGAAAATACCCTTTGTTGAAGTTGGCAGAAAATGTGCATTATACATACGAGTAAAAACACTAGTCAGACCATGCTTCAGGGAAATTTTACAATGTAGTAGGTAAGACAGGTACCTAAACACGTGCGGCCGTAAACTAATGGCTTATGGAGAAACTCAAACAACAATGGATTCTCTTTCTCCACTGACATTTCAAGTTCCATGGCTACACATGCCTGCTGACGTTCTTTGAACATGCATTGGCTACGAATAAGAAAGGGATTGTAATCAAATGTGATAAAAAAAAACTTATAATAGACCCTATGATCCTGAAAACCTTTTGAAAATCCTTTCTTGAAATTAGCTTACGATTGGTTGAAGCCGCTTTATCATTCTATTTAAAAAATCACCCATCTTTTCCGACACGACTTTCATTTCCATCAACGTGCCGCCACGTAATTAGGAATCCCAAAAGTTATATGTACTGTTTAGGGGAAACTGAAATTCTATAGCTTTAATAAAATTGTTTAAGTTATTTTAAATGGTCCGAGTCTTCTTTAGCTTTTCCATCTCTAAGAAAGATTTTTAAAAAAGGCTAAGGGAATCGAAACGTACAATGAACTGCAGCTGGAAGGCATATTTGCGGCAGATAGAGTAGGAGAAATATCACTTCAAGTACCATGTGGCATGTGTTCCGCGCAGAGATGGAAGCAATGCACTAGTTTCATAATGACATTAAAAGTAGCATTTAGCATTGTCAATGAAAAAATATCATTACCATTAAAAAATTCAATGCTTATTATTTTATTTTTTGATCAGTATTGAACAATTTTCAATAAAATCAATTTCCATACATACTGAGTTATCAAATACTCAATACTGAGTTATCCTGTAGGATTGGCCAAGCTGCAGCAATAGTAAAGGAACTGCGCCAGCCGGTCATCAGGAAAGCTGAGCTAAGAGTGAAAGCACAGATCTAAGTTTTTAATTCAGTGCTCGTTCCCTTCCAACCCTCATCTATGGTCATGATATTTGGGTTATGACCGAAAGAATAAGATCAAGGGTGCAAGCTGTCAGTCAACGAGAGCAAAACCAAGTATATGCTGTCATCAAGAAAAGACACCCAACACGACGTCTTGGACAAAACATCACCATCGACAGCTATAACTTTAAGGTAGTTAGGGACTTTGTCTATCTGGGGTCCGCTATCAATTCAGGCAATGACACCAGCGCTGAAATCAAACGAAGGATAACTCTTGCCAATCGCTGTTTTTTTGGGCTAAGAAGGCGATTGAGTAGCAAAGCCCTCTCTCGAGCAACTAAAGTGTCCATGTATAAGACCCTCATCATCCCAGTCCTGCTTCACGGTGCAGAAGCATGGACCCTGTCAAAGGCGGATGAAAACACTTTAGGCTGCTTCGAGAGGAAAATTCTTCGGACGATTTACGGTCCCGTCTGCATAGACAAAGAGTGGAGGAGGAGATATAACATCGAACTGTACGGGCTGTACAGCGATACCGACCTACCTAAAAGAGTCAAAACACAACGTCTACGATGGCTGGGTCATCTAGAGCGGATGGACACCAACGCCCCGGCCCGGAAAATCTTCGAATACTTAAGGTGGCGCTTAAGTCCGGGGTGGACCTGGGCCTCAGCCAACAAGCTTCGCCAGCCAGCTCTGTCTCCAGCTAGCCGTCTCCAGTTTTTTAGCAGAATTAATCTTTTAATGATTAACTTTTATTTTATTATTTTATTATTTCTATCCGGCGCCTTTTTAGCATACAACAAGGTGACAAAATACCTGCTTGACTAATCCCATTTCATCCTTTTTGATTTAGTTGATGCCGTTATTTTTTTTCTCTCAAAGTAAAAGACATATTAGCATGCCGTTTTCTGTTTTTAATAACTAATTTACAAGGGCGGAAGACTACCTTCATAATTTCTTTAAAAAAAAATGAACTTAATAACAAAAAAATTAGAAGAAATTTACTTCAGCAATTTTTTTTTTTTAATTTTTTTTCAAAATTTTGAGTTTTAAACTTAATTTTTCGTAAACTGAAAACTAAAAAAGAGATTTCTGGCTTTACAGAAAGGTATATTTGGAAAATGTCGGTGTAACCATTGTTTTTTTTTATATTTTTTTTTCTGTTTTAAGTCATATTTTCAGAAAATCGCCCCTCCCAGCTAAACGGGGGGGGAAAAGACCCCTCTCCCATAAAATTTTTTTCTTATCTCGACCCAACCTATTCGTCCTAGCTTTTTGTTGCACCTTAACTGAAACACCATGTTTATTATCGTTACGGAGATAGTGGGGGACACGCGGTGTTTTAGCTTTTTTCTGCATTTTTTCATTTAAAATCCATAAAACGGCTATAGCACAATTTTTTGAGTACCGTTATATTTTTTTCATGTAGGTACTTTGCCCTGGCAATGGCTAATTTTCCCCAATCCCTTGGGTACAGGTTTTTTGGTTATCGGTAATAAATGAGGATTTTTTTATTTGCTTTTTAAACCTTCTTAGAAAATTTTAAGTAAGAAACGCCATTTTTGAAAGATCTTTTTTAAGAATTCTCATCGTACGTTGTATATAGGTACAAACCAAATTTCATTGTAATCGGTTCTACGTTAAGATACCAGATCATTTTGAAAAATAATTTTGAAATATTTTCTTAGTTTTTTAGCTATATATCGACACTGCTTGATTTTCAAAATTTCTATAGTTTTCCCAAAAATAACAAATAATTCTCTATGAGTGCGATCATTTTCAAATCATTTGGCTTTATAGTTTCGGAGATAGTGATGGGGACAAATTTTTTCACGATTTTTTTTTTGAAAAAACGTTAAAACCGCAGCTAAATACCGGTTTAACCAAAAATTGATCGGTTACCATAGAATTAAGCTGTAGTTTTTATATATTTTTTTTTCAATATCGGCTTCTTGAATAAAGTAATTAATAAGTTGTGACCTCAAACACGTTAAAAACGGATACATATTTTTGATCCCTCATTTCTGAAAAACTTTTCAGTATTTGAAACATTTTGATTTCATTATGAAAATTCAATATTTGTGTAGTTAGTGTATGCTTCCATTTTCGTTTTTTTTTTACTGTTAAACTTTCTAAAATGAGAGCCAAAACACTTTTTGCCTTTTACCACCAAATTTCAAACTGTAGTTAAACCTTTATGTGTGCATAAAAAAATTGAACGTGTCTTTGTATGCGTTCTCATTTTTTTCATGGACTTTATAGTGTGCTAAATTTCATCTTTCTACGACTGACCGTTCAGAAGATACTGGTACGGACGGACGGACGGACAACGAAGTGATCCATAAGAGGACCTTTTTCCATTTTTGGACGGACCGCTAAAAAGCATGAAAAAAATAATGGCTATATCTACTAACGATGCCATGATATAGCTTTTTGTAACGCCCGAAATACCTTATATTATCTTATTTTTAAAAAAGCTGTTTTCTTGAACAATATTTCAAAAATTTATTAAAGACTCAAAATTTTATGATAAAAATATTTAAAAAAAAATAAAACAAATTTTTCGTAATTTTTGCGTGATCAGTCCTATTTTTTCCAAACATCAATGCTTTTAAAACTATCAATTTTTTAAAAACAGATTGAAAAAAGCAACTATAGCTAATTTGGAATCACAAAAACATGTGTGCATAAACTCGAAAATATAAAAGCATTTTCAAAAACAATTTTTTAAAATCTTCTAGTGATTTAACGTTAACAGCGATCTTGCTAAAATTTTGTTAGAGAGTAAAAAGCGTACAGAAAAAACCAGCGTAAAACCAGAACGTATGTCCCCACTCTATCTCCCAGACGATATAATGAATAAATAAATAAATAGAGTGGCGCAACAGCTCGAGGTGAACCAGGGCCAACTTCTCAACCATGTATGCTGTGCGTGCTATATTTTTTTCACATACAAGGGGACCTACAATTTTTTGCCGAATCCGAACGGCACTTTGAGAAGTTTTGTAAGATTAGTTTTGCAAGACAAATGTTACACTCGGAGGGTTTGTCAGACCCTCGCGGAGGTGGGAGCCGTGAAAAAGAACAAGTCTTTTTTCAGGTGGCAGAGGCAGGATTCGAACCCAGACCTCCGGCGTCAGAGGCACACACACTAACCACTGCGCCACGGCACCCACAGACGATATAATGTATAATTTTAAAATAAATAACGAGTATCATTTTCTGAAATTCTATACAGAACTAACCCATATTTTAAGCATTCAAAAACTTCGAAGGTTTGCCTCAAAAATGTAAAAGCATTTTCGAAAACCGTTTTTTAAAAGTTTCAAATATATTAACTGTTATGACGATCTAGTTTAAATTTGGTTAATGTGTGTAACGTTCACAAAGCAAGCTTACTGAATCAAAAACATTTCAAAATTGGCCTTTCCAACCTTAATTTTTTAAGTTCATTTAGACAAACGAAATAAAAAACATCATGTTTTACCATTTTCTCAAATCCATGTATGAAAGAAAAGTAGCCAATGCAATATTGTAATATTGACAAAAGTCTAAATAATTGAAAAAAAAAACTTAAATCGTGTTTAGCCAACACATAAAGCTTTAAAAAACAATGAATGTATCACTGTTTTTTTAAGGAAAATATTTAAGGAATCGTTTTTTGCCACACCCTTTTTTATTGAAATGAAACATAAAAATCACCGAATAAGAACAGTGGACTTCAAACTATGGAAAATGTAAAGGTTCATCAAAAGTAAAATATGTTATGTATTGATTCTTGAGCGTTTTCAAGAAAGCCGACGATTCGCTTTGAGCCAACAATGCGAGGATGGTTTTTGAGATTCTGCTTACTGTTTGGCTTGAGCTATCCTTTCCTTCAAGGCACTATAACAACTAACAATAACAACTATGAAATTTCAAGCTAGCAAATAATATAACAACTTGTTAATATAAGCAGGTGTCCTGCCGATACATTTATAACAAGAAATAATTTTAATAAACAAGTAGTTTTTACACAAACTGCATAATAGAAACCGCTCCGCATATGTATTCATACTTGACGGTCTGCTTTTTACAGCTTAACATTGGACAGTGTGTTGATTTAGATTAGATGCACTAAATACCATGGATTACTACTTCACTACACAGACTACACAAGAGCCTTCTGAAACATATTAACAGAAAGAGGGAGTCGTACCTACAGCTGCTATAGTGCATCTGCGGCAGTCGTCCTAAGAACGTCTGTTATGTACAGGACATGATAGCCTTTGAACCTTCTGGAGTAGTTTAATATTCTTTCTCTTTCTTATTCCTGGCAACTAACTTTATTACTCCGTGTACAAAATCCTGAATTTATGGCGATACTAGAATAAATTAAAGCATCAGTCGTTCGTTGGTAGGTGTTGTACAGTTACCTGGCATTTAATAAATGGTGCATGGATTAAGCTACGTGTTTTCAAGAAAAGCAAAATCCAAATGTAGCCAAACTAAACACATTTACGATTTCCAGGTATAACTGCATTTGAGAAAAGTTCAACAAGAAATTCCTAATGTAGCCTTGTACCTACTGATAGATTAATTACGCGTTTGTGTTTACAGCAACAACTATGCGGTTGCCTAATTAGTCCGTTGCACATTTGGTGCACAAAATTACGCAATTAAGGGTTGGCTGAACGCTAATGATATCCTTCTTGCCATTCCAACACCATTTCCCAACATGCAACCTCCTTTTAAGCCATCGCATTTGTCGAATTGCATCTGTGCTTATATTGATCGTTGGAACATCATTGCGGAAGAATCGAACAAAACAATGGAAAAAAATACTCCCAAATTTTCGAAGACACAACCATGCTAAAAATATATGCTTACATCGCGAAATAAGGCCAAACCAGCTAGTTTGGAAGAAAATTTTTGGCTCCGAGCCAGGTAGCTCTACATTTTATTTTATTCAGGAACTTAGGGGAAAAAAAACTTCCTTTCTCCATTGCATTTTACATTTCCACAGGGTGAAGCATTTTTCTTATTTTTTCTGCAGGATTGCTGGGTCACCCACACGCCATCATATGCCAGAAAAGAATATATATAAAGTCTTTTAAAGTACACATGCAAGCACATAAAGTTTAGTTTTGTGTAGTTATAAGTTTACTTTTCGTGGCAACACACGTACATGCGCCACTGTGAACGCGCGAGGTTTCATAAGATGCCCTTTAAACAGGCACTTTCGACTTTAATCCATTCATTGAGGCTTTTTTTTTTGGGCCGAACACTTAACTGATTTGTAAAGGGATGGAATGTGCAAACTTTGCAGAATACTATGTAGTTTATGGGTTTTCGGAGAATTGTAATAGATTGTGAATTAAGGATAACACTTTTTATGGGCTTCGTTTTTAGATGTAAATGTACATGTCCAATGCACATCGATTGGAATTTAAACTGCAGTGGGTTTACATAAGTATATTGCGGACACATGGAGAAGTCGGGTAAGCGTGTGAACTACATACATTCCCCGGTGTCGTGCAGCCCTTATTTCTGACCTGTTTAATCTAGAAAAAGTAATTTTTTCCACAACACATTTTTTTAAAGAACTGACAAAACTTTAGGTGGTACATATTAGACATGTCACAAGTAAGCACTTGTTTGTGTTAAGGCATTTGGGTGCATCAGGCTTTTGGTGGATATGGCTGGAGGACCACCATTGTCGTAAAAGGAGCTTTATGGCAAGAGATATGCTGCTGATACGAATGGCACAAGCCCGCCAATTAATTCTGTTGATTTCGAAGGTTATAGTCCTCCTTAGACAAGCAGAAATGCTCCCATAAGAGCTTGTTTTTCGAGAGATAGCAAACTTATTCAATAGTTTAGCGCAATCTCAGGCTCATGACTGGCCGCATAAAAATTTTTGTGTGTTTAAGAAGCTAAATGGTGATACACCGGCAATTGAATACGTTTCTTAGTCAAAAGTACACAAGCTCAATGGAACAGAACAAGAATGGAATCAATGTCTTTCTCGCGGCAGTTATTTTATGGTGTCTTCATCAATGCCAAGTGATCGGTTGGTATCTATGAAACTGGTGATGATCGTCAGTGCATTAAGCTTCAGAAGTTGGCTGAGGGAAAAATAAAATCATTCTGGCTAGACTTTCATAACCTCATTAGGACAATCTCAAAAGAAGATCTCTTGTTTGAAGGCGGTGTCTTCGGTACTTTGAAGGTACTTTGAAGTCAAACAATAATTTTCAAAAGAAACCGCGTCTATAGTTCAGGATAATTCTCAGGCATCTTGCAATCTGGTTGAGGAGGATAGTCAAGTATACTGCTGAAAAACGAAAACCAGTTGGGTGATCTCAGAGACCCTTAAAGATCTGGAAAAAGGTGGGCGACGTCCGTTTCAAACGACTTGTGATCCTAAACTGAAAACTTATGAGACGTAATTCGATGCCTAATCAATGGGAAAAGTGATCTTCTTTCTTTGTATAGAGGAAAGGGTGACACACGATACAGATTGTTCGGCAGGTACTATAGATGTAGTGATCATCATCATCATCATTTTCTAATACTGCTTTTTCGTTAAAAAGGTCGAGGAGCGAGGTTGCAAGTGGCCTGTCTATCCTTCCTGATCTTTCGGCGCTAACTCAGGCGCGACCCCTACCTGGTATTACAACCTGTTTCTTAGCGACCCGCTTATATATCGAATAGCATCACTCGAACTATGTGTCTAAGCCGTAGGAATCGCTCCAAACGTAGAACTAACTTTTGAACATGAAGATCTCTACGAATATTGATGTTACTTACTCATGTCCCATACGAGTAATAACATCAACGAGTCTTTAGATATTTCATTTCGGCGGTGTGTGTCCGCGATCTTATTCTTTCAGCCATTCGGTAACCAAATTTTATGACCATAAATGAGGGTTGAAATGGAAACTCAGATCTATGCTTTCACACCGAGCTCAGCTTTTCTGATCAGCTTCCTTTACTTCTGGCCCAGCTGGGTCAATCCTACAGGATAACTTTTTTTCACTCCTCCCATACTTAAGTCCCTCCGTTGATTGCGCAAAATGTAGACTTTCTTTTCCTCTCTTATGCCTTCTTGAACACCATCAGGTGGTTTAAACCACACAATTTTTTCTCACCATCAGCCGCTACACCAAGCTGCTTCACTCCACAAACATAACTCGCAGAGACAATAAGTGACGACGAAAAACGGCGGTCATTTTTCCACTATATCCATCAAAAGCCAAGTTTAAATTTAAAAAATGCCTTGTTAATCGTTCCCTGAAGTCAGCATTATCATTCTGTAACCTTAACCACAGTATGCGTTGGGTGGCGATCAGTTGATAAGCTTATCAGCTCCAGCTCCTCTCAAATCCTGTATTAAGTTTGATTCATAGTTTTTAAAATAGAGAAATAATCACCGCAGACCCCCAAGATCTTAAGGGCATGTGATCGACACCGAATTGTTGGTCGAATGAGCCATGTCCGTCCGTCCGTCCGCTTGTCGGTAGTTTTTAGGCAAGGAGCTAGTAATTTTGAGCAAGGAGCTTAAAACTTGGTAGTTTTTAGGCAAGGAGCTAGTAATTTTGAGCAAGGAGCTTAAAACTTGTTATTTGTTCTTTCTAGGTTCCGAATCAGCATTACAAGTATACATTTTTTTGAAAATCGCCCACTGACACGCTTACTTTACATAATATGAAAAATCAAAGTTGTCGTAGGACGCTGAAATGTGGTGTTCTATATTCTTGCTTAAGTGTTTTGTGATTTATTTCTTGCTTAAGTGTTTTGTATTTCAAAAAAGCAAAAACCGAGCCTATGTGGGCGTGGACATATTTCGTTAACATTTTAATAAACGGTTTTTAGTCAATATAAATGGTCCGCCATCTAACGTTTTTTTTTTCAACTAGCGCTTATTTCGTGAATGGTAACACTTAGCTCATGTCTGATTTGACAGATAATTAGTTTTATCCTTCCGCTGAACGAATATGGTTGTGTTCACGCTTGAACAACGCTGGGAAATATTGCGATATTACTTTGAAAATCATGGTAATGTTTCAGAATGTGTGCGAAAATTGCGTACGGATTTTGAAAGAAGAGAGGCACCGTCATATCCGTATGTTCGTTTTCTTATGAAAAAAGTGTAAGAAACTGGCATCCTCACCGATAAACCAAGGCGTGAAAAGCCAAAAACAGTGCATACACCCGAGAAAATTGCTGCTGTGGCAGAAAGTGTGTGTGAAGCGCCATCAACATCAATTCACCGTCCTTCTCAACAATTGAACATTTCGGAGACATCATTGAGACGAATTTTGCATTAAGACCTTGGTATGACGCCATACAAAGTCCAATTGGTTCAGGAGTTGAAGCCAACTGACCATCCAATGCGTTTTCGCTCCGTTAAGTGGGCCTGCGATTGACTTAGAGAAGATGCCGATTTTGCCAAAAAACATCATCTTTTCAGATGAAGCTCATGTTGATCTTGGCGGGTACGTAAAAAAGCAAAATTGTCGTATTTGGGGCACAGAAAACCCGCACGCATACATTGAAAAGCCGATACACCCAAAATGAATCCTGTTTGGTGCGGATTTTGGTCCAGAGGCATAATTGGGCCATTTTTCTTCAAAAATGAGCAAGGAGTGGCCGTTACAATCAATGGCGATCGTTATCGGGCCATGCTGAACGAATTTTTATTCACAAGAATTGAAGAGGGGGATATTGGCAACATTTGGTTTCAACAGGACGGCGCTAGGTGCCACACAGCGGAAGCTACACTCGATTTTTGCGCCCTGTTTTTGAAGAAGGCATTATCAGCTGCAGAGCTGATGTCGTTTGGCCACCTCGGAGCTGCGATTTGACACCATTGGACTATTATTTGTGGGGTGCCGTAAAAGATAAGTGTTAGGCGGACAAGCCAGAGACAATTGACGCTGTAAAAGACAATATTCGTGAAGCCATTGGTGAAATACAGCTGCACACAGTCGATAATGTGCTTACTAATGCCATGGCCAGCCGAGGCAGCCATTTGAATGAAATTATTTTCCATTTTTAACTGGAAGGATTGTACTTTCAATTAAAAAAGAAATTTGAGAAAATATTCAGTAGTTTTTTTATAGCATTTTCAAAAAAAAAAGTTATTTAGCGGACCCTTTATTTCCCTTAAATCCAGAAACCTTGTACATACTGTAAAATGTTTAGATATTTACGTACTTTATCAACTTGAACATCAACAATGAACAAATTTTTGCCAACCCACTTTTGGGGGCGTTTTTGAGTATAAACCAAAAATTTTAATATAAAAATGCAATCAACACGTGTATACCACATCTGATAAAATATTTGAACAAAAAATACGATGTTATTGAAAGGGGTTGATGCCACGCCGGGTTGATGTGGGGTGCCGTGGCTAGTGCTTAGTGTGTGTGCTTACTACGCCGGAGGCCTGGGTTTGAATCCTGCCATTGTCACCTGAAAAAAAAGACTTGTTCTTTTTCACGGTCCCCACCTCCGCGAGGGTTTGACAAGCCCTCCGAGAGTATCAATTGTCTTGAAAAACTTCTCGAGCTGCCGTTCGGATTCGGCAAAAAATTGTAGGTCCCTTTGTATGTAAAAGAAATCAACACACCAGCATACATTGTTGAGAAGTTGGCCCTGGTTCACCTCGAGCTGTTGCGCCACTCTATTTATTTTTTTTTTTTAAATTTTGAGCAAGGAGCTTAAAACTTGATATCTGTTCTTTTTAGGTTCCGAAGCAGCATTACAAGTATACATTTTTTTAAAAACCGCCAACTGACACGCCCACTTTGCATAAGATGAAAAATCAAAGTAGTCGTAGGACGCTGAAATTTGGTGTTCTATATTCTTGCTTAAGTGTTTTATGATTTATTTCTTGCTTAAGTGTTTTGTATTAAAAAAAAAGCAAAAACCGAGCCTATGTGGGCGTGGTCATATTTCGTTAACATTTAAATAAACGGTTTTTAGTCACAATAAAGGGTCCGCCATCTAACGTTTTTTTTTTTCAATTAGTTTTATCCTTCCGCCAAACGAATATGGTTGTGTTAACGCTTGAACAACGCTGGGAAATATTGCGACATTGCTTTGCAAATCATGGTAATGTTGCAGAATGTGTGCGAAAATTGCGTACGGATTTTGGAAGAAGAGAAGCACCGTCAGCAACGTGTGTTCGTTATCTTGTGAAAAAAGAGTAAGAAACTGGCATCCTCATCGATAAACCAAAGCGTTAAAAGCCAAAAACAGTGCGTACACCCGAGAAAATTTCTGCTGTGGCAGTAAGTGTGCATGAAGCGCCATCAACATAAATTCACCGTCGTTCTCAACAATTGAACATTTCGGAGACATCATTGAGACGAATTTTGCATAAAGACCTTGGTATGACGCCTTGGTATGACGCCATAGGTTGAAGCCAACTGACCATCCAATGCGTTTTCGCTCTGTTAAGAGGGCCTGCGATTGACTTAGAGAAGATGCCGATTTTGCCAAAAAAAATCATCTTTTCAGATGAAGCTCATGTTGATCTTGGCGGGTATATAAACAAGCTAAATTGTCGTATTTGGGGCACAGAAAACCCCGCACGCATGTATTGAAAAGCCGATACACCCAAAACGAATCAGGCATAATTTTTTTTTTCAAAAATGAGCAAGGAGTGGCTGTTACAGTCAATGGCGATCGTTATCGGGCCATGCTGAACGATTTTTTATCCACAAGTATTGAAGAGGATATTGGCAACATTTGGTTTCAACAGGACGGCGCTACATGCCACACAGCCGAAGCTACACTCGATGTTTTGCGCCCTGTTTTCGCATTATTAGCCGCAGAGCTGGTGTCGTTTGGCCACCTCGGAGCTGCGATTTGACACCGTTGGACTATTATTTGTGGGGTGCCGTAAAAGATAAGTGTTAGGCCGATAAGCCAGAGACAATTGACGCCTTAAAGGACAATATTCGTGAAGCCATTGGTGAAATACAGCTTAAAAATTGAACCGATCGTGTAGGCTACTGCATGGCCAGCAGAGGCTGCCATTTGAATGAAATTATTTCCATTATTAACTGGAAGGATTGTACTTTCAAATAAAAAAAGAAATTTGAGAAAATATTCAGTAGTTTTGTTTTGAAAGCATTTCCAAAAAAAAAAGTTATTTGGCGGACCCTTTATTTCCTTTAGATCCAGAAAACTTGTACATACTGTAAAATGTTCAGATATTTACGTACATTATCAACGAACATCAACAATGAACAAATTTTTGCCACACCCACTTTTGGGGGCGTTTTTAAGTATAAACTAAGTTTTTAATATAAAAATGCAATCAACACGTGTATACCACATCTGATAAAATATTTGTTACAACAAAAAATACGATGTTATTGAATGGGATTGATGCCACGCTCCTTTTTATTGAATGAGATTTTCAACTGATAAATTCTGTGTGGCAGCATAAACTGTCTTCGTCGAGACCATAAAGTGTATCAATCAGACACTAATCCGTGATTTAAACAGATCTACGCTGAATCCCCCCAAATTCACGAGATTAACCAAACGAGTTTTAATCTCCTCACGAGGAATAAAGATTAATCGCGTAATAAATCTCTTCCACGCATGAATTCTTAAAGGCTATGTCACAACAAGCTGCGTTGTGTCATAATTAATTTAACAGCTTAAACTCTAACACATTGAATTCAATAGGAGCTACCACAACGTTGCTTCTATCATCCGTCGTTTTTTTAACGTAAGAAAGTTTTGAGAAAGCAAACAAATTCAACACGATGAATTTTTCCGTGCGTTTTGACGTTTTTTTGAAGCTGGAATTGTTGATTTTGTGGTGATTTGTGTTTTTGTTGAATTTTTGTTTTTTTTCTGTGGTTTCCAATCGTCTTTTCGAATGGTGTATTTTCAACGCGGTTGTAGAACAAAGGCCACATAAAGGGACAAAGCAAACGGCAATGCAGGTTCGAAATCAAACAGTAAGGAATTCTACGTGTTCCCTTCGTTTTTTTTTTTTTGATGAAACAAATCAAACAAGCCTTTTTCTGACAACTGGATATCATCAACTCAGCTGTGGATGTTGTGTTATTTAAAGGGATGTGCAGAACGCTTGACTTTGCTGTGAATGTAGTTGGACCTGTCAAAAAAGTTAAATGGACTGAGGAGTACACACTGCAACAGAATGGTGAATGTTAATGTTGATCAAGTTCGTCTACTATCGACTTTGTGGACCCATATCCCATCAACATATTTCACGTTTTATTTTTTTAGATTTAAAAAATCGGTGGGAGTTAAATATGAGTTTAATTATTTCTGATTCTGAGTTGGGAGCCAAAGAAACTCAAGTTTACAAGGAGAAGCGCAGACGACGTGACGACTAGACATTGCCATCTTACCATGCCTCCATAATCTCCTCTTTTCCGGTGGAAACACATTGGGATTAACTTTTAATTTTCCTACGTTAATCTCGGTTCCATATGCGATGGGAAAACCCTATAGAAAAACATCAAGACTACATGTTGGCACGTCAAAGGCACTAAAAGCTGTTTATTTTTTTAACATGGCACGGCGCTCTTTAAAGGTTCGCCAGCTCTGGGCTAGGGTACATGAATTGTGTATATTTTGTTGTCTAAACAATATACCTCACCTCCCTGGCGAAAAACATAGGACAGTCTCTTCAAACGGGCCTACAATTTCTTGATATTTGATGCCTTGATATTCTCTAAAAGAATTTCAATCCTCCGCTGAAGAGCAGTATCTTGGTCAAAATACAACCCAGTGACATACGGTATTGGAGTTGAGTTACCATTTTTTTTTATCAATGTCTTACTGTGATATTCCAAAAGCCCAAACCGATCATAAAGACTGCATATCAAGGGTAACTTATTAGCTTAAAAAAATATAAGTATTTCGTTTTATTATTAAGACGCGAGCCAGCTTTGAGTCATGAAAAAAGTTGTAATCAAACCACAAATGTTAAAGTGAGTGTCTTGCCCGAGTAAAAAATAAATAAATAGAGTGGCGCAACAGCTCGAGGTGAACCAGGGCCAACTTCTCAACAATGTATGCTGGTGTGTTAATTTCTTTTACATACAAAGGGACCTACAATTTTTGCCGAATCCGAACGGCACTTTGAGAAGTTTTTCAAGACAAATGATACTCTCGGAGGGCTTGTCAGACCCTCGCGGAGGTGGGGACCGTGAAAAAGAACAAGTCTTTTTTTTTTTCAGGTGACGATGGCAGGATTCGAACCCAGGCCTCCGGCGTAGTAAGCACACACACTAACCACTACGCCACGGCACCCCACTCTCTACTCTTGCCCGAGTAACCCAGTTAATTAAAAAAATAATAATAATTCCAGAACTGCATCCGAATGATAAAAACATACTTAAGCGGCCACAGTAGAACAAAAGTATTCCCACAAATGGAGCCAACAACAAAGAGCTGATTTGGCCCAATTTCAAGCCCAGTCATAATCCGTCTCCCATAACTTTTCTGACTTGAATTCGAATTGACACCACTGTACAATGTTGTGCGGCGAAAGCTATTCAATTCCGCACAATGAAAGCCGAAACCCTTTTTGCTCTCGTTATGTGGAGTATCTTCTATCTATTTTGTGTAAAAGACCGCAAAGAAATTGTTTTCTCTTTGTGTGCTGCTCGTCGTTGGATGTGGTGCCTGAGCCTGGTGCCTCTGTTATGTTGTCACATTCAATAAATCTGCACAACTGTTGCGCGCCATCATGTTGGTCGAGCATCGCAATTACCACAGCTATTAGCCAAAGAAACCCCCATCGGGAGAGGATGGGAGTGTTCTTTTTTTATTGAATTGAAAGCAGTGGTAGAACTTTGAAATTAATTACCAGCACATATCGTGCTTTGTATCTTTTTTAGCAATTTACACCAACCGTTTTCTAATTCCTGGTTTAGGCTAGGCGCATCCACGAGCACATCAACGTAGATAGACGGATCGTGGCAGAATGAAGTCTTTTATTCTTTATGCGCTACACCGCAAAATAGCCAGCCAAGCAAAGAGCTTCGCCAACAAACTGAACCGCAACGGGTGAATGACTACAATGAACCAGCTTTGCTGCCTGATTGTATGTAGGTGAACGCATGAGATAGTTTTCCAGCTAAGAGCGAGAATAAAAGCCGCCATCATAGTCTGCCGTTCGTTGCCATCGTTGCAATTTTGTTTTGAATAGCATTTGGCGGCAAGAATACCCCCGCGTGTAATTGTTCTGGGTTGTCAAAAGGGTTAAGACCGTAAAATCTGATCGCTGTTGTGCAGCGAACAAAACTTTGCGGGTGGCAATCATATTCGAGTGGGCTGTGTACTGTGCATTTGCCTTTTGATGTTTCGCCGTCATATTCTATGTGCGCCTCAGTCATATTCTATAAGGGAACACTTAATTACATTCACCAGGGGGTGTGGATTGCTCTTCTTTTTAGCATTACGGTAAAAAGAGCCCGTGTAGTTGAGGAAAGAATTAGGGAAAAATGAAAAATGTTAAGATAAAAATAAACACGGCAAAAATAATTCTAAAAGCACATCTCAGGAAGCACCACAGAGTCAAAAATACAGTCCGGACCAGTCTACAAAGTTAAGTTTTTTTAAGCAAATTTCGAGTATTTTTAATTAACATAGATATAATCCGCGAGGAGAACAGCTCAGGTGAAATTACGTGGGCGTAAAAAAGACTATTGATATGTCTATGTAAGCAAATTCAGTACCTTTGACAAAAAATAGTAGGTACACAGGAAAAATTGCATATGTGCACTAGTTAAAAGTAACTCGCTCCAGTATGTGGGTACCGTACAGCACATGACTTATAATCAACATTTTTTTATACACAAGTTCGCTTTTAATGTCGTTTGAAGCCTTAAGCCGCCGTGTCACAAAGAAGAGGAACATAAACAGAAACAGAATGTCATACATTCAGCGAATTAAGGTTTCAGTTGCTAATGTATGGGATTCTGTTTCTGTTCCTGTTTTACGTTGCTTGTGACAACGCGTTGCTTGCATGAAAACCCTATTTCCTACCTATGAATTTCAATATTTGTTGGTAGATCTTGATGCAAGTCCTTAAGTATGTAGACTGTAGGGTAGGATATTGCCACACAACTGTTACTTTACATTTAACTTTACTTCAATGTTGATTCTTCTTGAAACTACTACGCGTCTGTTTTTTTTTCAAAATAATTCTGATTTATCAATACTTACTAAATAAACTAAGGAACTGTTTGCATACCTGGAAAGAGAAATAAGAAAGAATTTTATAAAATATTAAAATAAAAACTTAGTGTAATGAGTATAAGTATGTAAAAGTTATAGTGCGATGACTACTCCATGACTACTCCATCCTGGAATAGATCTCATCGCTATTTCAATTTGAACATTCTTCAAAAAGTGGGTGTGGAATCGACCTCATTGGCCAACAAAACTTTGATGATGTGCTGCAAGCAACATTTGATCTGTTTTGTACCTGATTGGGTCGCATATTTTGATGATATATTTTGAATGACTGGAAAATAATCCGAGGTAGGAGATAAGGCACCTACCGAAATAGAGCCCCAAATTCAAAATGAAATAAGGCCCCAAAAGTGGGGTTTTGATTCATTATTCAAACTGAAACAATGTCTCAATATTGTCGAATATAGAGAAGTTAAAAGAAAAAAAACCGTCAAGTATGAAGACATACGCCTAGCGGTTCGTCGGCTTCTGTTGAAGGCTAAGCCAATCTAAAGGGTCCGCCATCTAACGTATTTTTTAACTAGTGTTTATTTACAACGCTGGGAAATATGCGTTTTCGCTTCGCTAATCATCTTTTCAGAAGAAGTTCATTTTGATCTTGGCGGGTATGTAAACAAGCAAAATTGTCGCATTTGGGGCACAAAAAACCCGCACGCATGCATTGAAAAGCCGATACACCCAAAACGAGTCACTATTTGGTGCGGATTTTGGTTCAGAGGCATGCTGAGTCATGGTTCAAAGAAAAATTTTGCCTACTTCGGCACTTCATATTTAAAAAAAAAAAGCAAAACTAAACTTAAATTTTTTTATAATTTTTTATTTGGCCATTTTTCTTCAAAAAATGAGCAAGGAGTGGCCGTTACAGTCAATGGCAATCGTTATCGGGCCATGTTGAACGAATTTTTGTTCACAAAAATTGAAGAGGAGGATATTGGCAATATTTGGTTTCAACAGGACGGCGCTACGTGCAACACAGCCGAAGCTACACTCTATGTTTTGCGCCCTGTTTTTGAAGATCGCATTGTCAGCCGCAGAACTGATGTCATTTGGCCACCTCGGAGCTGCGATTTGACACCGTTGGCCTATTATTTTTGGGGTGACTAATATTTGTGAAGCCATTGGTGAAATACAGCTGTACACAAACGATAATGCGCTCAAAAATTGGACCGATCGTGTGCATGTCCAGCGGACGCAGCCTTTTGAATGAAACTATTTTCAATTATTAACCGGAAGGATTTTACTTTCAAATAAAAAAAGAAATTTGAGAAAATATTCAGTAGTTTTTTTTTATAGCATTTTCAAAAAAAAAAAAGTTATTTGGCAGACCCTTCATATGGGACAAAAGTAGATGGGTAATGTTGGTCAATTTTTAGCGTTTTTGTAGGCTAATTGTGCGCCCAAATGAAAAACTTAATGTTCTGTTAACTGTGTTTAACACTTTGACGTACCCGCGATCTAATTCTTTCGAGCATTACCCAAATTTCTATGGTCATGAAATTTGGGTAATGACCAAAAGAATTAGATTGCGGGTACAAGCTGCCGAAATGAGATTCCTGAGGTGCGTTGCTGGTGTTACTCTAAGGGATAGAGTGAGAAACGTCAGTATGCGTGGGAATCTTAATGTTGAGCAGCTACTTCTCCGAGTGGAGCGATCGATTCTTCGATGGTTTGGACACGTTGTTCGCATGCCCCCTGACAGACTTCCTAGACAGGTCATGCTAGCCGAGATGCAAGCGCGTCGCCCCCTGGTAGGCCAAGAAACAGGTGGTGGGATCAGGTAAAGAACCTCTCTGAGTCCCGCCTGGGGATTGCGCCGGAGTCTCTTGAGTTGGTGGCGGAGGATCGAGAAAGATGAAAGGACCATTTAGCCACCCTCGCTCCGCGACCCTTTTAAAGGATAAGCGGCATACGAAAATGATGGTGATGATGATTAATGTTCTGTCTTCCAATGCAAGAGAAGGACACATCTCACGTAGGAAAAAACTAAAAAAAGGTTAAAAAATAATGACGTTTTTGGTAAATATATCAATTTACAACCACGAAATTTTGTTGGAACTCTTTAGATTCGAGTTCAGCGACCCGAAGACCATAGGAGTCAAAACTAGTGGGAGGGTTACAATCCGCCTAGGCGAATCGTTGGATACCCCATCCCAATTGACCACTGTCAAGCTCCAAAATGCGTCAAAAATCTTGGTTGTTAAATTTCAGTTTCTATTAACTTTAATTGTGTTAAGAATTTGTCAGTTAGGAATATTCTTTTTTTAAAAAGGGGCGTGGCATCAACATAATTTCAATAACATAATTTTTTTATCAAATTTTTTATCAGATGTGGTATACACGTGTTGATCGCAGTTTTATATTAAAAAATTGTTTTTTTACTTAAAAACGCCCCAAAGGTAGGCGTGGCGAAAACTAATTAATTTGAGTTGATAGCTTACGCACATATCTGAACATTTTATAGTGCAAGTTTTTTGGATTTAAAGCAAATATATCAAATAAAAACCGTTTATTAGAATGCATAATAGATATGACCACGCCTACAAGGGGGCGGTTTTCGCTTTTTTTAAATGCCATTCACAATACACTTAAGCGAGGATATCGCATACCAAATTTCAGCTTACTACCACAACTTTGATTTTTCATGCTAATAAGTAAAGTAGGCGTGTCAGTGGGCAGATTTCAAAAATGTTTGCACTTGTACTGCTTCGGGTCTTCAAAGAAAAGATATATAAAGTTTCAAGTTCCTAGCTCAAAATGTAAGGCCTAAAAACTACCGACAGACGGACGGTTATGGCTCCTTCGACTTACAATTCGGTCTCGATCATATGTTCTTAAGGTCTTTGGGATCTACGGTGATTATTTCTCTATGTTACAAACTATGAACCAAACTTAATATACCTCCTATCCTTAGAACCGAAATATCTAGGAATGACCCTTGACGCAAAACTTAAATGGAAGCCGCACGTTAAAAAGAAACGCGACGAGCTTGAAATCAAGTTAAGAGAAATTAATTTCGCTTATCGGAAGATTTTCGAAACTGAGCATACATAACAAACTGCTTTTGCATAAGCAAGTGCTAAAATCATCTTAGACGTAAGGTATACAACTATAGGGTTGTATTAAACCAAGCAATATATATCTATTTTAAAAACTTTTCAAAATAAGACACTCAAAGCAATCGTTAATGCTCCATGGTACATAAGAAATAGCGATCTACACCGAGATCTAGGAATCGCAACCGTGAGGTAACAAACTTTGCTCGCAAACTTAGTACTCGTCTTCGCGGACTTTGCAACAATGAAATTATCCGAACTTTGTATCAGACAAATCTTACGCGCCGACTTCAACGAATGAGACCGTTGGACCTAGCAGCATAAGATGAAACCGCATAAATTGACGCTATAGTAGGTGCTTTCGTTGGAAGGCAGCCTGCCACACGCGATTACTACAGAAGCTTGAACTACTAGTTAAGGAAACCCTGTTGTAGTCTAACGGAAAATGGGATTTTTTTAGTGAGTAAGAATCTCACACTAGTATGAGCACGCGCGAACGGTCCTCGTAGTGCCTATGAAGGTTTTTCCTACCCACGAAAAAAAAATATATCCGTTTACAATCAATTCTAAAAATTCTAACCACATCCCTTTTTGGGGGCGTACTTGAATAAAAACCCAATTTTTAGTTTTTGCACACATGCAAACCGGACAATATATTCGAACAAAAACAAACAATGTTATTGAAAAGGGGTCGATGCCACGCCCTTTTTTAATGAAGGAGATTGTCATTTTTGACAACTGGCGATTAGGAGATTGACAAGGGTCAATAGACCTCTTATGACGGTTGACAAAATCTGACGTCTTTCACATTTTTCGACCGCGGGATGCCAAGCAAATCATGTTTTTATATGAAAAAATTCAATAGTTTCTGTAGAAATACGAATTATTAATAAAATATTCAACCTAGAGTGTAGCGAGAAGGAAACAAGTTATTGTGCTTATTCCGTTCTTTAAATCTATCCAAATATTATTTAAATAAAGTAAGTCAAAAGTATCGAAAAAGTGTTTCGAATATGTGATCTCCTTGAATCCGTGTACCCTTTTGTTTTATAATGAAAATAATTTTAGCATTTCATAGGAAGGCTGATCAAGTCTACAACTTTCCCGCTCATCGAAACACAAGGTTGCATTTTTTAAATAGTTATTTACGTTTAGGTGTAATTTTTGTTCGTTTTCCAAATAAAAAGATACTTTGTTTGGCATCCCGCACTCGAAAATACCAGTAGACGTCAAACTGTTAAAAGCTCTATTGGGATGGGGTATCCAACGATTTGCCAAGTGGGGTGCCGTGGCGTAGAGGTAAGTGTGTGTGCTTACTTGGCCGGAGGTTCGGGTTTCACAGGTTTTTTCACAGGCAAACAAATTTTCTTTACTAGAATCGCGTCATATGCGTGCTTAATATCGGTTTTGTGCACTAAGCGGTTCAAAAGTTATGGCCTAAAACACTTTGTAAACGTCTTCATTTCTCAATAACCTTTCAATAATTAAAAAAAAAAGTCTGTTAAAGTTGAGTATTTACAGCATAGGTTTCGTTTTTCTAGTTCTTGCCTGGTAAACTTCATAAAAAGCGTCGTATTGAAAAACATTTAATCCATGTTCCCATGAAACTTTAAACTGTAATTAAACCGTTATTTTTGCTTAAAAAAAGTCGCCCTCGTTCGTGTTGCTTGACTGTTTCTGACTATTTCCATTTTCGTAGACAGCCAAACAGCCATTTAGGCCCTGGCATCACCAACAGTAAAATCTCGTGTAGTAGGACTCTGTCGCTCAGAACTGTGGGCTTCAAGCAGACAGAATAATGACTGCATTGCTTGGGTACCACTGGCCATAATGCGACTTTATCGGCAATGAAAAGGCTGACAAGCTAGCGAATTATGGCTCTTATCTATTTATCACTACAGCGGACAATAGGAGTCATACTTCACTCTCTTTTGGAGAGGCAAAATATCTGCAAATATTCATCATTTAGCCAAAAACAAATGAAAACATTTGCAGAGCGGCGGTCATACAAAGGTAAATGAAAAAAAGCTTATCGCACTAAAAAGGCCATCACTGGCCATAGACACAAGAGTGTTAACAGGCCTAAAACACTCAGAAAAATTTAGAGTCACTTACACCAACGGCAACTACAATTGCAGGGACTGTCATGATACCGAAACAGAAGAAGATGTCAAAGACCTCCTCTGCCAGTGTCCAAGTGTCAGCAGACAACGTGTGCAACTTCTGGGGCAATACTTCTTTGAGGAACTGAACAAGCTTTCAAGTACACCGGTAGCAAATATTGTCACCGGCTGGGCCAAGTTTCTCTTTGAAGCTCAGGATATTTCAACTGACTAAATATCATAGTTACATTAAAATCTTTACTCCTTACAGTTTGTCTCCATAGGGCGACGCTAGGGGCCCTCGTAAGAGCCTATGCGAGCTGGTGGCTTTGGTTTAGCAAAGCAACCCTACCTAGCCTTACCTAACGAGTATCAAGTTGCCTTGAGAATTTCAAATTAGATTCACAAATAATGTCACTTTATGCAGCATCTTTGGATGCAAATATTTCCGAAAGATAATGGCCGATCTAAAATTGGTCTGTAGTTTTAAGGTCATCATATACAATTTTTGATATTTTCCTTCCTTTCACGGATTTTTTAAAGCAATTTGAAAAATATATTTGGTGCTGAAATATGACAGTTGATGTTATAAGTGGCCTACAAAACTGACGAAAAATATTAAACGGAAGTTTAGCTAAATGCTCAATCAAGTTCTCCTGAGAAGCATAAACGGTAAAAGTTATTTGAATTCAATGCAACCAGGGACATGCAAAACATCTTCATGGGAATATAATTTTTGATTTCTGTGTTTAAAAATTTAAACTGGACTGTTGAAAATCGGCTGTAAAATCGTTGGTGAAAAAAAAAACCTTGGAAGATACTAGTTATAGAAGAAGAAATTAAGAAATTTTAACTGAACCCAGATAGTATCAATGTATGAACTCTTTAATAGGAAGCCTTTAAGGCATTAAAAAGGAGCAAGTATTTTTTTTTCGTAATTTTTCTCTTCTGAGTGAAGGCGTGTTGCAACAAAAAAAAGTAACCGGATTTACTTGACTTTTTATCGCGAGTCAAATGTGTGTTTCGAAAGTTCCACGCCAAGATCAAGTAAGGAATTAAACAAGATTGGGTGATGATGTGGAAAATATTGACTTGTCCACAGATGCCACATAATTAGTTTCATTGATCCGTAATTCTTTGACAACAGAGTCTGAAAGGCTGAAACTCTGCTCATTTATGCATATTCTTGGTACACCAAATGGTATAAGGGAAGTATTTATTAACCTTTAGAAAGCACAGCTCACTTAACAAGCAAGAAAGATAACCCAATAGGCTTTAATGTTTAACCTCTAAAACAAATCAAATCTACAAGCCAGACGCAATCGAAAACCCTCAATGAAAAAACGAAAATCCTCTCGTGCTTATAAACCTTCTCTTTCATTTCAAGTGCATGACTAACTCATGCGTCGGCACTTTCTAATTACCATTAAATAATCTCTTTGATATATACGAGAGACTCGAACTCGACTAGGGAATCCGACTGAAAACCGCTTACAAAATGAGTACAAACGAACGATGATGCTTGACGACGGCAGCGGCTGCGGCAATCTCTTGAGATACCTTCAGGTTTTTTAAGCCTTTTATGGAACTCATAGAAGCACACAGCGCTAAGTGGACAATTTCATTGCTCGATGGAGGCTGATAGCTCATTGCTAAAGTGCCATCGGCACTGCTGCTGCCATACACTATAAAGAGAAAAGGTGAAATGTTATGTTTTCCTATCAATCTCCGGGTAAATGGCTGGGAAATGTTCCACTTGCACTATCCGGGAGACAATCAAAGTCTGGCTGCTAGAGTGTTGTTGCTACAACTTGTTTTATTGCCGTGATTTCTTTTTTAATTGTAATTGCGCTCTTAAGTGGATTGTGTCTGTGGGTCGTATATAGTCAAAAAAAAAAACAAAAAGTGAGGTGCCACCACCACACCACACAGGTGCTTTAGAATTATTTTTATACGAGACTTTTTCAGCTCGAGAAAAGGAAAGTCGATCAAAATTTTTCAATTGCTCGTGATTTTATTTATTTTGTTTTTCTCCTTCGAAGCAATCAGTTCAACAGTCTGTGGGCTTGCCTTTGTTACCTTTAAAATGTTTTTTCGAGGCAATTATAATTGAAAATTTTCAAATTTGTGCATGAAACAGTGGGGATCGTGTGGGCATTTGTAAAAACTTGTTTCAAGACACTCTTGTTGTAATGGACACCAGATGTATAGACGGATAAAAATATTTAATTAGCACCTTGATTTGAAAACATCATGCCAACTGATTGGCACATAATGCTGCGGCAAGCTGTTAACCTTTTCTCTAAGTACCTATTTTTGAGTCTTATTAGCACACTCATATGAGTTCCATATGAGGTTCCATTCAATTTGCACACTGCAGTTGAGATAATGAGGCATAAGTCTGCCTTTAGGCTGGTGTCCGTTTCAAGCATGATGGAGATGGCAAGGTAAAATTTTTTCAAGCAGGTACAGGAGGATTAAGCAAATCATGCATGTGTTAATTTACATCAAGCCAAATCTGAAACTATTCAAATTCTGTACCTGCAACTGGCATATTCGTGGAGGTCTCTTTTATATCACTTATAAAAAAGCGGTACAAGAGCATTCACTTTTTTGTTTTCTGATTACTTTTTGAAGCTGCTAATTTTAAATAATGGTCTACTTACAAAACAGTGCATGCTTTATAAATTTTTCAAAGTCTTATTATACAAGCACAACACGATACGAGTAGGTGTAACAACCAACGACCAAACAATGGAAAACATAGCATTATTATGACAAAGTTTCAGGAGGAGGCTAATTTGAATTCGACCACCCAAAGGGGGTCATCGCTCCCAACATGGTTTTGTCCCAACATTAACCATAGGTAGGTAGGAATTACTATAAAACATGACTATCGATTGTCGAATCCTGACACGCAGTCAAATAATTTTCATGTCCGCATGGAATATGGACTGCCAATGGATCGTCCTGTAATCAATCAAAGTTTACCTTTAGTTGGGTTACTTAACGAGAACGCAAACATTCCCTCTCATTCCACATGAGCAGATTGTCCAATCAAATGGAACGCTTCTTCTTCTTCTTGTCAGAAGAAAATTTAAGAAAGCGATGAAAATCAAATTTCATGTTGATTTCCATAATTGATAGAACAATAAACATTAATACAGATATTGTGTTATTTTGGTCATGGAATCGAAATGGAGTTGTGGCGGCAACGAATGGGCTATTTTCACGTAATTTAACATTTATGAAAGGTCATTTAGTTAAGGGTCGATATAAATGGATTTTCGGTTTAGTAATGGCCGGAAAAGATGTATCAATACGGAACGTGTATTGTTAGGTATGACACATATTATAATGTAAATTGGAAAATGAACGTAGTTTTATCTAAAAAAAAAAAAAACTAATAGCTTTGCCTGAGAATAAAAAATTGGCCGCCCACACCACCGACCATGCCAAACTTTCAACATGTTACATCTCTAAAAACCTGATTTCAAATAGAAAATTCATTCTAAATCGAAAAAAATATGAGAAATATGAAAGATATTATAAATTGCTAACGTACAAAGTAATAAGCTCCACCCACTTTTAGGGGGCGTTTTTTTTGGGGAAAAAAACTGTTTTTTTAGGCAATAATTTTCGCTTTTAACGCATTCTCCCATGATTTTAACAAGATTAGTATTAATTTATTTCAATTACTTAAAATTAAAACATTTTTTTTTTTTAAAAACACCCCCTAAAAGTAGGCGGAGCTCATTTGTTTGTGTGTCACAAACCTAGCAAATGGTGAATCTTTCATATTTGTCATAAAATATTTTTTCGATGTAGAACGAACTTTCCAAGAAACCAAGTTTTTAAAGATTTATCATGTTAAAAGCGTTTGCTTGCGTAGAACTGACACTTGCATGTCACGTCAGATATTTGGGGGTTGCTTTATATAAGAAACTCAGTTGAAAACTGAATGCAGAAGACCATGCTAGGAGGGCCTCGATGCCCTATATGTACTCCTGTAGACAGGCCCTATGTCCAAACTGGGGACTAAAACCCTGTATTGTTCACTGGATTTAAACGGAATGATTTAAAACTTAAGGCCCTTCCTTATGTATGGGGAAATAGTCTGGTCGAAGGCACTAGACAATAGTATCTCCCGTTGACATCTTCAGGAATTCGACGGCTGCAAAAGCAGCACTTAAGCTTAGCGATAATTGGAACTGGCTTTTGACAACAGTCATGCAAGCATCCTAGATGGCCAAGTTAATATTATTTATTTATGCCATCTACTAGCTAAGCTCCTGATGACAACATAAGTCCAGATATGTTTATATGGATGTGCAGATATTAAAACACTAATTTCTTATGAACTAAAACTAAGGGAACGATAGCAAATAAAGCACACCATTTTTGAAGCGATCACGAGAAAAATGGCATTCTAAATAGTTACCCTAATTTGAATTAACTAAATAAAAAATGTTTACCAAATATTATCCGTGGTAACAAAATAAGTGAAGCATCAGTTTTAGTAATGTGAGTGCGGACTACTTATGTGTTCAACCAGGCATGTCATGAGAGACGGCCCGAGGTTCATACGTTTCTAGGAGCTGGCTTAACTTTTGTTTAACATTCCTGAGTTAAGGTGACATTTGTACCCCTATTCGTGATATACATTCGATACATTCACTCACAAGTCGATACCCGATATCAGGCGACTAATGTCAAAATAAATGCTTCACTCACAAGCACTCACTGTATATGTGAAAAACAGCTATTCCTTGTCTGTTTATTCAATGTACGGTGTACCATACATTGACTTAAATGTCAAATTCAATATCAAATTTTCAAGCAGAAATGCCGGGGAGTCGGGTGAGATCTGAAACCTATTTGCAACAGAAATTTACAGAGGGATCATAAACAGCATTTGAACCGGGGGCTGTCTTTTCTAGTACTCTTGAACTATGCATCTCCAAACGACTGCGGGATCACTGCAGTGTATTCAGTGTATGCAAAACAGTTTTTCGAGAAGCCGCGGCTTTGTGTTTCAATTAACACAAGCGCTATTGTTTTATATAAAGACGAAAATCGATAAATTTAATAAAGTTTCACTTGGGCACCGCTGCTATCACAATTGCCAACAACAGGCGCGGAACAACATCAGCACAAGTCTCTCTTCCAAACAAATCTGACCAGAGCTCGATCGCACGATCGATCTTGAGACGGAAAAGTCTAGATGAATTCTTATTCCAAGATCTAAACGATCTAGCAAGACTCAAATTAAAGAAGATAATGACCTTTTTCTTCTGGTCAAATTTATAAAACACCTAAATTTTGAACCACACAATGCGACTCTTATTCCTCTCGGGACCCCAATTGTCTTAAAACGCTAAACTTTGACTTTTTTCATCTCCTTGTGATTGTCAGGACGATATGTATAACGAAAAATAAAGTTTAAATACCTTTGTTGTGTAGAAACCAGTAAGTTCTAAATTTTGTTCATACAAGGTTTTGGAACACGCCCATAAATAAAGGCGGAATCATAGAAAAACCGTAAATTTTCCAAAAAAACGTCGACCGAAAAATTAGCACATAGGATAAACCAGACTCTATTCTAAATTTCGTTCATACCTATAATGTTTTTTTAGATTTCATAAAATAAATGTTGAAGTTTGAGCAGAAAAATAAATTTTCGCGTGTATTTATAAGCCTAAAACAACAATTACATCAGCAAATAACAATGTGGGATAGAATGGGGTGTTTAACTGTCTGTCCAGTCGTTTTACGGACTGGAAGTTTTGCCTAGTACACACTGTGACTTTTGTCGTAATCTTTCAACTAGAGCGCTGAAATTTGGAAAGAAAAGAATTTATTATGTAAAACACAGTTTTCCTGAGAGACCCACTGCAGGCTTGTATGTGCAAACCAAGTCATATAATTTGAAGTGGCCGAGTTTCGTTACATAAGTTACAGCCGGCGGTGGTATTACACACCAATCGTGTTATTACACACACAAAATACACGCTATCGGCAAATTCTGTGCAAACTTACAAAAATTTTGTGTGAAAATTGGGAAAATACTAAATTGCAAAATCTCATAGGTGTGTTATTTTTTAACTCAAAAGTTACTTTACAGAAAATTATGTGTAAATTAACTGCTTTTTTAGACATTCAACATAATGTTTTTATATTTTTAAGAGTGTAAGCGGCCACAGAAAATGATGATGATGAAGTCTACTTCGGAAAAGTTCCCGAAAGCTAAATTTTGGAGAAAAGCTTGATAATGGCTTTGTTCGCATTCTTTTTGTAGTAAAAGAGCAAATTGAAAATTAATTGCAGAGTGGCGAAAAATTCTCTCTTAAAGTTTATTAAAGACATGAAAATTTCCTTAAAATACGGGAACGGTTTTGTAGTAAAAAAGTAGCGTTTTAAAAGAAACGTCAAGAGCAGAAAGAATTATATATATACAGGTAGACCTCACTTAACACGGGGGTTAGGTTCCTGAAAAATGTCGTGTTAAACGATACAAGAAGCAAGTGCAAATAGAGTAGTTACGTTCCATGATTTCAGAATGGAACGTAACTTAATTTTTTAAAAAAAATTTATTCGAGCTTGTATTATTATTAAGGATGAAAAAAATAAACAAAGCACAACAAAACATAGCTTTCTTCCTGCACAACTTAACAAAAAAAAAATAAACAAAAACAATTTCAGTCTTAGAGCTTCCGCTTTCTACATGAAAAATGGGGAAGTCCCTTTTAAGACGTATGTATGTTCACGAAAACACGCTATAAAAAAAAGCTGGGGTACGCGTCTATTGGCCAGAAAAATATGTATGCATGCGGAATGTGTGCCAACTGCAAACCAGACAGCATGCTAAAAATAATTGTGCCTCGCAGAACGTGCTAGAGCGAGGCTTTTCCCGTGTTAAAAAAAAATGCCGCAAAATGTGAGACGTGTTAGAACGAAGCCGTGCTGTAAGAAGTACGTGTTAAGTGAGGTATCTGTATTTATATGTTTTTAAAAAATGATAAATCATGGGCGTTCAAAGTAACAATTCTTAAAGTTACGTGTTAGTACTACTAGATTGGGAGCTACCTTCTTGCCGTTCACATAACTGCTGCCACATATCCATCATATACAACAAAAATATTTGTGCCATTTGCACCGCTTAAATTCCCTGGACTATTTTTGTACCGCATTGAATTCACTGAAAGGATTTGTAACGGCTTAAATGCACTGAAATTAATTTTGGAAACATTCTGCAAATTTCAAAAAATTAGCCCCAATACAAAAAAAAAAAACTCGAAATCAAAAAATGTAAACAAACATTTGTGTTTACATTTACAAACAACAACTGTCGAGATTAGACATTTGAAACTTGGAAATTTCTTACTACAAGAAAATTTTTGTAGTAAAAAATTTCAAGTTTGTTCAAGGTGGGGAAATGATTTACTCTCTCGTTTCCGTTCTCTTTAACGACAATTCTGTGTACGAGAACGCTTTTGGAGTAACTTGTAGCAAAATATTTTAATATATTCTGATATATCCGGGTACGCGAACAGACCTATTGTCGATCTCAACAGACTATCAAAAACCCCTTTGAACTTTGGTGTATTGTGACAGAATCAGACTTGCTTTTAGAAAACATTTCACTCAGATATTATGCAATTTTAACGCTTTGGTGTAAAGAAAGCGATTCGCATTGGCGTTGATATCATAATATTCATTGGTCGAAAGTAACGAAAGCGTTTGAGACTCACCCAAGGGATGTGCAGGCGAAGATTTGTTTGAGTAGTTGACTACTTTGGCGTATCGTATTTCAGCTTGTAAAGAGGGTAATAAAGCGCTGGCTTATGCCAAATTAAATTGTCAAATTGCAATAAACCGCAAAAGTTTTACTAGACCAAAAAGATCATAATCATCGTCATCATCATTTTCGAATGCCGATTATCCTTTAAAAGGGTCGCGGAGCGAGGGTGGCTAAATGGTCTTTGCATCGTTCTCGATCCTCTGCCCAAAAAGATGTTGTCGAAAAATTTAAAAAAACGTAGCAGAATTATTTAGAGCCAGACGGGCCAGATCTGTACTTTTGAAAACATCAGATATGATTTTAGAACTTATAACAACACTACACCTCGCCTATGTTAGAATTTGAATTCGGGACATTCGAGAAGTTGGTCTGAATCTCTGCCCTTAACTGAAATAGGATGCCGATCAGCGCAATTCCATTTCCAACTACATGTAGCCTCTATACGTAATCCACCGTCCTAGTAAGTACAAATTGAATTTCTTACGTAGACTTTGAATCTTAAGCCGGTTGTTGAAACGCTGGAAAATGTTCGAGAAGTACAACAGCAACCAAAAACAATGTTGTCCTATTATCACTGAGCAACGTAAAAACAGGCTGATTAACAAGTTCTGATATTTTCTTCCGTTATATTTTAAGAGGCAAAACTTGTAATGCCCGTAGATCACTGAAAATAAAACCCTGGTATAATTGACAAAAATGCAGGTGGGAACAACAAATTTTCAATCAAAATACGTCCAACAAAAACATTTTATCAAATTGACAAAATTTTGTAATAATGACAAAAAATTATTTTTTCGTATTGAGAAAAATCCATTTGTTGTAACAACAAAAAATTTGTTTGGTATTAAAAAAAAATTAACTCCCAACACTAAAACTAACTTACGTATTGCCTGAAAAGTGTTCACTGTGAATTTTTTTTTTAATTATGATTGCCCCTGTCAGGAATCCCCCTGTTGACGCGCGCGGCCGTTGTTGCTACAAAATATTGTGTGCCAAGAAGTTACTTAAACGAAGAAGAGAAGAAACTAACAAAATTAAATTCTTCATATTGATAAAGATTTTGTTAAATTGACAGTCTAAATTTTGTTGTTCTGATAAAAACCTCAAAAAAAGCCTTTTTTCCGAACAAAGTTTTTGTTCGGAGTTTGCAAAAAACAAAACCGAATTTTTTTTTCTTCTTTTAGAAAATCGACGGAAAATTGTTTAATTTAACACAAACGTTCTGTCATAATGAAAAAAATCATTTGATGATGTAATAAAAAAGCTATGTTACCAAATATTTTGCCAATTTGACAAAAAGCTCATTTAAATGGATTGAAATTTGCTTAAAATGACAATTTCATTGCTAAATCAACAATTTTGCTTTTGTTAAATTTGAACAAAAAGTTTTTGTCAATATTACCTACAAAATTATTTTCAGTGTAGAGTTGGTCCTTTAAGGACCCCGTGATGTTCAGTAGCTATCAACTCTAATAACTACATTCCTCACTTTCAATCTTGACGTCGCTTTTACCGTGTGGTTATTAAACCTATTTCTTCCTTTTTGAACTTAAAGCATTTCGAGTGATTTGGTGCATTTTCAAAGGTCGGCAGCAACCCCTAAGTTTAACCCAATTAGGGTAGTTATATAAGACGAAACCAATTATTGTCGGGATATTTCAAAGCCTCGCAAAAAAAGGCTCATCCCAATGTATGTAACAAAATGTTCTATAGGTATCAGCGTATTCCAAGTCTTTTTAAAACCTACTTGTCTCCACTCACTTTAGGCGTAGCGCTAGGAAAAAGTATTCTTCCTTGTTATATGACGGGGTTTTAACTCCAAAATTCAAGTACCTACCTTGCGTTAAGCATTTAAAATTATGTTTTTTTGCCCCGCCCACTCTTTGGAGGCAAGGACATTTTTATTTTTTTAAAGATAAATACCCCACTATTTTGCAGAGCGTCGCAGACGGTCTAAAGCTTATACACTGAAGCTTAACACTTTACCACTTGTCTTCAATTTAATTTCGCGTAATTTCGAAAACACATAATTGCTTGAGTGATTTGCATATTGCAATAATTTCGCTTTCATCTATTAAACGTTAAACCACAAAGAAGCCAACAAACTAGTAAATATTCCAAATAAATATAAACTATAAAACGTTCTGCATAAGAGTTCTTTTAACTCGATTCCATGCCTCATTTATATTCAATTATCTGTGCGAGCATTCTGAGATAAGTTTACATAACGCAAAAATAAATTCAGTCAAAATTTAAACTGGTTCTAGACAATAACCAATTTAACTGGAGCGGGCTTGTCCACTTCAACACTTCATTAGGTATAAAGAATTTTTCAAGAAATTTTAATTTTTTTCTTAGATCAAACAAAACAATTTCAACCAAACAATGAATTAGTCAAGCCTTACGTTTCTGGTAAATCTCTTAAAGCTGTAAACATATTTATAAAAGAATATAAGCAAAAAACTACTATGGTCGTCTTTAGCAACTTTACTACGGGTTGTATGCATATCATATTCAGTACATTTTGTGAATGTATTCAAGTGTTTCTTCATTGTTTAACATAAGGCAGCCACTTGAACTCGTAGGTCTTATCAATCAAACTAAGGAACTTGTGGCGATTTGTGTATTAATGCCCTCAGACTTTGTTTTGTGTGTGTAATTTTTTTGTCCACAAAAAATTATATGACTGCTTGTAGCATTTTAAACGAAAAAAAAGATTAATCTTTATAGTCACTCTCTGGTATAAACAAAATTCAGTTTTGCCCTGTTTGAACTTATTTTTATGCCTATTTTTTCCAGGCATCAAACTGTGCACGTGTAAATTTTTTGACATTTTAGACGTTTAAGAAATTAGACGTTTAAGACTCGGAAAAAGTTTGCGGTCTGTGGCTCGCATTTTTATATCATTTCTGGTGTAAATTAATTTTAAGGTATCGTTTTGAACGTAGAAAAAAAAAATACGTTGACCTCTGGTACTTTTTCATTGAAATGATAGAAACCGACAGGTATAACGATTGAAGACATGTCTATCTGTCAATTTATGTAAAGCTTAAGGAAATTGTTTGGGATTTGGGTGCAGCTTTATACATAAATCTTTAACGAAGATGGATTATTTTTTTGTGTTTGATTAATCCTGTACTTTACATCCACTTTATAATAATATGTTATGTATGTACGTGCAAAACTAATCTTCCAGAAGTTGAAACTTGACATATTCCTAGATGTTCTGGCAAGACCATTGCGGTAAGTAATTACCGAAGTACATATATGACGAATATTTTAATACACTTCTCCTCCGCTAGTTGTTGTTTAGCGGAGAAAAATATCGGCCCACCTCGTTAGAGTCGATTTGGAACACAATTAATATTTAAAGCAATGAAAGGTTGGCATATTTTCAGATGGGTCTTATATTAATCGCAATAGATAATGGAGAAAGGAGAAGGGTGTACCATGGAGAGGGAGAGCGGCTTTCACAAGTTTGTATAAAGAAACGAGTGGCTATCTGGGGTGTATTTTTTTGGTGCAAAACCAATCTCGAGCTAGTTTCCGGGACGCTGACTGCCGAACGACACATTAAGGAGGTGCTACAGTAGCATACCACGCCATGCCATACACTTGTTTCGTGGTTGAAGGTTTCATGCTGATGCAGGACAACACCCGATCACATTCTTCTGCAGTAGCTACAAGAAACGGTAATATCAGTTATGGAATGGGCATCTACAAAACAAATAAACGCATCTACATCATCATGCATCAGGGCAGGACTCAGTCCGTAGAAAACGTCGAGGCACTAAACTTAGCTCTATTGAAAGTGAAATTGGCTGGATTTTTTTGCGCCCAAGTGTAGTTAGGGCTCTTCATCATTTCTATATCTTCTACAGAAATAGTTCATGTGAGTTTCAGATCTTCGAGGAATTTTGCCCAACAGTACGCATAGCCTTCTTAGATTTTTAAGGGGAACAATCGTAAATGCAACTAACGAATAATTTTATCTTAGTTGAGAACCAAATTGAGAAACATTGTAAAATCTCTGCACTTAATATTTTATTAATTTATATAAAATTTCAACATAAAATTTCAATTTGAATTTTACAAAGTTTCTTTGTAATATCTACAAAACATTGATAACAATCAAACTCAAGCTCCTATTTGCTTTTGCTAAAGCTTTTTGTAAAAGAAGTCTCCAAAATAAATAAATAACTAAATATGAAAATTTGAATTTATGTGCGGGTGATATAGCTGGGGTGCCATTTCAACCTCTACGTAGTTTTGCATCAATTTAAGCAGTGAAAGGTTATATGTAAAAAATCTGATGTATATGGACACAGAAACTCGGATTCGAATACCCACCGACATTGCTCCTTTAAAATATTAAAAAAAAAAAAAACAGGGGAAAAAAACAACAAGTACAGAACTTTCGAAAAGGTTAAGATCCCGAAAATCCAAAACCTTGATAGAACCCAGAACACTACAATGCCCCGGAAATTATATGTTATAATTCAAATAGTTTAAAATGTATAAGTAATCTTTTTCTGTTAAATAAATTTATAAGGCTTACAGAGAAATATGTTTTGGGCATTGAAACCCTCCCCCCGCCCTTATTTTTTGCGCTAATTTTTTGGTATTCCGTCCATCTCCTAAAACTAAATTTAGCCAATAAAACTTCGGACAATCGAACACATCAAAGCAAGACAATTTCGAAAGAAATAGGTTCAAGTTTTAAAGTGAAGTTTAAAAGTTTTAAGTTTTAATTCAATAAAAGAAAAAGTAAAAATCGAAGTAATTACGGTAAGCCGAAGGCAAAAGTTAAGACCAAACCAATAACATCAAATTCTAAGCGTCTACATCTAAAAAATGTGTACATTTCTTTGTTTATACCCAGGCAGCGAAAATCTAAAATTGTCTTTTCATGACGATCTGATGAACCAGAGTACTTTGAAAAAAGCATATGAGCAGGATGTGGGGATTAGTTAATACTGGATCCAATCTCTGTCTAAAATGGTCTCATGGCACATGCAAGGCTTGCTAACATACGTAAATAACAATGGGAAAGTGCGCCAATTTACCTGATAGGGTATGCCACATTGCCCACCTTTGGGGGTTTTTCGATTCGTTTTTCTTTAAATTTAAATTAAAATAATTTCTTGATTGAGATGTATGTTCTCTTTTCTTTTCTTTATTTTTGGATACATAAAAAAAACTGAATTACCTTATGTCTGTTTATGGCCACAATAAAAAATCATAATATGCTTCCGTGATTGAAATTTTGTTTTTACAAAACAAACAAAACTTTAATTGACTTCGTTAACAATCTGGGTCACGAACTACTGTTTACTACCCCTTTTAATATACAAATCGATTAAAATCACATCCGAGTGGTGCTGAGTGTAATCACCCCGTCCGACGGACGTTTCTTGTTTCACTTTCTCCCCCCGGGAAAGCACCAATGTCTATACTATATACGATGACTGAAATAGTTTTTGTCTTTATGCGTGCTGAATTAGCTTATGAAAAAGCAAACGTTTGCATGATCTACGTAATAACAACCGTCGTCGTCCCTATAGGATTTTAACATAATTTGAATTTTTGCCTAAAGTACGGGAATTACCTTGAGACTTGTACTCGCAAGTTGTGATTTTATCATGAAAATTTACGTGGATAAGAATAGTTGAAAGCCAACTCGACATCGCGTGTGCCGAGAAATGTTTTCCGTGCTGTCAATATGAGTATAAATGTGTGATTTCGTTTTGTATCTATAAATATAAAAGAGAGAGTCTCTAAATGGCACTTATACACCTAATCACTGTCATTTTTTTACGGAAAAAAAATCTCGTATTGTGTGATTCGCAACAATGAGGCAATTGATAGAGGTTCATAAAATAGTCTGGATTTATTCTTTTTACCTTTCCCCTAAGGGGCAGCTAAGTTGTTGGGCTTATTAAGGCACCCAAGACTGTCAGAGAGCAAATAGTTATAGCTTCACCAACCCGGTGGCTAGTTTTTCAAAAGTCGAAATGCCCCGGATTTATTACTTTGTAAGCTTGAAAGATAAGCTTTTGAACCTGGTAGGGCGTTCCATTCCCTCAGCTGAAAAGATTAAAAAGTTGAGCCGTACGATGCACGGTTTCGTTTCGAGACCACACCTCAGTCTCACACCTAGTTAAAGCGATGTTACACAGGAGGCGATGTAAATTTTGACGCCAAAAATTTAAACTATCATAACTACAAGTTATTAAGGTCACCCAGTTAGCCATTCTGTTATCGCAAGGCTGTTCTTATATAGTAAAACTTAATGAATACTGATTGTTTTAATTTCTCACGCCCTCGTTACCTATAAAAGCATGTTGCTGCCATCAGTTAATTCATCTTGCACTTATGATAGACTTCTATACCCACAGTCTAAAAGGCAGTAATAAATAATTACCATGATAACGAGAATAATTGCTGTAGTAGTCATCGCCACTACAATACCATTGCAATCTCGACAAAGCGTAATTAAATCTTAAGTAGCTCTTGTTATTTCTGCATAAAAGAATACTACAACAAGCCGAATGGGAACACTATCAAATCAGCCTTAGCCCCTACCCCATCATGACTCGTAAAACATCCGCTGGTGCCATTGCCTTGGTACTGCATCTCCATTGTGCTTCCGCCGGCTATACGGCTTATGTTGATAGAGAAGTCACCCACCGCTTGGCAAGTGTGCCACATAATCACTGTCAGCTAAAGGCGAGATTCTTTTCTTTTTCCCCTACACTTTTGCCTTCAAAGGTTGGGTGGGCATGGTACACGATGATAAAATTATTCTTTACTTCGCGCAGTTGACGCTGGTCATTATGGGGGGCTTATTTGCTTGCAAAATTCAATAAGCTCATGTTTATGTTGTTATCTGGAATGTTTTTTTCCTTATCAGTTTACTTAAATAGAAATAATTTTCTGTTACGTTCATGTAAGAATGTTTTATGGGAAAAAAAACCAATTAAAAATGAATTATGAGCAAGTAACTCTTAAGTGTTAAACGTTTATTATTATTAAAAGATTGTTTTGGCTTGTCGACGTAACTATGACAAAGACGTGACACGTTTTGAATGTTATTAATATTATATATGCGACATTGATGAGTGTAATATTTTTAAAGGCAAAAACTGCGTACAAATTCTACTCTGCCACGCAAATGTATTTTATTCTATCTTCGATGCTAAAACCAATTTTTAATTCAAAGCACATCTTCTGATTCAGCGACTAATAGACGATCCCAGCTGTACTTTAATTTGTTCAAGCCATGTTTAAAAACAATTCTTCTTATTTTCTCTAGAAGCATTAAAATAAATGTAATAAATATACAAAAAACAAAGAGAAATGGCGGACAGTTTGTTTTTCTAAGGCCAAAACTAAAACAATTTGTTGAATTATTTTTATGAGAAATTACTTTTTTTCCAATTCCACAGGAAGGGAGTATATTATGTTCGATACAGGCGAAAATATACCATACAATAATAATACTGATAGACCCCCAAGACATTAAAGGCATTTGGTCGAAACAGTATTCCCAGTCGAAAGAGCCATGTCCGTCCGTCCGCCTGTCTGCCCATTCCTCCGCATGTCACCAAGTTGTAGGGCTTAAATTTTCAGCTATAAAGCTGAAATTCGTGCGCAAGCGTCTCTGTCATCCGAAGCGGTACAAGTGTTGAAATTTTTCAAATCACCCCACAGACACGCCCACAATCAGTCTTAATGCCAAACTAACCCCAGTGCTTTCAAAACTGTAAGACGTCATTAAATTTAGCATTAAGCCCCTCTCAATGATTGTGATTTTAAGACATAAAAAATAAAAATTAATTCGGCAGACCTCTCCTTGTGGGCGTGGCATCGATTGAAAGAATAATCTTTTCAAACGCAATTTATTCAATATTTTTGTTCCAAATCGAAAATTTTTTACTTAATTTAATATGTAGAAAATACTTGGTTCTATACATTTGTTTCGTACAAACTTTTGGGCCAAGCCCACATTTTGAGGCTGAATTAAGAAAAAAAGCTTTAACTTTCAAAAAAAATTGGATTTCGACTGCTTTTTAGCCTTACTAAGGGAAGAATAAGAAATAAAGTTTAGCATATAAGGTACACCTAACGGACACTAACTATCTAGATTGCATTCATACAAGTCTTTAGGGGTCGATTTTACATAATTATTGCATTTGAACAAATTAAACAACAACAGCATAAGACAAATAAATTTGCGAACATTTTGGCAGCAAACTTGGATACTAATATGCTATAATATTAATTATTGTCGTTTGAATTGGTCGTCAACAGTAAATTCGTCCGATTCTGAGGCTTGTTTCTGCTTCGTAAAATGGTGTTTCTTTACGTCACCCCGACGACACGAACCCCAAGCTGAAGGACCAAGGATCCTTTGTTTAGCTCTAAAGACGGCGAGCCGGATAACCCGCTCCTTATAGGCCTGAGCTCCGCATACGTCTTAGTAGCCTATATAAGGTGTTCACTAAGTTGTTCGGCGTGACTGGAACTGTGGACGCCACCGTTGATTCTTTCTGGGGAATTCCTACGCTGCCGTCCGGATGCAAGGAGAAGTGCTTCCCCTCTCTCTCGTCTGCTTCCCCCGACAACCTACCGAAGGGGTTCCCAATCTCCAGTTGAGGCACTAGAAGTTGATAGACAAATATTGGTTTAGAAAACCTGTGGATGCTTGTATCCTCTTAAGTGCACATATCTTTCCTTTGACCACCTTTGCTGACGGCCTAGCTGCCGAACTTTTCAATCCGCTGGCGATGAGCTGGTTAGGAGTATGCACCAGCTCATCTGCAAGATATGGTCGGAAGAAAGCATGCCCGACGAATAGAACCTCAGCATTGTTTGCCCGATCCTGAAGAAAGGAAACCCTCTAAGTTGTGCAAACTATACAGAGGCATCAGCCTTCTTAACATCGCATACAAAATCTTTTCTGCTGTACTGTGTGAACGCCTGAAGTCGTTTGTAAACAATCTGACAGGCACATATGTCAGTGTGGCTTTAGGCTAGGAAAGTCCACCATCGATCAAATACTCACACTGCAGCAGATCTTGGAGAAAACCCAGGAATTCCAAATCGATACACACCACCTTTTCATCGATTTCAAGGCCGCGTATGACAGCATTTATAGAGACGAGCTACATAGCGCAATGTCTAGTTTTGGCATCCCTGAGAAACTCGTCGGTCTGTGCAGGTTGACGATGGAAAATTCACGCTGTTCCGTCAAGATCGGCAAAGAAGTCACCGACCCCCTTGATGTCAAAAAAGGATTTAGACAAGGCGACGTGTTGTCATGCAACTCTTCACAATCTTTCAAAAGCCCGTTCAACTACTCGCATACGCAGACGACACACGACATTGACATAATCGGTAGAACAAAGCGTGATGTTAGTGAAGCCTTCGCGAGCATTGGAACGGAGGCGGCGAATATGGGTTTAGCCGTCAACGAGGGCAAAACCAAGTACATATATGCTGTCATCAAGAAAAGACATCCGACACCGACGTCTTGGACAAAACATCACCATCGACAGCTATAACTTTGAGGTAGTTAGGGACTTTGTCTACCTTTGTCTACCTGGGTTCCGCTATCAATTTAGACAATGACACCAGCGCTGATATCAAACGAAGGATAACTCTTGCCAATCGCTAAGAAGGCAATTGAGTAGCAAAGCCCTCTCTCGAGCAACTAAAGTGTCCATGTATAAGGAAGAAAATTGAAACGTACACTAAGCTAGGATTAAATTTTTACAAAATATTGAAAAGTTCTTGAGAAATAAGTTTTGGAAAATATGTGCCCGTTTGCAACGTGTTTAAGGTCATAACTTTTTAATTATTGAATTAAGAAAGCCGATATATAAACGCAGCTTAAGCCAGGGCCCAAATCAATTTTTGGTGAAACCGTTTTTAAACAAATTTTCGAAACGAAAAATCGTGCGAAAAATGTTGTCTCCGATGCTATAAAAGGAATAGTTTGAAAAAAAAATCACGCACATGAGGAATTATTTGTTATTTTCGGGAAAACTGTAGAAATTTTTGAGAATTTAGCAGATTCAGAGTTTTAGCCCGAAAGCTTCAAAAACATTTCAAAAATTATTTTTCAAAATATTCTGGTATATCTTAAGGTAGAACCGATTATAATGAAATTTGGTTTGTATATAAAACGTATAAAAGAATTTTTTAAATTTCTATAATCTTTCGAAAATTACGTTTCTGACTTAAACTTTTTTGAAACGGTTCGAAAAGCATATAATAAAAACACATTTATAGCCGATAACTAAAAAATTTGTGCCTAGAGTATAAGGAAGAACTAGGCACTTAGTAAGCACAGTAGAAAGCTAAAATATGTCAAAATGTTGAAAACAAAAACGCCGTTTGCAATTTTTTTTCAGTTCACCCTGCGTTTCGATGAAAATTTGAGGCTCTTAACTTAAAATTCGCGTTAAATAAGGAAAGAAGACTTACCAAAACAAAAATTATAACCGTACCTACCTTAAAATTAATGAAAGGATATTTTTAAGAATTTTAAAGCCGCAAATCGGGTTGATGGTCTAAGATTTATTTACGACACTGCAATGGCAGCATTTAAAACTTGTATACACAGATTTTATGCAAGGTTAACCTTCTTTTTTCACACTAAGGCAAATCCTAGAAAAGACCAATAAATTTCAAATCAAGACACAGCATCTTTTCATTGACTTTAAGGCGGCTTATGACAGCATTCATCGTCAGGAGCTCTACCAGGCGATGGCCGAATTCGAAACCCTGCCAAAACTGATCAAACTGTGCCGTGTAACATTAGAATACAGACGGTGCAACGTCTCGGAACTGTTTCAAACATGTACCGAATTTCGGCAAGGATTTGCATTGTCATGTGCATTCTTCAATCTTGTTTTGGAGATGACAGCGCGCAGGGCAAAGGTCAACACGGAAGACACTATCTCCAACAGATCCTTGCAAATCCTGGGGTACGCGGACGATATCGACATCATCGCCCGCTCCAGCCGTGCCGTTCCGTACTTAACAGAGACTTTTACGGCGATTGTAGAGCAGGCGAAATTGGTTAGTCTGGAAGTAAATGAGGATAAGACTAAGTACATGCTACCACGAAACAAAAAAACATCCGTGCGCCGCCTAGGATAAAACGTCAGTTTTGATAGCAGCAACTTAGAGGTAGTTAAGCAGTATACCTTGGAGTTTACATCAACTCCAAAACGTTACCTTAGTGTGGATTCGTCGAAGAATGACCCTAGGAAACTGCTGCTATTTCGGTTTGGCTAAACAAATGCGTCCAAAGCTCCTCTCACGACATAGTGTAAGCTCTACAAACCCTTACAGTGCCAGTTCTACTTTAGGGCATAGGTAGTTAACTATACTAAACTTTTTTATATGCAAATATTTTTTATATGCATATATTAAGCAATAATTGTACGCTAAGCCCTCAAAAAAAGTCGACGGACCGCTCCGTGTATGACTTCATACTTGACGGTCTTTTTTGTTTGTCTTACTAGTGCTTGGTTTATTTGTAACACTGCTCATAATTATTCTCCTCAGGGCGCATACAAAAAAAAATATGACAGATTTTTAACTATACACAGTTGTTAAGGTACCACACGAAGCAAATTTACCTAGATGTAACCAATAGCCTGCCGTTGTATGTTAAAGCTGGTACAAACTTCCATTACTTTAAAGGCTTGCAACTTTTTAAACCAGTTCAAAGGCTGGAAAAGTTAAAAAGCTTGTATAAGGTATTAAAGACAGGAAATTAAAAGCAGGAAAACTGAGCTTCAGTCGCACCTCAGTCTCTTGAGTTGGTGGTGGAGGAACGGGAACGACGGCATCACCATTTAATCGTTCACAGATAAGTAGCAAAAAGAAATTGATGATAATGATAAAGTTCTGATTTTTCTAAGATTCCTCCGTGAAACTGGACTTGAGAATGAACTTCTTGGTGAATTACTTATCAGACAAGGTCAAGCATGAACACTACCCTCAAATAATTTACTATTCAATGAAAGTTCGAGAAAACGTCCATATAGAGCCAATGAACGTTTCCAAGGTTAATTCAAAATTGCTGCGCTTATCATAGACGCAAGATGGCAGACCACGAAGGTGGCATAACATATTTAATGAACACTATAATCGCGATTTAAGAACCGCCACGCACTATAGGCATAAACCGCGAATTAGTGTCAACTTAAGTTTACGTCTTTTAAATCTGGGTCTTAACCTTCCCTAGTTAGAGTTATACCATCCTTTTTGTTATACGTATTCGTTAACGGATCATTAAATATGCGGCAATTCACCGCGAGGAATTATTGTTAATGGGTCCATTTATAACCAGAACAGAGGTGAAAGGAAAAAGTAAGTGTAACAGGTTCAATGACAGGACGAAACACACTTCAAACAAGCAAGACAACTTTTTAATTCAACCATATTTCCAACTTTCATTATTGAGCTTAAAGGTTTTAGTATATGCATACTGCATACGTATAGCATCGATTTACTTTCGATTTGTGTCAACAGGGTCCCAGAAGGTTGCGGTAGGCCCTTGAATGCATACATTATTCATTTAACCCATTTTCTTTTCTACCATCAACCATTTGTCTTTACTGTTGTTACATAACACAAAGAATTGTTTGTCAAATATAAATATTTACACAACCTGCTTTCACTGCAAGAACAATCAAGAATGAAACAATAAAAGCGTTCGCAAAATCAAACCAAAACAATCGACAGAATATAAATATAAAAGAGTGTAGCTGTATGCAAATTATACAACAATTTGCATATTATTTGCCATATCATGTGGAAAGATAAATATTTTTGCATTAATGGAAATATTATAAATAAAACAGGCGTTCGTCTAAAGTGGCCATCAATTTAACTACCCAGGATAGGTCCAATCCAATAAAATATTTTAAAAAAATATTTTCAATACATATATTTCTTAGCTAAAAGCTTATTCTTGACATAGCCAAACGCAAGTGGATATAATAATAAAATCTTAATTCCCTTAAAGCCTTTTTTTTATTTTTAATGTATAGGCACAACGCACAAGGCACCTACCTATACCAAGGCAAGGTTCCATTCGCAGGTGACTTAAAACTACACACTCGCACAATCTTTAGTCAGCTATGGTTTTATTTCAAAGAAAAATATTCTTTCAACGAGTCTCAAAGTAAGAAAACAAATTTGGTTTAGAGAACGGATTGATACACTGCAGGCCAAAAGAATGAGTCTAGGCACCTTTTATGGACGGAAAATCAACTTCTTACACCGAAAAAAACCAAAAACTCTTTGGTTAAAAAATAAGGAAAGTTAGTAAGATATATAAAACCAAAATAAGGACAAAATTGAAAAGTTGAAAAGCCTTAAACTGAACACAAATGCAACGACAAAAGCATTTATTTGGCCAAAGAGATCCAAAACCGGATGGCCTGCCGGTGTATTCTGAGGTCAAATCGGCGTACCCCACAAGCGGACCATTAGGAATGCATTAGAGTGGGAGGGCTATGATCTATCACTTCAGATCATAACCTCGCTCCTTAATAAAAGAGAAGAAGAAGATTCGTATGGGCTTAAAAAGCTTAGGACTTGGCATCTCTTGAAACAAATTAACAAATTTGCGAATCCTTTTGAAGTCTAAAAAATTGTGGAAGTTCAGTCGTATTAGAAGCTCTTAGTAATGAGTCGCAGTGAATAGACGTGTTTCTTGTTGCTCCACAGTTTCTTTACCCAAGTTTCTTAGTAAGCCACATCTAGATAACTCTAAACACGGGATTGGACCTATACACCCATAATCTACAAACATTTTTTGATTTGGTGCTCTAATTGCATTTGTGTATCTCTGTGTAGTAAAATAAATAAACAAAAAAAATTTCAAAGACAAAGTGAGTGAACAGTACAACAATACTGAGTGAACTGAGAAAGCTAAGACTCGCAAACAACTCCAACTGCAATCTATTCAGCAGAGAAACTCGCCATCACAATCTCCGAGAACATCTAATGCTAAACCACTCGATGTAGCGGACATCTGGACGAAAATTGAGAGCCGCCTTACCGTTTCTGCCAAGGAATTGAACGGCAAAATCTCAAAAGTAACCTCCCTCGAAGAAAAAATTTATAACAAGGTGAGTGCAACAGAAGAAAAAATGCAGGGTGAGCTGAATAAGCTAGGAACATATTGTGGAGAGCTCGAGTCTCGAATTGATCGCCTGGAGAGGGATCATATCAACGCTGATGCCGTATTCGTTGGAATACCAGCCACTGAAAATGAGAACGTGCAAGAGGTTTTCTCCAAATTGTGTAAGCGACTAATACTCACACCCCACATAATTGTGTTTCCGCACTTTTAAAAGTTACAGACGATTTACGCGTGGCCAATGATAAAAAAAATGTCATCAATAATTATTTTTCTAGCTTTTTCAAAAGCTTTTGATTCTGTTGGTCACGGCATTTTATTAGCAAAGTTAAGAAAACAATTTGGATTTGATACAACTGCGTGTAAACTTATTGCATCATATTTAGAAAGTCGTTACCAGGCTGTATACTACGAAAATAAATGTTCATCCTTGTTAAATGTAATATCTGGTGTTCCCCAAGGTTCGGTCCTGGGTCCATTATTATTTAGCCTCTTTATTAATGATCTCCCTCAGTGTATAAAATATTGTTCGCATCACATCGTTGCAGATGATGTACAAGTTTATATGTCCTTTTGCTAATCCAATTTTGCCCGTGCATGTATAGAAATCAATGATGATCTAAGTTCAATTTATCAATGGTCTCTGCAAAATTCGTTAACGCTTAACCCGACAAAGACTAAAGCATTATTTGTTAACACAAATAAAAATAATAACTGTCCACTATTGCTCGTTAATAACACGCCTGTTGAATTTGTTAGCAAAATAAAAAATGTGGGCATTATTTTTAACGAAAACTTCAATTGGAGGAACCATGTTAACAGTGTTGTTTCAAAAATTCATTGCGTTCTACGGGGACTTAGTCCAACTAAAAACTTTTTGCCGGTGTTTGTTAAAATGAAACTTATAAGATCTTTTGTTCTACCTTTAATTCTTTATGGATGTGAATTATTCTCTGACATGGATTCTGAATCGTCAAGAAAGCTTAATGTAGCTTATAATTGCTGTGCTAGATATATTTTTAACAAAAAACGTCGTGATCATATATCCGAATTTGCTAAGAAAATAACTGGTTGCAGCCTAAATAATTTTTTAAAATATCGAACAATACTTGCGATGCACAAAATTGTTAACACCAGAGCACCAAGCTATTTATTCCGAAAAATATGATTTGGGCGTTCAGAAAGATGCTTGCAAATAACTATGCCTTCTTCAAGCTCTTTAACTAGCTATAGACAGTTTTTTGTCTTCGCGACCCACCTTTGGAACTTTCTTCCACATGAAATAAAGCAAGCTGATAGCACAAACTCGTTTAAAAAACTACTCTTTAAGCATTTTTCCGCAGCGGCTTAATAGTGAATTGGTTCAAATGTTCAATTTGAATTCATCTTTTGTTTTTTCTTCTCCTGCCTGTTTCATATTTCTTCTTTATTCTTCAATTCTATTCTTTTTCTTTTATTTTTCTTATTTCTCTTATGCATCCTCAAATTCTAAATTTTAAATTGTGTATTAACTTTGTTTTTCATTTTTTTATTTTTTTTTTGGCTTATTTTATTAACGCTATTATTATTTTTTTTTTAATTAACAAATTTAAGGTTTTTCATTTTTAATTAAGTAAATTTTCAATATTAAGATCCTGTTATTTTAACCTGTGTAAGGCCAAGATGTTTCTGATAAACTCATTTGTACAGCGATAGTCGAAATAAAATAAATAAATAAATTAATGTTCCATTCTTCTCTTGATTCTTAAACTTTAAATTTTGCGTAACTTTCACCTCGTTCTTTATGATTAGCGGTAAATTAAACTACTAAGCTTAAGAACATCGGGACGGGATCAACGCTTTCATCCTTTGCCTTAACGACAAAAATCTAGAATGAAAATACCTCAGACATCGGTCGGTTCAAAAAAAGAAACGAAATCTAGAACCACAAAAATCTTTCCTTAAAAAAAGCATAAAACGGGAAAAAAAAATGTTTGACATTCTTAAATTTAGTACATCGTACCCAGACTCGGACCTGGTTACCCCAAATCATGTACCTAAACATGTTGAAGCAATATCCCCTCCCCCCTTTATGTTCAAAAGTTAAAAAAAAAACCTTTGCATATAGTTAATCTGGAAGATGAGCCTTTTCGATTTTTGGGTTTCGAAAATTTTTTTGCTGTTGTATATTTTTGTTTTCTTAGGTATCAGATCACATGGTAGAACCCAAACAAATTTGTTGGCAAGATATATGGGAGCAGCAAAAACGCCTGGAACCTTTAAAATGGCTGAGGGTGATAATAGATAATAGATAGATAAGTCGCATTTCATAATTTATATCACGTAGTAATCATTATAGAGCCGCGCCCGATTCGATTGACTCCAACCCCTTTACGCATAAAACCACGGTTATCATATTCGATAAAAAATATTAACAGCATTTGGTATTTATTATAATGTTGAAACTCGTGGTGTTAGTTTCAAAAACAAAAAGTTTGACTAAACAAAGCGTGATATTGGCCTATCAACCTACCACAGAGCGGTAAAAGAACAAAAATATTTTTCACAGCTTTTATATTCAACATGTTCCAATTATGGCTGGGATTTTTATATACCCCACCGAAATTACTCAAATAAAAAATATACAAAAGTCAAACAAAAAAAAAAATTAAAACCACAGGCTCGCCGCCTTGCTTTTATCGGCGTCAATTTGTTTTTTTTTTTTTTTAACATCATGTTAAATATCTGCACACGGCTCTACAGAAGATGTTAGCAATCCTGTTAAGGAGGAAGTTATTGAACTCCTCGATAGAAGCGGAGTGCACGTGTTTAAAGTTCTACCGGACGATTTTAAGGTTTTGAAAATCTTCGGCACGAATTGAATTTTTAAGTACATGTTTTTAATTTACAAAACGCAACTAAAGACTCGAAAACTTTTGAAAATTCAATTTTATTATGGAAACTCAATATTTGGTAAATGTATGCTTTAAGCTTCTTGTTTCTTGCTGTAAAACTTTTCAAGATAAGCGCCAAAACCTTTTTTTATTTTTTTTTACCATCAAAATTTAAACTGGTAAATGAACTGGTATGAAAAAAAAATCACTGTTTTTATAAGTGTATCTAAATTCATTTTTTTCGACTCATCGTTCAAAAGTTACAACAGGTGCGGACGGACGGACGGACAACAAAGACGTTTAGAAAATAAGTGCTTTTTCCATTTTTGGGCGGACCGCTAAAGATAGAGCGTCCAAAAGTTAAATTTTTCATCCCGTCCGCCTTTAAGGGCCGGTTTTTTAGTGCTGAGTTCAGCCCAACTTAAACCAAGAACCGTTCATCCCGTAACAAAACGAATCTGGAGTTAACCCAGCAATCAGTTTTTCAGTGCAAAATTAACTCCGTCAGTAAAGATGTCAAAATCTTTGACTCTCCAAATTATTGACTCTAAACAGCTCTCACTTTACATAGAAAAACACAAGAGAAGAACACAAGAAGTTCGAGTCATTTTCAGATGCCATTTTGCATAGAAACATGCAAAGCCACTGCCATTCCACACAGAAAATCATTCAAACAAGTTCACCAGATCACCAGAGTTGATCCGGGATTAACTCATAAAATTGGTCGAGTTAAGCCGAGATTAATCCCGTATCGATATTCACTGAAAAATTCATTTCTGGGGTCAATCTCCGTTTAACTCGGATGATCTTGCAATGAAAAACTGGCCCTAAGAGACATATTAGACATTAAAAATAAATAAAAGAGTGGCGCAACAGCTCGGGCCAACTTCTCAACAATGTATGCTGTGTGTGTTAATTTCTGCACATGCATGGGGACCTACAATTTTTTACCAAATCCGAACGGCACTTTGAGAAGTTTTTGAAGACATATGATACTCTCGGAGGGCCTGTCAGACCCTCGCGGAGGTGGGAACCCTGAAGAAAAACGAGTCGTTTTTTTCAGGTGACGATTATAGGACTCGAACCCACACCTGGTAGTAGGAATTGCACTTTGGAAATAGACGTTGCACTTCTAAGGATATGCGGTCACGGAAAATGATAATGATGATGATCACTTTGGAAAAATTACCGGAAAGCTGAATTTCGGAACAAAGCCTGATATTAAGTCCCCATCGTTTCGAGTGCCACTAAAATTTTTGCAAAAAACAGGTTGCGGTAACGGTATATTTTACAAAAAAAATGCCTAATGCCAGAATTTAGCTTTACAAATTTCGTACCAAAATATCGTAATTGTTTGTAAATGCCTGCAATTAGAGATTTCATAGGAACAACTAACTATTAGTCGCCTCCTTTAAATCCTGACCGTAACGAAAATGAAGCATGTTCTGTTTAGCTTCGAGCATATTCTGTCTATTTTTCATTCATGTTTCTAAATTTATCGAGCATATTTTTACGTGGTCTAGATAAAATTAATTCGATATAGCTTGCAAATTCACCTAAAAACGTGTCTCCACTGGCAATAAAACCTGGATTAGTGGAAGACGTTTAAAAATTTATCTGCACCACTACCGGACGAACATAGAAAATGAACTTGACACGAGCACTCTTTTGTTGCCATTTTGGCTCTAAATAAATTGACGACGACATTTCCCAAGAGCGAAAAAGATTTCCGTTGTAAAAATCCCAATAGCAAATGTATTGGTTACAGATCTGTTACGTGGACAGTTTTAGTACCCTTTTTCATTTCTCATACTTTGACTAAAAAAGACTTAAAAAAGGTGACTAAAAAAAGGTTTTGAAATTGGATCAATGAGATTTAACTATGAGGGGATTTATTTTTATGCCATGTCTCTACCGGGCACTAATCCACGATTACTATAAATCTTTATTTAATTCTCTACAAATCGCGAAATTTACCATTACCAATTGAAATCCTCTCGGCAAGCGATTAAAAAAAATCTTCTCATAAATCCCATTCACTCTATTCACAAACCTATTTTCTGCACCTCTGTAACAGTTTGGCCAGGACGCCAGAAACAGAGTGTTCGTGTCAAATTAATCCTATATTTGTCCGGTGGGGACACTTTGGGATATCTTTTTAATCGTCTCCCGCTAATCCTCTTCAAATTGCCGGCTGAGGCATAACTAGTATTATTCACTTGCCGAAAGTATTTAAATTTGTTAATAAATCTCCATATTTAAGGGAGAATAACTAGTTGAGGAGTTTTGTTAACCTCGGATTGGAGCTCAGTGGAGACATAGTATAAATGAGAAGATTTATTTTTACTTACTTACTTAAAGAAAGGATTTAATTTTTTTTGGTAAATCTCGAAATTTGGAGGAGATTAGTTGAAGATTTATGTTAATCGTGGATAGTGTCCGGTGAACTTTTTTCGAAATAAATTATTCAAAAATGAAATAGAAGAAACCTTTATTAACAATGTAATTACAGAAATTAAAAGGTTTGTTGGAATAAGATGGATTTTAAAATATCAAATCAGAAGTTAGATTCGAACCCACCCGTTGCTATTTCAAAAAAATTTTGAACTTTCTACTTTTTAGGCAAATATGTATCGCAAAACTACGAAGAGTCCCGCAATCATATTTGCGGCTATGCTGAGCGTTTACAACCAGGTACCTACAAAAATTTCATGGCGATGAGGAAGGATAATGGTAGATGATGCTTTCTGGAGATGTTGGGAGGAATAGGCCAAGGAACTGTCTAGAATATTCAAAAATATTTTTGCTTAATTGGATGCAACAACGATGATGCCAACCTAAATCGCCCCGGACTCCTGACAGCATCAGTGTCAACTCACCTGCATATTCTCCTCTATAAAAATCAAACTAAGAATCCTTACTGCCACTCACCTTTTATCCTCGAGTAAATGCTCGGCTAGGGCCAACCGCAAGCGCACCACCTTCATGCTCTGCAGCGGAAATAGTTTACAGAATGGCGTTAGGAACTTTGGTCTCCAGCAAAACTGTGGATACTCCTTGCACTGAGCCCACAATCGTTCGTTGTGCTCAAAAAGATACTTGTGCTCCTTGCCATAATCGAGATATTCCGCCATGTCCGAGTAGTTACAGTGCAGCAGATTCTTTAGATTGGCCAACGCCTTGACATCATCCGGTGGGCCTCGAATCTGTCGAATATCAAAGTTCAGCAACGGTTCGTAGTGGTAAAAATTGCCAGGCATTGCGTTCAATATGTCACCGAGAAACGTCGAGCCCGAGCGCCAAGTCGTGATGATCACACTCCGTACTGGTTGGCCTCCAGTCTCTGGAGTGAGTTCGGACAACTTTTCAGCATCAACACCGAATCGGCCTGCTGGGTACTCGAAGTTTTCCATTTCGAGGGCGATTTTCGCCCTCTGATTGGCAAACACATCGGCCATGGTAACGCTCTGGTTATAGGTTTCGGTCATGGACGTCATTTGGTGGTCCGGAAGCGGACGGTGCTGGGTCGTAGCAATCAGCAATAAAATGCAGAGGCTGCTGACCCCGCATATTCCGATAAGGTTGGCTCGGCGTGACATTTTCCTTCGATTTGTTTGACTTTGCATAAGAACCCACCAAGTGCGGCCAAGACAATACACAGACAGACACCGGATAGGAAGCGAACAACTAAATACTTTATCGATTTTTTATTTTTATTTTTATGCACGGCACTGGTTCGGGCTTAGAGAAAAACACCGTAAAACGCGGGGCAAGAATTTATTTAAAAAAAACACTTTACACTTAATTCTAGGATTTGCTTGCTCGACGAGGGCATTTATTAATCCGGAATCAATGGTAAAAACAATTTAATCTTAAACAATAGGGCAATTTTGTTTTAATTTTGTTGTTTTTCTTTTCATCCACTCGGTGGAAGAGAGACGAATGCGTTGCGAATTTTTCACTTTCTCTGGGAATTTAAGGCGATTCTAACCATCGCGAGGAAGTATTTTCGACACTTATCACGACGACGGAGCACTTAATTTTGCAATTATTCCGGCACGCAGAAGGAATAGTTGTGTTCAGCATTTCGTTGCGAAAGTTTTAGACCACACCGACACCATCCATTATGGATTTATTTATTTTTTTCACTCTGCGAACTTCCGACCTACGATGCGATTTCTCTGCTGTCAAATGTCAAACTGACGAGAGGAGAAAATTTACTGGAAAACTATAAATATGGAACGCAAAAAAAAACACTATATTGTTGTCTCACTTGGGCGAGTGTGTGGTGGCTTTGCAGTTTTGTTTATGCTTTTGCTTTTTGTCTCTGTCATCTGTTTGGTGGGGGGGAAACGTCAGTGCTGATTTCATCTTGCCTATTTCTTTGCGAGTTTTGTTTTGCTTCTTGTTTGTTGGACTGTGGAACGTGAGAGATAGTTTAGAAAGTGTGGTGTAATTAGTTCGTGTCTGTGAATACTGAAGAGGGTGTTCACATTGCGTTGTGTTTGCACTGTGAGGTGAATGCAGTGGCTGCATGACACATCTTTTTCCGTTTTGACATGATAATGGTGGAAATAGTCCTAACAGTTTGACATCTACTGCCAATTTCACTGTGCAATGCCATAAATTACTGCAAAACTCATAATTTATAATTCAGTAATTTATGGCGATGCCAAACAAAGTTTCTTTTTACATGGTATAACAAACAATAAAGGCCGGGCACAATGTGTGTCTGTGGCAGTCTCGCCTCATTTTGCACCTAAAATGACGCGCGAGAGCGTCAAAAAAGAGCGCCAGCGACAACACGAGACGTTTATACACAATGAGAGCGAGAAACCGCGACGACTGTTTTGACTGCACAGTGACAAAATATAACATATTTCTAAAATTTGTCGACTTTATTGCACATAAATAGTTTGTATTTCACAACAAGTATTAGTTTCGAGAAAAAAAATGTCTCTTCAACAGCCTGTCATAACTCACAACACCGATTGACAGAATAATCGTCAACCTCGGCGAGGGTTTTTTAATTTTTCGAAAATCCCGGCGAGCTCGACAGCGATAACGAAGGTATTGTGAACCAACCCATACATTGCCATTGATTGAAATTCATTTGTAAATTCTCTATATGTGAAACAGCCATCAGCGACATTGAGAGATAGGTATTGTGTTGTAATATACGTGTTCCCGTATGCTGAACTGCTTTTTGACGGAAAAATTAATTTTCATCGTTCGACAAAAAGAACTTAAATTTGCAAGCTTTTTTTGGTAAATAAATAAAAATTGGTAAACATAAAAATTTATTTTTCTTTGCGATACCTTTGAATTGTGGTGAAAACCGTTATTTTATCTAAAAATAAAAAAATTCAAACTTTTTGCCGTGCAGCCTGAAAGAGTGGCATAAATTATACTATTTGAAAAAAGGAATTTTGTGTGTTCCAATGAAGGAGAAAGTTATTGGGTTAGGTCTAATTCTGTCGAAACTATTTGCTTTGTCCTCGTTTCCTTCTTTTTTCTGCAAAGAAAAAAATTTGCTTCTGGCCATGAATCCAGAATCAAAACCAGAACCACAACTGTCAACTTGGAGAAATGTCATATGTCACTTTCAGAAAACTTTTGTTTCACAAATATAACGCCAAATAAACTTCAAAACGGAAGCAAACGTGTTGTAGTTCCGAATAAGGGCGTTATTATTCGTTCTCCCGGATTGCCAACAGAAAAGGCCATTAATCGTCTTTTCTAAGATAGGCCAAAACATTTTGATTATAAACTGGCGGTCGGTTACTTAGTTATTAATATACGCTAAGGCGAATACGTTATCCCAATTGACCTCTATTAAGCTCTGAATCGCGTTATGAATCGTGGTTGTAAAATATTTATTTTGATTACATTTAACTTTAATTACATTTATTATTTACCAAGTCTCGTCTAATAAAAAACGGGCATAGTTTCAACACCTTTTCGATAGCATAGTATTTTTTTCAAATATTTTATCAAAATTTAATTAAAAATTTTGTTTCTACTTAAAAATGCCCCCAGTGAATCGGCGTGGTTAATTTTTTTTCCATTTGATCAGACAGTTTACGTATATATCTAATACTATGTCTCGAATCTAATTAATTTGACACGAACACTCTGTTTCTGTGCTCGCAAAAGAAAGTGGCAATCATTTTTTTTTCATTTCTCAGGCGCGAAAAACGATTTTCGCTGTAAGTATCACAATAAAAAACGTACTTGTGACACATCTGTCGTAAAAGCGAAAAACGATTTTCGCTGTAAATATAACAATAAAAAACGTACTTGTGACACATCTGTCGTAAAGGGACAGTTTCAGTTCAGAAACTGGCCTATTGTGAATAGGGTGAATGTGATTTGAGAATTTATTTATTTTGAATCGCTTGATTTGTAGAGGATTTAATAAAGATTTTTATTAATCGCGGATTAGTGCCCGGTGGAGACATGGTATAAATATTTTTCTTGGTTTCACGTAAATAGCTATATTGAATTGCCGCTCAAAGGAATACAAATGAAATGTGATCACACCCCCACCGTTTTTCGCTTTTTTTTTAAATTCCTATCACAATGCAAACAGCGCAGCAAATTTCAGCGTCTTGCGACATTTTTGATTTTTCATGCTAATAAGTAAAGTGGGTGGATTTTTAAACTTGTACTGCTTCGGGACGTCAGATTTCGACAACCGCATTAAAGGGTCTACATACCTCCCTACAGTCTGTCGTCTTCTATTAAATACAAAAAGGAACACGTTTCTAAAACTCTGATTACTCTGAGCAGGAAAAGAAACACAACTTTTTGTTTGAACAGTTCGAACTCTGCTCTGAACGAAAAAAGAAAAGCACCCAGTATAAGCAGGCAGTACATTGCTATAATATTATGGGCTGCTAGTTGGTGTTTCCGCTCATAGTCCCATTCCGGCATTTAGAAACTCGCGCTGTTTGGTAGCTGTGGCCAAATTGTCAATGGGTAATTCAAATGGGGAATGCGTCTTCTGCAACACACCACCAGTGCGAAGATGTAATGTTAATTCCTTTTAAAATCAAATTAGGGCAACGAAACAGTCCAAATCAATTTTTGACATTATTTGATAACAAAGAGCTTCGCAAAACAGTTCGGAAACCCTTTTTCGGTTATTCGAATTTATCATAGACAACAACTTATGAGCGTTTGGTGAAACGAAAGCATTTCATTAAAATTGTTAATACTGCTGCAGTTTTTCAGTCTTTGATCCTGATATTCGTGTCAGGATTCGTTCTTTCAGCCTGGCCGTTAAGAGCAACTAATTTATAAAAACTTTAATATTTGTCATACATCATAGACCTCACATGGCAAAGTGGGTATTGTCGATGGGCGTTCCATTTTTGTCCCCTTAAGGCTTCTGACCACTATTACTCTACACCAAAATTTGATATCCTACACCCTGTCTTACTTGGCCAAAAGGCATTTTAAAATAAAATGTAAATTTTAGGTTGTACGAACCTAATCACCCATAGGGCAGACGGACGGACGAACGGACCTGGCTTAATCAATTCACCTTTCGCTCTCGATCATATGTTTAAAAGGTTTAAGGAGTCTATGGTGATTATTTCACCGTGTTACAAAATATGCATTAAAATTCATATAGCTACCCTGGGTCGTGTATAAAAATGACTTTTGCGGTTCCTTGTGGCCAATTGAACGCTTTTTCAGATAACGGTTAACGAAACGTTGGATATGATGATGCAAATAATCATGGAATTAAATATTTCTGGTGTAGATACAAACCACTTTTGCTACATCGATAAGTTTTTTGTACTACTTGTTTACGTACTACTTGTTTAATTAAAAAGTTAATTTGCAGTTTCAAAAACAAGTTACATAAGACCTTAATGCGGTTATAAAAGAGGCTCTATAGAAACTAGACTCGATTATTTTAATAAAGCTTCGGTTCTAAAGATCAGTAGAGCCAATAAGTTATCCGAAGCGTTTATAAATTTTTTTAGCTCAGCTTGGACCAGTATTGTATGAGTTGGGCAAAAACTTGCCATTTTTTTAACATCACGACTTTTATACTTTCCAGTATATTACACATACCGCATATTCGCCTTTCCTACCGCATCAAAGCCTTTCAAAAATCCGTATTTTGATGGCCAGATTGACAGTTCTTCTTCGAAAAAAATAAATAGAAGTGCTTACTTGCATTCAGGGTCAAAACCACTCATTCATTGTATATTCAAGACGAATATTTTTAATATTATATAATATATAATATTAAGACGAATAATTTTTCAATGAAATAACATTTTTATACACCTATCGATGTACTTGGTTTCTATTTTGCCAGGTAGTTATACTTCATACCTGCAGATTTTCAGTTACTTAATTTAATTTATTAGATTCTGTATTCGGGCGACAGATTTCAATCATCGAATAAGCACGACTATACCTACCATTCTGCAGGAGTCAACACACTTCTATCGAATTCGGGACCATCGTATTGACTTTTCCATCCGGGAGAGCATTTGCAAGTCAAAGAAGACATTTGACAATCATCGGGCTGTGATTTGGCCCGCAACCAAGAGGATTTGATGATCAACGGGTTCTGATTGGCCCCGTTATCCAAGGCGGGGGCCTGATCTCTAACATTTAAAAATCTTAGAGATCATTTGACAATCCGCTTGTACTTTGTATAAGTGTGTTTTAGGTAAAGCATTGAACACACATATGCAATCCACAGGCGTTTGGAGCTTGTGGTCTAAAAGAAAATTTTGGTCTAAAAGAAAAAAAAAATTTTTTTTATAGTACGGTAAGAGGCCGAAATAAAATCGATATAATTTTGGTTGCAAAATAGTTTTATTACCGTAGTTTTAGCGAAATTCTTGTGTTTCTCTTTAAAAAAAATGTTAAGTCAAATTCTACTTGCGATTGCGTACTGCACACCCTCACCCAACAATGTGTTTTCGAAAACACTAAAATATTTGCTCTACTTTGTAATGATAACGTTACAGCTTGAAAACACATTCAATCTCACCCTATAACTTGGTTTCCACCAATAATACCTAAAACAAACAAAGCAAAACCATTATCATATACCTACGCTACGAATTTTCAGGAGGAAACGCATGGAATCAGTGGAGACTTCCGGTTGAAATAAAAAAAAAAAAACACAACTACCCTAAACAGATTTTATTGGTTTTTTATTTCTGTTTACTTTTTTTTGTGTGGAACCCATGGTGAATATTTCTTTGCAGACAAAGAAATTTCACCACGATTACAGTTATAATAATGGAAGGTACGTAGACCACCTAAATTCGATTAATATTAATTAGATAATAATTGTTATGGAGGAATCTTATCCAATCGTTCGTACATTGTAAGGATCTTGTAAACTGTTTAAAGAAAATTGGACTTTCTTTGGTCCGTAAACTTGAATACAAGGTTTATGAATTGTATTGCAAGAATTCTCGAAATACTTAAATGACAATATATATACAGAAAAATAAAGGGGGTGTACCTATTCCAAGATTTTTAATAGGCTTTCGTATATTGTTGCTTAGATCAGATAAACCTGCATGCCTAGAGGTATTTTATTTCTGGTACTAAGCTTCATGCAGTGCGATAGTCATTTTTCTGAATACTTATAGGTATGATAATCTGTCAAAGTGAGACAAAATTACCGCATTTTTGATAGATGAACATGCCAACTAATACAATGTTTTCACTAGAGCTAATGAGATCATTTCGCAAAATATTTCGAAATACGACATCATTTCCCATACTGATTCTTACTACGAAGCTACCTCATCATCATCACATTAGCATTTAAATCGGTTGCTAATGAGGAGAATTCAAAACTAACAAAACTAAATGCATCGCTTTGAGCGATGTTTTTATTTTTGACTAAAGAAAAAGTCAGTGCCGCAGCTTATGGTTCGCAGTGGGCCCTGCTTTAGGATTCCAGAATTTAAAGGGCCCGTATGGTGCGCGGGCCCTTTAAATTCTGGAATGTACGGCATGTAGGGTATTTAAGAACATTATGACTCCCTTGCCAGCACATACTTTGCGACACATGACAGTAAGAGCGGCATACAGTGTCATACTAATTGTCATATGAGACGTCAATTTATAATGAGCAGTATTTTCCTGCTTGCATAAAATATGCTTAAGTGGCAGTTAGTCCAATCTAAACTAAAGTCATTATGTTTTTCATAGATGATACAATCCTAATCATCATAATCAAAATGTCTGAGCTGAAAATGAAAAACTCGAATTCACGCATGACCGTCACTCGGATTTTTTAATTGTGTTAGATAGGCAACAGAATGATAAAAGATGAAAGGGTTTAACAATTTTAGATGCAGAAGTGTTTTTGGAATGGTTAATATGTGAAACCTAAAGGTGCATCGAAAAATTGATTCAATAGGTTAAATATAATTGTAAAGCTTAGCGAACGTCTCAAAGTTAACCCTGGGTTAAGCAAAGATTTATGACAATAAGTATGACTCACTAAGTACGTACCTAAGGGCCGGTTTTTTAGTGCAAAATCATCCGAGTTTCTGAGGTAGACAGAGATTAACCGCAGAAATGAGTTTTTCAGTGAGCATAGATCGGAGTTAATATTGGCTTAAATGGCTAAATTTGGTGAGTAAATCTCGGATCAACTCTGGACAACAGTCAAACTTCTTTGAATGTTTTTTCTGTGTGGAATGGCAGTTGATTTGCGTCTTTCAACCTGAACCTGAACTTCTTTTCCTTTGTTTTTCTATGTGAAGTAAGAGTTGAGAGTGTCAATAATTTCGAGAGTCGAAGACTTTGACAATTTTGTTGATAAAGTTAACTCTGCACTGAAAAACTGTTCGCTGGATAAACTCGATTCGTTTTGTTACAGGATTCACAGATCTTGGTTTAAGCTGGGCTTGGCTCAGCCTTGAAAACCCGACCCTAAATGGCACAGAAAAAGAGGTTTGAGTTGATATCTTAACTCTGTTCAAATGTAACTAACCAATTAAAGGAACGCGAAAGTGTAACAAATCTTGAATGAAAGATGATAGAGATAACGCCAAAGCGCATTGTTGCTTTTTTCAACTTTCTGGGTCGAATATTTGTGTGACGGTTTAAACTACTGTAAAATGGTTTAACCAACCCAGTTTTCTCGACAAGTTCTGAACAATCAGTGACATTTAAGTGACACTTAAATAAAAACCAATATAATAGTGAATTGATGTGAATTGATGTTATTTCATGGTCTGTGATTTCTGAATCTGCACTTTTTACTTCGGGTAAATTTCCGTCATTCATGTTAAACAGCTGAAGATAAGTACATGTTGTTGGTATATGTGCATTATTTATGCAGAGAGAAAATGTAGGCTATTTGGACATCCGAGATGGAATTGGGCTGTGGTGCAGATGGTAGCACCTATGACCGAAAATTGGAAGGTTCTGCGTTCTTGCATCTGCTGTAGGCAAGGAATTACTAATTCGGCGCCACTTGCAGAATCTATTAAGCCATGTCCATCTGTCTGTCCGTCGATATGTAAACAACTTTAAGGCCTTAAATTTTGAGCTAGCGAGCTGAAAGTTTGTAAGTGGGCTGGAAGTCTAGTTCTTTAGATCAAGTTTTAAAATTAGTTGAAGCTGCCCACAGATATGCCCACTACAGGCCTGTATCACCTCTAATTTTCATCATCTCTAATTTAAAAAAAAAAAAAAAACTGTTTTAAAAATGCTGCTAGCGCACTGATTTTTGGTATGTGACATTGCTTTGTAGCTGTCTTTCAGGTATAAGAAAAAGTTTGGCCTTTTCAATGATCAAATTCAATCAACAATTTTAAATTTTAATTTAAAACCACTGTTTTTCAATAATTATATATGATATTTGACAAAAAACTATATTACAAAAGTTGTAGATACTAACGTTTTTCAACTTTTTTGTATATATACCTCCGCCCACTGTGGTGTGGGGCTGGCTTTGAAAAAGTGATATTTCTAGTTAAATGCGGGGTTTTAGTCCAAAATGTTTGCAATCACCTAGCATAATGCATTCAATAGTTATATTTTTACATCCCGTCCACTTTTTGGAGGCGTGGCAGTTCCTCAGACGGAGTGAAGTTTTATATCCGCACTGTTGCATTTTCCCATTTTTTTATTTTATTTTTTGCAAAAATTAAAAATTTTGATGTTAAAAACATTGGATTTCAGAAGGAAGAAAGCAAAAAATATTAAAAAATTGCCTTGTTCAGCAGAGGTAAATTTCGAGCAGTGCTTGATGGAGTTGTCTGATTAATTCTACCATATAAGCGAATGCATCAGTCGCTGACGCATTATATTCAAAAATATCCATTTGTATATTTCGTAAAGCCGTAAATTTATTTTTATTTCGATTTTCAAAACAATGCAACTTCGGTCTAATCGAATTTTCGACAAGTCAGCATTTTACAATAAATTTAAGAAAACCTTTAGCCCCAATGATAGTAATGATTTCTATATTAAAGTGAATTTTGCGTCCTACTTAGTTAACTAATTTTGAATAAGTGTTTTTGGTTAAATAGACTACTGGTTAAAGTCGCCTTGCCAAAAAGCAACGTAAAAACAGAATCCCATACATAAGCAACTGAAACCTGAAATCGATGAATGCTTTTTGCGTTGCTAATGTATAAAATTCTGTTTCTGCTCCTTGTGACTACGCAGCTTTATAGATGTATAGATGTTTTAGAGTGAAATCTTTAAAATGAGTTTATAAATACAGCTGTTAAGCTTTTTTAGTTTTAACCTGCTACCGTACCTTTCATAATAGATAAATGCATTTAGCGGACCAATTGTGCAATAAGCAATTAGGACATATGCTTTGCCAACTAGCATTGGCACGTAAACAAACAAAAATTACTTAAAAAAACGATACTACCATTTTTGTTTAAGATCCGCGTAAACATGTTATGTATCAGTTTAAAGTTAAGCGAAAATGGTAAACGGTTTTAATATGCCAACCTCCTACACCGTTGTGCCATACCTGTTAGATTCGCTAATCGTTCCACTCATTTCCCCACCTTCACAACTCACCACAAATTCCACAAAAAAATAAAAATAAAGACGAAGATTACAAAAAAAAAGACGAAAATACAAAACCTCCACTGCTGTATACAGCAATTGTACTAGTCGCACAGTTCCGAAGAATCCACTCGTTTAACTATCCAATCCCAACGACACGAAATGTCAAACAAAATTTTCCAATCGCAAAAACATCGAATTAATTGTTCATTTTCGGAGCAAATTCAACAAAAAGCGAACAATTACCACTAGAATTATTCCAACACATTCGGATTCCATCGAAGAAAATCATTTTTCGCGACGTAGAAACAAAATTAGTTCCTCCTTCCAGCGGAAAGAGCAAATCGGGGCCGCCTGGTAATTTTTGCTAAAATTCTCCACACACTGAAAAGACCGAACAAAAATTAAGAAATTTCAAAAAAAATCTAACTAAAATCTGTGTTCTGTGCTTTTGTGTGAAAAAAAAAACCATGAGCTCTATTATTGTTTTGGATTCTTCAGATGAAGAGGTAAAGAAATTGTCAAATATACTATGTAATTAGGACGGCTATAGTTGCAGCGATAATCTGGCGCTGGAAAGCGCGTTCGCTTCCACAGTGGATCGTAATTTAATTGTTTTTCGGGGTGATTAATCAGGTTACGCCATTAATGGTTGTGGCAGACTCTGATGTCTCGTTCTTTTTCTTTTTGTGGTTTTTGTCGGGAAATCGACAGTTTTCCCTCAAAGACCAATGCAATGCAATTTACGGTCGAGATGTATTTTTTCAATTTTTACCGTGGTAATCGGTAGAAAAAAATATTGCAATTTTACCCAGGGGACAAGTTTCCCGCCTTTATGGTAGAATTGCAACCAAGTATCTGTTTGAACCAATATATTGGCTCAGGTCGTCGTTCGTGGTGCTCATGGTGTGTTTCTAATTTCAGGCTGATGGTACGAGAGGAAAGAAGAAAAATCGAATTCAACAGGGTCCTCGACCACTACAGCAACCAATGGCAAGAGTGAATCCGGTCAAAGTTACAAATGCGACAGCTAAAAAGCCAACGGCAATGCCAAGTGAAAACTTCAAGATCCAACTGCCCAGCAAACGCCCGATACCGGTCGACACCGAACCTTCTGCAGAGACGTTGCCCGAGAAGCGCATTAGACGCGTCAAGCCAACAACTGTGGTGCGTAGCAATGATGAGGAGTGGATCAACAGACAGCCACTTAAGAATGGTGAGCAAGCGAAAAGCAATCAACTGCCGAATGCAATGCTCAACAAGAGCATAGTTAACTCGGTCAAGGCGCCAATGAAAATCCTCAAAACGCCGGTTACTAGTGGAGGTCCATTGCGTAACCTGAAGAGTCCCACCCGTGTCGTTGTGAGCCCTGTTCCTGGGAAGAATTCTAAAGCTCCAATGAGCTACGTTCGTTTTGCTTGGAATGGCAAGGATCCTAAGCCGTCGTCGCCACCCACAATAGGAAAGAACATAAATTTGAAGGAACAACCAAGTCCACCTCCAAATGCTATAGTTAATCGAAGTATGGCAACGTCTGTAAAAGATGCAACCAAGGTGGCTTCCCTGTCGCCACCAATCTTCAACAAAAACTCGGTCACTATTCGCAGAGTTCTTGTGAATGAGGAGCGACTGAAGACTCTGCCAACAACAAAGGCCAACACCCCGCCTGTTGATCCACTCAAGTTGACTGTTGGTAATGTGAGCGCCACCACTATAAGAAAACTTCCGATGAACACTGACCCGCTTAAAATCACTAAACTTCCGGCGCCTGTGAAAACATACAATGCTTCTGCGGTTACTGTTACGCAAGTCAATGCGGGATCTCCAGGTTTGAACACTTTGACAACTAGTATACGAAAAGTTACTGTACCGATGTCGAACACGGCACTTCCAACGATTCCCGCAGCTAAGCGCAATGCGACAATAATAAGGGCCAACGATCCTACTCCCGCAGCAACGTCGACTCCGTCGTCCGTCTGTGTAAATCCACTTGCTATTAAGAGAGTTGTTTCTGTGGACATGGCAAAGACGTCGGCGTCCCCGTCAGTTGTCAGCAAGACCATAGGTTCTGCTGGTAAGGGTACTGTCAATGACCAGCGAAAATCGTCCATGACAATGTCGGTGATAACAAAAAATCAAGCTGGTAAAATGCCCGAAATGAAAATGTCGCCACCCTTGCCTAAACCACCTGCCACCATTATGACGAGGCCCAGTGGACTAATTGTTACGGCCGTTACTTGCACGGCCGTCACGACACCAACAGGAACGCTGCCCGTCAAGTCGGTGGTTTCCATGGCCGGGAGAGGCACAGGAAAACAAACCAAACAAACACTAAACAACAATCGTGCCAAAACAGCCGCCGCGACGAAGGAACAAGTGTCTGGGTCGATGTTTAACATGTTTCCGCCTAGCAGCAGCCTTACGGGAGGTCCCCAAATGATGTACGACATGAATCCAACAAGTGGTTCGTTCATAAACACCACCTACACGCCAAATCGGCAAGTGCGTCAGCTGGAGAGTCCACACTTCCCGGCGATGCCGCCGACATCGTTCAATATGGCCTACTCCAACTTTTCGGGTGGTTCCATCACTCCGGTGCTTAATGCTGGAACGCCCAGCCCCACGTACAACAGTGGTCGTTCTTCGAAGAGTCCAGTCACCAGCACCGTCACGCGATCATCGAGCGCAGTCAGAAGTCCGGCCACGTTTATGAGTGGCACACCTATTGATGTTGACCAACCGCAGACACCTATGTCCCCGACCGTGTTCAACATGAACAATCCTCCCTTTAATGGAGATCCATTCAGCTTTATGCGCAGCCCGCATACCATCCCCAGCCCAGCATACAGTCCAGTTAGATCGACAAAAAGCCCCACTGCAACCAAAGGGCCTGTAATCAATCTCACAAACGACAGTGGGCCATCGCCCGCTTCTGCATCTGTCTCGCCAGCCTTTCACAGAGACTTAGATAGCTTCGTCAAGAATCCACTCAGCTACCCACGGACGACCAGTTCGACTGCAACAACCAACAATGGACCGATTATCTCGGTGGACAGTCCGGTTCGAAACCATCACCCCGCAACCGGAAGTCCGACGGGCTTCTTTAAAAGTCCAACCAGCACAATAACAAGTCCGGCTCACAGCACCATAAGTGAAGGTTCCTCAATGTCTGAGTTCAGCAATGCTATGCCAGCCAACGGCGATGATCGTTCCAAAGAAGACAAAGGTAAATTACCCACCGCGGATGTGAAAGCCGAGCTGGAGGACGAGCCGAAAGAAGAGGAGAAGGAGCCACTCAATCCCGAGTTCGAGACACTGCTGAAGGCTTGTCGTGAGGCAGACTCCTCGGAGGACATGAACAAGCTGATTGAATCGAAACTTGTACGCTACTACTATTCGGTACATCCAGATTTTGTGAAATCTCGAGGCTTTCGCAAGGCTGTCGTCGGTGCGACAGAAGCGATAAAAAAGAATTCCGATCTGGTTTACTATCACCTGCGACCAGTGGTGGAGGAGATGAAGGCACGCAAAAAGAGCAAAGCCGTTGTGATGACAAGTGATGAGCCATCGGCAGCGGCGTCGGTTGCAACATCCGAGGCAGATGAGGGTATTGAAGATAAGGTTCGCAATCGGCAAATAAGGCGCCTTAACAAGGGCCTCTACATATTGACGCGAAAGATCCATAAGCTCGAGAACGAAGATGTAGATCTGGACGATGAGAACTCTACATATTTGATCGTGGAACGATACAAGAAGAGGGCGTGCGAGGTGAGTTTTTTTTTTTGTTTTCTTTTTAGATTGTAAATTTATTATTAAACAAACTTAAGGTTTTGCTTTTCTTTTTTGGGAAATAGCATGGTTGTTGTAACCCGTGTTCCAAGTTGTTATTGTGTGCAGATCGAAAGTCTAACTCTAGAACTTGAAACTCATTTTTTTAACTTGCGAGAGTCTAAAAATCATTTAGAAGACAAAGCAATTGTGTTCTCTTTGACGATGAAAACAGAAATTCATAGTTCGACATCACGATCACTTGCTGAAGACTGAAGCATTTACAGCTTCAGTATGAAACGTGTAAGGCTATTCTTTGCCGTAACAAGATCCAGGTGGTTATTTGCAGATTCGTTAAAAACCTCTTAAAGTGACGTTCGGAATCGGTCAAAAATGTTGTAGGAAGTATATGTGAAGAATGCAATACCCACAGTATACATGGTTGAGATGTTGACCCTGGTTCACCTCGAGCTGTTATGCCACTCCCTTTTGATAGCAGAGGAAGTCTACTGTAGACAGCTAAACGGATTATTAAATACAAGTAATATTACACAAGCAAATAAAACTCCCTGTCGTTAGCTTTTTGGTAGTCTTTTGAACCGCTTCGGTCGGAAACTCGGTGAATCCTTTTTCTGAGAACGATTGCGAATTTGAAGACTTTACTTTCGGTGATCAGTGTACACTGTACAGGTATCTTCAACCATAACTGCCGCTTCGTTGCTTTCTGACAGTTCTCTCAGCTCCTGTTGTCAAAATATTTTTTATTGCAACCCAATCTATAATTAATATAACCGGGGCATTTATAAGACCATCGCTCATAAAAGGACTGGTATGATTCGGATCTTATAAATGGACAGTTTTTAGTTGGTCGAGAGTTTGCTATTAATTTCCCTTTTTAGCCCGAAGAGGCAGCGATTTTCCAGAATTAGTCATCGTTTGTTTTTCTATGCTGGTGTCCTTGTTTGAAGATGACAACCAAAAAGTTTTAAAAATCTGTCACTCCTGGTTACAAAGAACCCTTCCTTGCTACTTGTCGATCAATCTCCACCACCCAACATTTTCGACTTAATTTTTTGTTTGTGATTAAATAAATGTGTTCTTTTTAGATTTATGACAAGATCTGTGATCTTACGGGCGAAAGTAAGCACGCACTGAGACAAGTGAAGAAACCCATAACATTCAAGGGAACCCAATACCCAAGGTTTAACAAAGTTTTGGAAACATTTGTCAATCGAACCAAGGAGTTTCCCGACTTTGTCGACGTTTTACGAATGCTGGAGTTTTGTAACGACAAGTACATCCTTGGATTGGTGAAAGACGAAATGACGACCATTGGTAAGATCACTTTGCAACCGAACTCCGCAAACCTTTTTAAATATTTTTCCATTCTTTTTCAATTGTAGCACAAGATGCGTTTATTAAAATTGGAAAACTACTACAGAGCCGCCGCAAAGCCGATCTTTATGAAACTGTATCTCATTTTACATCAGACATTGAAGATCCGGCCACAAATGACCCAACGTTATTGGCAAAACTGTCAGAAAATGAAAAGAAAAAGACGTCAATAGGTTCCATAATCAATAAGTAAGTAGTCACGTATAAAAACCCAAAATGCTTTAAAATAAAAAACCATTTCATTAGATATGCGCGTGAACAAGTGAGAAGAAAGGCTGAATCGGCCGATGAATTGATCAACACATCGGAAAGTGGTGAATCTGATGCACAATCCTGTGAAGAGGAAGAGCCTTCGAATAACAACAACAATAAAAAGAAACCAGAAAGCGAAGAGAAAAATCCAATTGAAGCCAAGACGAATGGTACAAATTCGCCAGACTCCTCGCTTTTAATACCAATGTCATCGTCAAAGCCACCGGCGCCGGCAGTGAGTTCGTCGGCCGCGTTTAGAACATCACCCCCACATGCGTTCGCATCGCCGCAAGCATCACCACGTCCACGATCACCATCACCATTACATTTATCGCCACTGCCGCCATCATCGCAGCAGCCAATAACAACGAGTTCGCTTAAGATTCTGTCCGTCACCAGTCTTAATGAAAGCGCTATCGGAAAGCGTGCAGTAACTGATAAAACTCCAGCCGTCGATGAAATCATTATATCCGATGAGGATTTATAGTCTTAAGTTAGGTCTTTGAGAAATAATTGTTATCGTTTTTTTTCACATTTGATTTATTTTTTGTCTTAATGTAAGTTCCTTCTCTCCTACTTTGCTTAAATTTAAAAGAAGGGCTTGATAAGTCGTTGTGTATATAGCAAAAAACCAATTAATATCTATTATATATATTTTATAATTGAAATAGAATAAGAGAAATACAAGACACATATTTAAAAGAATACACAGTGTTGAGCACAATAGAAGATGTTGCAGTGAAAAATAAGGGGGGAAATCCAACTTAAGTTCGCCAATCCAATCCAATTTACCGCCAGTATGCCATAGAACAGACTGCTCAACCAAAACCATTATATATCTACCAGCCGATAAAACACAACTAATGCTTGACAACTTATCAACGGACGCGCTTACAGAACTCCAGTAATCACAGGTGGCGATTTCAACGCCGGGGCAGCAGGATCACCATCATAAGAAGACATGTTCTACTTCCAACATTTGCACATCTAATTAAAGGCTTGCGAATACATATCGGAAGGCTGGAATGAGCTCCGTCGTTGATATTAAGAACTGTACAATGAAGTGTAAGCGAGGGATATTCCCACAGTGACAATCGGGTGATAATAACCGAACTTAAAATAAAAGAAAGCTGACGTCTCACCAAAATCCACTGGCCCAAAGTGGAATGGCAGATCAGGGAATCGTTCAAAAAGATGTTCAGTACCGTTCGGATTCCCGTAGGAGCCGCAGAGGGTATTGTTCAACACCTTATGGATACAATTACCAGAGCATGTGATGCATCAATGCCCAGAACAATGAACAGCAGCAAGGAAAAACCGTGCTTTTGGCTGAATGAGCAGATAAAGAACGTTAGAACAATGCTTTTATGCCAGTCGAAGATGCCAGTGCTCAAGATAAAGATCACCTTAGCCGATTTCGCCCCTAATTTTCAAAAACGACTGGACGCTTTCAGTGTGGCCAGGCGTAATCTAAGTAAAGCAATCAAGAAGAGCAAGGACACATGCTTTGAACGCTTTAAACGTCTCTGCGATGAAGTCGACAATAACCCCTGGGGGTGCCATGCAGAATGGTGATGTGATCTGACAAAACTGAAGTACTATAAGACCCCGTCGATAACATATCTAATGATGCGGAGCTCTATAGTAGAGCACCTCTTCCTCAAAGCCCAGCTACCATAACATCGTGCGAGAGATAAACTCTGAGGATATCCTGGCAATCAGCCTGGCAGAACTACTCAACTCGTGCAAAACGATTTGCGATAATAAGGCGCCTGGGCCCGATTACAAATAAAGCAGTAAAGGCGGCTGTAGAAAAACAACCATACTTCTTTATATCGAATTTTCTCAAATGCTTGGAAGAGGGAACGTTTCCTGAAAAATAGAAAACACAGAATTTGGTCCTACTAACGAAAGGAAGCGAGCCCCTAGGATAGGAGAAAGATAGAATGGGAAAGATGCCTTAAAAAATAATCTACGGCAGGTTACTAGATGTTGCACAGGAGAAAGAGGCTCTCTTGAAGCAGCAATTTGGCTTTGGAAACAAGCGTTCTACTATTGACGCTATAGAGCTGAAATAGCACGCAATCGCTGGAAAAGGATAGCTGAAAGGCACGAAAGAACACTGGGCAGTGATAACGCTGGGCAACAGAGACGCCTTCAACTCGGCCAACTGGCTCTTCATCAAAAGATCTTCCATCAGGATGGATGTGCCATACTGTCATCGGAGCATCAAAGCGAACAACCTAAGCAACTTAGGTATAGCACAGGCGAAGGATTCGAGTCGAAAAGTCTACAAAATCATTGCGAAGTTTCACAGGGATCGGTACTAGGGCCGTCACTGTCTTTTTTTTTAGAGAATCATTTATAGACGAATCTGAGCTCGTACTCAAGTGCGGGATTTCCACCCACTAAACCCATCTCTCGTCCTACCGTTAACCCTCGCGAAACCGGGGGGACTTCAGCCTTCGGTTCATTTACATTGACTGCAACCTGCGCTGCATTTCATTCCCGTTCCTGACGTCGTTGCTCTTTCATGATGATAGACACTATTATATCTAATGCTTCCCAAGCTTAATGCATGCTTAACATAATTCTGCTAATGTTCTCTTTAAGGTTTCATTGAGTATGTTCACCAGCTTATTACGCTCCTCATAGTATCGCGGGCAGTGAAAGATTACGTATTCTGCGCTCTCAATTACTTCTATGCACGTTGGACAGTAAGGGTTGTCTTTATGCCCAAATCTGTGAAGGTAGGCTCTAAAATGTAGGTGGAAGTTCAACTCCCCATTCTTCCTATTGATCAAAGAGCCTATATATTAGCGATCAATCTCTGCGTCCATCTACCTTTGTCGGAAGAGTTCCTTGTTCCTTCTATCTTGCCATTCTTTTATGATCTTCCTTTGCATTCTTGCATGATCTTTGCCAGAGCGGCGGTATGTTGCTGCATGATGCAGATGTTGCGCTCAAAGATTAACCTCGCATCTATTGTGACGCCTATGGTTGCCCACGGCCACTCTTATCGTTTCCGTTACTCGTTTGCTGCTGGTTAGTACCAACTCCGTATTTTCTTCTGCTAGGCGTAGATCCATGGTTCCTAGCCAGTCTCGTGCCATTCCTATGGCTTCATTACAGTCATGTTCTAGCTCTTCAAGAAATTTGGCAATGGTCGCTACGTCGTCAGCGAATCTAATTATTTTCGATGACCGGGGTATCCAGAGTTTTAGTACGTCGTTGTTCCTAAGATTCCACAGAAGGGGCCCTAGTACAGAACCTTGGGGGACGCCGCTTGTGACGTTTTATTGTTTCATCCCGGGCGCCGTCGGTGTCGTAGTACAGTATTCTATTTCTAAAGTAGCCATCCATACTTCCATCATTATATTCTGCAGATAGTCTGGCACTCTCTCGGCGGTAAGTGCTTGCAGAATTTGACTCCAGTTTGCAGTGTTGAAAGCGTTCTTGACATCCAGCGTGATGATTGCACAGTACCTACTGTTAACTCCCACCCTCTTCCATCGCCTTCCTTCGATGGCTTTTTTTTTACTGTATTTACAACTTCGCCGAGCGATCGTAGAGCGTGCATTTTTGAAACCATACTGGCGATCAGCAAGTCCTCCTGCTTCGTCGATCGCCCTCGCCAGTCTATCCCTTATTATGCGCTCCAGTACTTTACCCATTGTGTCCAGCATGCAAAGAGGCCTGTAAGATGATGAATCATGCGGTGGTTTATGGCCTCTTGACAATAGAACAAGGCTTTGCTTCTTCCATCGTCTTGGGAATATTACCTGCTTGAGGCAAGCGTTGTAGACACCTGCAAAGAGGTTTGTGTTCCTATTGATTGCTGATTTTAATGCAGTATTGGAGATTCCACCGATGCCAGGTTTTTTTGTCGTTGATGTTTTTGCAGACTTGAAGAACTTCTTATATCGTTACGGAACGGAAGGTATAGCCCGAGATAGCAAAGGAGTCAATGTTACAGTTTCTAGATAGATCTACCAGCTTCTGACACTTTATTAATTATTTAAAGCTGAAGTACCTACTGTTAGAAAGTGCGAGGAGTAACACGTTGATTTTGGGATACCAACACGATCGATTGAAAATTCAAGATTGGTTGATCCCCCACTTCTAAAGTAACAACGCATGCAATATCATTTCTGCTGTACTGTGTTAACACCTAAAGAACTTCGTCCCAACCCATAGTTTGATAGGTCCATATCAGTAGGGTTTTACACCAGGAAATTCTAACATTGACCAAATATTTAAACTGCGGCAGATCTTGTCGAAAAAAAACCGGAAAAGCCAAATCGATACCAACCGATTTTGACCGACTTTAAGGCGGCGTATGACAGCTTCTATAGAGATGAGTTTTTGAGGTCAATGTCTAGTTTTGACGAAATTTCGAAACTTGTCGATGGAAAGCTCACGCTGTTCCGTCAAGATCGGTAAAAACCTTAAAAAAGGACTTAAGAAAGCGACGCGCAAAAAATGATGTGACTTCTTTAACATCTTGAGAGAATGGTGCGCAAATCCCGCGTCAACAACGGAGGCTCAATATTTTATTGACATAATCGGACGAGCACAGATTGCTGTCAGTAAAGCTTTCTGAGAAGCTATGGGTTATAGACATAGAAGTCAATGAGACCGATACTAAGTAAATGATGTCATCAAAAAAGGCACCCAATACCGGCGTCTTGGACAAAACATCACCATAGACAGCTAGGTAGATAGGTAGTTAGGGATCGACTTTGCCTAGCTTAGTTCCACTATAAATTCAGACAACGACACCAGCGCTGAAATTGAATAAGATTAAGTTTTGACAGTCCCTGCTTTTTTGCGCTAAGAAGGCAATAGACTTTGGCAAGCAGTCCTCTCTCGAGCAACTAAAGTATCCATTTATAAGACTCTCATAATCTCAGTCCCGCTTTACGGTGCAAAACCATGGAAACTGTCAAAGGTAGATAATATCAATATACTAACTAATACCGTTTCAGGTTGCTTCAAGTGAAAAATCCTTGGGGTGATTTCTGGACCCGTCCGTATAGGCAGAGTTGAGGAGGAGATATAACATCGAACTGTACAAACTGTACGACCTTGGTTCAATAGCTGGCAGGGCCGCCGAGAGAAAATCCGGGCCCGGGGTAGCCATGTACGGGCCCCTTTTTTCAATATTTTCGAATGGATTCAAAATTTTGCGATTGAGCCTAAAAACGCAACACCTCAGCACCCATCATCAGCAAGTTATAAAATGCCAATTTTGGAGCTTTTTCACATATTTTTATGCCTTGTACTTGGGTCCAACAACAAAACCGCATGCACATCAACCTTTATTTTCTGTCTTTACCATCGCGACCGACACCGACACGGTGGCGCGGAACCCTAGCGACGGGACGGACGAAACATAGGTTCAACTAGATACTAGAGCATTCGTGTGCTGGACTTTCCACTGGGTGACTTTGATCCATAACTTTGGGAGCGAGCACCCTTTTAGCTGCCTTCACCAATAGCGGTCCACAGTCCACACATAAGATCACCACATACTTTAAGTTATTGTTTCTTACTGTTTTTGAGCATTATCAAATAAATAATTAAATGAAAATTAACTAAGAACAACCAGAGTAACCTACATGTGAGTCGATTGGCGGTAGAGTTGCTTCCGACAGTAACATCAGCAAATTTTAAACTGTAGTCATGCTGTTTTCTGAATTTTTTTTTAGGTATGGAGGTATGTCATTTCCCGGGCCCGGGGGAAATCCACTCGTTATCCCCCACCTCTCGGTGGCCCTGATAGCTGGATCATCTAGAGCGGATAGATAGACACTAACGCCCCAGTGAAGATAATCTTCGAATCCACCCACAGTAGAGAAGCACCGAGACACAAGTGGTGCAAGAAAGGGACCTCAGAAAACTTCGAGTGCAAAACTGGAGATAACTGGCTGGTAAGACTTGTTGGTTGAGACCGACTTGTTGGTACACTTTTGGTACATTGTTCGCCTAATGCAAAGTGCATCAGTGCTCGAAATCGAATTGGAAACCCTGCGCAGGTGGGCGGATACATCTATAACTCAAGATTAAACCTATAGAATCACCTAAACCTAACCCATCCGTAGTAGGAACATCGTTTTCTTAAAGCGCTTTTAAAGTGATTAAGTAGCCTAAGGAACCTATTGATCGAAGGAGTCAATCGAAACATATCCTAGTTCGTTTTCTTTTAGCTTCAAATCAAGAAAAATGACAGAGCCTGCGAGTGCTTTACTCTATTCTGCTAGTGTTCTTAAATCTCGGAGAGAGTCTGTTACGGCATCTCCAAGAGATGTACCATTCACTAAGCCTAACTACGCGTACGAGTCTTTAGTTGAAGGATGCTTCGACAAATTTAACACTACGGTTTTCAACTTAGAAACTGAATACCAATTGGAATCTGCCCAAAAATGGGTAACATTTCCGGGAAAGTACAAAGTCCAATTTCCACTGCAAACGATTTTGCCCAAGGTCCAAATGCTCCGCCAAGTTCCAGCGAAGCAGCTGCCACGTGACGTCGAAGTCGATAGACGCCGGAGGTCGTACGTAAGAACGAGGATTTCCGAGCTGCTTAGAAAAGTGGGTGTTCCTGTTTCTATGCTTTTAAGACCAGAAGAAGTTGACGAAGAGTACAGCAAAGAGGCGTTTGAGCGTCGCTTCTTTCTTCCATTGCATGTATTTGATGATGAAAGCTTTGACCTAAATACCCCGACCGGGTGGTTGGACACAGGACTGGTTGAAGGAACCAGACACCCGTTACCTGCTTGGGCATTAGTGCAAAATGATGCTAAGGAATATTGCTGGCAAACAGTCGCAGTATACAGCTATGATAAGGATTCTTTTTTATATACCGTGATCGACCTACCTGAAGGTACGACACACCAAGTCTTTAGGATTCATTTGATGTTTATGGCAGAAAGTCCTTACATGTTCGTCGAAAGAATAAGGTCAGCCTTGAGTCAGAGAGAAACCGCAGAGGCTAGAATCCGCTATGAGTTGCTTTTGGACTGCACTCTGTTTGATGCAGCGCCGCCAATGGACCAAAAGCTGCTAAAAACAATATTAAAAAATGCCTTGGTCGACGAGAAAACCTCGGACGGTAAAGAGAGTATCATTCAAAGCGTAGCTAATGAGATCCGCGCGAGTTTCCAGCGTGTTATGTTGTCTTACGTGTTTGAGATGTTTTTAAGAGATCACCTCGATGAATTTCGATTCCTTGAAGCTCCTTCGAGGGTTAAAAAAAGAACTACTAAACTTCCATCTGGTCGATTGCAGACACAACGCCATAGATTTGAAGAATCTAAAAAAAATCTTCGACTGATTACACTCTTCTACGTTGGTGAATCTATAAAAGCTATGCTCAATTGCGCTGCGGAATGTGCCTACATTGAAACTTTCTGCCTCTTTTCACACGTTTTTAGCAAATCTGTGGCGTTAACGGACTTTGTGAATACCCAAGAAAATAATTGCGCCACAGTAGTCAAGTATCTGAAGAATGTTTGGCCAGAAAACTTGGCTGGAAAAATTTGCCTTTGCTTGCGTAGTATCGGAAAAGGCTGGCTTGACCTGTGTATTTCCGATTGGAATGTTTATAACGTTGCAAAGATTTCAAGATCCTTCCTTCAAGTGAAGTTCCGCATGCAGGAGTCCCTGCAAGTGCTTCTAGAGAAATCAATTTCAAACTACAGCCATTTACTCAACGATCCGTGCTTGGATTTTTTGAAACTTGAAGAAGACTACACCTGGGAAAACGACTTTCGGACGACTCCCTTTAACAGACTTCGTCTGCAGCCAGTTTTTAAGCTATTGCTACAAATATCCCCTGATGGGCCATTTTACTCAACTGACCCTGCCAGTTTCGAACCAACAGTCACAAAGCTGTTTTACAAAACTCTTATGTCGACTTGTGGCATTCGCACCATCGAACCGGACTGCCTGCTCAACTTGGATTTCGCTAAGAATTTGTACATTTTCACTGTCGAGCTAATCGAAGAAAAGTACATCGATCACGTCGCGCGCTTACACGAATCATACGCCAAGGCGGTCATTCCGCTTAATGCATACCTTCGAACGTACGAAGTTTACGTCGAGTTCCACGAGCTGGTAGTGGACGAGTTCATGCAACAATTCGCAGATGCCGAAAAAACATCACAGGAAGTAAAGCACGAAATCGTTTGGCAAAAGGAACAGAAGCAAGAGTTGAGGGATCTTCTGCCAGAGACTATTGTCATTGGGCCGTTCGAGGTAATTGTGGAGCCCCTCAAGAGGTATTTGATAAATAAGAGAATTGAAATCATTCGCAAGTTGTTTTTGTACTACGTCGATCGAATGTACAGCATTAACGAACAGCTGCTTGACGAATTGCTTGAGATCAATGGAAAGCTGACCGAAAAACTTTTAACCATAGAGCATCTGTTCGAGATTCGAAACTTTATGACATTAGTGCCGGACAAGCTCACCGTTTTGCGTGAGCGCATACAAGTAATGATGCTGGAATACAACGTCTTGGATTCGTTCTTATACAATTTATCAGATCTGCAGTTTTCCATGAAATGGGAGGCGTTCGCTTGGCCACACAAGATTTCAAAACGATTGATTGTCATGAAGGAAGAGCACAAGATAGATATCGAGGAGTTTAAGCGATTACAAATTAGGGAACTGGCTTCGTTTCAAGAACATTTGGAGTCACTCAATGAGGAAATCATGACGTTTTCCTTACAATTTGACACGGAAAAAGCCTTGGAGGTTGCTGTTGATGTAAGTTTTTTTTTAATTTGGTAACCTTAATAGAGCCGAAAGCTCTTCTTTATGGGATCTAAATGTTACCTCACTAGTCGGTAGGTCGGCTAAACAGAATTTCAAGCAGTAAAGGGATACGCGAATTCAAATCGTGTTGTAAGATCATTGCAAAGTCGCGTCACGCCATATCCATCGAGCGTAATATTTGTTTCACCAGTTTGAAACATGTGTAGAAAATCTCCGAAGTGATGGGATGTCCTACGCGATGTTCAAAAATCTTCCGAATACATAATGTCAAACAGTGTCTCCTTAGTCTTTATAGTTAGCATAAGTCACCCCGAAAACCTGGCCCTTTTATGGACCGTCAAATTTCCTTTCTGTTTTCCCGTTGATAATTCAAATGTTTTATCCAAAGCGAAAATAGCCAGGTCAACGGCTATGTGTCTTGTGTACAGCCAAAACAGTGTTGGACCGAGAATGCTTCCTTGCGGAACACCTGTTTAGCGCCTTCTTTAAATTCCAAGTATTCGCTCCCGTGTATCTCTCGCGAAAGAGTAGGTATATTGTCCAGATAAGACTCTCAAGTGGTGATACATTTTTACCGGCAAAACTCCCTGTAGCTTATATTTCAGGCGTTTGTGACATACTCTGTCAAAGGCTTGACAGATATGAATAAGTCTCAGAAATTTATCTATTTCCAGCGGCGTTAGATGATACTTTCCAGAAATTTTCTAGGCCGCCGCATTCAGTGTTTTTGGTACTTAGCCCAGGCGCTCTCTCGTTTTTCGTTAGGCTTCCGCTGTTTTCAAGGGATTGCCGAGTCTAGGCAAAGGTCAATAGTGTTTTTCTACGTTCGGGAGCAAACGAGGGGCCCCTTTTACGATAAAGAAGTCGGTAAGGTCTGCTATTTTATTTCTGTCGGTTGGCCAGTAGGCTTTCCCTTCGTGTCGATAAGAAAACAATTGCCTTGAAAAGTACTCAACTCTTAGAAGTACTTTTTGTTGATTTGCACCGTGAACCCCAAAAAGTGTTTTTTGCTTTAGAGTCCCCCGCCGATGATTAAGTTTGACAGAAGCTAAAGAGGGGATTGAGATCGTTTTCCGCCAGCTTATACTGCTGCGGAGAATAGTCCTTTATGTAGGGCTACAGTCTGGGTGGACCTGGCCTCTGCCAACATAAGCTTCGCCGGCCACCTCTTTTTTTAGCTAGCCGTCTCCAGTTCTACATGCTAAGTTGGCTGAGGTCCGCTTTCCTTTGCATGCAGCATCCTGAGTCTCGGTGCTCCTCTACTGCGCTGCCCCTGCAGTGTGGAACCGAAAATTACCCTTATGGGGTTGCTGCTCCCTGATTGGGCGCCTTTTCTGGTGGCGGACAGGGGAAGGTGAGTACCGGTATGAAAAATATCCGGGGCAGATCAAACCCAGCAACAAACTTAAAATCCAGGAGCGTGTCTTAAAATGAGCGCCTTCCTGGTCGGCGTTATCCAGGTTAGGGTCGGCCGAATGTTAAACAGCTCTTTTCCCTCCGACATGCAAATACAATGGCAACAATAAGATGTAAGTATGACAGGTGCCTCTATTGAATACTCTGCTGGTTTTATCATTGCTTTTCTCCTTAAAGGCATAACACTTGCGGGAATAAGCTTTGGTGTTTCTGTGCAGGGTTTTCATGTTCCGTACTGGGTCATCAGCGTTTGTGTTGGATCGGGAACTCCTATTCTCTTCTATCTTTTCTATCCTCAAATACTTTCCGATCGCACTCGCGACTACCGTTTTTAAGGGTAGTCATAGCCCCTCAGTCGCGAGGTTACATAAGAAAAAGTGATGAGTTTTTCAAATAAACGGACACTTTAGTTGCTCGGGAGAGGATCTCGCTACACAATTACCTTCTTAGCCCAAAGAAGCAGCGATTGGCAAGAGTTAACATTTGTTAGATCTCAGCGCTGCTGCTGTCGTTAATTACCTCAATGTTATAGCTGTCTTTTTTCTCTTCTTTCCTACAGGTAAAGAAAACCTGGAAAATTATAACTGATTTACAAAAGGTAGGGAATCTTCTTCAAGAGAGGCAAATCCTTTTCGAAGCTGAAGAGCTTTCCTTGGACTATCTAGACAGTATAATTGAAAGTTTTAATCCGTATCGCTTCATGTGGACAGCTTGTTCAGATTTTCTAAAATTAGAAGAAATAACGATTGGAAACCCTCTAACCACAATCGACCTCAACGAGATTTGGGAAAATCTAGGAGAGTTGCAGCAAATTTTGGAAAATTCCGTCGAAATCTTCGCGGAGAAGGAAGAAGTAAGAAATGTTGCCATCGTTTATTTGGAGAAGATACAAAGCTTCCATCCAACGCTCGAGGCAATAGGCTACATAAAAAATGAAAACTGGTTGCTATTGCACTGGCAAGAGTTAGCTCAACGTTCGGGAATCGATATCAAGTTTTCAATGTCTATGAACTTTCAATATTGCATAAGGAAGGGAATACTTAATCACTTACCACTTGTGAAGGAAATTGGAGAGCGTGCGGTTCTTGAAGCCGATGCCATTCGATTTGCAATGGAGGAAGAAGAACGTTTGAGGCTTGAAGCTGAGCTTGCGTTGCTGCAAAAGAAGATGAATCGTAAGTGTCGTACGGATATTCTATAAGTTGTTTCAATTAAATTAATTAAATAATAATAAATAAAATATGGATCGCATATGTTGGTCGATTGTATCATATACTTTACTTTTGCTCCATGCAAAAATTTATAGTCTTACAGCTATAATAATCTCACTAGTGACAAAAATGTAGTATTGGACGAGATGTTTTCAGCTATCGGAGGAAAAAAGAGTTTTAATGATTCAGTTGAGTCATCCAAGAAGATGTGCCCTTGTATAGCGCAGATAGCGGATTTACTAATAGGAAAAAAAGATAAAAGAGCTTTCTTGAACCTTCAAGGAATTGACTTTGCCAAGGTTTCGTGCAATTTACTAGCTTTTTCTTTTTGTGCTCTTTACCAAACTAAGAGCCTAAGACTTCTGTCGCAAAAAAGGCAACTGGGTGTTTAAGTTCAACGTTCCGACCAATTAAAAGTGAACTAGTTTTAAGTTTGAATAATCTTCTGCGATGAGTATAAAGGCGTTAAATAAAGCCTCTCTCTTTATCTGAAAATTAAGTCGTGGTAGGTTAAGCAGGACCTCCTGCGCTGCTGTAGGTGCGATCTTCATGTCTCGCGTTGAGCTGCCACAAGCTAGTCGTTTGAGTTTGTTGATGCTGTCTTCCGTAGCCTTTTGTTTTGTTTTATGCCATCAAACTTGTACTGCATTTGGTGGCAGAACCCCTTTTATATAAGTTATAATAGGTCTTGCTATTGCAGTGTAGAGCCATAGCATTATTTAAGAGCTGAGAACCCAGTCTTTACCAATGAATCATTTGCTGGTCCAAAGAGATATTGCTTCTCTAGCGATTGGGGACAACAGTCCCCCTCGAGGATATCCTTTCGCGGCAGTGGTCTCCTCAGAATCCGTAGAGCATACCTCCGAAGAGGGTGGATTTACCAGTGAAACTGGATTACCACCTGGGGTATTACTTCCGTCCGCATAGACGGAGAGTGGAGGAGGAGATATAACATCGAACTGTACGGGCTGTACAGCGACATCGACCTAGCCAAAAGAGTCAAAACACAACGTCTACGATGGCTGGGTCATCTAGAGTGGATGGACACCAACGCCCCGGCCCGGAAAATCTTCGAATCCACACCGCAGGGACGGCGCGGTAGAGGAGCACCGAGACTCAGGTGGCGCACGCAAGTGGAAGGGGACCTCAGCCAACTTCGCGTGCGAAACTGGAGACGGCTAGCTCGAGACAGAGCTGGCTGGCGAAGCTTGTTGGCTGAGGCCCAGGTCCACCCCGGACTGTAGCGCCACCTTAAGTAAGTAAGTATTACTTCCGTTCGTTGTCCACTGCATGGTTTGTACGCTTGGGGTTCCTTAAACAAATTTTCACGATTGCTGATTCATATGCTTTTGGAAATCGCTATCCTTGATGAAAGTATGAATCTGTGGTCCATGGAAAATATCTGTTTTTAATTATTCCATACTGAATCCGGAAAACAATCAGCATTCGTACCTTAAGCTTTTTCCCAAGCATGTCTCATGTGTTCACTGGATGGCGAAACCTTTTTACTTCATACTGGTAATTTTTCGCGCAACAGCCCTATAGGTAGAGAAGACAGGAGTATTTAGTGCGCCTACTTTGTTGGCCTAATAAAAAAATTACCATTTTCAAATCAACGCAAACTTCTACAGCAGAACCTTTACATTTTCATTTTCTTCCTTAAGATAAATGACCTATCGAGATGCAGCTAGCTTGTTTCCACAAAAACATTCACCATCTGGCACATATGTTGGTCCGTTTCATGAGACGGCAATAAAAGTCTTACTGATATTCCCATACACACCGTAAAATTTAATTTGAATAATTCTACATGCAAACACGTAAATATAATTAAAAAATGGAGCGTCAAAACATTAAAAAATTGTCTATCACGAAGATAACAGTTAAGGTTTTAGGTACATATTCGGTATAACCGTATAACCCAAGAAACCAAAAGCTACTCATTCTTACATCAACGAGCGCCGAGCTTCTTGACAGCCTTAAAGGGTTTTGCATTTGTCTCAGCGTACTTAACAAATGAGTCACCATAATGAAGCATTACCTTTTTTAGAATGACGACATCTGCCTCTGCATGATGCGTTACTTCTGGCGATTTCTTATATATTCTAGTAAAAATGTCCCCAAGTTTGTAGGACGTCGCGGTTTTTTGGGTGATACCGCTTTGACTCGGCGATTGGAATAGAGACCGACGTGATTTTGGAAGCTTTTCAACCGGCGTAGCCGTATCGTCAACAGCGGTACGACGCTTTCTCCTGGCAGCAGTCAGGGGAATCGGACGTCGCTTTGGAGTAGTTTCATTCAGCTTTTGGCGGTCAGAAACGGTTTTCTCTTGCTCCTCCAATTTAGAATTTGTGGAGTTTTTGTCATCGTCCGAAGATACGAATTCCTGCGAATCTGGTATTTCTTCTATTTCTTCATTGGCTAGTCGGTCCAACTCCTTGATTGCAGGTAATGTATCGATGCATACAACTTCGCCCGGTAGTTCCTAAAAACTTGGTCGGTTAATATACTAAGGACGTAAAGAATTTGCAACACAAACCGTTTGTAGCTTGTCTAAGGCATGTTTCAGTACTGGAAAATCAAAGTCATCGCCATTGTGGGCGACTAGACAAACAGGCTGTCTCAAATGCTTCAAGAAACTACCCAATATGTTAGCTGCATTATGGTTGAAGGATGATTCATTCTCCAACATATAGTTGTCTAGTCCTGCAGGTAATTTTGGCTGTTTATACTATTAGTAAGTGCTGTTTTTAAGTACTTACCAGTTATTTCTTCGGTTGTAGGATCGATTCGCATGAGCGGATTGAAAAGCAGAGTCAATTTGTGCGTTATTCTTGGATTATCGCAAGTCTTAGCATTTCTGATGTCGTCGGCCGCAAAGCCATGGACGGCTATTTCGGTTATGTTAGCTTTATTGAAGTTAAGGGCGGGAAGGCCGGTTGTTTCGAGATCTAGAACAGCAAATGAAGCGATTTGTTTCTTTGTTATCATGATGATCGTGAAATTCTAGCTTTCATCTTTAGTTATCCATAGATAGTCGAGACGCGACCGAGCTTAACAAGAATTCGAGCCCAAAAACGCTGTCAACAGTGTAACGATTTCGGTTGTCAAAGTGACATCAAAGGGCTGCGCAGAATGGTTGTTGTTGATGCCTTGCACAGATGGCAGAAATGTGACTTTTTTGATTTCCTACGTTTTTTTACGTTTGCTACATAAATGAAGTAGTTATGGCCTTTTCAGTTGGTCGTCCGGGAGCGTCCGGGAGACTTCTGGACTCTCCTGCAACTGTTTTCTTAGACTCGTTTCACAGTTCCTCTTCTGGATAGAAGACATTTGCTTCTGGTGTTAAATCCAGAATCAAAACCCGAAGCACGAACAGAATCATACATGTGTCAATGTCAAGTTGGATAAATGTCATTTGTCCCCTGTAGAATAGCTTTTGCTTTACAAATACAACGCTCGACAAACTTCAAAATCAAAAAAAAAACGTGTTTTGCTGTTCGGAGAGAAGCCCCAATCCGGGAGAAGAAAACCTTGATCCGGGATCGCCAACCGAAAAGGCAATTAATGTAGTTAAATATAGTTATAGTAGTTAAACGAATAGTAGTTAGACGTCAAAATGGCGTTTGCAATGTCAACGCAACCAACGAATTGTCAATTCAAATTGCTTTTTCAAATTGCGAGGCTGCAGACTTAACGCCATTTGTCTTTTTTTGAATTTCAAACTGATTGATTTTGCTCATACGCTACATTCGGCTCTTTTCACGACCTTCAGTGCTTTCACCCGGTTATTATTCTTTAATTCTTTGGAAAATTAACATTTTGACGTGAAAAAAATCAGAGGCGTTGTTTACCCAATCAAATACGCGTAGTTAGTCGAGTAGATTATCTGGCGTAGTCCACTCTGCCATCTCTGCTTGATCTCGTATTGCTTGATCTCGTAGCAGATCTCGAATTGTCAAACAAAGTTATGAAAGCCACATGTATTTATAGCCAGGTTCTAAATTTCTATAGTAAACGTCAAGGTATGATTTAGTTGCATCGCGGATTAATTAATGTCCGGCGGAGACATGGTATAAAATAGGCTTTAAGTAGTGTCACAATGGGCCGGGCACATCAACTTCACCATTCTGCGCAGCACTTAATGTGCATGAAGCTGCAGCCACACATGTTGCTTTCTTTTTTTGCCGACATAAACAAAAACAAGCGAATAACAACAAAACATGTTTGATGCGTTTCTTTTAAAAGTGTGATCAAAGAAGAAGCTTACTGTTAAAAAATGTTGGTAAAAGATAGTTTAAACCTGCTGGAAGTTTTCTTACAATATTTATCTTTTTAGAATATCGACGATGTGCCAAAATTCACTGCTGAAAACAAAAACTTTCAAATACGATGGCCAAGGATGTAATATTTCAGAGAAGGTACGCACTTTGTTCGAACAAAAGAGGCTTTTCGATGTAACCTTAATTGCTGGTGACGGCGCTAAAGTGCAAGCACACCGTGTTGTTCTTGCCGCCTCGAGTGGTTTCTTTTGGACCATGTTTGGGAGTTCCTTGATTGAATCGGAGGCTCAAAAATTGGAACTAGGCGATATCGAGGGGAAAACGCTGGAGCTTATAGTCGAATTCATGTATTTGGCATCTATTGAACTGCGCAGTGAAACGGTTATAAGCGTTGTTAAAGCAGCGGACTTTTTACAAATGCAACCCTTAGTCGAAGCTTGCTGCGATTTTATGGGAGAACATCTGGAGATCAGTAATTGCTTGGGCATCGCATTATTCGCGGAGCAGTACTGTTTTATGGATCTTTATGCGAGGGCGATGTACTTTGCGCAGACTTATTTTGCAGAGACACTTGTGGAAAAGGATTTTCTGGAACTCGATGAGAAACAACTTGCAAAGCTTTTATCTAACGACGACATTTGTGTCACATCCGAGGAAGTGGTTTTTCAAAGTCTTGGTGCCTGGATTGCCCATGACAAGTTGAATCGGGCAAAAAGTGCTTCCAGTCTTCTGTCTTTTATTCGTTTCGCCTTGCTTAAGCCAAAATATATACTTGAAAACAGGCATACGGTGTGCAAAACCAGTGACTGCTACGAAGTGTTATGCAATTGGCTTCAGTGGCACATATGCCCTGAGGTCCGCTCAATGTTTCCCGCAGATTTTGAGAGAAGGCCAAGGAAAGTTCCTGAAAGGTTGGCTCTACTAAGAGCAGAGCTAAACAAAGTAAATACTCATGATCTAAAGCTCCAGATTTACGATCCGAAAAAAAAGATCTGGGAGTACAAAGACCTTCCAGGTCATGCAAAGAAGTTAACTGCTTTTGTTTAAGCTTTTATAAACAATCGATTCTATGTCATTGGAGGCTGGGACTCGAACGTGGTAAATAGAACTTCGAACGTTGAATGCTTCGACTTTGAAACGCAACAATGGACACAACTGTCTTCACTAACAACATTGCGCTATTATCACAGAGTAGCTGTCCTAAACAGAGAACTGTATGCTGTTGGAGGCTTTGATGGATTTGCAAATTGGCTGAGTCTAGTAGAAAAGTATAATTTTACGAAAGACAAATGGCAAGAAGTCGCAACCATGTCTACACAGTTCGCATATCCAAAGGTAGCTGCTCTTGATGGCTATTTGTATGTGGTTGGCGATGAAAATCGGAAAATGGAATGCTAAAACCCATCTACTAACGAATGGACGCAAGAGGCGTTCAAAGTTTTAAAACCAGGCGAATTCGACATCACTGCAGTTGGCAAGCACTTATATTTGGTTTCTAGGAAGTGGAACGAGAAAGCGATTATTGATCGTGAAAACAATGCTTGGACAACGGTCACTACAGTAAAGGTTGACTACTGTTACGTGGCGTGTACTTCTCTTAACAACAGACTAGTGTTTGTAAACTTCGAGGGTAATGAAAGCACAGTTCATGAATATAATATTCCTACCAATGAATGGAAAACGTTGCCTTCACCGGCTGCTACAGTTCGGTTCTCTTATAGCAATGTGTGGGTTAATAAAACACTATGATGACCAAAGAAAAACAGTTTTTGAATTCTTAGCGAAAATTTGGTAATAACTGGTTAGGTTAGTAGTTTTTGGTTAAATGTTTATTCAAGTTTAATGAACGGACATTACGTAACCATAAAATGAAAATTCAAATTGTAATTTCGGAGCTGGAGCTCAAAAAAAAAAGTATGCCAAAAAGGCCTAGACTCGAACACAGGGCAGTAATCGCATTCATGGTTCAGTGTCAACGTACATAGAAATACATCAGGAAATAAACTCAGTTTGTTTTTAATAATTAAGTTTTTACTTCATAAAACTGAGACCTTTTAAGTATATTTTTCCGAATACCCCAAGACTGATGATAATGAGTTAATATACTTAAGTTAATGTTTACTTATTTCATAGACACTAAGACAAACATGAAAGTTAAATTTAGGACATAGCTCAGACGGAGGTTATAGTTTTACCAACTTCTGTTTTGTTATTACTTAGTTTTTCGAATATTATCATCATTCAACCTGGCCATGCCGGCATCACTATTGGCTCTCGTATGACCGCGGCGGCATGAAGGCATGGGGCGGTGTTATTTTAAATATTGCCGGTGCACTCGTTAGTGAGGATAGTACGGGCAATTGTGGTACTTTAAATGAATGAGGTAAAATTTTCTCTCCCAGTTCTAGCGTCTCTTTGTCCTTTATCATTAGGTTATATGAATGATCTTCATTTTCACAGGGTTGGATGCTGTTCACTAAGCTGGTCAATTCTAACGTCGATATAGCGTTTCCGTCAGCGTGTTCAATTGAACATCTAAAAAAAGATTTAACGCTCGAATAGTTTATCATACAACAGTCAGAAATGTACAGAAAAAAACATACTTGTTCAAATTTATGAAACTTATCTCGGGGCTTTTCTGCTGATTTATTAAGTGTTTTGTTGATGCTATGAGGTCGGTAGCAGCAGCTACATTTATGCTTGTTCGAAACTGGTGTTTCGTTTTGTCCGTTTCGTCCATAATAGCTTTGTTACGACTCAGCAGTAGCAATTGCATTTTTCCAAACGCATCTTGCGCTGAAATGAACAGAAGTAGTTTAACTAAAGAGCACCGAGACTCAGGTGGCGCGCGCAAGTGGAAGTGGACTTTAGCCAACTTCGCGTGCGAAATTTAGCCAGAGCTGGCTGGCGAAGTTTGTTGGCTAAGACCGAGGTCCACCCTGGACTGTAGCGCCACCTTAAGTAAGCAAGTTTAACTAAACTAAATGCTACAATCCTAAGCAAGAACTCTTACCAATTGCATTGATTTCGTCTTTAGGAATTTCGAGGGAATACTTGTTATTGCAAAACTCTAGCATCCTTGTGACATCAAAAGGCTTGGGACATTCCGCTGTTTGATTCATAAATGCTTCAAGAAGTTTGTTAAAGCTTGGATAAGCAGTTCCCACGAACGTAATGGCTTTTTTTTCTTCTCTTTGCCAGTGCTTATTTTCACACATTAGCTCGCATATTTTGTTGTACATCTGAAAAGCAAAAAATAGAAAAGCTTTTGAAATTGAACACTTGGAACTTGGAAGGTGTAGTTACTTCTCTTTCTGTTCCCGTCGAACCAAGATGAGAACTCACGACAGCAATAGAATCATAGAATTTTTTAGATGCTGTTACAGTCGAGATTCCGAACATATGACCCAGCAGTGTAAAGGGTAGATCTAACCTGAGCTTAGTGAGCGTAAGCACGAGAACATGAAAACTGTTAAGGCCTTTTATCAAACAATCAGGCATATCTATTTGAATGGCTTTGTAAACTGAAAGCAATCTTTCAAAGGTTTTAAAGCCAGTGAAGTATCGTGTCTTGGCGTCGTTATTTACAAAAGACTCGATACCCATTTTGAAATTGGCTATTTCCTTTTTCTGTTTTTTGATTTCGACTGCTTTGGCGTCCAGCGCATGTTTGGACTTAACTAAAGCCGACAGTAGCTCATCAATATTCTTTAGTGTCAGGTCTGTTTGTGTTCCTAAAAATGCAGTTTGAAGTCAATTGAACTAGCAATCAGATCAAACTTGATTACCAACTGTTTGATTTGTCGGCACTTTTCTTTTTTGTGCTTTGCGTACATTATTTACAGGCACCTCATAATTGGGCTGTAGGCTTGTTGTGTGTGGCTGCTGGGTTTGTATCACTTCTTCTATATACTCCTCTAAATATTCTTCCTCCATGCACTGCTCGAATGCTACATACGGTTCAGTTTTCACTTCTAAAGATATAATCAAAAAGGAAACATTTTGATAGTTAAAATTTCGAAGAACTTACCACAGGGTGCGGGTAGGTCAATTCCCATTTTCTTGGCTTCGCGCTTTTTTTGACGCTCGTAACGGCCTTTTGCAATGATTGGATTTACTTTTTTATCATATCCCAAATGAAGGCTTGGAACCCAGTCAGGATTTAAGTTGTCTTCAAGCTTAGCTCTTTGACCTTCAAAAAAACTGAGTACAGTCTGGAAAATTGTGTATGTCTTAAACACCGGGACTTACCAGAAATGAAATGTCTGCCACAGACTCGAGCATTTTCAATATTTAATTTCTGCCGATTGATAGCAATAAGCCACAGCCTGCGTCTCTCTTTAGAAAGCTCTTTTAATTTTGGCGACCTCAGACATATTTTTGGAATTCGGAAGAAATTGTGTTTCTTTTGTAGATTTTTATTGTTTTTTGAACTGATTTTGCACCCAATCACGCAACACAACTGCATTTTCGATTTGGAAATAAATCTGTCGAAAATATTTCAGGAACGATTTATGGCTTATTTTCAATGACCGAAATATGTTCACATTTAAATTAGTTGACTACCAATGTGCAATGCTTAATTTGATCAAACTTAAATTTTGTTTATCTTTTAGCTGAGACGAGACAAACAGAAATAACTATTTGTGCTTATGCCTAGTTACGAGGATGTCAAACTCATATGTTTTCAGGTTAGTTCGACTTCATAGCACGGACTGGCACGAACTCTTCAATAGATCTTTTAACAGTTTGACGTCTACTGGTATTATCGAGTGCTGGATGCCAAACAAAGTATTTTTTTATTTGGAAAACGAACAAAAGTTACACATAAACGTAAATTACTATTTAAAAAATTCAACCCTGTGTTTCGATGAACGGGAAAGATGTAGACTTGATCAGCCTTCCTAGGTAATGCTAAAAATATTTTCATTATATAACAAGGAAAGGATAAGAAAAGTATTGTTTATGATGTAGAAACAGTGTATACGACCACAAAAGGGTACACGGATTCAAGGAGATCATATCTTCGGAACTCTTTCGATACTTTCCAAATATTTTATTAAAATAATTTTTGGGTCAATTTAAAGCACGGAATAAGCACAATAACTTCTTTCCTTATCGGCATACTCTAGGTTGAGTAGTTTATTATTAATTCGCACTTCTACAGAAACTATTGAATTTTTTCATATAAAAACGCGATTTGCTTGGCATCCCACGGTCGATAAATGTGAAAGACGTCAGATTTTGACAGCCGTGGCAAAAGGTCTATGCGCCGAATGCAAGCATGCACTTAAGCCTTCAGCCCAATGAATTCGTTGCATCCGTCACGTTAAAGTACGCAACTGACACCTCAGTAAAATACACATGTTCTTACGGGAAGCGATGTATGGCCTTTTCGGTTGGTCGTCCGGGAGCGTCCGGAAGACTTCTGGACTCTCCTGAAACTGTTTTCTTGAACTCTTTTGACAGTTCCTCTTCTGGATAGAAGAGAAATTTGCTTCTGGCTTTGAATCCAGAATCAAAACCAGAAGCACTCACACAATCCATGTGCCAAGTTGGATAAATGTCAATTGTCTCCTGTAGAATAGCTTTTGCTTCACAAATACAACGCCAGACAACAAAATTAAGAAAAATTGGTTCGGGATCACCAACCGAAAAGGCCATAAATATACACGTTCTTATGGGAAGCGACGTACGTCACGCACTTTTTCTATGGGTCACTTTGGCGCCCAAAAGTGGGCTCCTAATTGAAATATCCCAACATCCAAATGAGCGTCCGAGTATTACGCAACATAAAAAAAAAATAAATAAATAAATATAGTGGCGCAACAGCTCGAGGTGAACCCGGGCCAACTTCTCAACAATGTATGCTGGTGTGTTAATTTCTTTACATACAAGGGGACCTACAATTTTTTGCCGAATCCGAACGGCACTTTGAGAAGTTTTTCAAGACAAATGATACTCTCGGAGGGCTTGTCAGACCCTCGCGGAGGTGGGGGCCGTGAAAAAGAGAAAGTCTTTTTTTTTCAGGTGACGATGGCAGGATTCGAACCCAGACCTCCGGCGTAGTAAGCACACATACTAACCACTACGCCACGGCACCCCACATTACGCAACATAGGGAAAGGTAAAAGAGCAGCATGGCCGTTTGCATTTACCCAACTTCGCTTTCAACACAAATTACTTAATGAATTAGATATTCAACTAGACTGGAAAGCCGAGGGGCCTACAAGCTGTTGCCATGGATATACCTGGAAAACTACGCATACTCTCACATTTTGTCAATGTATTCCACACTTGAAGAGATTCACCACGAAGTTCAAGTGATTCACCACGCAGTTCAAGTGATTCACCACGAAAACATGGCGGAATCAGCTTTTTGCTCCGTCTACCGGACAAAAATTGTAACGAATTCCAATATCTGGAAGTCGCCACATAATGGGTCGTGCTACATTAATGTTTGTTTTGCTAGAGACCTTAAAATCATTTTTATCTTAATTGTATTCGAGTTATACATTATGTATTTCAAATGCCTTCTTAATATTTTCATATAAAGTTAAAAACAAAACACAAAAAGCGCAAAACTAATTCTTTACTGCCTAAATGCCTGTGCCTCTGATAAGTTTGTGTTTTATGTTACCGGATTAAAGCTTTAAAAAGCAAAATTTACGGTTAAGTACCAATAAAATGTTTTCTACATGTTTTGACGAAATCAATCGTTAGTATATTAAAAAGTAAAAGTCATTAGAAAGGTTTAAAGGCACTTTTATTATTTTTATTATAGCTATAATTTGAATTCATTATTCGAACAAATCAATATTATGATGTAATTGTCATTCTTATCCTTCCAAGTCGATATTATTGCATGCATTTGAGATTAGAGTTGAACATTAAAAGTCAAATTGGCAACTGAGAACAGAAGAATAATGCACTTTTGAGTGAACCCATTTCGTAAAAAAAAAACAGTAGCACATTGAAATTGATTTCTGTCAGTGAAATAGCAAAGTAGTCGAAAGAAAAATGTTTATGTATATTTTTGTAGGTAACAATAGAGATTGACAACAAAAGAAGCATTCATTAAACAAATAAATTTAATCACAAGTAAAAAAAAGTTTCAGTTATGCAATCCAATGAAAGCTATATTTAATGCTTCTAAACTTCTTCATTTTTCTTAAATTTGGGAACGCTTAATATTTTACGCAAGTAAAAATCAAAAGCCTTTTCCTAAAATGGAAGTTTTCTCGATTGTTTCCTTACTGTTGCTCTTGTTTTGCTGAATAACTAATATTTTCTGCATTCCTACATAATTAAAAACTGAACATTAATAACACATGAACGATTCTGGAGAAAAGAAAAGCCCAACTGCGTAATAATAATAATATGCGTCTCACACGCATTCACCGTCACAAAACTGAAAAGCATAAACAACAAATAAACAAATAGGTTTTGGGGGAAAGGGGACACACAAGTTGAATATTTAGTTATTAAGTAATTTGTGACCCGAACTATATTGAAAGAAAGACCAAATTCGTAAAAATATCCAATTACGTCATAAACATTCCAGTATTTCCAGGCACATTCAAATGAACTAAATTTTACGATTTTGTAGTCTCAATGTAGGCTCACCCCAAGTGTGGGCAAAATTAAAACAGAATTGTCATTTTGACTTAAATGACTTGTGTGTTATCTTTTATGACTTTTTTAAGATATGTATTTAAATTTTTCAAATGTCAGTGTGAAATTCACCTCGCTATTTTGGCGGGCTCTCAAATTTTTGTTTACTTTTCTCACACGTATTCACCGACACGGAACTCAAAACAACAAAAACAAATAAACAAATGGGTTTTGGGGGGAAAGGGACGCTTTAGTTGAATATCTAGTTATTAAGTAATTTGTGGCCACAAATTACCTAATGAATTAGATATTCAACTAGACTGGAAAGCCGAGGGGCCTACAAGCTGTTGCCATTGATATACCTGGAAAACTACTTACTACTTAAAACTTCCTACTCTCACATTTTGTCAATGTATTCCACACTTGAAGAGATTCACCACGAAGTTCAAGTGATTCACCACGAAAACATGGCGGAATCAGCTTTTTACTCCGTCTACCGGACAAAAATTGTAACGAATTCCAATATCTGGAAGTCGCCACATAATGGGTCGTGCTACATTAATGTTTGTTTTGCTAGAGACCTTAAAATCATTTTTATCTTAATTGTATTCGAGTTATACATTATGTATTTCAAATGCCTTCTTAATATTTTCATATAAAGTTAAAAACAAAACACAAAAAGCGCAAATGAAACTAATTCTTTACTGCCTAAATGCCTGTGCCTCTGATAAGTTTGTGTTTTATGTTACCGGATTAAAGCTTTAAAAAGCAAAATTTACGGTTAAGTACCAATAAAATGTTTTCTACATGTTTTGACGAAATAAATCGTTAGTATATTAAAAAGTAAAAGTCATTAGAAAGGTTCAAAGGCACTTTTATTATTTTTATTATAGCTATAATTTGAATTCATTATTCGAACAAATCAATATTATGACATAATTGTCATCCTTATCCTTCCAAGTCGATATTATTTCATGCATTTGAGATTAGAGTTGAACATTAAAAGTCAAATTGGGAACTGAGAACAGAAGAATAATGCACTTTTGAGTGAACCCATTTCGTAAAAAAAATCAGTAGCACATTGAAATTGATTTCTGTCAGTGAAATAGCAAAGTAGTCGAAAGAAAAATGTTTATGTATATTTTTGTAGGTAACAATAGAGATTGACACCAAAAGAAGCATTAATTAAACAAACAAATTTAATCACAAGTAAAAAAAAGTTTCAGTGATGCAATCCAATGAAAGCTATATTAAATGCTTCTTAACTTCTTCATTTTTCTTAAATTTGGGAACGCTTAATATTTTACGCAAGTAAAAATCATAAGCCTTTTCCTAAAATGGAAGTTTTCTCGATTGTTTCCTAACTGTTGCTCTTGTTTTGCTGAATAACTAATATTTTCTGCATTCCTACATAATTAAAAACTGAACATCAATAACACATGAACGATTCTGGAGAAAAGAAAAGCCCAACTGCGTAATAATAATAATATGCGTCTCACACGCATTCACCGTCACAAAACCGAAAAGCATAAACAACAAATAAACAAATAGGTTTTGGGGGAAAGGGGACGCACAAGTTGAATATTTAATTATTAAGTAATTTGTGACCCGAACTATATTGAAAAAAAAGACCAAATTCGTAAAAATATCCAATTACGTCATAAACATTCCAGTATTTCCAGGCACATTCAAATGAACTAAATTTTACGATTTTGTAGTCTCAATGTAGGCTCACCCCAAGTGTGGGCAAAATTAAAATAGAATTGTCATTTTGACTTAAATGACTTGTCTGTTATCTTTTATGACTTTTTTAAGATATGTATTTAAATTTTTCAAATGCCAGTGTGAAATTCACCTCGCTATTTTGGCGGGCTCTCAAATTTTTGTTTACTTTTCTCACACGTATTCACCGACACGGAACTCAAAACAACAACAACAAATAAACAAATGGGTTTTGGGGGAAAAGGGACGCTTTAGTTGAATATCTAGTTATTAAGTAATTTGTGTTTGTGGCTTCCAACCGAAATCGAACAGTGCGCCCAGCCCGAAACTAGGAGTTACAGGGTGCGGCCAGTCACCGATTCATTTTAGGCAGAGCAATGAAAAATATTGTTTGTGTAAGGTAAGAGGGTCTTGCAATACATACAACAAAATAAGGTCCCAGAAAAATAAAAAAAGCCCATTTTAAAATTTTGAAGTTTTTGTTGCTTTTCTTGCTGACTTGTGGCCTTGTTGTATTAAAATTTGAAAGAATTGCTGCAAAATCGAGAATTTCTTTTAATAAAACATGTTTTCTTTGGCAACAAGGTAAATTACACGCATGGCCTAGCAACCAACAAATCTTACGCAATCGGGGGAACGCATCTTTCGTGTTGAGAATTGATCGAGAATTGCTCTTTCATTTTTAATACAGCATGCAAAGCCAAAAAAGATCGAATCTTTCCACAGACAGATAACATTTTTTTTAATAAAAAACAGTATCAGTTGCTTATCAGATTTGCCCATCTTTTAGGTCTTCCCGCGAACTGTTAAGCTTCGTTGGATTAACTTTCCCAAACGCCAATATTTTGTTCTTCATTGTTACTTTTAGCCGGATATTACTGAATAACTAGGTATTCAGCTTCAGGGATGTAAAAGGTTTGCACACGAGCTAGCATACTTGGTGCTGCCTGCTCAGTTTCTTCAAGGGAATGTTTGAAGGGCTGGACAAGAGATAGCCTTTAGCCATTGTATGGCTCTCTCTTGATTTTTGGAAAATTTATGAGCCAGATCGAAGCGTTAGCCTTTGCAAATGGGAATGCAACAATAGTTTTTATATTTCGGGGTCCTGTAAACCGTTATTTTTAGAAGCAGAATAATTTTCTCCTTAAGTTGAAAGCGACCAATCGCCCCACATTACGTGAAACAGTCCCACATTTGCGTCAATTGTCCCACAAAACTAGAAGCTGTTCCGCGCTGTCTCACGAAATGGAAATTTTTCGGTTGATTTTTCTATAAATTACTAGCTGATCCGACAGACGTTGTCCTGTCTAAGCTTTGAATATTTAGTACGCACTGGAATCTGTCCAGAAGGGCTGCATACAAGACTGGAGGGAATCATTTTGCATTTGAACTTATCGGAAAAACGTTTGCTTATTGGCGAAAGGAAAGGTCGATATGCGTTAAGCCGCGTTGTCACAAGAAACAGAAACAGGAATAGAAACAGAATCTCATACAATAGCAACAGAAACAGAAACGGCGCCGTTTTAAGCAACGCAAACAGAAACAACTCGAGAGGACTTGTTTCTGGAACAGAAAATCAAACGTTGCTGTTGCATAGCAATCTTTGTTTATATTTGAGCGAGCAACCGCCATTCTTGAGCGGCTCTCTTTTGTTTTTGACAAATTAATGTCAACAATTCGATTGCAAAATGTCAACAATTAATTTCAATTGTTTTGTTTCGGCTTTGGTGATTGGTGGTATTGTATGCGGAGCTCTTTACCATGAAGCTTAAATAAACAAATTATTATAAGCTTACATAATTTAAGGTAAGTAACTCCAAAAACAAATGTTAAAAAATGCAATTAATTAAACAAATTAACCCATAGCTATTTTTTATACAATGGAGTGCAGTCGTTGTAGTCGGGGAAAAACCAAAACCGGGCCACCGATTCTTTTTTTCTTTTCGACCCAAGGAAGAAAAAACTTAATGTTTTGTGAAGAAACAAAGGAAGAAAAACAAAAACGCTGTTGTCCCTCTAAACAAATTTTCTAAAAAAATGCTTTTAATAAACAATTTGTGCGTGGTATCCTTTGCCCTTTGAAATTATGAATAAATTGAAATACGAATATTTTTTTAAACAGGACCACTTATTGGTGTTTGTGAAGACTTTTTTTGTGCGTGCGTCGCGCTTTCTATATCATGTGGCATGTATGGTATAGAAATAAACTTATAATAGCATGCCAATTGCAACAAAGCTCGTGACTTCGTTATTTTTTAAAAAACTTGCAAAATGTCAATCGTTTTCAACGCAAGTTATTTGAAAGATCTCTCTCAGATTATTTTCGGTTCCTGTTTCCGTTTTTTGTTGCAGCAACAGCAACTGAAACAGAAACAGAAACGGCGCCGTTTTTAATTCAGTTCCTGCTCCTTATGAGAACGCGGCTTTACCTGGCGGACAGTAGAGGAATATGTAGAGACCTGCAACAACGTCAAATTGAAAATTTTGACTGCTGACTGACAAAAACTTTAATGCTTTTCCCGCTTTAGTTTGATTGGTCAGTTTTTTTTATTTTTTATTTTTCCGCAAGTTGACAAGTAAATCAAAGCCGGATGATAGATTTGGGGATTTTTTGAAAGCTGACGTTGTTGCAGGTCTTTACATATTCCTCTATTCTCCACAGGGGAATCTATTACATTTGTATTCGATTTTGTGGGAATCTAGACCCACATAAAAAGAAAATATATGTAGGTATAAGCATTTCATTTTCTGGTAAATTTCTTTACTTAGCTCGATACCAATTGTTCGATGTTTTATTCTACTTTAGGGTGGAGGTTCAATAGTTCCGTTTTTACCATGTTTGTATGCTGCGTGCATTATATTTCCACCGGCGATAATACGAGGATTAGCAGTAGACGATTAATAATAAATCCCGAAGTGATTCCACCAGACAAATATAGGATTAATTTGGGATTCACTTTGGGATTTATTATTAATTGTCTCCTGCTAATCCTCGTAATAATAGGGTGGAAATATAATGCATGCAACATGCAAACATTGAATTTATTGAACCTTCACCCTAAAGTAAAACAAAAAATCGAACAATCGAACAACTTTACTCTTCACCAACACGCGCCGTTACCTACTGCGGGATATTTGGTTTTGGTTTTGCTCTTCAAACGTCAAAAAGTAACAATATTTTCGAAATTTACCGCAAAACATGTAAATACAAACAAACTTAAGAGAAAATTATTCTGCTTTTATAAATAACAATTTACAGGACCACGAAATACAAAAACAATTGTTGTATTCCCATTTGCAAAGGCGAACGCTTCGATTTGGCTCATAAATTTCCAAAAAATAAAGAGAGAACCATACAATGGCTAAAGGCTATCGCTTGTCCAGCCCTTCAAGACATTCCCTTAAAGAAACTGAGCAGTCAGCACCAAGTATGCAGTCGACACTTTCGGATTGAGGACTATAAGCATATAAAATCTCGGGACCTAAATATGAACGTAGTTCCTTCATTGAACCTCAAAGATCTAAGCCAATTACACTTGTCTAGAGCAGCAAATGATGGCTATTGTCAAACAGCACTAAAGGACGCGGCAATAGATGAGTCAGTCCAAAAAGATTCTATTGATTATGGGGCAGAAATGCGAATACAAAATGAACACGAGGTCCACATACAGGCTATTGAGTCCATAGAAATGTGTGCAGTGTCCAATCAGCCATTGAATCCAAGAAATAACTTAACCAACTGTAAGATTCAATTAATTTAATCAGTGTTTAATACTAATATTTTTGCCAATATCCAAAGCTATTGTAGACCTAAATTCTATGGAAGAAGATGCCGAAATCTCACCCGGTGTTTCTACATTCATTGAAGTCACACATGCTAGTTATGATACCAAGTTTTCCCTAAGTTCGTTTTGGCTGCGATGCCATTGCTCTTGCAACCTGTGCTTTGATGCAAAAACGCATCGAAGAAAAATCAGCCCATTAGACATACCCCGACAAATCGAGCCGGATTTCGTTGACCAAGTCAACGGTTTGGATAGTCTTTCAGTTATATGTAATTTTTTCTTATTTTGTTACACAAATTTTCGTAAAATGTTAACTTTTTTGTTCTAGGGAACGACGGTCATCAATCAACTTACGATATTGACTTCCTTGCCAGTTCACAAGCTTCTGAAGTTCATATGACATACCACCGTATTCCTTGGCACAGCGATTCTGAGCACCTACAAGAGAACACGTCTATAGGATTCACACAAATTGTGTGTCAAAATAAAACAGGGGAACTATTTGAAAATCTTTGCCAAAGCGGATTCGCCATAGTGAAAGATATCCCAGTGGAAAGCAAAACGATGGCCGCACAGTTGGTCCTTGACCGCATGTTTCCCCAGCTTGAGACAGTAAAGTTCCATGAATCTAGTGAATTTCACACTGAAATCTGCACAAATCTCTCGTACTACAGTGCTGAAAGCGGCTTAAAGTGTCTTTTTGTGACTGAAGAAACCGAAATCGTTTTGGTCGATGGACTGAATGTTTCACTAGTGCTCAGGACGACAAGCCCGAGCGCATTCCAAACACTTTCGCAGATTGCAGTGCCGCACGAGATTTCCGATAACCAGGTTAAATGGAAACGACTGGCACCGATTATTTCCGTACACCCTCAAACCGAAGAAATTGTGCAATTATGTCTGGACGTGCACTGTCTGGGCACAATGAATTCGTTGCCCCAGGAAAGGGCCGAAGAATTCTACAATAGCTTACGGCAGCTGTTGCAAATTATTCAAACGAAAAAGAACCATTGGGTGCTCTCTCTGAAGCCTGGCACATTGCTTATCCTAGACAATTGGCGGGTGCTCCACAAGTGCCTGGGAATATCTAGACTGTATCAACATTTTGTGCAGCGAAAAGATTTTCTGAGTCGAATCCGGTATTTGAAGTTGGCATAGCTCTGGCTTGGCTATAAAGACAACAAACTGTCCCGGGTTGTTTGGCATTTAGAAAATATAGTTTGCAAAGATATAAATTCCTCTTTCACCTTTTTCTCTCGGATGCATATGTACGTTTGGGGCAGGATGTTCATCACTGGCTTTGAAAAGAGCATTTTATTGTAAAGGTCCAGTGGTGGTGTGAGTGTTTAGTAATGGTGCTGAAGGTTGGGGGTATAACCAACCACGTTCAAGCTATCTCAAGCGCAGGCCTGATACTCGTACTTAATACTTAACCGAACTGAATACTTAACAACGAAAAAAAGCATAAAACAAATAAGCTCTGCAGGAAGAGTCGAACACTCGAATTTGTCCGAATTTGTCAAGCGAACCAAGAAACTAGCTTGTCGTTGCCTTGGTAAAAGAGGTTAAACTTTGCGGTCATCTGACAATCGACCAGTGGAATAACGTCGTTCCAGAACGACCTGTGGAAGGAATTGACTCCGAAAGGAAACGAGGAGCTTCAATTTGATGGTGCTGGTTTTAAAGACGGCGATCCATCTGAGATTATGGAAACAATCCTTCAGTGGATTTCCTCCACCGCTTCATTTTGGAGGTGTCTGAGTCTCAGGTTAGATTAGGTTGATGGATGCCCTTTTGACCATAGTCACGGCTCACTTAAACCAGCAATTGGGTCCATTGTGTCCATTGGGAACCTTCTTAATACCTGAAACGAAAACAGAAATAAACCGCTTTTAGAAGCTCAGAGTTCCGCCCTCTTGGACCCATCCGGATTTGTATACAAATCTTAGGAGGTCCTTTAGATCTACATTATTTAGATCTTTGAGCTCGTTGAAGAAGTAACTGCCGAGGGTACTACGCCTGATGCTGTTTAGGGCTGGGCATTCGCAAGGCAGCTGACGAACAGATTCAATTTCTTTAACGTCCCTGCAGCTTCTGCAGTAACCGTTATGGGGTATGCCTAGCCGCTCAGCGTGTAGACCCACAGCGCAGTGCCCCGTCCCGTGAGTACTCGGATATTCGGATCAAAAATAGTGATCTCTTTTTGCTTACCGCTGGCCATAGCTCCCTTGGGTGTCTGCACGTATCAAGTTCTGTCCAACGAAGGTTGGTTCTAAGTGTGAGTCTTGAAAGGATATCAAGCTGAGATGCACGCCGCAAGGGTAGCAAAGTTCGAAAAGTATACTCGTCACTTTTCATTCTGATACAGAATGTACAGAATCGGGATTTGGCAACATTTTCTGCTGTCCCTAAATAGGGAAATCGAATAATATGGTAAGCTACAGTATGGGAAGGTGCATTGTCAAGCTATCGACTAAGTGTAAGGGCAAGGATACACCCCTCCCCAGAAGATGATGAAAATGCATGTGCAGCAGATTAACTTGCATCAAAGTAGAACAGCGACGGCCTGTCTAGAAGAGTGCATGGCCAGTCAGGACGTCACACTAGGAAGAACAAGATCCGGGGACACTGGTTAAAAGAAATACTTTGTTCTTTAAGCAGAATATTGGATCAGGACATTCGTCGGAATCAAAGAACAATTACAGTATTTCTTTTAAAAAATTAAAGCTTACCCGACCTTTAGGCGCCGGCGACAGTATGGAAAAGGAGGGCCACTTTGTAATACCTTGGCCTGAAAGTATCGGTAGCTGGTGTTGGGCTGCGACGCTAATGCACATGGTTCACAGTGAAGAAACGACATAAACGCTTATATCGATTACTCTATAATCTCTTATTTATAAACAACGGTAGGCAAATCAGTCAAAGTCGCAAAAAATCTCCCGGCCCAGATAGTATTCTACCGCCTATGCTGCAAGCAAAATTCAGCAACACTTAGCAGTGTGCTGGCTGAGTCAGCACTGTCTAAAGAAGTGAGTTAGTAGGTGCTTGGTCTGCAACGAACAAAATGCCCTCTAAACGAACAAGTCAGGTCAGCGTGTGTGCATACTACGCTAGAGGCTCGAAACCTTCCTCTACCACCTCAAAAAACGACTCGTTCTTTTTCACAGTCCCCACCTTTGCGAGCGTCTGACCTAGCGAATTATTTGTTTTGAAAACTGCTGGAAGTGCTGTTCGGATACGAAAAAAAATTTAGGTCCCCTTGTATGTGAAGAATCAACACACACAGCCCACATGATTGAGAAACTGTCTCTTGCTAACCTTAAGCTGTTGCGTTACTCTATTTATTTTCAGTATTTTAGGTCAATTAATTATATGGGCATGACCCCTAAAAATGAGCGTTAAAAGACTGTTTTTTCCTAAAAACGCATATAAGAGGTATGAAAACTTTCCATGCGCAGCTAAAACGAACTTACTTACTTATAGGGCTCCCGACCCATGGAGGGTCTCTACCTCGTTCACAGTAGCCTTCCATCCTCTGCGATCCTGGGCACGCTGCTTCCAATTGTCCAGACCAAGCGCTGTGGCATCCACGATGGCTTGGTCCTTAAAACGGAGGTTCGGTCTTCCTGGTCGTCTCGGGCCTGGGGACTTGGATTCGAAGACCCTCTTGGCTGGAGCGTTGTTGTCCATTCGCTCGATGTGACTGAGCCAATGTAGTCTTCGTGTTTTGGCTTTTTGAACTACATCCACATCTTGGTACAGCACATAGAGTTCGCGGTTATATCTTCTCCATTCGGCCTCCTCGCACACGGGACCGTAAATTCGCTGCAGAATTTTTCTCTCGAAAGGGCCAAGTATATTTTCAGCGGCGGACGGATGTTTCTTTGTTTGTTGATAGCATGTACTTGGTCTTATACACTTACTTCCAGGCCAACCGAATTCGCCTGTTCTTTAATGGCCGTAAAGACCTCTATCACGGCACGACTGGAGCGGGCGATGATGTCGATATCGTCCGCGTACATCCGTATTTGCCAGGATCTGTTGAAGATAGTGCCTTCCGTGTTGACCTTTGCCCTGCGCACTATCATCTCGAGAACAAGATTGAAGAATGCACATGACAATGCATCTCCTTGCCGAAACCCAGTGCATGTTTGGAACAGTTCCGAGAAGCTGTTCCCAAACTGCACGTTGCACCGTCTGTTTTCTAATGTTACACGGCACAGTTTGATCAGTTTTGGCGTGATCTTGAATTCGGCCATCGCCAGGTAGAGCTCCTGACGATGAATGCTGTCATATGCGGCCTTAAAGTCGATGAAAAGATGGTGCGTCTCGACTTGAATTTCATTGGTCTTTTCCAGGATTTGCCTTAGTGTGAAGATCTGGTCTATGGTCGATTTGCCGGGCGGGAAGCCACACTGGTAGGTGCCGATTAGTGTGTCGCAGAACGGCCTAAGACGCTCACACAGTACGTTTGACAGGATCTTGTAGGCGACATTTTACAGGGTCGGTAGTTCGGTAGTTCTAGCTAGACATAGGATCGTCTTTCTTGAAGATGAGGCGATTTTCCAGTCTTCGGGCATGCTTTCTGTCACCCACACTTGGTTAATGATTTGGTGCATGCACCCCACCACAACAACACCTCGGTATTTAAATAGCTTGCAGGTAAGCCATCAGAGCCGGCGACCTTGTTCTTAAGCATCTTTATAGCTAGGCTTACTTTTTCAATACTAGGTGATGGGACTTTTTCGTGGTCGACTGGGCTCGCGTTCTCTCCTGGTACAGTTTCTTCTCTCTCTTGTACGTCTTCCACTCTCACCGCATGATGCCCATTAAGCAGCTGCTGGGAATGCTGCTTAAACAATTCAACTATTCCGTGCTTCGGTGACTAGGTTTCCTTCGCTATTTCTAGGAGCCTGCGTTTCAGTTCTAAAGCCTGCAGCCAGTTGCTAAGCCGTTTTATAGAAGCCGTTTTCTGGTCTTGTTTCGATCGCTAGACTCTTCGATCTCCTTAAGCTGGGAGATTGCGTAGGCCCTCTTCTTTCTATACGCAGTAACCTTTTCTCCTCCTTTCTCTTGGCTCGATACTCCTCATACGCTGCTATATCCATCTTCTGTCACTTTTTTCCTCTTCACGCAATCATCATCATACCAAGGACTCTTTTTTAGGGGTAGCTGAAAACTTAAAGTTGATTCAGCCACGCTTCTAATGGTGTCGCGGTACTGGCTCCACTGTTTGTTGACGTCTGGGGAGAGTGAATGCAAAGCGGGGAATCTTTGCGACCAACATTGATTTTCTTTTTCTTGGCAGCTCGTAACTTCTTCTCGTTGGAAAGTCGAGCTCTGAATCTAGCCACGACAAAAAAAAAATGGTCATAGTTTGCCCCTCGGAAAGTGTGCCCAGCAAACTGTGTGATTTTAGATGTGTGCCTTGCATCGATGAGCACATGGTCTATTTGGTTGGCGGTTCGACCGTCTGGAGACCGCCAGGTTGCCTTGTGTATCCTGAGCCTTCGAAACCTAGTGCTTCTTATAACAGTATTACAGCTGCTGCAAAATCTGTAGCCGTTATCTGATGTTGTTTCGTGGAGGCTGTGCTTACCAACTGATCCCCCAAAGAAGTTCTCCTTTCCGACCTTCGCATTAAAGTCCCCGAGTACAACTTTGACATCGTACTCTGGTCAGGCTCCGTAGGCTCTATCCAGGAGGTCATAAAATTCCTCCTTGTCAGTGTCTTCAGCGTCTTTGGCTGATGTTCATATTTGGCTGATGTTTTGGAAAGTGCCTTTGATGCGGATTACAGCAAGGCGATCACTTACCGGTTTGAAGTCAATGACTTTTGAATCCGCATCCTATAACATGTGCAGTCTTTTATGGCAGCTATAGTAAATGTCTAGGTCTTTTCGTTTTATCATACCTGATCCTATCCATCGTATCTCCTGGATTGCAGTAATATCCGCTTCCATATCTGTTCCAATACCCTGACTAGTACTGGAAGTCTTTATTGACCTTAGCCCCAGCTAAAACCAAGATCTGTTAAGCCCGGAGCGAAACGAATCTGGAGGTAACGCAGCACGCGTGGAGAGTTAACTCCGTCTTTCCCAATTATCGACCATCCTATTGCTCCCAACTGTCACTTTACATTTGGCCAGAAAAAAAAGGCCAATAAGCTTATGTTGTTCTCAAATGTCTTTTTTCACAGAAACACTCAAGGCAGCTGCTATTTCATATAGAAAAAGCAGGCAAAGAAGTTCGAACTGTTCTCTAGGGTTGGATCCGCCAAACCCGAGAAGTCGAAATCAATCGCAGATCGATATTGACTGAAAAACTTATATCAGGCGTTAATCTCGATCTTCCACTGAAAAACTGGCCCTAAGCCTGAGATTCTTTATGCTTAAAACCCTGTAGAATGACTTCTGGCGATTTACATTACAAAAAGATGCAGTAATGGCTTTTTTAATGGGTCGCAGTTATTTAATTTAATTTAATTTATTAAGTAATTTGTGCCTATAGCCGATACAGACGGCAAGAACTTCAAAAGTTTTATAAGCTATTCTGGGATAATCGGCTTTTTAACCAACTGGAATCGAACTATTCCAGAATAAGCCACTACTCTCAACAGAAAAAAAACTACCCTTGCACAAAAAACTACGATAAAACACCCCCCAATTTGTTGTTCTTATAAAATCTCCACTCACCTATGGCCATGGGTGTCTCGTCCTGTCGTCATAGTTCCAGTGCAACAAAACAAATTTAATTTCTCCTCGTCGACAATCGAAAGTGAATTCTGTCAGCAAGCGTAGTTTTATAAGTTCATAGTTGGGAACCAGAGGTTTTCAATTTGGATGTAGAAAGTTGTTACATAAATCAAAACTTTTTGCAACCAATTGATGGCGGAGGTGCACATTATTGGCCAGATACTGAAGGCAGTCGATTTTGAAGAGTCACACCTTTATTGCAAGTGGAGCGTACAGTGCGGTATTCTATCTATTTGACGATAAACTCTTTTAAAAGGCTTGAAAATACTGTTTTTATGGTTTCTAAAGGTTCTGCTTGGAAAGTTGTTCAAGGAAGGTCGGAAGGACGCACTTTTGTCGGTTCTAATCGATTGGGAGAATCTTCAGAGTTTTGTTGTCCATTGGACATTCATTTGGCCACAGCCAGCGTACAGGGTTGGCCCAAATTGCATTTGGAGATCTACGCTGTGAATTTTCTCAAAAACAGTTGGCCTGTTGGGTATGCTTTCCATTCAATCGTTGTTTTGGACTTGTTGGTAATAGGTGGATTGTCTTCCGTGCAGGTTTGGTGTGGCTTATATTCCAACACGACCAGGATTTCACAGAATCGAAGTGGATACTTGGAAAGTGGCTCCTATAAACTTTTGGGACAGTGTCAGGGAAAAGTTTGGAGCTGGTGGAATTGCACTAAGCAAAGAGGATCTTATATTTTCCGGCGCCGAAAGGTATGGATTTGTTGTGTTAAAAACTCCTCCATTTGCATCAATAAGTAATATGTGGTTTCCCGGCAGATATAAACTAAGAACAAAGACATCTGGAACAGTGATAGTAGAGGTCTCGTTGATCTTTCGAAATTTTTCAAAATTCGGTGTTGAATTCTACTAGTCTGAGATGTATCAAAGAATTTTTCTTCTTTTACTGATTTCTCTGAGGGGTCAAACAGTGAAAATTGGCGTTTCTAAGTTAGAAAATGTAACAATTGAGTCGATTGAAGTCACAACTCCAGGAACAACTACTGCAATTCCAACAACGATTACAACAAAAAAAGTTGAAATCACAACAAAAATGCCCAAAATTCCGAGAACGACGACTGTTTTAAAGTCAACTACAATTGTTACTACTTCCACAACGACACCACTGCCATCGACCACAACAATAGAACCGGCAACTAAGAACGACACTAAAAATACCACAACGCCTGAGAGGATTGCGAATCGAGGCTATGATGGATACTTTTGCAGTTGTGATCTCACCCATGGCCATTGTGATGTTAACTGCTGCTGTGATATCGACTGCATTGCTGAAGAGCTAAATTCTTTCGATTGCCAAGGAGTGCAAAGACATTTAGACAATTTTTATTACGACCAAGGGCTACCACCATGCAAAATCAACGAGGGGTGGCTTTGCGTATTCCGCAATAACTTTGATGACTCCAAACAACAGGTAAGAGGATGTTAGTTGAGTTGAAATATGGTGCCGGACTATTTCTCGCCAGATTTTCTATTCGATTTACCTCGTGTGTCCCAGGCTTAAAGCATCATACCTACTTAAATTTTCTTCCAAGTCTCAGGGCGTGGTTAATATAAGGGTAACAGAGAATTGAAAATCAGTGTTGCAAACCAAAAAACTGGGTAGAGTAGGGTAGAGATAAAGACTACCAAATTTTACTAAACTTTTTTCAGGCAAGTACAAAAAGTCTCGCACGTATTTTGTGGGATTTCATCTCTTATTGTCTAATTATGTTTTTTTGTGTAATTTTAAATCCAATAGTAACCAGCTTACCGGATGCTTTTATATGTGATATGGACATACGACATCACTCACCTAAAACGATAAAGAAAAATTAGATTATTCCAAAAGTTGCAAACTTAATTCTTTATTTTTATAATTTGACTTGCTCAAATGCTAGTCAACAGTGCTTATAATTTGACTAGCTAGATAACTGCTATTAAAATACACCCTAAAAAGGTGAAATAATCACCTCAACGAATCCGCTGCATCCATCACGTTGAAGTTAACATCTGACAACTAAGTTAAATACACACGTTTTTATGGGAAGAGGCCCATAGAAGAATTGTGTGACGAACGTCGCTTTCCATAAGAACGAGTGTATTTAACTGAGTTGTCAGTTGTGTGCTTCATCCCGGCGGACGCAACGGCTTCATTGGGCTGAAGGCTTAAGACCTTTTAGAGATATGAATGAGACCGACAGGAGAATCGATTAAGCCATATCCGTCCGTATGTAAACAACTCGTAGGCCTTAAATTTTAGGCTACAGACTGGAAATTTGTAGGAATATTAGATCAGATCAAGTTTGAAAAATAGTTGAAACCGCCCCGAGACACGCCAATACAACCCTGCATGTGCGATCATCTCTAATTAAAAAAAAATACTTTTTTTTCACTTTAGCTATGTAAGAATATTGCTACCACAGTAGTTTTTGGTATGTGACATTGCTTTGTAATTGTCTTTGAGGCAGTAGAAAAAGTTTGGCCTTTACATTAAACAGTACGCTAACTTTTTAAGGAATTTTAACTTAAAATTACTGTTTTTCAATAAACATACATATTTGAAATTTGGCAAAAATTGCATTACAAGTCTTGTAGATATTGGCATTATCTAACTTTTTTGTGTATGAAGTTTATGACTCAGCCCACTTTTGTGGGCGTGTCCTTTAAAAACGTGATTTTTATTCCCGACCCAGGGTATATTAAGTTTGATGTATAGTTTGTAACACAGTGAAATAAACACCGTAGTAAGACCTTTTAGAGATATGAATGGGACCCACAGGAGAATCGATTAAGCCATGTCCGTCCGTCCGTCCGTATGTAAACAATTTTTAGGACTTAAATTTTAAGGTAGAGAGCTGAAATTTGGTGGGTTGGCTGGAAGTCCATTGGACCAGATGAAGTTTGAAAATTAGCTGAATCCACCCACAGACACGCCCAGTGCAGGCCTGCATGTGCTACTATCTCTAATTTAAAAAATACTTTTTCCAAATTTTAGCTATGTTACAATGGTTCTAACGCATTAATTTTTGGTATGTAGCATTGCCTTGTAATTATCTTTGAAGTAGCCTAAAAAGTTTGGCCTTTTAATTGATCACGCCTACTTTTTTAAGGGATTTTTGCTTAAAATGACTGTTTTTCTATAAATATATATGAAATTTGACTAAAAATTATATAACAAAAGTTGTAGATATTAGCATTTTCTAACTTTCATGTATAAGTACTATGTGCCACGCCCACATTTTTGTGGGCGTGGCTATAAAAAAAGTGATTTTTTTAAGTTAATAAGGCGGAGTTTTAGACAGAAATATATGCAACCAACTAGTATAAAGCATTCAACAGTTATATTTTTGTATCCCGCCCACTTTTTGGAGGCGTGGCAGTTTTTTTTGGTATGGTCAGGTATTTTGCAATCCGTCGCAGATGGACTGAAACTTTCGCAACTATATTTTATACCGGTTGCGAGATAGAATTTAAATTTTTTTTTTTTCAAATCTAAGAAACTATTTTCATTTTTTTGTATCAATTCCCATTAAACTTTTTTCCAATGCAATTACCTCCGCTAGCATTGGCATCTTTTCTCGAATTCTATGGGCGCCGGTTTTTGCGTCACTTGGAAGACTTGGAAGAACTTGGAAAAACTTAGGTTAGAAACGTTTGTTTTCTTTTTGTAAACTTTGCGTTAAATCAAATCTGAACAAGATCGCTGTTGCCGTTAATATACAAGAAACGCTTTATAAACTATTTTTTGAAAATGTTTTTGAGTTTAATCTCAGAAGTTTTTTAAACTTTAAAGTTCGCTATAGTTTTACTTAAAATATTGGATAATTTCTGACACGTGTGATATTTTCATATGATTTCTCTTAATAAAATAGACCCACGTTCTTCATACATTTTTGCGATTTTTTTCGAAAATGCGTCAAAACGGTAGTATTACAACATTTTCAGAAAAATATGACTTACAAACTTGGTTTACTTTAAGTTGTTTTAGATGTATGTTCACTACAAGCTTTGTGGATTCAGCTTTGCAAAAACTTATCAAACACTCAAACACTTTGAAAACCATCAATTTTGAACTGTTTTTTTTTCTGAAACTTTTTAATATCTTCAAAAAATTAGGTTTTTTCATTAAAGCTTTTCTAGTTCTTTCCTGCTAAAATTCTTAAAAAAGTATTTACTGAAAAACATTTAATCCATTTTCCCATGAATCTTCAAACTGTAATTAAAACGTTTGTACACTTTTAAAAAAATGCCCTCGCTGGTTTTTTTTTAACTATTTCCGCATTTTAAAAGCGCACCAAGCTTTGTCTTACCGTTAAGAAGTTGCAACGTGATTAGGGGTAGTAGTGATACCATAAGAGGTCCTTTCTTCATTTTTCGACGGTGTGCTAAGAATACCAACAAAGAAACATTGGATTGAGCTTGTTTGTAGTTTTGGCTTGCTCAGTGACCAAAGTAAACAAATAAAACTGAGTTGACAAAATGCCCATTTAAAATAATGTACACTTGATAAGTAAAACAAAGTTTTTTTTGCCGAAATTGGCTAGGCAAATGCTGGTCACCCTTATGTCTTTCCGGAGAAAAGCAATGATATAAGCAGCAAAGTATTCAATAAAAACATCTGGCCCATGGCTTCTCCCGCAAGTGTTATGCCTTAAGGCTATATTTTCCGTTTTCCTTTCAGCATCTGTGAGCAGCGTTTAAATTTTGAATTTTTCTGAAAGTTTTCCTCTGTGCAAAACACACTTTGACTCTTCGTATGTAGCCTTAAAATCTTTTCTGGAATGCTCCTAATGAGCAGAGCAGCTCAAACAACCTTTTTGTTGACACTGTCAAAAGCCTACTCAAAATCCTTAAAGAGCAAGGGGAGTGGCGGCCTGAATTCTCAGCATTATCAACAATAATCCGTACGGATGTGATCCTACCCTTTTTTCGAGTGTATATTAGAGATGGTTTATTAGAGTTTCGGACACTAACTACCTAAGCCCAGAAACTCACAGAATTTTGTTTTTAATCGAATTTTATGTATCGTTGAATCAAGAAGGCTTTTGATGACAACATAGGCAAGCCAAGAATATAAGGGCTAATTCATGACTTTACCTAAGGATTATAAGGTTTTTAAAACACAATAACGTTTGGTATCAAAAAAGTCTTAAATTTAATATAATTAACTACTTAAACGATTCTTTTTTACTTTGTATAAACCTAAAACAAGCCTTTTACATTTATTTTAGAAACTAAACTACGTACTAGACGCAACAGCTTCTTATAGATGGCCGCAACTTTTGCTCGATTCGAATGACCTACCCGATGATCGGAGTTTCTATAAAGTTGGTGATCCGGTCCTTTTATATAACGCGGAGACAAACGATAAAATTCCTTACGGTAACGTTCCTGTGTATATTTACATAGCCAACCGCTTTTAAACCACATCTTCTTTATTTTAGAAATTCCCTTTTCGATTCTTGGTCGTGATTGTCAAATATTTGAGTCAGTTCGCCATTTGACACCCCAAAAGACAGCTTGCCGTGTAAGCGTTGAGAAAGCTCTTCAATTAGAAGCATCTTTGTTTCAAAAGCTTAGTTCATCACAATTGCTGCAGACACCGGATATAGAAATTACGATCGACGACATCTTCAAAGATGAACTGGCCGACTTTATACCAATCACAATATTTCGCTGTTCGAAGGAGTTTGGTTGCACTCTTGCATCCATGAGCAACGCGTCGTTTGATGGTGTCGATGACACAGTATACAGCTCGGTGATTCGGACGAAGATCTTCCATAACATTACGAACTTGATAAGATTTGATGTTTCCTTTTTTCAATCCCAATGCAAGTCCGAGAAGGTTTGGCAGCACTACGAAGTAAGGTTCATTCATGTCAACGAGACCAAAGAAACCGTATCAAGAGTGAGCGGCCCCTTAGGCTACAATCGTGGCAGTCCACTAATCATTGGACACCGCATCCTTCTTAACGAGACTGCAGATCACATCGATTCCAATCTTGTTCTAAGTTACTTTCATCCCAATAGCACTGAAGAAATCCATATTCATCCACCTCGTCGAAGACAAGGTCAGTGCGAAAAAAGCCGGACAACCGTTAACTTTGGCGAAAGTATGCTCGTCAGGTGCTCGGTTCAGATGGACAACTCAACCGAACTGAGAAGTGATACAAATTACACTCGAATTTGTGATGATTTGCAAAGTCGTACGCTACAAATTATGCAAGTGAGTGAAATTTTAAAGCTCAAGGAGGATTATTTGGTTTCGATTTTGGGCTATCCTAAAAACAACACCGATAGTTGGATAAAAATTATGGTCAATAACTACGGGCATCTGCCTGTTGCCGGAGTGTATTTGGAAGAGGATAATTCATTTATATGCCGAAACATGATTTTGGGTTTAAGGTATGAGCTTTTCACCGCCAGCAATTTCATTCATGGGATTCCACATCAAAGTGTAATCAGGAGGGCCGCAATTGAAGTGGAAAGACGACATGATTTGCAGTTTCAATTGGACGAGATTATATCGATTCCCATAACCTTTTCGGTAGTTTTTCATGATTTAAGAGAAACTAGTAAGGCTGTCCGAGGGACAGTGCACTTTAAGGTTATTTTAATCGACTTTTTTACTATACTATCCATCTATTATTCGTTTGCCTTTGTTTAATATATAAATATTTTAATTTGACTTGAGAACGTATAAATATAATGTACCTATTCATAAAGTTGTTTTTTAAATTTTTAATTTTTATTTGTATCGGAAATTGCTTTTTATGGTTTTACTTCCAAGTAAAATGTTGTACCTTATTGTTTTAATAACGTAACATTAAAAGTTTGTAACCATCAGCTGAGAATGTAATAGTGTGCCAGGTAAAGCACTGAACATAAATATGCTATGCAGTCCCCAGTCAGTGGAAGTTTTTGGGCAGAAAGAGAATTTTTGTGCCGAGTTGGCTATCTAGACTTATCAGTGTCACTGCAATCCGTGAAACGGAACGGACAACGTAAGCAACGCTTATTTGGAAGTGTTTTCGTCGTTGGAGGTAGGCTTCGACAAAAAGTCTTGAGTTTTAAGTATATGACATAGCGATCCGCATCAGGGCTAGATTCGCCAACATCAACCTCATATGCACGCATGCCCCTGCATAGAAATACTCTACGAGCTCTTGGACAAAACATATACTGTTATGTTTTTGCCTGGGGTTCGTCGAATAAAACTCAATTTCACTTTTTATAATTATTGAAATTCTTTATTTATCTAACAAAAATTATTTAAATTGAAGCCGCACTTAATTCAGCTTCGCTAATTAGAACTCAACACTTTATTTCAAGTCAATCACTTTTTACTTTACTATCGATTTTCACAAGTCACCGTTTAACCCTTTTCCTCCTGACCTATCCCAAAATAATATTTTATTGGAATTACAATAATTTTTTACTTTTTAATGTTTAAAGAGAAATATGAAATAAAAAAAATAAAAAATAAATCCGGGATGTCCTTCAAACAGGACACTCACAATTGTGAGCTTCAGGAGTGGACCGATGTTTAAAGAGGCTTAAATAGTCAAAACGAAAGAACAGCTAAAATAATAATAAGAAAAGCTTTGTTAGATATTTTAGAAAGAAAAAACTTTATTTTATTTGAAATCCAAAATTTAACTTTAGTTTTTTAATTTTTTTAAGAAAGTAAGTACATAGTTAGCTAATAAAAGTTGGGAAAAGTAACTAAGCGTTCTTTGAATGGAACTGTTTGAAACAATTTGAGTCCTTGTTATGGCAAAGATAGACATTGCACTTTTCACATTTTGTTCGTGACCGACTTGCGCAATTCGGTAACCGATATTTTAATGGTGCCTTCAGTGTCTCAAAGACTGGCCAGTGATTGAAACCATCAAAGCGCTTCTCTTGACCAGGTATTGATGCGACCTTCTTTCTCTTAATCTCAACTGGTGCGTCTTCTGGCTCTGAACCCTCGGAAGCATTTCTTTTCAATTTCCTACGCCACCCAACAAATACTCTCCTATTTCCAATTTAAACTGTAGCAAATCCATTTGATCTTTTCGTGGTAGATTGTTGAGCTTGCAGTCATGTTTGTACTCAAAATAGCTGTTAACAATAGTCAAGTCAAGCATGTGAAGTATCGTTTTCACTGTCCATTTTTTAGTCTTTACCCACGTCCGATAGCATTCAATCAGTTGGTCACAAGTATCCACCCCTCCCATCCCAGCATTATATGACAATACGCATGCGGGACAGGGAACATCAACTCGCGCTTTTGCAGCTTTATCCCAGCGTTTGACAGATTTTACTGGTTGACTACCAACCAGAGTCGAAGTTAGCACTACACTTTTGTTGTCTTTCCATTTTACTAAACACAAAGAGTTGTCATTTACGCAAATTTCCTCGAACTCGCCCCTTTTCATTTTTGAGTCTTTTTTAAATGTGTAACCGTTATGGCGGTTGTTCATAAAAGTTCCTGTGGCTAATATTTCGTTTTTTTTTTAGCTTTTGAAGGAGGGGAAGTGTAGTAAAATATCTATCGAAATAGACACATGAATTCTTTGGCAAAGTTTCAGTTAGCCGCAAAACTATAGATGGTCCCAAGCCGAGACTTCTGTCCTTGAGAGGCGTTGAGAGGCTTCATTATACTGTATTCGGGGCATTCTAAGCAAAGTAAACGGAAAAATATTCAAATTTGACAGAATAACGAAATGTCCGATTTTAGCGCTACATAGAACTGGAGCTCACAATTGTGAAAATTGAAGTGTTTCAAAAACACTTGTAGACTGAAAAAATTTATAAAATAATACTTGAAAACTAATAACTTACATTTTAACTCGATAATTCACTGATAACTTCAAAAAAAAAACTTATTTATCACGAAATATAAGCAAGTATTGATGAACCACACTTTTCACTCACCGAATAACTCATTCATTCAAAGGGCTATGGGGTAGGATGACACATAAATTGAATCTACAAAGATTTCATAGCCGTCTGGTGCAGGAGCGAACTAAGTAATTTACTTTCAGTTCATTTTATAGAGAAAATTAGAAAGCTCACGATTGTGAGCCCGTGGAGGGAAAGGGTTAAAATATAACTGTTCCATGCGAGCCTGTCACCCGTGAATTCATACAAAATTAAGCACCTTCTAGTACGTTCTAATACTTCCCCTTTGGTAATTTTCCGTTGGTACTCTACTCTTCCGCTAAATTCCATGGAGGCGAAATTTTCGATATCGAAATTCGAACTTGGAATATCATTTTGCTGTCAGCTGACTGGAATGACAGTTGGGTCCGTTAATTGAATCGAGCGGGTGTGTTCGTAAAGTGAATCGATGGGTGCATTCAGCGATTCCTGCATGTCGTTTTATTTCTTGTCGCCACATTACAATACCTATGAGCCACAAATTACTGAATAACTAGATATTCAACTTGCGTCCGTCTTACCCTCCAACACCCATTTGGTTACGGTTTTTATAAAGCCTTTAAAGCTTTTTTAAAGCTTTAAATTTCCGTGTCGGTGAATACGTGTAAGAAGAAACGACAACAATTACCTTACTCGATCAGCTGATGTAAAACCTGCAAAACAAAATTGCATGGAAATGGTGAATTCATGAATTTATTCACATTTTCTAAACAAATGTCGGAGAATGGGTTAATTCACCAACTTCAGCTTGTGGGCAAAGCTTTTACATGTCCGAAGTTGAATATCTAGTTAGTTATTCATTAATTTATGCTATGAGCCTAGCTACGACATTCAGATTGTCCTAGCCAATTTTAATGCCAAGCTAGGGAGAGAGGGTGTCTTTGGTCGAAAAATACAACCTGCGGTCTCAGCCGATATGTTGTAGTAGTTAGTACACATTTTATAGGGACTTGGAGATCTCCCGATCAATCAACCGTCAACCAGATTGACAACATTGCGATCGGCGCAGGACACTCATCCCATACGAAAATCAGGATATTCAAAATTATGTTCGTCAGTAATTATGTTTTATGTTCAAGAAGATCGTGTCAAGCGGGCATATGTGGCATTATACGCCTGTAGCAGAACGTTCGGCAACATGTGGGGACTGCAACCAAACATGGTACACTGAATGTATATAGCGGTTGTAAGACCTGTGCTAACTTACGATGCCAGTTGTATGGTTGGTGGAAGGCTACATAAAGCTACAGAAGGCTACAGTCACAGATTACCTTCCTATGATATTCACTTTCAAGCGGAGATTCGCTACTAGAATACCTGAAGGATGTGAATGGGAAGAAAAGACTATCACAAAAGATGACGGGATCGGCGTATATATACTGACGGGTCTAAGAGAACGTCGGAATCGGAGCAGGCATATTCTGTGAAGCTCTGGGACTTAAGCGAATCTTTCCGAATCGATGACGGCTGCAGTATTTTTCAGGCGGAGCTGGCAGCCATAATACAAGCCTCCACTGAGCTGAAGAAACACAGCCACGGAAACAAGAACACCACCATATGCTCTGACAGCCAAGCGGTAGTGAATTCAAAAGATTTGAAACTATGCAGGGAAATTCTGGACGAGTTATCACTTGGCAATACACTGTAACTCTGTGTTGGCCAGGTTACACCGATATACCGGGAAACGAAGAAGTGTACATGTGCAAGATCTGGGGATGAGTGCATCTCAGTCCTCAAATCTATAAGAATTCCGCTGAGTTCGATAATACACAGGATAGAAACTGAATCTTTGAGTAAAACTAACCTCCGGAAAGGAAAAGTCGATACAATTGTATGAAATTCGATACAAATGAGCTAATCTTCAGTACAAAAGTACAATCTTGCTTAATTTAATACAATTTGACCCTACAAAAAAGAATGCACGTATATGATGAATGATTTTAAATGCTGCAAAATAAATGATGAATGATTTTGATAGAGCTCGGTGTATGGAAACTTAAAGTTTAACAGTCGGGTTACGTGTGCATTATCTACACTTGTTTTTGAGGAAACTTCTTGAGGACTCGATTGTATTTTGTAATGTGTATAAAATATTGTGTTTCAATTTTTGAAGTACAAGTCTCTACCGGACAACGTCGTGAATTACCAGCTCCAGGATTAAAAGATTTTTGTAAATTGACTTAAAACAGTCTTATCAGCTAACAGTGTCTTTAATCAAGTTTGCCAAACTTGTGGAAGTCATCGAAGGTTTTTATTCTTCGAATGAAGGACTCGGAAGGTTTAGTTTTAAATCGGAAGGTTTCTGGCAAGTTCTTTTTAGAAGGTTTATAAAAGCCTCGTAAGTTCGGAGACTAGAGGAATATTAATTTAGACAGGCCTGAACTAAAAATTTTGTAAATACAACCTCACTCCTACGAGAGGCACAGAAATCAGATAAATGATAGGTAACCTAAGATTTTTTTTGGTTCAGAAATAGTTCTCTAAAAACCCATCCTCTTTTTCGTTCAAAAAAATATTTCAGTACAATGGGGTCTGTTTCGGTACAATCAGAAAAGTCGTTTTCCATCCCTAGTACAGACACACAAGGGAGCTATGGCCAGCGGTTAACAAAAAGAGATCACTATTTGTGATCTCACGATCACTAGTACCTACTCACGAGTACTGCAATGACGACATTGATATTGCCGTTCGGCACTTTTCCACCTCTATTCTGGACTCTGTGGATGCAAGTGTCTAAGAAGCTAAGAAAAACTTTTTTAAACCACTACCACTTCATATTTTGCAGCTTATTTTGGTCAGGAATATGCTCCGACGGAACTGGCAGAGATATAGACAGGTATCTGCGCTTCCCAATAGCCACGTGGGAAGTCTTTTTGAAGACCAGCAGGTCTTCAAAAGGTACTTAATGTATTATCGAACAAAAGGTTTCCAAGATAACATTAAGTATTGAAATTTCTGGCCTCAACTCCAAAAACTAAAATTATTCGTAAAGAATAATGTCGCGTTTCGTCATTCTTCATCCTGAATTTTCAATAGGCGAGTGGAGGGGGAATGACGAAACGCAACATTATTCTTTACGAATAAATTTTGTTTTGAAGGCCACAAATCTCAATAAAAAATCATTTACGACTTTGCACTCCACATGTTTCCAGACTTTAGTGACTTTTGTTGCTAGTGTTAAGTATTCATTTCAGCACCATCATTATTGTACTGCTTCTCCCATCACGATGCCTCGCTGTGCGGCTAGGCATTTCGCATAACGATTACTGCAGAAGCTGCAGGAACGTTGAAGAAATCGAATCTGTTGAATACCCAGCCATAAACAGCATTAGGCGTCGTACCCTCGGCAGTTACTTCTTCAACGAGCTTGAAGATTTAAGTAATGAAGATCTAAAAGACCTCCTAAGATTTGTATACACACCCGGATGGGGCCAAGAGGGCGGCACTCTGAGCTTCAACAGCCGTTTATTTCTGTTTTCGTTTCAGAAAGGTGTTAAAAAGGTTCCCATATGGACACAATGGGCCCAACTTCTGGTCTAGGTGAGCCGTGACTATTGTCACAAGAGCATCCATCAACCTATAACCAAACCTAACTATGCTTATTAAAGTAGTTAAATAAATAAATAAAAATTCCAAAAATTTTGTCATTTTCGTTCGGGGTAGGGACGGTTGTGGGTTAATGTGGAAAAGCTCCAAACCGCGGAACGAAGTTATAGTTCAAGACCCAGGAACTACAATTAACCATTGCTAAGGTGTACAGGTCTTTATAAAGAGTTGTCCCCGTTTGTTGATTTGGTTTTTGTTTAAGCTTTTCCTCTCTCTAGATAACAACGTTTACACAAGGGCGAAGTCAGCGACGCGCGCCATCTTCAAGGCGGGGAAATTCCGACGAACAGGTACAGAGGCTCCATCTGGAATCTGTACAGGAGGACTGGCGCAAGCTTCTTCTGAACGATGAGCCGGTTCAGAAGAACCTTCAGCCGAGGGAGAGAGGAGGATGCCGATGCTCAGCTGGTGCATAGCGAGATAGCCAAGACGGAGTGTTTCTGGGCCAACGCTTCGCCGCCCTGCAAGAAAGGATAGAGGCATTGCACCTCAAGGTACGGATAATGCAGGCATTAAAGGAAAAGGATAGGAATGTCCATGTACAGATCAACACGCGCGCCGCTTCAACAACGCGTTTTAAATAAGCAGGCGTGCGCACTTTGTAAATTGTAATGTTCCCAATGTGCACCCAGGGAGTACAGGTAAAGACCGCTTAGAACGCACATACTCATGCCATTTAGGAGTGAAAAACCCAAACTCTATGCACAGGTGCAGCAACTAACGTCAAGAGGTTCGGCATGCCGAATAAACCATTTTCAGCGATATCCTTGCGGTCACACAAGAATTCTGTTGAGAAGCAGCCAATCTGCCCAAACTGCGTTAAGCAAATAAGGACAACCGCTTTCAAAGAGGGTGCGCACGTTGTCCCGGAGCACTGAATCACAATATTCTTCTCTGCCCGACAGGGAAGCAGACGCTTTCAATCTTGTATAGGGGTAAAAGCATCCAGCTGCGCCAGCTTGGAGGGTTAGAGAAACAATGTGAAGGCAGTTTGACGACAAAAAAGGCACAATAAGGATGCGGAGAACCATTTACAACCAGAAGAACATGCCCGTGTTCCGCAAGAGAGCGTTCTTGGTCCAGTTTTGGTTCTTTACAAGAGATATACCACTAAATTTAGGTGCTTTTTTAAGATATTTAAGTCGGGGCATTCACGTCAAAACTCCGCAATGATAAATAATAAGATGTTAACAATCTTGGACCTAATATGCGAGTAATAAAGACCTAGCAAATGGTTCTTTAGAAGACTAAAGCCCTGTTGTCACAAGCAACATAAAACAGAAACAGAAACAGAACCACATACATTAGCAACTGAAACCTAAATTCGCTGAATGCTTTTGCGTTGCTAATGTATGAAATTCTGTTTCTGTTCCTGTTTCTGTTTCTTGTGACAACGCGGCCATATTGTCTCCCATACATTAGCAACTGAAACATAAATTCGCTGAATGCTTTTTGCGTTGCTAATGTATGAAATTCTGTTTCTGTTTCTGTTCCTGTTCCTTGTGACACCGCGGCTTCAAGAGGACAAATGCCTTTTTTTTTCTAAATATGTATAACAATTCCCTGAAAACAAATAAGTAGACTATAGGCATACAAGGATGGGTTTCGACAGCATTTTAAGAATTCTGTAGGTTAATTAAGATGTCCCTAAAAGTACTATTCAAACGTCGAACTACATTCACATATGCACCGAATTACATACACTTGTTGGACCTATTGTTGCCCATCTGTGGCAGTTAATTGTGAAATTAGGTGCTCCGACTTTTTTTTTAACTTAGTTTAAAAAAAAATATATTTGCACGAAATTCAAGAATTATTGAAATGTCAGTTACATTTTAATATAAAAAAAAACATGGCGTGAGCAATATTTTTTGTTTTTCAAAAATCTTATCAGTAAAAAAAACGTTTCGGCCGCAACTTTTCAAAATTCTTATTTAATAAAAAAAATGGCCAGTGTTACTGTTAAAAAACACTCAGGTAATTGATATAGTTAACCCTCTTACAATCCTTATTGATATCTCTCCAAGGAATAAATCCCAGCGACGAAGATGACTCTGAGGATATTCTTAATGATAGTACTACACACGAACCAAAAGTACACAATTCGATCTCAATCATAGCCCTTCACACTGAGCAAAGTCAAACCAACAATCCCAATCGACCGATGGCTGTCGGCTCTGATTCAGGTCAACAGGAACGCTTTTCGGATGTACCACCCGAAAAAATTATTCATAGTCGAAGATCAATTCTTGAAGAACATGGGCTGATACTCGGGAAAGTTATTGGTTACGGGAGCTACGCTAAGGTGAAGATGGCCTACTCTGAGGAACTAGGACGAGAAGTAGCTGTCAAAATTATATCCAAAGTGAAGGCTCCTCCAGAGTATACCAAGAAATTTCTACCACGGGAAATTGATGCGGTCAAAGGTTTACACCACGAAAATCTAATACAATTCTATCAGAGTATTGAAACTAGTCACAGGTAAGGGACTAAACAGATTGTTACCGGGAAAGTTCACTATTTAAGTTTGCATCTGTTGCTAGGGTTTACTTGGTTATGCAAGTAGCAGAAAATGGTACCGTTTTGGACTATATTAGAGACAAAAGACATTTAGATGAGCCAACTGCAAGAAAATTATTTCGCCAACTGATCAGCGCCCTCGGGTATTGCCATTCGAAAGGAGTCGTTCATCGGTACGTTGCATTACTGTAAAATGTTTAATTATTCTTCAAGTTTTTGGTGCGTATCTTAACAGCGATATTAAATGTGAAAATTTACTCCTCGACTCGGATTTCAATTTGAAGTTAATCGACTTCGGTTTCGCGCGAAAAGACATTTTGACCAGCGACAACGAAGTCATACTTTCAAAGACATTTTGCGGAAGCTATGCGTACGCTAGTCCGGAGATACTTAAAGGTAAGTCGTAAATTTAAGTCTAACAATAGTGAATGAGACTAAAGACGATATATTTCAAGCGGTTGCATACAATCCCTTTCTATCGGACATTTGGGCAACGGGAGTTGTTTGTTATGCTATGGTCTTTGGTCGATTGCCATTTGACGGATCAGACGTTCGGGTTTTGCTAAAGCGTGTCACCTCAAATCTGGTGTTCCCGAAACAACCGAAGGTCTCCGCCGAGTGCAAACATTTAATTTTTCACATTTTGGCACCTCTTAAATTACGCTATCGCATTCACCAGATACAAGCAGATCCTTGGTTTAATAGTGTGCCTTGTACTTCAAAGTCGAAGTCTTCGAACACTGACCTCTACAAATAAAAATAAAAGTATTATAAACAAGAAATAAACAAATAACACAGTGCAAACAGTTTTTTGTTAACTATTTTTTGATGTGGGTGTTTCAGATTTTTCTGTTGAAATGTGATTTTTAAAAATTGATTGTTTGGATTATAATTTGCAATACAAAACAATGGTGGCCATTTTGAGTTCCTTAAAAACGCACCTAGAAGTCGAAATTTGAAACAGGGTTTTGCATAAGAAACTATTACAAACTTCCACTTTTTTTTTAATTTAAGAACGCCCACCCACACATTTCACTGCACTGTACTGTAAAGCAACAAAAGCTTAAGTTATGTGAACGCTTAAAACTTTTGGTGAAACATTTTTAAACTCCGGTTAAAGCGTATTTTCGAAAAAAACAAACGAAAAGAAAGTTGTCCACCGGCCCCGACTATCTTAAAGATAATAATCAACATATATCGAACTTGGAATAGTTGCTAGATTCTGAGATTCGAGTCAAATACTTAAGCAACATTTAAGAAGCGTTTTTTAGAATTAAGTACTTCACATTAGTGCGACCGAACAAATTGAGTTATTGCGAACAAACCAGTTTTAGGGCATTTACACACAGAACATTGCAAATTTTTGTGAAGAATTATCAAGGTAAACAAATAACCTGTAAATTTGCATGCTTTTTTTCAGACTGTAAGTGGAAAATGGCCAGCTCTCGCGGATTAAAAATAAACTTTGACAGCCAAAATTTTGTCTTTTAAGCACATTTTTCTGGAGCTCATATGTAGATCCAACATGGAACGAATGTAATCTCTCACCTACGAACAAAAATGTTTAATTTTTTGCTATATTCTCTAAAATTGAATTGTTCGCAATAACTCAATTCGTTTACTTTGTAAGGGATTTAAGAAAAATCTGTAAGGATATTTTTCTTTTGTTTTAATAGTTAAATCAATTGTATTGAAATTTGATTGAAGTATTAAATAGCAAAGGGAATTTTTAATATTTAAATTTTTTTTAAAATATCGTTTCTAACTTTATTTTTTCTTTTGAAATACATAGTTTAAAAAAGCTAAGTTAAAAACTCGGATTTTTTCCGTTATCTTAAAGTTTTTTGCTCAGAGTTTAAGAAATAGGTATTAAAAAAAAGATTCTAAATAGTCTTTTTATGGATTTGGAATCTAAAAAATGCAGAAATGCCACTAATTTCAGATTAAAAGCATTTTCTAAAAATTAGAAAAAGCGGTTCTGGAATATTTAATGGTTTTTGAGTTCGGCTTTAATAATTTAAATTGGTTGACAGAAATGGTATTGCCAGTAAAAAAATGGTATTGCTTCTGATCTATTTCAATTGTTTTGTGGTGGCAAGAAATAAAAGACATGCAGGAGTCGCTGAATCGATTCACTTCATGAACACACTCGCTCGATTTACTAAGCGAACACTCCGAGTGTTATTCCAGTCAGCTGACATATTCCAAGTTCGAATTTCAATTTCCCCTCCATGGAATTTGGCGGAACATTACCAATGGAAAATTATCAAAGGGAAAGTATGGAACGTGCTAGAAGGTTCCTAATTTTGTATTCGTGCATTAATCCTTATATAAATACACGGGTGACAGGCTCGTGCGGGACAGAAATATTTTAGACGTTGACTTGTGAAAATCGGTAATAGGGTAAAAAGTGATTGAGTTGAAAAATAGAGTGTTGAAGAATGGGTGGCGAGGCTGAGCTGAGTGTGATTTGAAGTTAAATGGGTATTGTTTGATGAGTGAAATTGAGTTTTATTCGACGAACCCAGGCAGACAAAAACAATACACTACTTTATCAACTAAATTTTACATAAGCACAAACAAATTGAGTGGCAAGCCAAAATGTTTCAAAAGTTTGAAAACACGAAACGCGTTTGTGATTTTCTAAGCTTATTAAAAAAAAAACATAAAGAAAAATGTGTTAAAATTTTAAAAACAAAAATCAGTTTTGCATTTTTTTAAGCTTCAAAAATTAAAACAGCAAAAAAAATACTTAAGATTAAAAAAAACTATAAGTTTTTTCTAAAATTAATCAAAAAATATTTTTGAGTTTTTGAGTCTGAAAAATCGGGCAACAATTTAAAGATATTTCGCTTAATTTTTTACACGAGGTACAATGGCAGAAAAAAAATATATTATGCATGTATCTCCTTCAATTTCACTCAAAAAAATTGTATAAATTAAACGAAGCAATGGAATTATAGAAATGCGTTTTCAAACATGTCATGAGGACAATCAAAAATTTTCGGTAAAATAAAAACGTAAAGTTGCAAGGCGGCACATCGCAGCACAACTTTCGCTTTTTGGAAAAAAAAAAATTATTAAGTATGTCTTACACCCCTGGTTTGACGATGGTTGGCAGCAACCGAGGAGAGGAAAGAAAAAAAAAAGAGCACGGGAAGCGCGCACTTAAAGAAATAGAAAGATGCTCCAGGAATGATGTTCGAAAGTTTTACCAAAAGGTCCTGCCAAGGGTATAAAGTTCGATATGAAGCCTGTGACGACCATCGTAACATCGTAGTGGAATCGCAGTCGGTGCTGAGGACCTGGAAAAACCATTTAGCAGACTGTATAACGGCGAAGACGAACCAAATCCCGCTATCAGGCAGAATGAATCATTCAACCCGGGTGAAGACGTTACCGACGAAGCATGCAATCAATACCGCCCACCCGACCTGGACTTAGTTAAAGTAGCTGTGTCTAAGCTTAAGTGCAACAAAGCAGCCGGTGCTGACGGCCTAACTCACAATTTTTTTAAATCCGCTGGTGATGAGCTAGTTAGGAGCATATGCCAGCTAATTTGCGAGATACGATCGGAGAAAAGCATATGCCCGTCGAATGAAGCCACTGTATTTTTTGCCAGATCCTCAAGAAAGTATACCCTCTGAATTGTGTAACATTGCATACAAGATCTTTTCTACTGTACTATGTGAACAAAAATTTTCGGTAAAAGAAAAAAAAAGGTAAAAAATAGGTGGTCAGTACGTTAAGGCCACATGAAAAAAACTTATTAAAAAAGAAAAAATAATAAAACGCTCAAATGTTCATGGTTTTAAAACATTCATTTCCTATGTTTTCGTAGAATAATAATGAGTTATTTAGTAATGAGTTATTTAGCTATTTTCCGAGATAACGGTATGGAACGAAAACATACTGGTTGTTTGAAATAGTCCCGAAAAATCTGGTTCCAGAGATCAAGGATAATTTTGATTAATACTATGTCTCCACCGACAATTAAAAGAGGATAAGCGGGATACGGTTAAAAATAAATCAGAAAGTGGCTCCACCGGACAAATATAGGATTCATTTGACACGAACATTCTGTTTCTGTCATTTTGGCTCTCATAAGAGAGTGGCGATGTCAATTGCCAGGAGCGAAAAACGATGTGACAGATCTGTCGTACAACGACAGTTTTCCTTTTTGATTCTCAAACTGTAACAAAGGTGCAGAAAATAGGTTTGTGCATATAGGGTGAGTAGGATATATGAGAGGTTTTATTTTTAATCAGGTGGCAGGTGTATATAGCGCAGTGTCTAGTTTTGTTATGCCTGCCAAACTCGTCAGTTTGTGCAGGATGGTGATGGAAAAATCACGCTGTTCCGTGAAGGCCGGTAAAGTTCTCGCCGACCCCTTTGGTGTCAAAAAAGATTTTAGACCAGGCGACGCGCTGTGATTTCTTTACCATCGTCATACTTAAGAGAATTGTGCAAAACTCTTGGGTCAACACCGGAGGCACAATCTTTCAAAAGTTCGTACAGTTACTCGCATACGCAGACGACATTGACGTAATCGGAAGAACACAGCGTGATTCAGAGAAGCCTTGTGAGTATCGGAACGGAAGCGGCGAATAGAGGCTCAGGCTGTCATCAAGAAAGGACACTCAACACCGACGTTTAGGACAAAACATCACCATAGGCAGCTATAATTTTGGGGAAGTAAGGGACTTTGATTACCTGGGTTCCGCTATAAACTCAGACAATCACACTAGGGCTGAAGACGAAGGATAACTAAGCTAAGAAAGCAATTGAGTACAGTTAAGCCCGCTCTCGAGCAAGTAATTGTCCATTTATAAGACCCTCATCTCAGTCTTGCTTTACGGTGCAGGGAGCATGAGCCCTGTCAAAGGCGGATGAAGACATTTTGGGCTGCTTCGAGAAAAAAATTCTTCGGACATTAATGGTCCCGTCTGCATAGACGGAGAATGGAGGAGGAGATATAACATCGAACTGCAAGGGCTGTGCAGCGACACTGACCCAGCCAGAAGAGTCAAAATACTACGGCTACGATGGCTGGGCGGGTGGACGCCAACGCGACTGCCATCCGGAAAATCTTTGAATCCGAGGAGTAGTAGAAGAGCACCGAGACTCAGGTGGCACGCGCATGTGAAAGGGGACCTCAGCCAATTTCGCATGAAATACTGCACACAGGGATGACTGAGGCCCAGGTCCAACCCGGACTATAGCGCCACCTTAGAAAAACCCCTTTTTGGGAAAAAGACTTAACCCTTTGCCATACAAACTCTGAAAAAAATATGAAACGCGGCGCATTGCACATAAGTACATACTAATATTTTTCTTATAGCTGCTTTTCTTCCCCAGCAATCCCTTTGCAGAACTTTATTCTTCAAAATTCAGCTGTCAGCGTTTTGAAAACTCATGGCTTTAAGGAGTCTATTTGCGCTTTTTTAGACCAGAATAACGCCTTGATCCTAAAAAATAGGTATTTAATCCCCTTTCTGATGTACCTACTTAGCAACTTTTACAAGGCGAAAGCTAAGTTTAAATTTAGTTTTGTGCTCCTAAATGTGCTCCTCATGGCAAAAATGCTCTTATGGGCCATGGTCCATATGGGTTTGGTATGAAGCATACCTGACCTCACTTTAGTTTTGCAGTTACAAGGATTTTTGGAGTCATACCAAGAGAACGACTTCACAAAAGAAAGCCAAAACTCCCAAAGCCAATACATTCAACGTTAAAATCCAATTTGGCAGTAGGTACGTCCCATATTGCCGCTCGGTAAAATTACTGCACTATTTTCGCAACTTTTCACCTACCAAAAGGGCTATGACTACGATACCCATTCCGAGTTGCTTTCAGCAGTCTGTTATTGAAATGAACTCCGTATGCACATCCGAAAGTGCATTTGAATTCACGACCTCTTACCCGAGTTCAAAGTAATGACTGCAAACCGCAATCCGAGTTTAGTGAGTTTTCAAAAGTCACTTTCAAAAAAACTTATTCATTTGATGAGTCCTAAAAGGATTTACCTGTAGCTGTCGTAAATACCACCACCACAACGCGTGAACGCTGCCTTGTTTCATTTTATTTCAGACATTCAAAACGCCATTCCATTAGCTTACACTCCACCGCATGAACGTCTCTGTTAAATGCTGATGGGAAAAACAAAAAAAAAAGAATTAAATGCCAGACGTATGTGCTCCTCCCCATAAGTGCAGGCGAAATGTTTAAACCATTTGCAGAGCGAACATACTGAGCTATCAGGGTTTGAGCCCGCGCCGCATAAATTCTCACATAACCGGAAATAAATTCTGTGAATTTATTTTATTTCATTTTACCCCGGTATGGTATCGCCGGACCTCGACCCCGTTTTTCCTGTGTATAGAGTGGATGTAGTAGCCTCGGCAATATGTGCTCCTGGCAGATTTAAATGTTCACGAAATATTCATAGCGGACGGATATTTGCACATTGAATCTCATTCCTCGTCGCTGACGAAGCTCTGGCTACATAGGTACATCCGTCATGCACATATGCATATTATATATAGGTCCACAGGAGATGGGTAGGATACAGTGGGCTGGGTTGAAAGACCGGAAATTAATAATTAAAACACTTCATGGTTTATTCTGCGAGATGAAAGTTCTTATTTTTTTATGTTTCATTTTAACCTATACTCACTTGATACAGGTAACGCCCGGTGGAATACCCTCGAGATTCAACCATGGAATAAGCACACATAACAACCATTTTAAGCAAACGAGGGAAGTAGAGTTCCCGAAATACACCCCCGCTTATGCGTTCCAAATGGATGCACACGTATTTTTTTTTAAATGGAGTTCTAACGGTATTTCTATTTCTACATGGAGTGATTCAATTCTCACTTTTTACCCATATACTTTACTTGGATTTTGGATAATGATGAGTGTGGAAACCTCATAATAGTAGCAGTACCTACTTGTGGCTGCTTTCAAAAAGTATAGACGTACCAAGTGAAGTTTTAGCGCGAAAATTGGGACCAGCTTGTGATTAGGTGGGGTATCGAACAAATTTTATATTCAAAGATAAATATTTTTTTTAATATTTAAATGTATAAAAAAAAAGCAACCCTTTTTTTCTTAAATATGCATATTTTTCGGTTAATAGGATGAAAAATCAGGTATAAAAAAATGTCCCTTGGCTTTTGAAAACGATGAAATTCTCTTAAAAATTCAAATTCCATGAATGTTTTAAGACGAAACTAGCTTTACACTGACTTTAAATAAAACGAGTCGCCGGATTGTGGGGGGTTACATTCCGCCTAGGCAAATCGTTGGATGCCCCATCCCAATTGACCATTGTCAAGCTAAAAAATGCGTCAAAAATCATGGTTGTTAAATTTCAGTTTCTTTTAACTTTAATTGTGTTAAGAATTCGTCAGTTAAGAATCTTCTTTCTTATAAAAGGGGCGTGGCATCCACCCTTTTTCCATAACATAATTTTTTTTTATCATATTTTTATCGGATGTGGTATACACGTGTTAATCGCAGTTTTATATTAAAAATTTGTTTTTACTTAAAAACGCCTCACAGGTGGGCGTGGCAAAAATTTTTTCTTACGCACATATTTCAACATTTTATAGTGTAAGTTTTTTCGATTTAAATCGAATAGCACGCCTACAAAGGGGCGGTTTTTTCTTTTTTTTTAAATGTCAATCACAAAACACTTAAGCAAGGATATCGCATATCAAATTTCAGCTTCCTGCGACAACTTTGATTTTTTATGCTTATAAGTAAAGTGGGCGTGTCAGTGGGCGGATTACAAAAAATTTACACATGTACTGTTTCGGGACCTAGAAAGTGTTTAAATTTTTATAAGGCTGGTAACAAATGAATATCTATTATATGTAGTTTAAGGATATATCAACTTTATTGGAATAGAAGATGATAACGAATGAAAAAATGATAATTTAGCTTTGACAATAGAATCCAAAGGTATGCACGATGACTGATAAATAAACATTGTACAGTGATTCAATCAACACTCCTCCTCAATATTTATTTCTTGTAAGTCCAATAAGAGCTCGAAATTTCGATATCTTATTCGCACCCAATGGCTTCGTAAAGATGTCTGCAATCATTTCTTCAGTAGGACAGTACTCAAGCTTGATTATATTCCTGACGTAAAGATCTCTGACAAAATGAAAACGTGTATCAATGTGCTTTGACCTCCTTCCGATTTTCCAGATTTGATAAGTTTTATTGCACCTTGATTATCTTCTTTGATGATAAATATACCAGGATCAATGCATTTAAGTTCATCCATCAGTCTCTTTAATGGAATTAATTGTTTGCAAGCTTCTGAAAGTGAGATGTACTCGGCTGCTGTGGATGACAACGAAACTGAATCTTGTTTTCGACAACACCAATCTATAGCTGATCCTCTAAACAGTGTAACAAAACCGCTGTTTGATTTACAATCAGATCTATCGCCCGCCCAATCAGCATCAACATAAGTTTCACACACAGGATCATTTCGCTGGGCTCCCAGCTCTAGTTGAAGATCACGACTTCCTTTGAGGTATCTTAATACTCGCTTTGCTTCCTGCCAATCGCGCTGCGTTGGTTTACTTACTTTTCGACTGAGTATTGATGTTGCTGCAGCGATATCTGGTCTTGTATTCACCGAAATATATAATAGAGCCCCAATTAAGCTTCGATAGATATCGTTTGATGTTAGTATTGGTGAGCTATCTTCTTCACTTAAATAGCTTGGATCCAAAGGAATTTTTGACGGCTTGGCCTCGTCCATTTCAAATTTTCGCAGTGATTTTTCAATATACGCACCCTGTGATAACATGTAACTTCCATTTTCCTTTTTTTGAATACTTATTCCTAGAAAACTGCATACAGGACCCAAAGTTGTGATTGCAAAACTTTGACTTAATTTATCTTCAATATCTAAGGCTTGCTCCAAATTTATTGTTACAATTAACATGTCATCTACGTAGATCAGTAAATAAATATCTCCCTCGGCAGTTTTCTTGAAGAACAAACACTCATCTTCCTGAGATTGAACAAATCCAAATTCTATTACAACATTTGAAAGTTTTAAATTCCAAACTCGAGCTGCCTGTTTTAGTCCGTAAATACTCCTCCTTAATCGGCACACTTTATTTGGATGAAGCTTATCCTTAAAACCCGGCGCTTGTTTCATATAAATCTCCTCTTCAAGTTCTCCATTAAGGAATGCCGACTTTACATCAACGTGTCGAACAATATAATTATCTAAAGCTGTGATAGTCAATATAAGCCGAATTGTGCTTCCTTGTACAACTGGCGCAAGAACCTCATCGTAGTCTACTCCATACTTTTGTGAGTAACCCTGCGCCACAAGTCTAGCTTTATATCTGCATTCTTTCCCGTCAGCTGCAGTTTTCGTCTTAAAAACCCATTTGCTTCCCACTAAATTCTTACCTTTTGGAAGATCAACAAGCTCCCAAGTTCCATTTTCTTGCATTGGAGCAATTTCTTCCTTCATTGCGCTGTTCCACTTTTCAGAATGCGGATCACGGGTCGCTTCATCGTAATTTTTTTGGTCTTGATTGCATTCGCCAGTGGCATACATAACGTAGTTTTTATGCAGAAACGGATCTACTTGGCCAGCATTTGCTCGCTTAGATCGACGCAATTGCGGGGATAATAATTCCTCTGCAATCTCCAGAGAATGCATTGTCTCAGCATCATCCCCTACCGACATCTCAAGAAAATGCGTTGTCGGAATTTCAGCATCATCCCCCATATCTGAAAGAGTAGTTTAATTTGTCCATTGTTCCTTTTCTAGTAAGGAACAGTGTATTGTGCAGTCCTTGTTATAAAATTCACTCAATGACTTCCCAGTGTTCTCGCCACCACGATCGGATCGGATAACTTGTGGCTTTCTTCCATATTTAGTTTCCATTTCACGAACGAATTCTCTGATTTTTACCGCCGCGTCTGACTTTGCTTGCAATAAATAAATTTCGCAAAATCTAATTTTGCTGAAATCATCAATTAGAGTCATAACGTATCTATTACCTCCGACACTAGATGGTTGCACTGGTCCCATGATATCAGAATGAACCAATTGCAAAATAGATTTCGTACGTTTCTCTGCCTTTTTGGGGAAAGGCTTTCTTGCCAGCTTTGATTCAAGGCAACATTCACATGTTTCTTCCGTTCCGCAGTTCTTTATGTTTAGTCCAGTAGCCAACGAATATTTCATAATTCTATCAAACACTTGCGAATCGCGATGACCAAGTCGTCGATGCCACTGATGCTGGCATTCCTTGTTGTGACCAAAAGCTGTGGCTAATAGCGCTTTCTCATGAAGGCGTAATCGGAAAAGGCCATTTACATGATCAGCAACGGCAACAATTTTATTCCCAGCACGAATCTCGGCACTTTTGTTGTTAAACAAAACGTTAAGTCCATGACTTACCAGTTTACTAACCGATAGTAAATTCATATCAAGATCAGGAACGAACAGAAGGTCCTTGACTTTGATCCCTTTTTTAAAACCTTTATCATCTTGGGCATATATTAGGGCTTCACCAATACCTTCTTCATTGACTGTTGCACCGTTGGCCATCATAACTCTTTTGTTTGCCTGATTAATATATCTGAACACGCTTCTCTCAAACGTCATGTGCTTAGTTGCACCAGAATCCAAGTACCATCCCTTGTCTAGCTGTTTTTCAGTAGCCATTAAAACGACCGCCTCATCATCGCAATTATCTACTCGCATTATGCGAGCACTGTCCCTGTCCCTGGGTTCATCACGTTTTCTATTGTATTTTGGACAGTTCATGCGAAAATGATCAGAAGACCCACAGTTCCAACATGCTTTACTCCGTTTTTCAGCACTTCTACCACTTCGAGCCAGTAGGAGGTTTTCACCAAAGTCAGTTTTTTTGTTTTTGTCGAGCATGCTCATCCACTATATAAACGGAAATCAAGTTTCAAGCTGCTAGCTCAAAATTTAAGGCCTTAAAACTGCCGACAGACGGACGGACGGACGGACATGGCTCATTCGACTTACAATTCGGTCTCGATCATATGTCCTTAAGGTTTTGGGGGTCTACGGTGATCATTTCTCTATGTTACAAACTATGAATCAAACTTAATTTACCTCCTATCCTATGGGAGTATAACTAGTCCGATGACGGGCTTGAAATTGAAAATTTTGGTAAGACCTACACTTGGTAAAAATAACTTAAGGTCAGAGTCTAATGACCATGAGTTATCCATACAAAATCGTTTCATGCTAAGGTTCATGGTCCATTGCACTTGAACGTCTTGCTGGAAATGCGTATTAAAAGCTTAAGGAACTCTTATTGGCAATTTATTATATAGGTATAAAAACTGGCGTACAGGAACACGTACAAAAGATGTTTGATAAATATGAAAGATGGGTGGTGTTAAGACTGAACCCTGAGGTACACCAGCGTTTACATGGATGGACATCAAATTTATAGTCATACACTTGGAGTAAGCGGTTGCAAAATATGCCTAATGAATGGAATGTGAGACACATCAAGTCCGACTACACTGATTTTAGAGAGAGAGAGACAAAAGAACTTGACGCCAAACTCTATCGAATGCTTTGGAGATATCAAGCCTCTCACCAAGAAGGTGCAGCCAGTGGATTAATTATCCTTAAATTTTGAGCTAAAAAGCTGAAATTTTGTACGTAAGCTCTCTGTCATCGGAAGCAATACAAGTGTTAACATTTTTCACGTCTTAATGTGCAACAATCTCAAGTGCTTTCAAAACTGTAAGGAGTCGTGAAAAGTTGAAATCTACCAATTAGCATCTTCTAATGATTATAAGTCATAAAATATACAAATAAAGTCCGCAGACCGCCCCTTGTGGGCGTTGCATCGATTGAAAGAGTAATCTTTCAAATGCAATTTATTCAATTATTTTCTTCCAAACCAAAAAATTTTTACTTAATATATTATGTAGAAGATACTATTTTCTATATTTGGTTTATACAATGTTTTGGACCACGCCCACATATAGAGGCAAAATATAAGAAAAACCCATCATTTTCCAAAAAAAAAAATTTCGGCTGCTTTTAAGGCTTACTTAAGGCAGAATAAGAAATAAATTTCGGCATATAAGATACACCGCCCACTGGTCTAGATTTCGCACATACAAAGTTTTTAGCGTTCTTTTGACCTTTTTTATATTTTTTTTAATTTCAAATTTATAAAACAAATATTTTAAAGTTTTTTCCAGTTCCCGTTAGACTTTTTTCCAATAGCACAACCAGCAGCACTAGCCTTGGATATTTTTTTTTAATTCTATGGCCACCGGTTTATGCGCAAACGGTAAAACAAGCTCCTTTTTTATTTCGTTTTTTTAATAGGCTTCTAAAAACTTAGGTTAAAAACGGCAATTTAAAAAAATTTTAATGCAGCCTTCCTTCTTTTTGTAAGCTTTGTACTTTAACCGAATCTGAAAAAGATCGCTTATACCGTTAAGCTACTAGAAGACTTAAAAAAATTGTTTTTGAAAATGCTTTTATGTTTTTGAGTCAAATCTCAGAAGATTTTGAAATTTCAAAATCCGCCATAATTTTCCTTAAAATTTTGAATTATTTCTAAAACGTGTGATTTTTTTCATAGAATTTCACCAAACAGCACCGGAGATAAAGGGTGCTTTTTTTCACACATTTTTTTTTCATGCATTTTTGCGATTTTTTTCGAAAATGCGTTAAAACTGCAGTACTTAAACTGTTTTTGAATTTGACTTGATTTACTTTGAGTTGCTTTATACGCGTGTTCAATATTGATTTTGAGCAATAAGCCGTTCAAAAGTTATGGCCTCCAACACTTTGAAAAACGTCATGCATTTTCGACTCTTCATTTCTCAAAAACGTTTTGATATTTTCGAAAAGTTTTATTTTTTGATTAGAATTAATTAGTATTTCTTAAACCTTATTTTCGTTTTTCTAGTTCTTGCCTACTAAACTTCTTGAAAAAAACAGTAAAATACATTAAGTCCATTTTCACATGAAATTTCAAACTGCAATTAAACCGTTATTTGTGCTTAAAAAAAATTGCCCTCTTTGGAGTCTCTGACTATTTCCGCAGTTTATACGCACACCATTCAGAAGTACAGAATTACCATTCAGAAGTTATAAAGCGATTGGACGGACGGACAACGTAGCGATACCATAATAGGTCTTTTTTCCATTTTTGGAAGGGCCGCTAAAAACATTAGTTACTTTATGATTCATGAATTTTAACGGGAAGGGGATGGAAAACAAAAAAGTATAAGAATGAAAAGGAGAATAGGAATGGAAAACAGAATAGGAATGGAAAGGAGAGTAGGAATGGAAAGGAGAGTAGGAATGGAAAGGAGAGTAGGAATGGAAAGGAGAGTAGGAATGGAAAGGAGAGTAGGAATGGAAAGAAGAGTAGGAATGGAAAGGAGAGTAGGAATGGAAATGAGAATAGGAATAGGTTGTACCGCGGTTCGTTACAGACGGACAGAAGCTAATACATACGCACTCTTGTACTTACTCACTGGTTTTCATTAAGGCGCGATGTTATGATCTGAAGGGATGGATCATGCCCCTCCACTTAACTGCATTCCTACTGGTCCGCTTGTGGGGTACGCCGATTTGACCTCAGAATCGGCGGAACACCCGGTCTTTGATCTCTTCGTGACTGAGGCCAAATAAATGCCATTGTCGTTGCATTTGTGTGATCCATGAATGTCAAGGCCTTCTCTCTTTCGCGATTGCGCTGGAAAATTGATTGACATGGCCTTGGCAGGGTATGTTGGATCTCTCCTTTGAACATGGCAATACCAACTGAGCCGGTAGTGCTCCATTTTTCTGGTGATAGGTCCTTTTACATGGAGGCTTCCTCGGATCTTCGTAGATCTTTTTTATGATCTAACATGATAAAAGTATGCGTACCTGATGTAGTGGACGCAAAATGGTCCAATTTGCAGAACCAATTGCTCAATTCTACTTGCAATAATATTTCGGCTAGTATCAAAAACAAACCACCGGGGTGCCGTGGCGTAGTGGTTAGTGGGTGTTCCTACTACGCCGGAGGTCTGGGTTTAAATCCTACCATCATCAGCTGAAAAAAAGACTCGTTTTTTTTTCACGGCCTCCACCTCCGCGAGGGTCTGACAAACCCTCCGAGAGTAACAAATGGCTTGAAAAACTACTCAAAGTGCCGTTTGGATTCGAGTGCAAAAAATTTTAGGTCCCCTTGTATGTGAAGATATCCAACACACACAGCATGCATGGTTATTTATTTATTTATATTAAAAACAACCGCTTAGTCATTCGGAAAAAAATTCCTAAAAAATCCTTCATTTTTATAATTCACTGCATTCCTTTCTTGTATATAATTGTGTTGAATTAAGACTTCAACTCAACTAGGAGCTCTTGAAATTCTTTTCCGTTTTAAACAGAACAGAGTTAAGATTCTCCTTTTCCCCTTTCCCCAATTTTCGAACTGATTTTCACAACGATAAGAGAAAGCTCCCACGACCTAGCAACACAGCCATGCAAATTGTTGAATACTCCATCTCTAAGGTCATGATTCCTCTATTTTGCAAACTATAAGTCAATCTTTCTACAGGGTGACGCATTACAAGTTAAAAAAAAAATATGGTCCATACATAAGTCAATTGGAGTGAGATCGGGGCATCTTGCTGGCTAAGCAATAAACCAAAAACTCCAAAAACTCGCATATTCATCTTCTAAAATGAGCAAGAAAGCCGTCATGTTGAAATATCATAGCATGCAGCTCTGAAAGAGCGACATCTTCGATTAATCCAAACAAATTGATTCTCAGGAAGTAATAAGAGACTTTGTCACCTAAATTATCGGGTAAAAAATTAGGTGCAATCCAGTGTTCCTAGTTGATGCCCATTCGCTCATTGACAACAAACGTCTATGAGGCCCTTTCACTCTTTTTTCCTGGGGTTTGACTCACCTTTGTCAAGCCAATAGTAGTCATTATGGTAATTGGTGATGCTACAACTAAAACCTTAAATACAACAAACAACCTTTTAAACCACTTTAATGTCTTAAAAATTAATTTAATAAGGAAAAGCTAAGAAACGACCTTAGAAAAAAGGGGGGCCAAAGATGTTTGTGTAGTGAAGCGGCATGGAGTAGCTTAAAAAAACAATTGTCAGTTTGACGCCACTTAAGCTTGAGTATCCTGAACCAGATGTTGGTATATATTAAGATGACCATTTTACATAAAAATGAAAGGCGTTCTTAACCTAATAGGTAAAACCCTTTAATTCCTTTTTGTTTGGCATGCAAAATTTATCCGAATTGGAGAAACCACCAGGCAAATCCCCCAAGGTATAGAATTTCACTGCAAGTGTATCGCTTAAACATTGGAAATTCCTACACAACCAAATTAAGAGCAAAAGTTATTCCCATTAAAAATAAATTTCATGTTCCATCAATCTTTGCCTTATAAATAGTAAACCTATATTCCTACGCACATGGCAAATTTTCCCGTAAATTAAATAATCTGACATCTGGACATGGACAAACTCCTACCAGGTGCCACCACCGCTCTATCTATGATTAAGGCAACCACCCACCAACGTGCTCCATTTAATTTCTCTGCTAACCCATTTCTATAAATAAATCCTCTTCCACCAAATATGTGCTTCATTTCGAAGGTAAAAGAGTTCATAAATAATTTATTCACTCGTAGCAGCACAATATAAATTCATTTTTAATCGTTCCTCGCCCCACCAACGAGACCCGGTGGGTCTTTTCTATTGCCCTAACTCTTGGGCTTGGCATGTGTGCTCCGCCACTGCATAGTCAATGAATGCGGTGTGGTGCGGAGCGTTTTTTTCCTGATGCCTCCACCACAAATCCTCTTATTCTCTCAAGGGGATGGATCCCATCATTGACACACCCCGCCAGCCCCTCTTAATGGGGTTCACGGATCGTAATTATTTTGATACTAAAGTTTCGAGCTGCTGCCATCAGTTGGCGCGCCAATGATTGATGACCATTTTGATATTCTTTGGAAGTTTTTTTTTTTACCTTCCTTGCAACGGGAAAAAAGGCAGAAACTCTGCCAGCCAACCCAAACGAACTCTCGATTAATCGCTTCGATTTTGCATAAACCGCACTTTGGAGTGTACTTTGCTAGGAAAAAAATTGGACCCCTCCTGGAACACCAGCAACAATTCAGATCGACCCCAAGTGAATGTATGCAAATACCGTAAGTGTACATAAATAATGCGAATTTAATTGATTTGCAATCGATTTCTCGGGGCTCATGCGGTGTGACGCAGTTTATTAAATAGAAATTAATAAAATCGGACAGCTTTCGCGGCTCCTTTGACGAGAGCGCATAGGTATATGGAGGGATGGGATGCAAAATATTAAATTAATGCAAATGACACTTATGCTTATCAATTGATCCTTCAATCGGAGCCGCACATCAAAGTCGACATCACTTTGATGATAATCGAATAAAAATGGCAGCGTGCAACGCTTCCATTCGCCTATGATTGGGAGGATGATGCATGGTGCAGTGGCAGCGAGGCATTGTGCAACCTCAGGCACATTCCGACTGCAACCGAATGAAGGAATTAATCAAGTCCGGCATAGCGTTCTATCAAATTCATTTTGTTTTGTGGTCAGTTGCCTCGAATTCGGGAATTTTGTTCGCACCCAGGGGTGGATGTTAGGTTGTGTGGGCCTGGCGAAGAGGGGCGATACTTTTTTTCAATCAGATCATTTTCGTAAAGTGCAAAGTATTGTAAAATGTAATTAAAGCTTCGAGAAGAAAGTCCTTCGAGTTTGTTGGTCCTAGGAGGAAATATAACATCGAATATGCAGCGATACCGATCTAGCCAAAAGAGTGAGAGAACAGCGACTGGGTCATCTAGAACGGATGGACACCCAGGCCAGAAAATCTTCGAATCTACCCCGTAAACGGCGCAGTAGAGGCGCACTAAGCCCCCTAAAAATGCGAAGCACATGAGAGGAATGAGAGGAAAAAAAGAGTTACGTTAATATGTCGTTGAGTCAGTACAGAACTTGAAAGTCTATAAAGCAGGAGACTTAAAGGTAATTATAAAATCCCGAAACCTGGCTTTCAACTAACTTATCAGCGCAGAAACAAAACGTTGTTAGTATGATTGAATGTTCCGGAAGGAGTACGTGCTGGGCGTTTTCGTCGATATTGAGGGCGTTTTAACATAACACGACATTTAATAGCATGTGCAACTCAGCCAGACAACACTTTGTAGACGAAACATTAGTTCAATCGATACAGGCAATGCTAATGCACAGTATACTGATAACCAAAACATATTGTAGCAAGTGCGTCATAACTGAGGTAAACAGAGGCCACCCGCAAGGTATGGGTGCTCTGTCACTCCTTTTATGGTGCATGGTTGTAGATTCTCTGCTGCGGATGATTTCGCCGTTTTTTCTGTTGGGTAGATAAGTAGATTTTTGAACCTTGCGACTATCAGCTCTCACGCGCAGGGAGGTGAAGGGATCTCACTTGACAGATGATGAGGCTTTCAGTGAATCCCATAAAACTACTTGTGTTCTCCTTATAATGGTCCTGACTCAACTCGCGCTTAAAGGTGTCACTTGCCTAATTTGTCAAACATTTCGGAGTTTCCCTTTCATTTCTTTTGTTCTAAGCATGATGAATCCACAGCCAAAAAACCACTCTCCAATTTTTGGCAGCATAGAGGCGCCTTTGGCAAGACATGGGCTTAGTGCTCGCTGAATTTCCTTAAATGTTCCTTAATCATCTCCAAAAGGGACCTTTTGGCCTCGAATTTGAGACATTCCTCGCAAAAATTGCGCTTCAACATCCAGTCGAAATATATTAGAAACACGGAGGGTTGACAGAACCGAGCTCTTTGCGTTATCTAACGTACACGTCAAGAGGGCGGTGTTTGTCGCCATTTATGCGAGCACATTGTCTGCAGTTTCTGACCGACTGAATGGCTCATGAGTCATGACAGCTTCCCATCCCAGTCCATATTCTTGCACAATTTTAGAGCGTTTATCCCATATGACTCGGTCATGAGCCTTTTTCAATGTACAAACCATGTGTAGTTCTGCTTGGCATATTCTTAGGTCGTCTTAAAATTAGCCCTTAAGAGTAAAGAGCCGGTAAGTTTCTTGACCCCGACCGAAAGCGGCGCTACTGTTCTTACCACAACAGTGGCTCGATTGGAGGCTTAAGAGGGATGGAGGAAGTCAATCTCTTATGCAAAACCTCTGTCTGCCAATCGCTGGGGGCTTTTCGGATCTCTCCGAAAGCATTAATAATACGTGTTGACAATTTTACGCCTTCTAAGCAAATTGCCTAAGCTCCATTACACTTTCTAACTTGTAGCGATTTAATCCACGCAGTGACTTCATCAGGGGGGTTGTTATCTTCACTGGCCTGTTATTGGGAGTTGAGCAAATCTAAGCAGTAATCGCTCTCTCTGTCATTTGAAAGAAGTTGTAACGTTTTTGAACGATGTTCAACTACCTTCTCTTAAGGCAGTGAATCGTTATCCGAGATATTTTTTTGCCGAACTTTTTTATACGCCGAACTCTTGGATACCAGCCGCCACTCCAAGCCGCTTCACTCCACAAAGGGCTCCTGGAAATTACACTGGATGAAATTTCGGATCTTATAAATCTTTTTTAAAATTAAAAAAATCCCATCTAAAACCTCAAAATCAATCGTTCTTTTTTGATCGGCCCAAGCCACTCAATCTAGCACATGCCAAGAATTTTATTCCTCCCCTTTTCCCATTTATATAAACGAGGCTTTCTTAATATAAAAGCACACCTGGAAGGAAGTTTAAAAAAAAATCCCACAAGCAAAGGTAGTCCGATCGATCTTTGTTACAGGGCCCTGTTTAATTCGCCCCTGTGCAACAACACTGCCAAATGTCATGGCTGCGCGTCGACAAGAGAAGAACATACCGACAGGCAAAAAAAATAAATTAAATTTGTACATTGTTGTGTAAATACAAACAAAATTGTCGATTTACATTATTAACGGTTTACCAAGTCGAAACCTATCAACCACCACACACTGCTGTGCACCATTACCACCGCCGCCGAGCACCGAGCTCCATCCATCAGCGACCTTCCCACCCATGACATTGTATCGAATTTCGAATCTGCCGCCCTCCCGCCCCCAGAAAAATGCAAAGAGGTGTGTCAGCATAGCGCGCCGCGCTTACCACTCACACCACAACAACACTGGCACAGTAGTAAATTAAATTTTCCCTTTACCAGGACGACGAAGGATTCTTCCCGCATTGACAATCACAGAGCATTGGAGGTTTGCTGCTATGACGACGTGCGCGGTGATGGTGCGGGCCATCCGTTGCGGCTTCCATGTCAATATTAAAAAATTCTGTTTATGGCACCGCACGTTAAAGCGTCGCGCACCCAATCGCCATTCATTCAATTCGACATTTTTCAGGAAATCATGGCATCGCTTTGTCTCTCACTCAGGGGGCCACTCACTACGCAGCTCGCTGGGACATTGCCGTGCTACGTGAACCACATAAGAACGGCCGGATAAACATTTTATTTCCGGACGTTTAATCTGAATTATCTCCTTTTTTACCACCACGCCGCTTTTGCTCGTCCTTACTGTCATATCCCCTCCTCCGCCTTCAAAAAAAAAAAATAGCTCCACAATGCGTTAGTCACTTTAAACACTTGACAAAAAAATGGAAAAGAATTGCAAAAGGTCACGTGGCAGCAATGGCTATAGCCTCGAGGACCGAAGCTAACGAAAAATTACGCTCAAATAATGATAATGGCAGCGAGTAGAAACAACATTTGTCTTCCAAATAGATACACAGTTATAGTGGGTTACATACGGACTGCGGACACACCGTGCGCGCTTGGGAATAATGGATGTTCTGTGAAGTGGCACTTAATGGAATGGAATGGAATTATCATAGAGCTCGGTCGCGAACTCGAGATATACACGTTTCCAACTGCAATAAGGTAACAAATTGCTAGAACACACAAAGCCAATTTAGCAGATAATCACGTTTATATTCGGCAAATGACGTTAGATTGTCGCCGAAACGGGAGGGCGGACTGCTGACACGCTGGTGGGTCCTTTTGCCGGAAAGGACGGTAATTAAAATTTATTTCGTCAATTAAAAGGAGGCTATTTAGAACGGGACTTCCTAAGTGTTTTTCTCGTCGAAATCTGTTTCGGGGATGGTAAAGGACGCAGCAGGTCAGACGACAGGAGGTCCGCTAGAAGAGGGTTCAATTAAGCACTCTGGATGAGAGTGATAGGTGGACTGGACGACCGGCAGCGTTAGCCAACGATGCGACGAGACCATTAAAAGCTCTGGTGAGGGAAAAGCGCAAAGTAGAAGATTTGGATTAGATTAAAAATTTATTGAGGCTTTATCAGTCAGAAGAGTGTGAAGTTACATGGTAAGTTAATGGATGCCCCGCGGTAGTCACGGCTTACTAAGCCCAACAGTTTGAACCATGGTGTCCATTTGATCTTTCTTCACATCAGAAAAGAAAAAGAAAGACCCGGTTTCAGAAGCTCATACTGCAGCTGTTTGACCCTGGCCATCATGGCAGATTATGTATAAATTTAAGGAGGGTACTCAGCTCTGCTTTTTTTAGACCTTCCTCCGACGGACCTTTACTACTTAGGACCGGACCCGGAAAAGAGTGCATCCACTTCAAGTGTTCCAATGTAATTGCAATAATTTAATTGAATCCAGTTATGGAGAAAATCTTAACTCAAGTATGCAATAATTTTTTCTTAGCAATTAAAAATAACAGTTTTAACATAAGGTACTAGGCCTGTTCGAAAAGTCAGTGACTTTGATGCTGTCTTACGAGCACAAAGGATTTTCGATGCGGCTGCAGATACCCTTGACTGACGTTCCGTGTTTCCGGCGCTAAAGCGATTTCGGCAATGCTTTCCATGCCTGGAGTCGGATGGCCACACCGAACAAACAATGTGACAATGATTCCAACAGAATAATTGATCCTTGCTCCTAGAGTTTAGCCAAAGTTATTGTGGACTTAAGTTATAAAGTTAAGCCAAAGTTATTGAAGTTATTACTTGGTTTGACCAGGTATGCCCCAAATCAAAAGTGACAAAATAAGCAACTCACGCAAACACCTTCTAAGTTAAGGCTTAAGGGTTTGAAGCCTTTAACTGAGCACAGTAAACTTTAAAAGTTTGAAACACTTAACTTAGGTACATAATATATATATATGTAAGTATTATTTCAAGATTTTATTAAAAGAGATGACGAGAATTGATACCCATTAAAACATACCTTGAGAAGTTTTTATGGTGGTGAGGGGATCTATCGTTGTTCCAAAATAGCTGTTCCAATTGAGCTTTGAGCCACAATTTCAATCCACTTTTCAAAACACTTGACACTTTCTATAATTTAATACACTACATAATGTGCACACACACATAAGCATGTGAACTTGGCATTTTTTCAAAGTAAGTAAATAAAAAACAAATAAATAAAGTCAAACATCTGTTTTTGTTGTCTAAAATTCTTTGAAATGATTGGCCAAAATAATAGCAGCCCAGCAGAAAACTTATCACTTTTTTAACCGTTGGAATAAAGCGAGACAAACTGATCTACTAACCAACGTTTTCACTCATGCACAGACGAAAATAAAACGAGCCCAAAAATAAGTGCTGCACAGCGGCTCTTATGCCTCACTATTTGTACTCGGGTGAGCAGGAAATTATTATTGATATGTATCGTATGTCGGTTGGCGACATTTATAAAAAGATGCAGCATGCCTTAATTCTATATTTTCACGGGCCATAAAACTGCGATTAGCAGGAAACGATTAGAAATAAATCCTGAGGTGGCTGAACCAGAAAAAGATAGGGGGTCCGTTTCTTTATTCCTTCCAACTACTCCGGCCGAAATATCTGCGGTTTTTTAATCATTCGGAATATTCCGTTTCGCGTTTCTTTTGTTTCGTTTATATGCAAAAGTTGAGGGTTTGATTTAAATTGAACTGGAATTTCGAGCTAGGTTTTTAGCATAAATTACTGAATAACTAGATATTCAACTTCGGGCATGTAAAAGCTTTGCCCACAAGCTGAAATTTATGAATTTACCCATTCTCCGACATTTGTTTACAAATGTGAGTAAATACATGAATTCGTCATTTCCATGCAATTTCATTTTGCAGCTTTTACACCAGCTGATCGCGAAAGGTAAATTTTGTTGTATCTTCTTAAAAGGATTCACCGACACACCGACAGAGGGACGCAAGTTAAATAAATAGGTATTCAGTAATTTGTGGTTTTTAGGGGGGGGGGGGGGTAGAGTTGAGTCGAGAAGTTGAAATAACAGAAATCGAAATTTTGAAACTGCAAATCAGTGCGAAAAACGCAAACAAGTACCAAACAAATGGCAAATTGTGCATAGATAAAGCTTAATGCTCTGATTTTTATTTCAACCTAGTTATTTCAGCAAAAACTTCGACTCAACCCCGCAGAGCGAGTGCGATCGAGTCGACTCGTCTCAACTCCAACTCAACCCGCGTTTATATGAGGTCCACAAATTACTGAATAACTAGATATTCAACTTGCGTCGCTCTTAAGCCGCGTTGTCACAAGCAACGTAAAAACAGGAAAAGAAACAGAATCTCATATATTAGCAACTGAAACCTAATTTCGCTGAATGCTTTTTGCGTTGCTAATGTATGAAATTCTGTTTCTGTTCCTTGTGATTACGTGGCTTTACCCTCCAACAACCATTTGTTTACGTTTTTTTTAAAGTCTTTAAAGCTTTTTAAAGCTTTAAACTTCCGTGTCGGTGAATACGTGTAAGAAGATACAACAACAATTTACCTTACGTGATCAGCTGATGTAAAAGCTGCAAAACGAAATTGCATGGAAATGACGAATTCATGAATTTACTCACATTTGTAAACAAATGTCGGAGAATGGGTTAATTCATCAATTTCAGCTTGTGGGCAAAGCTTTTACATGTCCAAAGTTGAATATCTAGTTATTCAGTAATTTATGATGAGGTCGAACCTGGCTTGAAGCTCGCTTGAACTGATGCTTTTAATGAAGTTCTTGATTCGTTCACTTATTTTGTAATCCCGAATTCCGTATCGTTTTATTCGTTCACGTATGTCATGACATGATGCCAAACATGCAAATTCCGTTGATGACGTACACGGAACGGACGAGTGCACGTTCACGGATATGCCCCTAGGATCGATTTGACACTGTCCATTTGCTTTTTAAAATAAAGTGAGCCGAAATAGAGATTTAGTTTGCAAAAATCGCAATGAAAAAATTTAGTTACAGGAAGAATTTCCATTTCCTTTTCGAAGTCAAAACCTGCAGTAAAGTTGCGCAAAAATGATTAGGGTATTATGATACGATTTATATTCATCTCGGATTAGTGCCTTGTGGGAGACCTGGTATTGGACATGAAAATCGCATACAAAAGACATAAACTTTATCAAAATAAACTTTTTTTAATAGTCTTCCTTCTTGGTTCTTAAACTGTGTTCCTCGGAGTAGTAGGGTTTCGTATCAGAGTTCTGTATCGTTATATCCTTGTATGGCTAGAAGAATGCTAATTGATTCGAAAAAAGCTTTTAAGAAGCGGTGAAGGCTGTAAATTTCGAAAAATGTCGTCCCCACCAATCGAGATTATTCAAAACAGTGCTCAAAGATATGGGAACACTGAAAGATATACGCATCACGTCTTCTGCACACGGAAATAAAATGTCTTCCTAGAGAAAAGGTTTAGTTAGTTTATTTCATTTTTCTTGCACATTTAAAAGCTTTGCAAATGGCAAAAACTATATCTTCATACGCAAAACTCCTTGACGTATTTCATAATGAGCAGTGGATAACCGGATAACCGGGGCTCCGAAATATATTTGGGCTTTGTAAAGGGTTTCACAGCTTAGTAAGTTAAAGAATTGCTGTTTTCAAAACAGGCTGTTTTCATTGCTTATCCGACAAAATGAATCGAATTGAATTGTAACCGTTTTGACTGTTTGCAAACCGTTTGCAAACTAATCAAGTGGTTTCAAATTAACCGGTTTGAAAATTAGTTTGTGATTTATGTCGAACGCGAACAATTTGTGACAAAAAATCAAAAGTCAATCGACTCAACCGTCTATGCGCATTTCGGAGTCGGTTTGAATTTGATAATACCGATTTGAAAAACGAATTCGAATACTTACATCGGTTCCAAAAAGTGTATATGCTATCGGGTTTCGTGAATTCGATATCGTTCAAAGCGATAAACGGGGTAAAAGTTCGTCTTAATGAAAAATGAACAATGATTGCACATAAAAACTAATAACTTTTTAAGGTAAGCAACGTCAAAACACCAACACATCCATAGACAAATTTAAAAGGCTGCAAATGTAGTGTGTATTTATACCACTGGAGCTATGCAAGCCACTCCAATAACTGGTTTGGAAGTCCTGCTAAGCCTCCCACAATTACACATAGTTGTTCAGATGCCTGTGGAACGTCGTCAATCATACATTGGGGAAGAGGTATGATTTCATTCTGCTTCGTATATGAGACTCCTAAGTCCCGATTTTTCAGTACTGTATTAAGTTCAGTTTAAACCAAGATCTATTTATCCCGTAACAAAGCCAATGGGGAGTTAACCCAGCGAGCAAATTTTCAGTGCAGAGTTAACTTCGTCAGCAAAGTTGTCAAAATCCTTGAATCTCGAAATTATTGACTCTCCCAACTCTGAATTCACATAGAAAAACACAGGAAAAGAAGTTGGAACTGGTCTCAAATCGCATTCTTCACAGAAAAAACATTTAAAAAAGTTCATACTATTCACCAGAGTTTATCCGGGATTAACTCAACAAATTTGACGAGTTAAGCCGAGATTAACCCCGGATCTAGATTCACTGAAAAACTAATTTCTGTGGTTAAAATTAGTTTAACTTGGAAATTCAGATGATCTCGCACTGAAAAACTGGCCCTAAGTGATTTACTATGAAATAAAAATCCATTTCGTAAAAAAAAAATAAGCGAAAAAAGCATAAGTGGCCAAAGTCGTCTTGATTTAAACAAATTCGAGTTAAGCTTATTTCGTCCTTTTATTATTATCTTGCTTACTTACTGACTTAAGGTGGCGCTACAGTCTGGGGTGGACCTGGGCCTCAGCCAACAAGCTTCGCCAGCTTGCTCTGTCTCTAGCTAGCCGTCTCCAATTTCGCACGCGAAGTTGGCTGAGGTCCCCTCCCACTTGCGTGCGCCACCTGAGTCTCGGTGCTCCTCTACCGCGCCATCCCTGCGGTGTGGATTCGAAGATTTTCCGGGCCGGGGCGTTGGTGTCCATCCGCTCTAGATGAACCAGCCATCGTAGACGTTGTGTTTTGACTCTTTTGGCTAGGTCGGTATCGCTTTACAGCCCGTACAGTTCGATGTTATATCTCCTCCTCCACTCTCCGTCTATGCAGACGGGACCGTAAATCGTCCGAAGAATTTTCCTCTCGAAGCAGCCTAAAGTGTTTTCATCCGCCTTTGACAGGGTCCATGCTTCTGCACCGTAAAGCAGGACTGGGATGATGAGGGTTTTATACATGGACACTTTAGTTGCTCGAGAAAGGGCTTTCTCCTGAGCCCAAAGAAACAGCGATTGGCAAGAGTTATCCTTCGTTTGATTTCAGCGCTGGTGTCATTGTCTGCATTGATAGCGGAACCCAGGTAGACAAAGTCCCTAACTACCTCAATGTTATAGCTGTCGATGTTTTGTCCAAGACGTCGGTGTTGGTTGTCTTTTCTTGTTGACAGCATGTACTTGGTTTTGCCCTCATTGACTGCTAAACTCATACTCGCCGCTTCCGTCCCAATACTCACGAAGGCTTCACTGACATCACGCTTTGTTCTACCAATTATGTCAATGTCGTCTGCGTATGCAAGTAGTTGAACGGACTTTTGAAAGATTGTACCTCTGGTGTTGGCGCGAGAGTTCTGCACAATTCTCTCAAGTATGATGTTAAAGAAGTCGCATGATAGCGCGTCGCCTTGTCTAAATCCTTTTTTGACATTAAGGAGGTCGGTGAGGTCTTTGCCGACCTTGACGGAACAGCGTGAGTTTTCCATCGTCATCCTGCACAGACTGACGAGTTTGGCAGGGATGCCAAAACTAGACATTGCGCTATATAGCTCGTTTCTATAGATGCTGTCATACGCGGCCTTGAAATCGATGAAGAGGTGGTGTGTATCGATTTGGAATTCCTGGGTTTTCTTCAAGATCTGCCGCAGTGTCAATATTTGATCGATGGTGAACTTTCCTGGCCTAAAGCCACACTGATATGTGCCTATCAGATTGTTGACAAACGGCTTCAGGCGTTCACACAGTACAGCAGAAAAGATCTTTTATGCGATGTTAAGAAGACTTATGCCCCTGTAGTTGGCACAACTCACAGGGTCTCCTTTCTTCAGGATCGGGCAAACAATGCTGAGGTTCCATTCGTCGGCCATGCTTTCTTCCGACCATATCTTGCAGATGAGCTGTTGCATGCTCCTAACCAGCTCATCGCCAGCGGATTTAAAAAGTTCGGCAGCTAGGCCGTCTGCTACGGCTGCTTTGTTGCACTTGAGCTTAGACACAGCTACATTCACCTCCGCCAGGTCAGGTGGGCGGTATCGGTCGTATGCTTCGTCGGTAACCTGTTCGCCCGGGTTGAATAGTTCGTTCTGCCTGACAGCGGTATTTGGTTCGTCCTCGCCGTTATACAGTCTGCAGAACTGGTCTTTTATTATTATCACTTTTTTCTAATTATAATGGTTTTATGTTTTGACTAACTTTATGTTTCGTTCTACTCTTCTGTTGTTTGCCAATCGTTACACGCGTATGATACTATTATCCGTTGTTTGTCTGGTAAGATAAATAAGGTAGACTCAAATCGGTTTTACAAATAGTTGTACGCATTATAAACGTTTCGATAACGCGTTTTCTGTAGCTTTAAAAAAAAAAAAAAAATCATTTCGATCACCATTTATTTAAATTTATTTGTGAGACGCCTAAAACTGTTCTATCCAAGAACTGCTCGACGTGCTCCTCTATATCGTGTCGTGAAAGTCTAAATAAATTAGAATTATGAAAAATATGAATCGATTTATGTTTTGAAAGGAACAAGACAAAAGCAAAAAAAAAAAATAAAAATATCCGACCAGCTGTTTCGAAATGACTTCTCGGTTTATTTTTTTTTATGTCAGTCGTTTCCAAAATATACTTTTGTGTCTGCTCGTAAACTAACAGTATTGTGTTTCTCTTGTTCAGCAAAGTTTTCAGCACTTGTATAAAAAAGTATTCCATTCCAAACATACCTAACAAATCTGGGGCAGCAAGCAAGATAATGTCAACATTTTTAATAATGTAAAGATGTGAATACACTTAGTTATGATTTACCTTTCTTGTCGTGTCTTTATGATGACAAAACACCATGACATCGTTTTTATATTACAAAAATTATGACACCTACACGTTTAATGCTTTGATAAAAAATACGATGAATTCATCATTGAGCTACCCCAACTTTAAAAAAGCTTTCAGCCGCATTAATGATAGGTTTCCTTAAAACGTTTTTCAGAGGCAAATTAAGTAGGGATCGCTAGTATATATCAATTGTCTTCAAACAACAACGTAGCTCAAATTCTTAATTATAATAATTATCGTAACAAAATAAGTGAATCTATTGCTTTTTAGCACACATGACAGTGACGAATCATGTTTTGTGAATATATCAATTAACGAATATATACCCTTGCAGGATTGCAGAATCGTAACCTGCCGGTGTATCGCACACGGTTTTTTCTTTCGACATGTCCGTCCGCTAAAAGTTCAACTCCACTCTATGTTTTCTTATTAAGCTGTAAGTAAATTACAAAATGATAATCTAAAAAAACTAGCAACCCGGAAAACGATTTTTTCACTTGATACCGATTCTGAATAACTTTAAAGCCTGAAAGTGGAAAGATTTTCATAATATAGTTGATTTTTTTTTTAATATTAAGGGTATTCACTTAATCTTATGACTTTCAGCAGCTCGTATATGTATAAATTCCTACGGTGCTTAATACCGTGTTTCCACCAGGCACTAATCCGCGATTATTATAAATCTTCATTAAATCCCCTACAAATAGGGTAGTCGCCATACAAGTTTAAGTTCCAGTCGGACAGCGATTAAAAACAGTTTCGCTCATAAAACTCATTGACCCTTTTTACGAACCTTTTTGAACTCTTTTTTAGCACCTTTTAAACTGTTTGGAAATCGAAAAAGGACACTGAAACTCTCCACGTATGACAAATCTGTCAGTATTACGATTTCTATTGGAATGTTTCAAGCGGAAATCCTTTTTCACGGCTGGAAAATGACATTGGCGCTCTCTCATTATTAAGTTAGTTCGTTGTTGGCCATCAAAGTGAATAAACGAAACCGAAGAAGTAATTTTTGTATCATTTAAACAGAAACATAGTATTATATGAGCACCCCTATCACGTAAATCACATAAATCGATTGTCAAGAAGATTATCAAATTGTTGTCTCCAAGCTTCCGATCAGCGGCTAGAAAAGTTTTGGTAAACAAGTGAATCTTTATTTATTTTTCATGCTGAAGCTCAAAAGTATTCGTTAACCTATGTAAAACAAATCGAAAGTTTTTCATTGTCACCATTGTCTTGTCATTGTAGGATAATCTCTTATTTGAAAAATAAACCAAGTTGTCCATCAAACATCCGCGACAGCCAGCCAAAGTTTGACGTTTGTGAATTCGCGTAACTCTACATTACGCGGAAAATTATGCGAAAAAAATTCTTCATACAATTCCCGCTCAATTACGAGGTGGGAAAATTTCAAAAGTTTATCAGACTTTTAGTCATTGAAGTGAAAATCCTTATTAAAAAGTTTTTGAGAAATAATGAATCGAAAATAGTTGCCCGTTGGAAAAATGTTTTGGAATGTTACTTTTAACCATTTGGTTGACAAGCCATTATGGAGCAAACACATAAAAGCCATTATGGCCAAAACAGATAATGTATTTTCGAAAAAAATGGAAAAAAATCATGAAAAGAATTTGATCTTCTCGAATGACACCATAATCATATATGGGCAAAAACCATACGTATAAAAAGTCATTTGATTTTTCCGGAAATCTATAGAAAGCGAACTTTGAAAAAAGGTTTCAAAAACGATTTTTAAAAATAAATGTTCTAGTATCGGTAAAATTTATTGTAGTGAAATTTTGTTTAAATATAAAAAATGTATAGAAATTTTTGATTTTTTTTTTTGAAACGTTTTTCTTAAATGGTTTTAAAAGAAGAGTACCCGAAAAAAAAGAGATTATAAGTGATCAGTTTTCCGATTTTATATCTGAAAAAATCGGAAAGAACCATTGGAAAACTAGTCTTAACGTACGCATATAGGCCATATCGACAATTTTAATGATAAATAGGCAGTTTAAGGTATTTTTTGATACCTTAGAAAAAACGCAAAACCTCTTCAATAATTTGTATTCGTTTTCGAAATTTTTTTTCTTACAATTTTTGTTTGCTTGTATATATTTACTTATACTTTATTAAGCCATTTTTAACTGTCTTAATAACACTTATCCTTCACTGTGTGTACACACTTCATACCACAATTAAGGAGCGTGGCCAACCTGTACAGTGTGAAATTTTATACCGCCCAAAGCAGGTTCGGGTTCTCAGGACCCGAACCTGCTTTAGGCCTGCCTGTATCTATTGTCACGTCTGCCATTGATACTTGGGTTTCTCGTGAGCACAGGGCTCGTTGGCGTGACTGCGATGGGTGCAGACAGACTAAACGACTACGCCCGGACATCTGCGAGGGTCAGCGTCTTTTCTTCTATCTCTTAGGAGAATCGATTGCAGACTTCTTGTAGGCATCCTTACCGGCCACCAAGCTTTTGCTAGACACTTGAATGTGTTAGGCTTAAGCGAAACCACCACCTGTCTTGCCTGTGGAGAGGACGACGATACAGCGGAACACTTTCTCTGTAGTTGTCCTGCCTTTGCTCGCATCAGGTGGCGGATCTTTGGGGCTGACGTGGTGAGTGCCGAACACCTAAGCTCTTCATCACTGAAGCTCCTTCTCATCTTTCTTCGAAAGACGGGTAAACTAAATACATTAATGTAAGGTGTCTGCATGGTAGTACAATGGACCAGTAGTTGTGTCTGAGTGCTCCAACGGATAGTAGCAACCTCCAACAAACACGTAAAAACGTTTCGAAATTTAAGGATTAAATCAAGGCTGACACAAAAAAAAATTACTCAGAATATTCCGTCATGTCCGAGCCCTATTTGCAAAAAATAAAAAATATGAACATTCGTTTTGCCAGTACACTACATGTATCACGTTTTGATATAATAACTTAGAGCTTGATTTGATTTAAACGGAAAATACGCTCTAGGTTATGAACCACGAAAAATCGTACAAGAGCTGTCAAAATCTGAAGTCGCTACCATTTTTCGACCCCGGGATGTCAAACAAGTAGTGTTTTCATATAAAAAAATAATTAATATATTCTGTAGAAGTGCGAATATTTTTATAGTTAAGGATTTAGGGCGGAATGAAGCAATCTTAAACTATGAGCTTCGTAAGTCTATGCACCAACAGTTTTTAGCGTCAGTTTATGAGCACTCATAAAATTTACGAAAAGTCATACCCACTATTAAGCTGAGAGCGGTAGTATGTTCGCAAATTTGAACTCAACTGTGACTTGTTACACAAATATTTCAATTTAGTTCTCATTAGGTTTCACTTCACGACTTCCAGGATGCAAAAAGTTTTTGAATAGAAAGAATTAAAATTTATTCGTGGAATATTTTTTTTTTATTTAACATTTTGTTTCCAAAAAGGTAGGCTGAAAGATTCGTTTATATCAGAGGCTGGTGTCAGCGGACGAATGACTGAATGAAGCATTAAGTGCGTTTATCATGGTGTGCCTGCTTGCCTGCGTCACACGTCTTTTATCTAAATATCCTGCCCGATTTCAAGACCTTGTGCACTTAAAAATGAGGCTAATCCTTAAGTGTCTTATTGAGTTTAACTGCGATCTGTATCGGTAATGATAGTCGAGATTTTAAGTGATCTGAAAAATGAAAGGTTAAGTCAACAATAATTGCTGGGCAGACTTTATAGCTTTCACGAAGATGTTCACTTATTTCTTTTGAAACTATTGTTATGTGGCGACAAGAAATAAAACAACTCGCAGGAGTCGCTGAATGCACCCATCGATTCACTCTACAAACGCACCCGCTCGATTCACTAAACGAACATACCCAACTGTCATTGCAGTCATCTGACAGCAGCTGTCATATTCGAAGTTCGAATTTCGATTTCCCCTCCTTGGAATTCAGCGGAGGAGTACCAGTGGGAAGTTGCCAAAGGGGAAGCATGGAACGTACTAGAAGGTGCTTGGTTTTGTATAAATACACGACAGGCTCGTACGGACAGATATATTTTAAACGTGGACTTGTGAGAATCGGTAATAAAGTAAAAAGTGATTGAGTTGAAATAAAGTGTTGAATTTAAATAGTAAACTAAATAGTAAAGTTGGATAACAGTGTGATTTGAGTTTAAATAAGTTTGTTTGATAAATAAAGTGTTTCATTGTGTGATTATAAAAGTGATTTCCCTTTTTTGATCTCAAACTGTTACAAAGGTGCAGAAAATAGGTTTGTAAATAGGGTGAATGGGATTTTTGAGAGGATTTAACTTTAATCCTTTGCCAAGAGGATTTAAACTTGTATGGTAAATCGATTTGTAGAGGATATGGTAAATCGCGTGATTTGTAGTGTGCTCGGAGACATGGTATAATCGACTGGAATCAACTCAGTTTGAATCGACTGGAGTCAACTCAGTTCGATTCAGGTCACAAATTACTGAATAACTAGATATTCAACTTGCGTCCCTTGCCCTCTTGCCCTCCAACACCCATTTGTTTAGGTTTTTTATAAAGCCTTTAAAGCTTTTTTAAAGCTTTGAATTTCCGTGTCTGTGAATACGTGTAAGAAGATACAACAACAATTTACCTTACGCGATCAGCTGATGTAAAAGTTGCAAAACGAAATTGCATGGAAATGACAAATTCATGAATTTACTCACATTTGTAAGCAAATGTTGGAGAATGGGTAAATTCATCAATTTCAGCTTGTGGGCAAAGCTTTTACATGTCCGAAGTTGAATATCTAGTTATTCAGTAATTTATAATTCAGGTATACATGAGGTTAAAGCTCGATTCAACTCTGCATATAAACTTTGAACTTTGTGGACTGAAATATCATCAACATACTTGACGTTTTGGTTTTCTGTTGTAGTCTGTATTTTTTCGCTTGAGATGGAGGATGAGGCACAATTTTTCTTATTTTAGACGAAAGATCAAAAGTTTTTTCTATCTTTGGGACAAAGTAGTATTTTGCTTCAGTTTTTGGTCGTACAAAAATTTCACATGATGGATATGATGAGCGTTAACGCCATTTCTGGCTTGTTTGTACTTGTTTCGGTTTATTAGAGAGGGATTTTCCTTGTAACACCCAAAGTAAGATATATTCAAATTAATCGCCTCTTTACAGCTCAAGTCAAATCAAACAACGAATTCTCCTTCGGTTTGATACTCTTAACTCTGTAAGGCCGTGTAATCACAAGGAACAGAAACAGAAACAGAAACAGAATTTCATACATTAGCAAAGCAAAAAGCATTCAGCGAACTTAGGTTTCAGTTGCTAATGTATGAGATTCTGTTTCTGTTCCTGTTTTACGTTGCTTGTGACAACGCGGCTTAAGGGATAAAAGATCTCATTCCTAGGAGAATTAGAATTGTGATCATATCGGCAGCGGCGTTTACATTGTTGTCGAGAAAGCAAAGTCACCAGTAAAACCTTTCCAAAAAGTTGTTTAGTGCCAATTTGCTTCCTCGTATCGCCAAACAGATCTCTTGTTGTAACAAGAGTTGTAACAATTTGCTGTAAAAAACTGCAAATTGTTCTAATTTTTCACTCTTCGAACTCTTATTTTTATTATTTTCAAACAAAATCAAAAAAAAAAAAAAAAAAAAAAATTACCCAAAATATCCCGTCATGTCCGGGTACTGTTTACCCTATCAGAAGATTTCTGAGCCGCTGTGCGTTGCGAGACAGCAAAATGGTGTTCTCGCTCTTGCATTTGCGTTCATAATTTTTTCTCTAACGGTGATCTGATCAGTGAAAAAAGATGTCTACTCTTCCTCCGGCTCGAACGTTGTTTTGGTTTTGTTAAAATTTTGCTACGTGCCGTGTCCTTTGCTTTGTTTTTCAGTTATTGCGTTACAAAATGCAAAGTTTACAATTACATTGCCTGTGTTTGGTTTTTGAGGACAATTCAAGAAAATTTTATGTTTTCAAACTGTTTAGTGTTCTGCGAGTTTATTGGAAATCTGGTGGAATATTTTTATATTTAATGCGAGTTTCTATTCAGTGCGTGGAACATATCGTTTTAGACGTTTTAAGAGCAAACAAAACCATCAACTTGGTGATGCAGTGTGCAGTTTCGGCATAACCAGTGGAGCCTCCCGGGTAAGTTTTTGTTCTGCTGTGGTTTTTGATGGAATGTCTTTGGAAAAGACAGTTGAAAAAGGCTTAAAAGTCTAATGTGTTGACTTTAAGTGTTTGACACCAATATTATTAAAGCCATTATTCCCCTCCAAGTAAATGGTGATCCCCGTGGTTAGAATCTTGGGCGCTTGTCTAATTCCATGTATTCTAGCCTGGAACTGGAATAGTGTAAGCAGTGTGACCTTGAAACTTTCTCCCGGTTGATGCAAATTGGCTTCGGCAATAGCTACTTTATCAATTTTTGAGATTGTGGCCAAGCCGCTAATAATTAAACTACCTAGTATGCTTAGTAGCGGCTTGTCTATCTAAGGACAGAAACGGTTTGCACGTTGTGTCACGTCAAAGATCCTTTTAGGCTTTAAAATGGGTGCAACTCCATTTCAGCTTCGGAAACACATAAATCTTGAACTTGCGTGGTGATCCCGATTAGACAACGATTGAACACTTGTACCAAAGCTCACATTTGAACTGTACAAGGTCATCTTTACCGCAGATTACTTGGCAAAGTAGGTAAGGGTTGCGGAAGCCTATCTACAAGAATTTCGTGAAAGTTTAGTTTTGGTACAATGCTTTGCAGGGCCGCAAAAGGAGAAGTTGCAGGCTTTACGTTAAGAATTCATTCCATTGTCTTCACGCGTCTCAGAATGTTGGAATGTTGGAAGTGTTGGAATGTTAAACAAAGACAATCCTTAATACAAATAATTTTTGATTTGGTTCAGACGACCGATTTGTTGATGATGGGACACACTAGAATTTCGCCAATAAAGACTTATCCGGCAAGCATTCATCTTTGAATACGCTGCGAAATAAAACGTTCACACTTTCTAGTGTCTCCCCATCAAGTTAACTCAACCAGTTAAACATTTACAAAATACTTTTCATCTCCTTCCAATTGGCATGGACACTCAAATTCCGATGCTCCTCAGGAAGTGTCATTTTAATACCCAGCCACATGAAGTAGCATTTTCTCTCTTTCGGATCTGATGCGAATGGAATTCATACTTTTGATTAAACTTTCTGCCAACAAAAGCCCTCAAGAAAATGTTGTATTTCATTAATTTCCCTCGACTTGTTGTGACACTTGTAGCAGACGTCACAGCAGCTACATTCTATAATTCTATCGCAGAAGACATTCATCTCAACTGAGGAACTAGCTAGTATAGGATAGCGTAGCGAGTCCAACATCTCTCTTTCTCTTCCCTTCGGTTCCGGAATGTAATGCAATGCCGGTTCTTTGATTTGCCATAAGTATACGCACGAAAGATTGAACTAAGGACGAGGATGATGATGATGATGAGAGTGGAAAAAGTGAAGAGGCCACACAGCAACACCACCCTGTGTGTATACACACAGAGGAGATTGCGAATGCTTATCGTTGACACCCTTTTCATAAAGCATCTGCCAGCTTTGCCCCGAGCTGTCAAAAGGGCGGAAATTAATTTCATTTGACACATATACACCACAGTTAAGTGTAACAAAACAACAACATCCGACGAGGCTTTGACTCTCTAATTAAAAATGTGTCAAACATAACTTGAATGTGGCTGCCTGGAGTGGGATAGTTTTCTGACACATTTTTGTCAGGTATGGTCACAAAGGTAGACAGTCTTCTTTTATGTCATTTAAACATAAAGTTTATTCGAATGCAAATTTAATGAAAGAGCCAGTCATAGTCATTGACGGAAATGTGTATTAATTAAGGTTTAGCTAAATGGTGATGAGGGGGTTTTGTAATTACTTAAACGTCTCTTGTATAAAAGCTTTATAAAAAAAAAAGGCTTTCAATCTTGTAGACGACTGCTTTTATGACAGACGAGGTTATATAAAGGCATATGGGCTATACAAAGCGAGACAGAAGGGTTTTTATGGTAAGCTCCTAGGGAAGATAATACATTTTTTATAACATTAAAGGTAACAGAATCGACAGATTGTAGGAATGACCGAAGTACAGTCAATCTCACAAAAGAAAGTTGTTTTCCAAGCCGGCATAGGGCAAGGGCCTTAAGCACAATCGTCCAACGACTAAAATGGCAGAGGATCGGCGACACAGGAAGGTACGCAATGGAATGGAACCCATTAACCCAAGGTGGCAAAAGAGACGATCAGCTTTGAAGGGCGCAGGGTTGGTGGAGGCTCCAATCCCCACTATGGGGGCAGACACAGCCTGTTCTACGAGGAATTCTTGTCACAGTTGTCTATTTTAATTACACAGTCAAAAGTATTCAAGTGCTGAACTTCCGCAAGCTTTTAAGGTCCGTAGCCTCGTTATACGAAAAATCGCCCAAAACCGAAAATGCAAACTGATCCAATATTTTTGGCAAGGCTGCACAATATCAAGTATAAGGATCGATATCAGTGCAATAGTGCGGTATAACCTATTCCCATTCTTCTTTCCATTCCTATTCTCCTTCCCATTCCTATATTGCATTTTTTTCTATCCCCTTCCGTTACCATTCCCTATTCATTAATTAACTAAAAAAAATATTCGAATTCTTAGGTATAAGATTTTTTTAATTAATTTTTTAGAAGGGGCGTGGAAGGTCCGGCTCCTTCAACCAAAAATAAATACTTATTATTAGCATAGAAATATCCGAAGTTTACGGCCTAAATGTTGTTCAAATTCATTAATTATGTAAAATCGACTTCTAAAAATAGGCGTGGCCAAAAACTTTGTATGAACCACATGCAGAACTAAGTGTTTTCTATATCACGTAAAACATTTTCGATTTGGAACAAAATATTGAAAATGATTACTTTTTCAATCGGTGCCACACCCACAAGGGTCGGTCTGCTGACTTTATTTTTATTTTTTATGCCTTTAATCATTAGGAGATGCTAAATGTTAAAATTTAGCTTTTCAAGATGTCTTCAAAATTTGAAAGCACTGAAGACAAATGAAGTACATTTAGACCGATTTTGGGTGTGTCTGTGGGCGGATTTGAAAAATTTCAACACTTGTATTGCTTCGAATGACAGAGAGCTTACGTACAAAATTTCAGCTTTCCACTCCGTCCAATGTGCTTAATTCTAAAAATAAATTGAAATTCTTTATTTAGCGATTCGGCTATTCTAACACAACATAGTACTACGTACATTAAATTAATAACAATAATTAACAATAATAATTAATAGCAATAATTCTTAGCTGCAAACATACTTCATCTTTACATACGTTAAAATCTTTCTTTTAAATGTTGCTAAATGATTCTCCGATTTTAGTTCATTAGGTAGATCATTAAACAGTTGAAAACCTTTGTAAAAGATATTATTTTGACCTTTTTGCGTTCTAAACAAAGGAAGGCGGAAATTATTTCTATTACGCACATTATAGTTGTGTACATTAAAGACATATAATATTTTACTACATAGATAGTTGGGTAACATATTGTTCTTCATTTTAAATAAAAAAATAAGTACATTCATTATTGTTCTCTGCTTTACACTTAGCCAATTCAATACATATAACATGTTTGCTATCGGAGTTAGCCAATGACATTTTAATATAGATCGCATTGCTCTATTTTGAAATTTTTGCAGTCTTTCTAACATTGTAATATTAGCAAGATATATTATTGTTGAACAATATTCGAAGTGTGGCCTTATTATGGTGCTGTAAACATTTATTGCACTTAATGTAGACATTTTTTTTCGTATTCTTCCAAAAAAAACTTATTTTTTGCTTATTTTCTTATATAAGTATTCTATATGGCTATTAAAATTTTATTAAAATTTAGAGCTTCATCAATAACAATACATAGATACTTAATTTCGTTGACATTCTCAATTATTTCATTATTAATTAGCACATTGTTTTCAGACCGACCATTAATATACATACATTTAGTTTTGTTTACATATACACTTAATTTGTTCACACGAAACCACTCCACTAGTCGCTTCAAATCATGATTAATCTTCTCAATACATTCATTCAAATCACCACACGAAACGTATAAGAGACCATCATCTGCAAACGGCTGGAGACAGGAAAATTCAACAACACTTGGCGTCTCATTGACATAGATAATAAATAATAATGCGCCCAACACAGATCCCTGGGGTACACCTAGGACTACATTTATCGCATTCAATATTGCAGCGTCCACCTTCGTTCTTTGCGTACGGCCTTGCAAATAGGACTGGAACCACTTCAACTCTGCTTCTTTAATTCCGTATGCATTAATTTTTTTGTCGAGTAGAATGTCCCTGTCATTTGTTTCAAAGGCACGTCTTAGGTCGATGAAAACTGTAGCAATTTTATTTTTGGCGTGGACCTCAGTCTTCCAGTTCGCAATAATCAGTTTGAGTAGCGCTTCACAGCTATGTCTGCCTCTGAAACCAGATTGACACTCCGCAAATAGCTTGTTGCCCTCCATATATTTCTGTAGCCGTTGTTGCACAATTTTCTCCAGTATCTTGGCTTACGGGTCTAAAATCATCTAGTTTCGTCGATTTTTTTATTTTTTTAATCGGCACCACAATAGATTCCTTCCATATTTCGGGAAATACACCACTGGCCATTGACTGATTTATTATTTTGCACAATTTGGGGCCAATACTAAACGTATTATCGAACGCGTCTCTGATCATGTTCACACTTAAGCCTTTTGTATCCTTTTTATTATTCATTAATCTTAGAATGCTTTTTATGTCACTGAGCGTTACATATTTAAACTTGAAAATTTTATTTGTCGGTTGGAAGTGATTTACATACGGCACATGAGGAATGTCCTTATTTAATTTACAAACACTATCCACAAAGAAAACATTGAATTGACCTGACATCATTTCGCAATCATCCACTAAACAATCATCGAATATAACACCTTTTATTGCACTTTTCTTATGTTTGAGCACCAATGATTTATGGTTCTCCACATTTCCTTCTGGTTCCTGGCAGATTGTACTTTGTTGGTAATATAACTATTTTTTGCCTTATCAAGCGGCTTTTTAAATACGTTTCTCGCCTTTTTATATTCATCCCAGTCTCTTGGCGAGTTTGATACCACTGCCAAAATATACCTACAAATTTTTTCACTTCGCATTGTTCTGAGCTCTCTATTAAACCACTGATTGGTGTTTGAACCGTTAATACACATTTTACGTTTTAAGGAATCAACCGTCTTCATAAAAGTCTTCGTAACATTTCTTGCCACTTACATCGTTCTCGTAGTTGTCCTCCACCATATCTAAATTACGTTGTAAGCACTCACAAAATTTCCGCTTGTCATATTTCACTACCTCAATACATTTTTTTGTGGGTGCCGTGGCGCAGTGGTTAGTGTGTGTGCCTCTGACGCCGGAGGTCTGGGTTCGAATCCTGCCTCTGCCACCTGAAAAAAAAGACTTGTCCTTTTTCACGGCTCCCACCTCCGCGATGGTCTGACAAACCCTCCGAGAGTAACAATTGTCTTGAAAAACTTCTCAAAGTGCCGTTCGGAATCGGCAAAAAATTGTAGGTCCCCTTGTATGTGAAAAAAGTATAGCACACACAGCATACATGGTTGAGAAGTTGGCCCTGGTTCACCTCGAGCTGTTGCGCCACTATTTATTTATTATTTAATACATTTTTTTAAGCTCTTTGGTATCACTTTCATTTGTAATTTAATTTCGATACTTTCATGATCACTCACTTTAAGACTACTTACAACATCTGCCTTTATGGTTCTATCATTTGTCATTACATAATCTATGATTGTTCTTGTGTTCAGATCAATTCTAGTTGGTACGTTAATGACTTGTTTAAGTGCGTAATCTTTTAAAATTTGTTTGATTCTTACTGCATAAGTATCAGATTTAAGCCAGACAATATTCATATCACCCATTACTACAATCTTTCCGAAGAGAAGGTCCCGTGTCCCGTCCCGAAAAAAAGCGATTTTTTTTCTCCGACAAACTAACGACCAATTGCACTCATACATATTACATCCACTCTTTCCAAGATTATGGAAGCGCTGATGAATTTTCAGCCAATGAAATGTCTCGAGTCACGGAAGCTCCTCAATGAACGTCAATACGGCTTTCGTAGTAAAGGTACACTTACGATTTGATGAGTTACTTCGCCGACAAGTGAAACCGCAATTTGCATCTCTTCGGCTTCGAGTCTGATATCGATCGTACTGCTGTGCCCCAAAAAATCTTATGGGCCCATATCGCTTCTGCCGATAATACCGAAGGTCTATGTGAAACTTCTGCTGAAGCGATTACTACTAATAATTGCAGAAAGACGCTTGATCCCGGATCATCAATTCGGCTTTAGAACTAATCATTCAACAATAGATCAAGTCTACAGAATAAATCATTAAATTCAAAAATCCTTAGAAAGGATATCGCAAGCCTTCGACAAGGTATGGCACGAAGGTTTAAAGTATGAGCTACAGCAAACCTTGTCAGAAGATATGAATAGAATATTGAAAAACAAACTTGAAAGCAGACTCTTTCGTGTAAGGTATGGCTCTGAATACTAGAGTTTCAAGCGAATTCGAGATGGCGTACCCCAGGGAAGCGTCTTCGGTCCGACACTGTTTCTGGTCTACACAAGAGACATGCCTCTAGATAACGAGACAGTTATCGCCACGTTTTCGGGCGACACGGCCATCCTGCAACAGGTGAATCAGTCGAGTTATCAACGAAAAGCCTCCAACGAGCCTTGGACAAAATTTGCGTCTAAACGAAGACTTGGCGAGTCGTTCTTAACGAGAACAAGTCAACCCATGTCAATTTTACGCACAGAAAGGTGAACAATTTACCTCTGTTCATAAACTCTGTACAAATTCCCATGCAAATGAAGCGACTATTTAGGAATGACTCTAGACGCTAAACTGAGATGGAAGCCACACGTTAAGAAGAAGCGTGACTAGCTCGAAATAGGACTCAGAGAAATGTCTGCTTATAGGAAAATTTTCAAAACTAAGCATATATAACAAACTGCTCTTGTACAGGCAGGTGTTAAAGCCCTCCTGGCGTATGCCCAATACAATTTTGGGGTAGTACCAAGCCAAGCAACATGTCCATGTTGCAGACTTTCTAAAACAAGACAGTTAGGGCAATTGTGAATGCTCCATGGCATATTAGGAATTTTGATATTCACAGAGATTTAAGGAATAGCTACTGTGAGCGAAGAAGTAACAAACTTTGCTCGAAAGCTAAGTGCTCGTCTTTGTAGCAGAAGAACCAGTACAAAGAACCAGACGACAAACACTACAGAAGCGTAAACTACTTGTTAAGTTAACTTAGTTGTAGTCAAGAGGAATTATGAGAGAGCGAAAATTCAGTCATAGTAGTATGACGTTCGTTCTGGCAGTTTTCATAGTCCCTCATAAATGGGTGGTTTTTTAGCACGTGCAAAGCAAGCATAACCAATAACGGCTACTTTGGTATTATATACCTGCTATAGTGGGCATATTGGTATCTTTGAAAGATTTTAGTCTCCGTCCACTCTAGTATTCAAAAACAAAAAAACCTCTAATTTAATTAATTCTTTGTTTGATGGCAGTATCCTTAACAGCATTTCGGACTGCTGGGTTGTAAACAGAGTAGAATTTAATGCGTCCAAAAAACTATGCTGTTAACCGTCCTTCAAGCGAAATCCAGACCTGCAGCCATTGTCCATAAATGGCGGTGTAAGCGGTGTAAGACAAAATTGCACCCTTTTACCATTCCTTTTAGAGATACTCAACCAAACATGGAATCAAACGCGGCTTCTAGTATTTTAGAAAGTAAAGAGAAACAACGTTAAGCATTAAGCTGCGAATGTTTCGTTGAGTCTGTACTGATCTGTATGGATGCAGTACCTAAGAAATGAACGCCACTGTGACAAAGAAGCTGAGGGCATTCGTAAATAACCAAACCTACTTTCCATCGACGAAAATGGCTGTAAATCGGCCACACTCTGAAGAAGGTTGACAGTTCCTTTAAAGATATGCAATAAGTTCCATTAACTCAAACAGGCAGAAGAGCCGGTCGACCCCGAAACACATGATGTAGAACCGCGAGATAGGAATCCAGGCAACTAGGGAACAGTTAGAGAAAGCTAAAGCACACGAAGCCACGCAGGCATGGAGGCTATGCCCCATAGGGGGAAACAGGAACTAAACTGTCTATCTCCGCGCTTTTGTAAAATTATTCCAGCAAGATTGCTACAAAGCTAGAAATATTATTTGTCCGCAGTGGCATTGGTGTTGCTTTCAATTCAATTCAATTTTATTAAGAGGATCTGTATGAGAAAAAAATTTAACTATAATGAGTATATTAACCTAAACTAAAGGCTGAAGTTTAATAAGCAAAAATTATTAAGTTTTTGCCAAGTGTTTTAAAAGAGAAGTCTTAAAATACTTTGAATATCCAATTCTTCTTAACTCGATTGGTAGGGAGTTCCACAAAGGGGTTGTATAAACGAAGAACTAGCGTTCAAATACAATGTGGGAGTGCCTAGGTTGGAAAAGCGTAAAAGTTCCTTGGGATTGAGCAAACGATAATGTGTTGAATAGATACTCAGGGTTGCCCGGAAATCATGATTTCGTGCAAGCATATTAACGCTTTGTATTTCAAGAAATTATCAGATGTGCAGCCGAGAATTTCCTTTGCGTGCACTGAGATATGATCGTGTCTTCTCACATTATACTAAACGAGCGATAGTGTTAAAAAGGACATTAAGTTACCTCTTACTTTGGTAATCGGGGTTACAGAAAACTTAACACCCATAGAACAGAATAGGAAGCAGCAATGTCTTAGCAAGCATCATTTTTGTGTTCATTGGGACTATCCGAGAGATTTGCCATAAATAGCGAAGACTCCTACAGACTTTGTCTACTACAGAATCGATATGGTTTGACCATGTAAGGGAGGAATTGAAGATGAGGCACAGATTCCATGCGTTGTTAACATACTCGATCACCGTTGAGTCCATCATGATAGCCGGAAGGAGTGCTGGATCTAATTTTGTTCTGTTTATGACTATAACTTTTGACTTCGTGGGGTTCAAAAGGAGACAATTCTCGGCTGACCAAGCTCGAATGAGTTGGAGATCCTCATTAAGTTTTCTCGCGCAGTTATCAATGTTACCCGTGGGACAGGAAATGTGTAGCTGAATGACATCAGCGAACATGTGTACCACGGAATGTTTAACTGCATTTGGTAGGTCATTAACGTAAGCAAGAAAGAGTATAGGACCGAGTATGGATCCTTGCGGAACCCCACTAGACACAGGAAATAAGCTGAAAGTTTGTTCTCCGGTGACGATACGCTGTGATCCACCTGTCAGGTAAGAGAGAATAAGTTTAGTTGAATTTTGCGAGAACATTAGCTCCTTAATACGTTTAAGATACAACAATCTATCGTTGACTGTATCGAAGGCTTTCGAAAAGTCTAAAAGCGCAAGAAGCGCTGTATCCTTCCTATCTAGGGCATCACGAATTTACTTAGTCACTTACAAAAGCACAGCAGCTGCGCTTAGAGCGAAACCCAGACTGATAGCAGCTTAGCAAGTATAATTGTATTTGAAGCAGAACATATTTTTCGAATACCTTAGATAGAAAGGGTAGGATGGCGATAGGACGATAGTCAAAAAGCGTGCAATTTTTCTTTTTGGCGATCGGAAGACTAAGATAACTTAGTCTTTTTCCACGATAGGGGCTTGCTTTGACTAAGTCGAGAGGACTTGTTGAGGACTGCTGTGTATTCTGACCTGATACTTATGCGGGAACCAGTTAACGAAAGCAGCCTCGTCTGAAATGGTTCACAACGGTGACAAAATTCTCCTTTTAGGCTCCTAAGTCTGTATTACCTTTATAAGCCTACGTTATGCATTTTAATCGGAGTATTTCTATATTTATATCCTTGATTTAAACATTTCAATGCTTTATTATGCCTGCAACATAGGACCATGTTGCACTCCGGAGATTTTCTCGGTCGGCCTCCTGAGTTTTCAACTCCGCCCTAGAAACAACTGCCAAATCTAATAGAAAATCATAAATGAAAACAATTTTAACTCGAATTCCAAAATAAGCAAATTTTGGTCCTCATTTCCCTCAAGAAAACCTTATATTAGAGGTTTTCGTAGTATTAGGTTAGGTTGATGGACGCCCTTTTGAGAATAGTGACGGCTCACTTAGACCAGCAGTTGGGTCCATTGTGTCCATATTGGGAACCTTCTTAACACCTGGAATGAAAACACAAAAAAAAACCGCTGTTAGAAGCTCAGTGTTCCGCCCTCTTGGACCCATCCGGATTTGTATACAAATCCTTTAGATTTACAGTATTTCGGTCTTCGAGCTCGTTGAAGAAATAACTGCCGAGGGTACTATGCCTGATGCTGTTTAGGGCTGGGCATTCGCAAAGCAAGTGATGAACAGATTCAATTTCTTCAACGTCCCTGCAGCTTCTGCAGTAATCGTTATGCGGTATGCCTAGCCGCTCAGCGTGTAGACCCACAGCGCAGTGCCCCGTGAGGATTCCCGCGAGTACTCGGATATTCCTGCGGGCTAGTCGGATCAAAAAAAGTGATATCTTTTTGCTTACCGCTGGCCATGGCTCCCTTGTGTGTCTGTACGTATCAAGTTCTGTCCAACGTAGGTTGGTTCTACTCAAGGATTCAGTTTCTATCCTACGTGCTATCGAACCCAGCGGGATTCTTATAGATTTGAGGGCTAGAGATGCATTCATCCCAGACCTATATCTCGCAAGCTTGTCCGCTTCTTCGTTTCCCGATGTATCGTTCCCCGATATTGCCGAGTGATAACTCGTCCAGAATTTCCCTGCACAGCCCCTGGCTTCACTACGTCTGATTCCAAGGCTGTAATTGCCGCTTGGCTATCAGAGTATATGGTGATGGTCTTGTTTACGGGGCTGTGTTTTTTCAGCTCGGAGGCAGCTTGTATTATGGCTGCCAGCTCCGCCTGAAAAATGCTGCAGTCGTCATTGATCCGAAAAGATTTACTTAGTCGCAGAGCTCCACAGAAGATGCCCGCGCCGGTTCCGACGTCCATCTTAGAGCCGTCAGTATATATGGCGATCTCGTCATCTCCTGCAATGGTCTTTTCTTCCCATTCACCTCTTTCAGGTATTCTGGTAGCGAATTTCCTGTTGAAAGCGAATGTCATAGCCCATTGAGTTTCCACAGAGGCGTGTCCATAAGATCTTGAGGATCACGTCCGGATTCTCTTAGGCGAACAGCTGTTTTAGCTGCCTTGCTGCTGCAGTTTATGTCCAAGGGGGTGAGGTGTTGAGTAGTACCTCCAGTGCCGCGGTGGGTGTGGTCCTTAAGAACCCTGTTATACCCATGCAGGCTGCCCTTTGAACTTTGGTGAGGTTAGAGAGATGACACTTTCTTTCCGCAGCCTTCCACCATACAACTGCACCGTAAGTTAAGATGGGTCTTACAACCGCTATATACATCCAGTGTACCATGTTTGGTTGCAGTCCCCACATTATCCCGAACGTTCTGCGGCAGGCAGGGTCTTCTATATTATCCCTCCAGCAGAGTTTGGAGTCTAATATGACACCCAGGTATCTTGTCGATTTGGATAGCGGTAACTCCAATCCCCCGATTCTTGGGTTGCTGAAGGGTGGAATTACCCTTTTCCTGGTAAATAACACAACTTCCGTCTTATAGTGGTTTATTCCTATTCCTCGACCCTCATTTTCCAACAATGCGGAGTGCGTAGCTGAGTCGGTCACTGAGGATTGATGGGAGTTTACCTGGTTTCAGGATTGCTACATCGTCTGCGTATGCGCTCACAATGAAGCCTTCCCTCTCTAGGGCTTTTAGCAATTCTTCCATTACCAGGGTCCATATGAGCGGAGATAGGACACTTCCCTGCGGTGTTCTGACGTTTTGTCTGCTGCATACTTGGCCTAGGTAGCAGTTTATCTTTCTTGTGCTTAGTGTGAGCCCGGTCCAGTCGCTTAGACTGCTATCGAGATGAGCGTTTCTCAAGCTGCGCGGTATCGCGTCTGCGTCAATGTTATTCAACGCCCCCTCTATGTCTAGAAAGGCAACCAAAGTGTACTCCTTGTGTTCCAAGGATTTTTCTACTACTGTTACTACTTTATGTAGTGCAGTGCCAACCGATCTGCTTCTCATGTACGCATGCTGTGATTTTGATAAATAGGTATCACATCAGCTCTCTCACATACACGTCAATAAGCCGCTCCAACGCCTTGAGCATGAATGGAGATAGGCTTATGGGTCGATAGGCCTTTGCCGTAGTGTGATTAGCCTTCCCTGCCTTGGGGATGAATATCACTCAGACTTCTCTCCAAGCTCTGGGAATACAGCACAGCCTAAGGCAGGAGGTGTGAACGTTACTCAACCATGGAATGATAGTTTCCCCCTGCTTTTTGGAGCATTATTGGTCGGATGTTATCCATGGTGCTTGAAAGGGATCGAAGGAGTTGATCGCCCAGGCCAGCCTTTTTACATCGGTTATAGCCTTGATCTTTTCTTCCTTCATCTTTCTCCGAGAGCCCTGCGTTACTGGAACGTAATCCTCATGTGTATCGATGTACCCTGGGAAGTGAGTTTCCGTCAGTAAATCCAGCGTTTCCTTGTGTGTCGAGGTCCAATCGCCATCTGTCTTCCTGAGTGAAGATAGCGGCGCTTTGGATTAGACTTTCCTCAGTCAGGACGCTTCGGTTGTTGTTTCGATTGATTCGCAGAAATTCTTCCATGAATTCCTCTGATCGAATCTGATTCAGAATTCTTACGTTCTCCTTATAGGTCGCCCATTCGATGAGCCCCTCTTTTGCAAGGTTCCATCTAGACCTTGAGCTCTTGATGAGCTCCGCGATCTTGGAGTTCCATCAGGGAGGGCATTGCTTCCCTCCTGTTTTGCTGTTTGGGCAGGATTTTTCGAAAGAGCTAGAGAGCACCCTGGTAATGTATTCGACTATATCGTCGATCTCATGCTCGGTAGTGAGATCTCTGTCTGGGCAGGGGTTGATAATCCTCTGCAGTTCCTTATTGAACTTCACCCTGTTTGCTCTTTTTGGGTTTTTGAGGACTTTCCTAGCCTGAGAGCCTACCTGTATCTCAAAGAGTATCCCGCAGTGATCTGATAGCGATGCCTGCTTAGATACTCTATAGTTCGTTACTTGAACAGAGCTGTTCTGGGACACGGAAGTTACGTTCAAAACTTCCCTCCTACTCGGTGTAATGAAGGTGGGATTATTTCCCCTGTTAATCACTAAAAGGTTGGAGCTAAGGACAAAATCATACAGAACCTCATCTCTAACGTTAATGTCTGAGCTTCCCCATTCACATCACAGTTTAACCCGGGCAACTCGCTGAAGGCGACAATATAGCCCCTGAAACCATTTCTCGGCTCTTCCTCGCTGATAATTTCCCAATCCTGCATCCGCATCTGGGGGTTCTGTGCATAGAACTATTAACTATTATTATTATTAACTATTATTAATTATTAACTATTTCCATCTCCGGAATAGCTAGCCTACCCTTTGCCCTGTTTGGGACCTGGTCTATGGGAACGGCTTTAAGTTCCGCACCATCCCATAGCTGTAGTCCTTCCTTTACTGTTTTGGCAAACTCGTTCGAATCTTGGTCCTTGCAGTCGTATACGTGATGCCTTTAGACCATCTCATTCTGCCGCAGGTCAGGGCAGTAGTACCCGTGTTTTTCAGAATGTGGCTGATGATAGCTGCCCTGAGGGCTTGCTCAATCTTCCTGCCACACTCAACACTGTACTGTCCGCTTGGTTTCTTGGAGTCTACTACGGCAAACTGTAGTGCATTCCTCGTCACCTCGCTATACTGGCCGGCCCGGCTCGTACTTGGTTTGCTGGGACTCCATAAGGTGGTGGTGCCCCATTTCACCTTCTTCGGCGTCCTTGAAGCGTCCTCGGAAAATCGTGTCCTCTTCGAAGCGAACGCTTCTCTCCTGTGCCCCTCGGCACTTCCTTTCTGTACCCGCTTGGGCCCGGTTTGTCACTGGGTCCTTGGGTTGCAGTTCCACTTCCGGTAATAAACTTTCTGTTGGTTCTGAGGGATGTCCTAGTGGCGTCATCGTCCCTCGGCCTTCCAGAGTTTCCAGTCTTACCACCCGTACCTTTAGCTGAACGAGCTGCCTTAGGCGTAGGCCTTGTGGCAACGTCGTTAGCTATGGTCTCCCGGATCCACTCAAGGGAAGATAGTTCCGTTTGAGTCAGGGAAGATTTTTCCTTGGCTTTCTAGCCTCTTCCTCTCTAGGCCGGGGTAGTCCTTCAGGACTTGCTCACGCCCTGGGTCTCCTTTTTGTGGCCGGATTTCTCTTCGGAATCATCGAAGTGTTCAGCGAGTAGCTCTTCTGTATGGTTACAGAACTTTCGCGTATGTTGTTGAACGACTCTCGAGTATTTCTGTTTAATCATGTGCTTGAAATTGAAATATGAAAAGAATACAAACAAAAAGCTTCATGGCATCCGTAAACAGAATCATAACATGCTCCAGCCCTGGCGAATAAGATTTGGAGTCAATTGCAATCGCAAGCTTCCGGGGGAGACAAATGATAACGTCCCTGGACAAAGGATTTTATATTCTATTCTATGAATTACATGAACAATCGTTGTTGGTTTAGTTAAATGAAAAGAATACGTAAAAACCGACCAAATCTTTATAAAGTTTTCAAAAGCCACATTCATATTTCCGAAAAGCTGGAACATCCTTGCTTCCATGTTTATTCTTCCGACGCGTAAAGTTTCCTCATACTACCTATCGCCCTTCAGCTTCAAGCATATTACCGTTGCAGCAAGCATTTCCATAAAACCTTTTTTTTTTTCCCATAATTTTTTTTTTCAAATATCTTTGAATACATGTACATAAATGGCACTCATATACAGCAATATGTGTGCTTCAACTACAATTAAATTTAAGTACTTGAATACTACCCATTTCATGGCATCCCTAAAATGGAGAATCTTAATATTACATTTCTGCCGAGTAAATAAAGGCGAGTGTGCGGAGGTGGGAGGAGTTGTTTTCCCTGATATCACTTCGTTTTTGCTTTCCTCGGGGAACTTCATTAGTTATATTACACAGACAGACAGCACAAGAGGAGCTTGGCAACTTGGAGATTCAGAAATTTTTCTTTCTGGGTGTTTTTTTTTTTTGCTGGTAAAAATATTCTGCGGCAACAATTCCCGCATGGTTTGCAGGGATACGAACACGCGCAATAGGAATTTAATAATTTATTTGGTTGAACTGATTTCGTATAAGAGAACTTACTTTGAGGAGGGGGCACGACGCGATGTGTGCGGGGGTCGATTTGAAGGCCTTGGCCGATTTATTTTTATGGACGCGTGTGCAAATATGAAAATTTAATTCCTTCAAAACGTTCGAAAGATAAAAGAAAGTTATTTTTATTCCGCGAAGAGCTATTTTTTGGTGCTTAACTGGGGAGACTGGAGTAGAAACTTGGGGGCGGCCAGTCATTGGGAATTTTTTTTAAGGCAGGTTTCTGTAACTGGTACCATGGCTACTTTTGCTGTCTTCATTCAAACTGAACATGGTCTGTAGGTATACGCACCGTCCAATTAACCTGGTTTCGTCCTTTTCATTCGTCCTTTCACAACAATGACCCCTTTGATCGCAATATGATCAAGCTCTTCTTTGCTTTCCCTAATTTAAATCACTTGCGACAATCCTGATGCAAGAAAATGGCGCTTACTGGAAACAAGCCTCCTCCTCTCTTGTCTGTTTACCCCTACAACCTTTCCCAAGAGTTTGGGACCCACTCCAATTGAGGTATACTAGGCACCATGTGTTCACCACGGGGTGGTGAGAGTATGGTAGCGCACCACGACTGTCAACGCTATCGTAAAGAAAAACAATGCCCAAAACCGCTCCACTAGGAGTGTTTTTTACCCGAACAATTACACAAAACCAACCAGTGTGGATATAGGTGCAGCAATTTAACATGGAACCTAACTTAAAGCTATTTCTTGATGATCATTCTTGCGACCTAATCCTTCATTTTTTTAAGTTGAACGTATGTGCAATTCCAACTATTTTTATCCCACATTATTTAGCTAAACCAGACGATTCCGGACCAGGGCTGTCATTCCAAACTCGAATAAACTCCCACTCGTGCTGTATAACATGTATGTTTGTCCAAACTGATTAAAAAACTTCGAAACGTGCAACTTTTTCCAGCACATATACACTATGGAGATATGCAACGTAACATATCAGTACCAATGTCATTGCCAGCTTATTGTCTGACACTTACACAACATGGCTATGTGCTCTGTCGACAGCCTACAACCGCTTTGAATGTTTGCTGCATCTCTTGCATGCCTTGCTTAGCCGAACATTTTGCAGTCCATTTACCACTTGACACACCACCAGCAATTAAGCATTTTTCAATGTCATGATTCCTGCCAACTCGCTAGAGTCTACATAAATTTTATGGGCTCTCTCTCTCGCCGCATCCACCCACTGCGGCACGACTGACAATGACGATTAAACGACCCAAAGGAATGTGCCCATCATCACGAGTTCCGTTTAAAAAGATTTGCTGAGAACGTTGGCCCGTTGATCCTATGTTTTACCCTCCGACGTTGAGCCAAAAATATTTTATGATAAGTTGAACTAAAGTGCAGAGTTATTAACACTTTGGCAGCACTTGCAATGGAAAACACACAAAAGAGGGCATATCCATGCCTCTGCCACATTTGCTCACATCTGCGATTGACTCGCATCACTGGCCAAACAGTCAAAGAAACGTTTTCGACGCAACAAGTCCTAGCCCGGGGCTAAACTGGCGAAATTAAATTCCCAATTGCATAGAGCGGAGGTAAAAGTTCAGGTGAAATTTATTGAGTCGTTCACAAAATTCATAAATAAGATTTTTTTCTATGTTTTTTTGCCTTAAACCTTCAGGGCAGAAAGGTCAAAGTTGCGAATGGAATTAAAAAATAAAGCAAACAAGTGGGAGTCGTATATCTCTGTTTGTCATGGGAGCCGCACAATCGTTTCGTAAATTGCAGCTGCTGGGATGGGAATTTAACGTTTCTAAATGTCAATCAAATTTTATGGTACTCCAACCAATTTGGACCCTTGTCATTACCGATGAAAATGGACAAGACATTAGGAGATTAAGAAGAGCCCTTTGCAAAGAAGGAGAATAACACAAAAGATGGTATACTCGAAGGTTGTTGGAAATGGGTAAAGGTCAGGTGGAAGACACTCCTTTTCTGGAATATTGGCGAATATGTGTTGCTTGGAGTAGAGAATTGAAAGGGAATGAAGTTTGTATTTTATAATGCTTCAGGCTTTCAGGTGTAGCTTATGGACCTCGGTGAATTGTGCGCATGATATGGGGAAGACCATAATGCGTATGAAGAAGTATGTTGATGAGGGTTAAGATAGTTGGTTTCATAATCAGAATGAATTACAAACGCCACAATCTAGCTTTCAAGGTGACAGCTTGGAAAACGGATACCTACCTGTTCAAGAAAATCGAAGATCTTAGCAAGAGTCGGAAGAATCGGAATGCTTGGATCTAGGAAAACAGGTTTTTTTTTAAAGCCAGAAAGTACTTCGATGGATTTTCATTTTGCCTTAGCAAATTTTTGGGTACACTCAAAAGTGAGCAAGACTGTTGAGTTGAAGACCATTCTGTTTTTTCTTAGAAGTCTATCCTTGTCCAAAATTTTTTTTAATAGAGATCATGTAACCCCCCTCCACTCCCCTGAAACCCCTTGCTTGGGCAGACGATAATATTTAGGGTTGGTTAAATTTGGGCATATAAAACTATTTCTAAATAAATTTTTCTAATTTAAAAAACCTCTAAAAAATTATGCGATCTCGATTTCATTTCGAGATTTTGTCTTTTGAGATTTTTCGGTTTCAAAAATTTCTGCTCTCGAGATTTTTGAAACTAATTTTTGACGTATAAATCCATTCTAGAAAAATGTTGTGCAAGCAAACGGGGTTATCCCGTTAGGGGCTTTGTGTTTTTCTTTTCTTTTACAGAAAATTTTCGACTTTTGTGGCATTTTTTTAAAACAAAGCGATTTTTGGAAGCTTTTCTGTGCATTTAAAAACAGCCAATGTTTTTTTAAGAGAATAAATCTTTGTCCGATTTTTTTATAAGCCGTCCATCCAAAAATTGAAAAAGGATCTCTTATGGTATCACTACGTTGTCCGTCCGTCCGTTCGTCCAATCGCGTTATAATTTCTGAACGGTAAGTCGTAGAAAGACAAAATTTAATGTGCTTTTAAACTCCGGAAATAGTCAGAGAATCCAAGGAGGGCAATTTTTTTTAAGCAGAAATAACGGTTTAATTACAGTTTGAAATTTCATGGGAAAATGGATTAAATGTTTTTCAATATATTTTTTAAAAAGTAAAGCTGGTAAGAACTAGAAAGACGAAACTTAGATTTGGTTAATGCTGAACATTTACGAAAAAATCCAATTTTCTTAAAATCCTGAAAAGTTTTAAGAAATGAGTTGAAATGGAAATGGATGAAAGAATTGGAGATTAAATAAATATATAGATAGATATTGTTTTTTTATTCATTTCATTTCAACTTAATCTATACAAACAATATTTAATGATAATTTATGAATAAATAGTTAACGTTATATAGCTAATGTACAATTTTTCTTGAAGATTGGAAATTGAGTTGAAAATGGATGACGTTTTCCAAAGTGTTTGAGGTAATAACTTTTGAAACTTTTAGCACAAACTTTTCAAAGCAAAATATTAAACACACGCATTAAGCGACTCGGAGTCGAAGTGCTTAAGTAATATTTTTTAGAAAAATTTTTAAATACTGGCGTTTCAACGCATTTTCGAAAATGATGAAAAACGCTCCCCCACGTATCAGCAATTGTCCAACATTTTAAAGCAACATTATAGCGAATTTTAAAGTTTCAAAACCTTAAACCTTTTTTGAGAGATTTTACTCAAAAACTAAGAAGCATTTTAATTTTTATTTTTAAATCTTCTGGTGTCTTAACGGTAAAAAAATCTTGTGCAGATTTGGTTAAAGTATGAAGCGTACAAAAAGAAAGCAAGCTACTTTGATTTTTTTTTTAAATTTCCGTTTCTAAACTAATTTTTTCGAGGCCTATTTAACCTTCCTTTACTCGCGCGTTTTAACAGGACACATATACTCGCGCACGGTCTCTCAGACCGAGATTTTAGCTTGTCTGTATTTTCTTGAATATTTTTATTATAGAAAGTTTTGCTGTTTGTTTTATAAAAAATACTATAATTAAATAAAACAAATAGTATAATAAAGGAAATCTTACATTATGTGGCAGCAATAACCTTTGAAACTAGTCTCTCAAAAAATTTAAATTTTTTTTTGACCTTAACTTAAATAATGAAAATAAATATTTTTTTCTATTTGAATGTTCAAAAACTTATTAATTCAATAAAAACAAGTAACAGCAAATATAAAAAAGTATAAAAAATTATGCAATCTTCATACGTTTGTAAAGCGCACCAATCCGAACATACCAGAAATTCATACTCAAAACAGTATTAAAACCCTGTCCAATGTGCTACCAAAAAAGACAAAAGAATTTATGACAGTTATTGAAAATTTCATGTATGCAAAATTTTGTGCAAAACAAATCGCACTTGAGTAAAATAATATTTTTCACTCACTAAATTCTGAAAAACAAAAAAAAATATTTCCCAAAAATTGTAACACCTATACTCGCGTCGATCTGACAGACCGAAAATTCACAGAAAAAAACTACACGCCTACTTGGTGCGTGCGCTTGCGCCCAACTAAATCATGGAGAATAGTTATTTAGGAAGGTACTAAAAACTTCAAACAGGCAGGAATGATACTTTTTTAGAATACGAAGAATTAATGATTTGTCGGTCTGAGAGACGCGCGAGTATAGGAAGGTTAAAAAACAAAATCAAAACGGCCGCGATCGATTTCAAGGCCGCGTATGATAGCATCTATGGAGGCGAGCTATATAGCGCATTGTCTAGTGTTGGCATCCCTGCCAAACTCGTCAGTCTATGCAGGATGACGATGGAAAATTCACGCTGTTCTGTCAATGTGGGAAAAGACCTCACCGACCCCTTTGGTGTCGAAATAAGATTTAGAAAAGGCGACGCGAATGTCATGTGACTTCCTTAACATCATACTTGAGAGAATTGTGCAGAATTCCTGCGCCAAAAGCAGAGGCACAGTCTTTCAAAAGTCCGTTCAACTACTCGCATACGCAGAACAAAGCATGATGTCAGTGAAGCCTTCGTGAGTGCGACGGAAGCCGTGAATACAGTCACCGAGAGCAAAACTAGTCTTGCCCTCAAGAAGTCTTGGACAAAACATCACCATCGACAGCTATAACTTTGAGATATTTAGGGACTTTGTCTACCTGGGTTCCGCTATTAATTCAGACAATGACACCATCTTTGGGCTAAGAAGGCAATTGAGTAGCAAAGCAAACTTAAGTCCCGAACAACCAAAGTGTCCATGCATAAGACCCTCAACATCCCAGTCCTGCTTTACGGTGCAGAAGCATGGAACCCGTCAAAGGCGGATGAAAATACTTTAGGCTGCTTCGAGAGGAAAATTCTTCGGACGATTTACGGTCCCGTCTGCATAGACGGAGTGTGGGGGGAGACATAACGTCGAACTGTGCGGGCTGTACAGCGACACCGACCCAGCCAAAATGGTCGAAATACAACGTCTACGTCTACGATGACCCAGCCGGTCATCCAGAGCGGATGGACACCAACGCCCCGGCCCAGAAAATCTTCGAATCCACACCGCAGGGGCGCCGTCCTGTAGAGGAGCACCGAGACTCAGATAACGCACACAAGCGGAAGGGGATCTCAGCCACACAGGCGCCCGCAGGATTTTTTCCAGGAGGGGGAAAACAAAAATTTAATATGGAATTTGTTAATTTTTTTATTTTTTTTTTGTTTGTTTTTTTTTTTTATACCCCACCGAGGGTATATTAATTTTCATGTATAGTTTGTAACACAGTGAAATAATCATCGTAGGCACTTAATACCTTGTAGAGATATGATCGAGACCGACACGTGAATCGATTAAGCCATGTCCCTCCGTCCGTGTCTATGTGTGAAGGTTTTAGTTCTTCAAAGTCAAGCTAGAAAGCTGAAACTTGCAACACGACTTGGTTCTTTTGTTGCACAGAAAAAGTGTGAAAATTGGCTTAATCTGTCAACGGCCACGCCCACTACTGGCTTCAATGTGAGACAACGTCTATTTCACATTTTCTTTCAAAATGCCTTTTGGTCAAGTTAGACAAGGCACAGGAACTTAAATTTTGGTACCGAGCAATATTGGGCCGCACACAATATCGACCATGCCCACTTTTAACATGTTAGATCGTCAAAAAACCCGATTTCTCGGAAAGTTCACACCAAATCGAAAAAAATATTTATGACAAATATTAAAGATATTACTATTTGCGAAGTTTGCTTAGCACAAAGTTTGGAGCTCCGCCCACTTTTAAGAGGCGTTTTTAGGAAAAAACTGTTTTTTTCTGAAATAATTTTCGCTTTTACCGTATTTTCTCATGATTCTAACGAAATTACAATTAATTGATTTTAATTCTAAGCTCATGCCCACTTTTGGGGGACGAATTCGGGCCAAGAAACTTAAAGATTTGGTGTTACATGGTATATAGGGTCGGGTATATAGAAGTTTGTCACAGACAAAAAACTCTTGCACATACTCACTTTTTTTTTTAATTTTTTTAAGTGTGGGCAAAAAAAAATATTTATAAGTAAAAATATACGAAGAACATTTATTGCTTAGCGAACAACAACTGCATTTGCCTAGAATCTTTTCCAAATCGGTCAAATATCTCTTCAAAAACTGATGTCTTCTCTTTTATACGATTTCGATGGATGAACATCATACTCATTGAATCAAGTCTTTCATCAGTCATATGGTAGATCTTAAACATGTCTTAACTTTTAGTTAAGTGCTAAACGATTGCTCAGCGGAACACTGTGGTTTCTGGAATCGAGAGCCCTATGCAAAAAGCTGAAAATGGTAATGGGTAAAACTCCTCGACTTCGTTCATTACATCGCAGATGTTTGGGAACTCATTTTCTTTAGCATGTTTTTTGTTTAGCTTTCACAAATAGCAATTCACGAAATTGTAATTTTCATGATAACAATTACCCAAAACCGCTGCTAAACGTATTATTTACAAGCCTGTCCACGACTTTCCTAAAGATATAAAGGTATAACGTTGTACCAAAAGGTAGAACGTGCAGCAGATTTGATTATTTGTCGTATGTGAACCGAAAGAGGGTTAAACAAAACACTGCAGAGTGCCTAGTACCAAAATTCTCTGTAGTTATAAAACATAATTTTAATACCTATTATTTTGTTATTATAAGTATTTAATACTTATTATTTATTATTTTGTAAACCTTACGTTTACCCCACACGAACTATTGACAGCTTGAATGTCATTGATTTTGACAAACGAACAAACATCTTTCGTAGAGATTTTAGTCTCTCCAAGTTTAGTCTTTAATAGGGATTTTTAATTTAACGGCTTAATTTGTCAAAAAGTGTTTCACATAAAAACGTTTCAAAATTGCCTTTTCCAATTCCAACCTGAATTTTTTTAGCCCATTTAAACAAATAAAATAAGAAACAGCATGTTTTACCGTTTTCTGAGAATTCCATGTTCGCAGAATTTGAGAAAAATGACAAATGCTACCTCTTAAATAAAAGAAAATCAATAATTGAAAAAAAAATGCTGTTTTATGGATTTTAAATTTTACAAATGGTAAAAAAGGCCAAGAAAACGTATGTTCTTCCCTCTATTTTTTTGTCGAAACGGTAATAGGCAACATTTTTTAAGCGGACGCAAGCCATCTTTTTAAAATTAAAAAATAAATTATAACAGTTTTGAAATACTTGTGTAGTAAATGGTTTCCTAGGCATGCTTGAAAATACTTAAGTTGACTAATTAAAATGATGCTGCCAGCAAACTTGTACCACTTATTTTACTTCAACCAAATTTGACGCCATCTTAACCACATGAACGTTAGCCAACACAAAATTTTTGAAAAAGAAAATTAATACACATATAACAGTTTTTCTTAAGAAAAAAATATAAAAAAAATTTAAAACAAGGTTTTTCGCCAGCGTTAATTTTAGGTTACCGAAACTAAAGAATCACCCAATATAAGAAGAGTAGACAGCATTACGAAAAAAGTATACCAAAGACTGTAAACTAAATCCAGAGTTATTAATTTTAATAATTCAATAGAATTTTAAACAAAATGCGCAATTTGGGTGAGCTTAGCCTTCAACAAAAGCCGCCGTAAAAAGTTGGCATGTGTTTTTTACTGTTCTTTTTTAACTATTTCACAAAATTATTTATTATTGAGAAAGGGGGCGTCAAGTCCAAACAAAAATTATTCGTAAAAACGATTAATAGTGCGTTTTGGCTGTCCCAACCCTAACTTTACAATGGGCGAGCGGACGAATTTTCACAGACGCAAAGTCTGAACTGGATCGATAATTACCGACAGCCAAGAATATTTTTCTTTAAAAATTAAGTGTAGGGCGATGTTCTGCGCAAAGATGCAACGAAAACTGTTGTTGTTTTGAACCCGTAGCCTGGCTTGATCGAAAAAATTGATCAAGTCTCACTAAAAATTCACTAACGACTTTACAGTCCATTTGAATTCAAACTTAGTAACTTTTGTTACTTGGTTTTGCATTCAGAAAAAACTTTGTCTATTTCAAAGAAGTCAGAAATCGCACTTTTGGGACTAATAAAAAATATTTAAATGATAGGTACACGACTTAAATTCCAAATTTGATCACAATCGTTATTATCTTTGCCAGAATATTTTTTATATAGATGCGTTATTATAGATGCCAGAATATTTTGAAAAACCGTCTTCGATTTTTTTTGAAGTTTTTGACAAAATTTTGAACTTATCTTTTATAATGATTTTTGGTGATTTTTTTTCGAAAATACGATAAAACGCAGTTTTAAATCTTTTTCATCACAATTTTATGAAACGTTGTTTAAGGTTTTAATAAACATTGCGGCTAAAAAGATTTGCGGTTAACGTTTAAAAAGCATGTTTTGTCCAAGCGGAGAAATAAAGTTTTTTAGTAGAGTGGCGCAACAGCTCGAGGTGAGCCAGGGCCAACTTCTCAACAATGTATGCTGGTGTGTTGATTTCTTTACATACAAGGGGACCTACAATTTTTTGCCGAATCCGAACGGCACTTTGAGAAGTTTTTCAAGACAATTAATACTCTCGGAGGGCTTGTCAAACCCTCGCGGAGGTGGGGACCGTGAAAAAGAACAAGTCTTTTTTTTTTTTTTTCAGGTGACGATGGCAGGATTCGAACCCAGACCTCCGGCGTAGTAAGCACACACACTAACCACTACGCCACGGCACCCCAAATAAAATTTTTTGCATTATAATAATTCAGTACATATTGGTTAACTGTATGTTTAATTTTTCTATATACATCCTGGATGTAAATCTTTTTCAGATAAATGCAAAAACATCACTCAGTGTTAGTGTCTCTTTCACCATCAAAATTTTATCTGTAAACAAAGCGTTATACGTTAAAAGTATTCTAACAGTTCAGTTTTTTGTTCCCAAACGTCAACCAATATCTGCGTTGCTTGTGGTGAAATAATCTATTTTCTCATTCTCTAATAAAGCGATCCCGAGATATTTTTTAAAACTGTGTCGGAAATGGTAGAGTCACAGCTACAGGTTCTAAGGTTGTATTTCCTTAACTAAGTATAGCTGCGGAAGGTTTTTTGGCTCGGTTTATTTTTTTCCTTAAAAAAAAACTGAGTTGGGAAAACCAACTCCGCTGATTAATTTTAAATACCACGCAAGGATGTTTCCCTTAGACTGAATACGAAAAATGATGCAGGTACTTACTCCTGATGCCCACTCTATTAGCTGTCAGTTTTTGTTTCACGAACCACTTTCCCAACGTTATTCAATTTCCTCTTTACTATTACTCCCTAAAGGACGCTGCAATTTTTCGCACCCTTACCATTGAAGAAAGCAGCACTAAAAGACAAACTGCTTCCTCTTCCACACCTACTCGTCCGTGACTTGTGGTTTTTTTTGTGTGTATCTTGTATTTGTCTTACCATCACCGGTCCTGTTTAATGACTCGCAGTATTATTGATATGATGGAAATGAGAATTCCATCTTTATGAAATGCTCCAATGATTAACAGAGTGGCAATGTCCCGAGAACATCAAACAAAGACTTGCATTGGCCTCGGTGCAGACAAGCCATTCCTCTTCGTCGTTGTCGCTGTCATTGCCGACTTTCTAGATGATAGACTCTACCGCATAACACGTGAAATGCTTGACTTGTTTTGATCCAGAAGTTTGGTCTCTTGATTGATTCAAAAATAGCCCTTCTTTCCGGTTTGGTTTATTTCAAAGAGTTCGTCGGGGTGTGCACATCACGGACGAGCCCGAGAACCAGAGCAATGCCAAAGCAGAGCACTTTCTCGAGCGCAAAACTCATTTATTACCCGTTTACTCGTCCGAAAAGTTTAATTTCGTTAAAGGCGCTCACGGACGGCGCACGGAGGTAGGTTGGAGGACACGTCAGAACCTTTGATGGGATTTTATTTATTTCACTCTTGTAATTTTTGTTTTGTTTTTTTCCCTCTTGGTTTTGCAGTTTATCACGATGGTTAACAACGAAAAAAATAAATGAATAAATGGCTTTACATCTTGGGAGGATGTTGAAAACGGGTGCGACCGCCCGCTGCCGAATGCACGGTTCTGTATGTATGACGCAGTGTAGGCAGTCTACCCGTATATAGTATAGTTGTAGTGCGTAAAAGTCAGACTGGCGCGTCTGGTAGCGGACCTCCGTGATACATCAAGCTAACGAGCATAAACAAAGCGATTACCAGAGTAAAGCATTGTTTTACGTTTTTCTGTCGGAGGACTTCGCTTAATGCAATGCAATTTGTCAAGACATTTACTGAGCAGCATTGCAGACTTTTTTTTTGAATACAATTTATCCTTTACACCTATACCCTTTATGAGAATGCATACTCTGACCTGGCAGTCAGAGGAGATTATTCAAAGTACATCAACCTGGTTGGTAGAGACAACGTGTGCGTTTTATCCATTTTAAAGCAAATATATCCACTTCATGATATATGAGCTATACAATCTTTAAATTTGGACCAAATTCTGCAAAAATAAATTCAAGTGGTTGTTGCTGAAAAATTATTCCATTGTCCTACTTCTCAAAATGTTTTTACGTAGTACTGCACACACACTGCTCGTCATCAGGGAGGTAAATTTTGAGTCAATTCTAGCCGAACCAAAAGAGTTTAACTTTTCAAACTTTTATTGCAAATAAAATTAAAACATTATTTAAGCACTTTTTAGTTTTTTTTTAGAATTTTAATTTAGATATTTGAAAGTTTGAAAAATTTTGGTCTTTTGGTTCCGCTAGAATTGACTCAAAAACCTTTTACGCGAGGAGAGGCGCTAACCTGATGACGCGCAGTGTAAGTTTGCTGCACATGTTTCTTTATATTTGAATATGAATAACAGTATGAATTTTTATGTAAAAGTGGTTGAAATATATTTTAGCATATGCCTCGAAAAGTTTTTCAGACAATAACTTCAAGCATTTGACTTAAGCCCAGTATTTGGTTGAATTTTTATAAAAAAAATTTTATAAAAAAAATTACACGAATCAGAAATTATTCAATATTTTAAATATCTTTTTTCTCGATCTCTTAATTTTTTTTTTTTGAAAGAAAAGCAGCTAAAATTATAATAAAAGTTGGTAATAAAAAAATAATAAATAATGAGATTGTAATAATCGAAACAATTATTTATAAAATAAATAAATAGAGTGGTGTAACAGCTCGAGGTGAACCAGAGCCAACTTCTCAACAATGTATGCTGGTGTGTTTATTTCTTTACATACAAGGGGACTTACAATTTTTTGTCGAATCCGAACGGCACTTTGAGAAGTTTTTCCAAGACAAATGATACTCTCGGAGGGCTTGTCAGACCCTCGCGGAGGTGGGAACCGTGAAAAGGAACAACTCTTTTTTTTTTCAGGTGACGATGGCAGGATTACAAAAATTATTTGTAGGTATTAAAAATAATAAAAAAATATTTTATCCTGCTCATCAATAAATTGATTTATAGCAAACTTCGAAGTTTCAAAATGTTCTAAGACTTGGCGTAAATACATCAAAGCATTTTCTAAAGGGAATTTTGAAAAGTTATTTACGCTTCAGTAAAGGTATAAAATGTGTGCAAAGCGAGTAACTGATCTAAAAAAATTTGTTAACAAGTGTCGAGAAATGTGTTGGCAACTGTCTTGAAAAGTTCACTCACCTTAATTAAAAAGAAAGTTTAAGTTGAATTTAAGTGAAAAGGTTTGACACTGTCCGTTTTAGTACAAGAAAATGGTTTAAAAACTATTGCTTCTGCAATAAAAAAAGGGGCGTGGCTTCAGCCATTTTTCAAAAACATTTTTCGTGTTGACATATTTTACCTTACACGTGTTGATAGCAATCTAATATTTAAAACTGTCTTTACTTAAGAATGCCCCCAAAAGGCGACTGGTGAAATTTTTCAAATCTAGAAAGCACACAACGAATAACATGTTCCAAACTTAAATATAAGGCCTATACAACTACCGCCAGACGGACGGATGACCGGGCATGGCTTACACTTAGGTTAATTCCGGGATAGATGCCGCGTCAGGAGAGATGCCGCACCAAACAAAAATAGTATTTGCATTCAGCCGCGCAAAAGAATTCTTCTACACTTTTACCAGAAGCGATACAAACACAAAAGTAAAGAACAGTAAGTTTTGACTTTTTAGCGGATTCCAAGAAAATTCGGATTTTTAGTCTCAAGTGATGTTGCATGTTGTTGAAACTTTTCGTTGCTATTTTAGATCTTGAAAGACAAATAGGAAAGAAACCAGTTTTTGTGAGTGTGACGTATTTTAAGTGATTGAGAGCTATTCTAAGAATTGATTCTGATGAGTTTTGTTTTCGTTTTGTTTTTTGCTTGAATTTTTCTTTGGTGCGGCAACTCACCCTGATGAATGGAAGTGATGCCGCATTTTTTTTTTGGGCTAAAAGATGCCGCATCACTATGCCCCATAAAGTTAAAAAAATATTGTCTTTTTTGAACTTTATAGGGCGAAATGCCACTTAAAAAAGAAAATACCAGAACATTTTATTTTGCTCAATCTGCCCAAGATGACGCCAATTGCCTTCTTGTGCGGAGTGTTGGGAGCATTATTTCACGACTACCAGGAAGAAGACTGGATAAAATATGCAAGGTGTAATAAGTGGCTGTATGAAATATTATGGCTTTATAAAACTTACAGCACGTGCAATGAGTGCGGAGGAGACGAACCGCGTCAAAAAAAAGTCAAAACAAAGACAACACAAAATTTTGACCTAAATTGTTGCTACGGCACTCACCCGTATATGACGAGAGAGATGCCGCTTTTAACAGAAATTCTTTTCAATCAAGTAACTTATTTTTTGTCACTTTCTTACTTTTGTTGGTAGAATAAATTAATAAAGATGTTATTTTTCATTTATTTCTAAGAAAAAAAGGAAGATTTATAAAAGTGCGGCAACTATCCCCTAATTACCCGCGAGGGCAACCGCAGCGGTATAAGCCCACACCGGGCCTATAAGTGAAGACCCTGGGATATGGTGGAGCGGGGAGAATGGCAATTACTGTAGGAATTCTACTATTTAGGCGTGAGGTTATGATCTGAAGTGATGGAACATAACCCTCCGACTCCACTGCATTCCTTATGGTCCGTCTGTGAGGAAGGCTAAATTTTATGAAGATCGTCTTAATCGTTCAGGGACTAAAAAACTTCAAAAAAACTTCAAAACTCCAAAACTTAATTGTTTTCGAAAATATTTTTACCTTTTTAAGTCAAATCATCAAAATTTTTGAATATTCGGAGTTTCCTATGGCTTTGTATAAAATTTAATAAAATTTCAGAAGATGAACTGTGCCCGTTATTTATTTCGAATCTATACTTTATACTGTTTGATAGATAGAGGGGAAGACATACGTTCTTCTGACCTCTGTTATAATTTTTTTTTTCAAATCCATAAAACAATTATTTAGATTTTTTTTCAGTTCCCGTTAGACTTTTTTCCAATAACACAACCATCTGCGCTAGCATTGTTTGTTTGTCTTAAATTCTATGGCCGCCGGTTTAAGTGTAAACGGTGAAACAAGCTACTTTTTTATTTCATTTTGTTTAAATGCTTCGAAAAACTTAGGTTAGAAACGGCAATTTCAAAAAATATTTAAACGCAGCTTGCTTTCTTATGTACGCTTTGCACTTCAACTTAATCTGAACAAGATTACTTTTACCGTTAAGAAACTGGAAGACAATCAAAATTTTTTGTTGAAAATCCTTTTAAGTGTTTGAGTTAAATCTTTCAAAAACGATTAAAGGTTTTGAAACTTTCAAATTCGCTATAATTTTCCTTAAAATTTTACACAATTTCCGATACACCAGGGATAAAGGGGAAACACACGCTTTTTCTTGAATTTTCCCGATTTATTTTCGAATATGCGTCAAATCGGCAGTTAAAACCTTTTCTGAAAAATATCACTCTAGCACTTTGTTAACTTTGAGTTGCTTTATGCATGTGTTAAATATTGGCTTTATGCATTAAGCGGTTCGAAAGTTATGGCCTCAAAAAGTTTGAAAAACGATTTCCACTTTCAACTCTGTATTTTTCAAAAACTTTATTTTTTTTTTGTTTAAGCTCAGTTTTTACTTAACTTAAGTTTTGTTTTTTTTATACCTGCAAAACTTCTTTGATCTCTGAGATTTCTTAAAAAAGTATTGAAAAACATTTAATCAATTTTCCCATGAAACTTCAAAGTGTAATTAAATCGTTATTTGTGCTTAAAAAAAATTTCCCTCGTTAGATTCTCAGACTATTTCCGCATTTTAAAAGCACAACAAATATTGTCTTTCTACGACCTACCGTTCAGAAGCTATAACGCGAATGGACGTGGTACCATAAAAGGTCCTTTTTCCATTTTTGGACGGACCGCAAAAAATGCATCATTTTTAGTTGATAAGACAATCAAAGCATAATTTTAATTAGGCGTTTCGAAAATGCCGACATTTTGTATTGGTGTGTTATTCAACAACAAATAAAGATTCAAAGCATGCAACAAGAGCTGAGGTAGAAGACATAATGCAAACTGTATTTTGTGTACCTCTTCATTTGAACAGGAGTGTGTGATTTCCTTGACGTATCGCATGCCTTCGACAAGGTATAACACGAAGACTTGAAATAAAAGCTACGGCAAGACTTACTGAACAGACTCTTTCGTGTTAGGTGTGGTACTGAATACTCGAATTTCAAGCAAATTCGAGCTGGTGTACCCCAGGGTGCGTCCTCGGCCCGACCCTGTTTCTGCTTTATTTAAGAGAAATAATTCAAGATGATCAGACAGTTATGGCCACGTCCGCGGATGACACGGCTATCCTGGCAACAGGTGAATTAGTCGAGTCATCAAAGAGAAGCCTCCAGCGAGCATTGGATAGATTTTATACCTGGACGAAGACTTTGCGAATCCTTCTGTACGAAAACAAGTCAACGCATGTCAATTTCACGTATGGAAAAAATTCTGTACATAAATTTGCAACTTTTCTTATACACTTAAAGAAATTTTTTCTTATTTAAATTATTTGAAATGTTTTTCTTCTTTGCAGGTAACTTCAACGTTTTTATTACTCTGGTAAGCTTTACATTCTTTGTATTATTCGTAGATAGCTAAGTATCGGCCCAAAACTTAAGGAATAAAGCGTTATATGGAAAACGAAAAATATAATAATTTTTTTTTTTTTTAATCAAACTACCGTTTTTAAAAGGATTACAAATTGCCTTGCAAATTAATAGAAATTATTCTGTTATATTCAGAAGTGTGTAAAGTGATATACCCACTGTCACACACAAGTATAAGTAGTTACAAAAAAAGACAAAAATTATTTTTATACAAGAGAGCTTCCGACCCTGGAGCTAAAATTAATCGGATATGCCCACGTGCGGATATTAAGTCCACAAAAACGGCTCCAAGTACCTCACTCCATCCGGAATAAAAGAAAGAAAAATCCCATCAAGTATAATTATATAATGGACTCCGAAACAGTGTCATATCACCCTTCAAACAATTGTCATCCAATAACAATTACTATGACAGCATTCTTCAATCAACAATCGGCCATCGAGGCCGCCACACGCACACCTTAACTTCGTCAACAGGACAGCAAAGAAAAAATACACGAATTTCCACTTCCATTCGAAATGAATTATTAAACAAGAGTATTGATATTCGTAAAATGGGGGAAGAGCTGCCCAACTCGGGCAGCCTCCCCCCAAAGTCGCCCCCTCCCCCCACAAACCAATAACCCTGACAGACGACTCCGGGTTGCTGGAGGAATAAAGGAAACTTCCAATCGATGCCAAACCGAAAAAAAAAACTTTCCATCAAATAAACAATTGCTACTCCAAGTTACTGACACATTCCCACGTACGGAAATACGAAGCTACACCAGTGGTATTCCCTTGCATGCAAGCGATCCTGAAGTCTCGCAGGGCGGGTGTGCAGAACAGGTACTTCACTTTCACAATAAAGGATATAATTGACATGTTGAGAGCACTTTTGTGTCTCCATCTCTCGGCAAAATTAAATATTAAATTTAAGAAAGGTGGAGCACATTTGAAATGTACACCGCTGCTGGTTCAGCCACGCCACGCCATGCCACCAGGCTACAACGGACGCTCGCTGTGCTTGAAGGGTAAGCATCAATTGGTTGTCAAGGAGGAAATTGAATTGTCAACTGACAACTACGAGTAATACAATACCCACAGAACAGTGCCTCCTGTATAGGCTTTCCATAAAATATCGAGCATGCCTCTGAATACAATCTTTGATTTGGATACGCGCTTTTCATAATTCGCCAAAATGAAAAATAATATCGATTCGCATCTACTCTGCACAGATACGGGGCGGGCGGCGCGGCTGAACTCAATGGAACCCCGGATATGCCGTGAAGAGGGATTCCAAATCGCGAAGAGGACGATTTAAATGGATTTAGATTGTTTTCTTTTCGGGGGAAGAGTGGTTTCATATTTACATTTTTATGATAACAGATATATTGTGACGGAATTGGATTTGTAATGTAGATTTTAAGTCTGTTGTAACAGAGGTGGATTACAGGCTCTTTTCTATTACATACTTTGGTGTAATTTGCTCGGTTCGGGACTGGGAATTCATTCGTGGTATGGATTGGCATGGCTTATCGAGAATTCTTCGCACTTGGCTTGCTCTTGAGAGGCGTTAAGTTTCACGAGGAGTACTTTGATTAGAAAGATTTTTTCTATATCTTATTACTACCTTTTTATTATAACATAATTCACTGCTGTTTTAGTGCGCATTTCGGTAGAGTCTGGGGTTACTGGGGGAGGAAGTACTGGTGCACTCTGCTTTGAACAAAGTAAAACAACATCTCAACGCGAACTGATCGAGCTGATAGGTTAAAGTTATAAATTTCAAAATACTGTACAGCGCCCAAAACCATTCAACAAAAATAAGCAATTTTTTTGTATCATTGTTTTCCAATACTCTTTTCTTTAGGTCGCAGCTGTCATAATTATACAATTATTACAAATTAAAGGTTCAATGACTTTCGCCGAAATGAAGAGTGTAATTCTATGGAGGGTGGAAAATGACGAACAAATTTCAATAAGAAATAAACTCGGGACCGAAAGCTGTGTAGGAAGTCAGAAAATATTCACACCCAAAAGGTTGGAGTGTTATTATTTTCTTACAAAATCAGCTGCAACAGCTTCTAACGACTTCGGTAATGAAATTGTGTTCACTTTGTATAGACAAGGTTTAGTCGTAAAACGAACAACAGCTGTTGGCGCTATATAACCCCGAAAGGGTATAGTAGAGCTCTCGTTTTAATTCCAGGAAAATTGCAATATCCTGATATCGTACAGCAATATGGCTATTGAATTTCAAAATTGTGCATTTAAGTGTCGCACATTAATTTTCGAAAATTTTGTTTAGATTGTAGCAAATGTCATTTATTGCTAAACCTTTGTGTGTGTGAATGGCTGTATGAGAATGGATATATGAGCGAATTTTCTTTTCAAAAAAATCCCTAAGCCTTAGTAAATTTTCCAATTAACATGCACTGATTATGACACGTCCTGCTATAATAAGTTTGTGAGCATGATCCACTTAGTTGCTTCAAGTTATGACAGTAATTTAATTTGCTGAACAAATTTCAGAAATTTACAATTATAATTGGCTGAGATACATGAGAATACAACATGGAACGTAACGTATATATACCTTTTCCCTGGTTTCATTAAAAATTCGGAAAAAGTACTTCGTATCAGCCGCAGAACATCTGTCAAGGCAAGACGTGCAAATTTAATTTTCCACTGTCCACTGAGCTAATTTTCGGTTTCTGGAACACTGCATCCAGCCGTGCAAACGAAAACCCCCCAAAAAAAAAATACGTTTTCAGTTTACGTAGCCGGAAAATTCATTGAATCGGTAATAATTGAAAAGGAACCTAATTATGTCAGTGTTGTACGAGAGTAATAATGTTCGCGCTGTTATTTATTTTTATAGAGTTTGATTTTTTTTCTTTTGGTAAAAAATATTAAAGTTTTTAGTTGTGGGTCAGGCCGTGCGCGCTTGGCTGGCGTTATTAGCCGACACACAAAATTAAAAAAAAATTCAATTTTATTTATTTATCAAATTGCTGTGATTTTTTTCAAGTTTTTGTTTAAGAAAAAAATTCACATCCTAAAAGACTCACATACACTGAAAATTATTTTGTGGGTAAAATTAACAAAAACTTTTTGTTGAATATGAATAAAAGTAAAATTATTGAATAAGCAAAAAAAAAAAGTCATTTTCAGACTAATGTCAGGCTATTCAAATCCGTTGTTTGACACATTGTCACATTGACAGACTATTTTAAAGCAAAGCTTATGAGGCGGGATTGCAAGGCTTAAATCTCTGTTCCTTCTCTTATCAGATCAAGGGTTATGGATGTGAATACCCTTAAAATATGACAACATATCGCCAAGGGAAATAAACAAAGAAGAGTAAAGAGGAAAAAAAAGAAATAGAGAAATGGGAAAGCATTAAGGCTGCCAAGCGTAAATGAAAGCATACAAACCCTTACTAGAAACACTAAAAAAATGTTCCGGAACTCTGTTTAAAAGATTTAATGGCGGAAATTTCCGGCACTTTCCAGAAAAACGCGTACAGGTTAAAAGAGCTGGCAACTTAAAGCATGCATTTTGTCTTCACCCTGTGAGCTCAAATCACTCTTCAACGCTAAGCGCTTAGCTAACACCAAGTTTTGTGAAATCTGCAGTGCAACACATTTTCTGTTTAATAATTTATTCTCTTAAGGCTCTGATAAAAAGATGCCGGTCTTAAACCCCCCGAATTGAAAATGTAGTTTGGTGTTACTGGGTAATTAGAAATAGAAGTTCATTACAGACGAACCATTGCACTTACTCACTAGCTCTAGCTACTAAAACACCAACAACGACTTACAGGCATTTTTCTAGTGTGTCCTAGTTCTATTTTTTTTAATTCTCATCCGAAAATAGAAAAGGGACCTCTTATGGTACCGCCACGATGTACGTCCGTCCAACTTTCAGTGACTTCAAAAGACTTTAATGAATTGAATGCATTGATGAATGCTATAGTGACTTCAAAGTGACTTCACTGAATACAGAGCAGTCAAAAAGATTTCATTCATTTGACTTCAATTCTTTGATGGCTGAAAATCATTACTTCTTGAATCACGAAAACTTCTTTCGTATGACCGGCAATACAAAAGGTCCACTGGTCATTTGATGGCATATCTCACCGAGAAGTGAAACCATGCCTTGCATCTTCTTTGTGAAAGCAAGATTGTTGCGCTTGATATTTCTAAAGCATTTGACAGAGTTTGGCACCAAGCTTTCTTGTCGAAAACTCTTTTTCAATGGATTAGTAATTACCTTTCGAACCGTTCAATTCAAGTTGTTTTGGATGGCTTCAAGTCTGCAGTTCATAAAATAAACGATGGAGTTCCCCAGGGCTCGGTTTTATCTCCGACACTCTTCCTAGTTTTCATAAACGATCGCTTGTCTGCTACTGCTAATCCAATTCACTCCTTTGCCGATGACAGTGCTCCCAGTTATTCATATTTGTTGTTGGTTCCTCGCCCCTGTTCTTCGGACGACCTTAACAGCATTGTATCATGGGGATCTCTTAACAGAGTGGAGTTTCATACTTCAAAAACTCAATGCTGTCTTCTGTCATTGAAGCAAAATCGTATCACCCAGCTATTATCCATGAATGACACTTGCATCGCTGAAACCGAAAGGCTTTCCATCCTCGGTATGTGTGTCGTGTCAATAAAAACTTTAGTTGGAATGACCACATATTTGAGACTGCAAAGAACGCCGCGAAATGCCAAGGTTTCCTTAAGCGATGCAAAAAGTATTTTACCCCTTCTGATTTGGCTATTTTATATAAGGCATACAATCGCCCTAAGCTGGAATATAACTCCCATGTCTGGGCAGGTGCCCCAAAAACTGCACTTCACCTGTTGGACAGAATACAAAAACGGGCGTTAAAGCTTATTGACGACAGAATTATAGGAAAGTCTATTGTCTCACTTGAACACCGATGAAATGTCTCCTGCCTGTCACTGTTTCATCGCTCTTTCCACGAATAGTGTGCCAGCAAAATAGCAAATTGCATTCCTCCCCTCAAGATATTCAACCGTAATATTTGTCAAAGATCAAATGCGCATCAGTTCACCCTCGAGCCCACTTTCGGACGCACAGTAAAGTTCAGGTGTTCTTTCATAAGCCGTACAACTCGAATGTGGAATGTCCTACCACAATCAGTCGTTCCTACTCATTACAATTTACAATTTTTCTAAACAAGTTTGCACCGGTACCTCTCCTCCTTTTCCTCTTCTTCTATTCCTTTCCGCTCGTGAGATGTCTTGCATTAAAAGGGTATTCTTACCTATTCCCTTATTCATGATATTCAAACTGAATGCAGATTTATTTTTTTTAAGCTGAAGTCATCATCATCATCATCATTTTCGAATGCCGCCTATCCTTTAAAAGGGTCGCGGAGCGAGGGTGGCTAAATGGTCTTTCCATCTTTCTCGATCCTCCGCCACCAACTCAAGAGACTCCGGCGCAATCCCCAGGCGGGACTCAGAGAGGTTCTTTACCTGATCCCACCACCTGTTTTTTGGCCTACCAGGGGGGCGACGCGCTCGCATCTCGGCTAGCATGACCTGTCTAGGTAGTCTGTCAGGGGGCGTGTCCAAACCATCGAAGAATCGATCGCTCCACTCGGAGAAGTAGCTGCTCAACATTGAGATTCCTACGAATACTGACGTTTCTCACTCTGTCCCTTAGAGTAACACCAGCAACGCACCTCAGGAATCTCATTTCGGCAGCTTGTACCCGCGATCTAATTCTTTCGGTCATTACCCAAATTTCATGACCATAGATGAGGGTCGGAACGAACACTGAATTAAAAACTGAGATCTTTGCTTTCACTCCAAGCTCAGCTTTCCTGATGAACGGCCGGCGCAGTTCCTTTACTATTGCTCCAGCTTGGCCAATTCTACAGGACAACTCAGTATCACTCCTCCCATCTTTCGTGAAAAAGACCCCGAGATACTTAAACTTCTCCGCCTGTTTTAATGGAACTCCATTTATGTGCAGGGTACACTGCACAGGAGTTCGGGAAACAACCATCACTTCCGATTTGTTCACGTTTACTTTCATCCCAGCATCACCACAGATGGCTGCAAACCTATCCAGTGCTCGTTGAAGTTCCTCTTTGGATGATGCAAGGATGGCCAAATCATCTGCGAAAAGCAGATGGCTCATCCTGATGCCAGCCAATTCGAAACATTGCTCGCCAAGACTGCGCCTCACCATCCAGTCCATATATGCTATGAAAAGGAGCGGCGACAGAACACAGCCCTGGCGAAGTCCAACGCGCACATCAAAAGGACGGGATTTGACGCCATTTATCCGTACACAGCTTCTGCAGTTTCCATACAAAGACTGAATGGCTCTCAGAAGAGGCCCACTCAGCGCATAGTCCTGCAAAACTCTCCACAGTGTATCCCGAGGGACTCGGTCATACGCCTTTTCCAGATCTACAAAACACTCATAGACCGGTTTGGCACATTCCCAGGCCTTCTCAAAAATAACCTTCAGAGTAAAAAGCTGGTCGGTTGTGCCTCTGCCAGGCCGAAAGCCGCACTGTTCTTCCCGTAACAAAGGCTCGATTACAGCTCTGGAACGCGTTTCCAACACCTTCGCGAATACTTTTCCCGGAAGACTCAAGAGAGATATGCCCCTATAGTTGGCGCAATCTCTCCTGTTCCCTTTTTTGAAAATGGGCAATATAACTCCCGTTTGCCAATCGCTAGGTGCCTTCCCGCTATCCCAGGCCACCTTAATGAAACGTGTTAGCCATTTAACACCCTCTTCACCCATTGCCTTGAGCATTTCTGGCTCTCGTCTACTCCAGCAGACTTGCCAACTTTTAGCAATTTAATCGCTTCAGTGACTTCGTCTACTGTGGGACTATTCTCCGCCCTTATCTCGTCAGCAGTGGGAATGCCATCTTCAGTGCCCTGTTGGGGGTTGAGCAACTCCGAAAAGTGCTCTCTCCATCTGCGCAAGACATCGCTCTCACTTGAAAGAAGTGTACCGTCCTTGGATTTAACCCCTTGGATGATATTTAACTTCCATCCTCTGAGCCGGCGAATGGTCTGCCAAAATATTTTGTTTGCAGATCTGTAATCGTGCTCCAACTTCTCGCCGAACTTTTTCCATGACTGTTCCTTGGCTGTTCTGACTGCCAGATTGGAAGTCCTTCGCGCCTCATTGTACCGGGCTCGAGAAGTTGAGTTTCTACATTGGATCCACGCAATGTAGGCTCTCTTCTTCTCTCTGATGGCTTCTTGAACTCCAGGCGTTTTAAACCAAGCAGTTCTTTTCTCACCACCAGCCGCTACCCCAAGCCGCTTCACTCCACAAACATTTCCTGCAGAGGCAATGACTGCCGATAAAAACAGCTGCCATTCCTCCTCTACATTCAAAAGGTCAGTTGGAATTTGTTCAAAATTCTCCGAAACATGCTGTGCAAAACGCTCTCTGAAATCAGAGTCAGCATCCTGCAACATTTCCCACCGTATGCGGGTCACCAGTCTTGGTTTTCGCCTGGGTGGCAAAGGAAAACTGTCACTGAAAAACAATTTACACAACACTAAGTGGTGATCAGTTGACAACTCAGCTCCCCTGAAAACTCGAACATCACAAATCATTCTTTGTGATGATTCTTTGGTACAACAAAGAAATCAATCAGTGACTTCTGACGTAAACTGTGCTTGTACCATGTGTATTTGTGAATGTCTCTGTGTGGGAAAAAGGTGTTCATGATGAACAAGCCATATGCACAGCAAAAGTCCAACAACTTCCCTCCGTTCCTGTTTTGATGCGGGTCACCGTGCCTCCCAATCACACTCCTCCAAGTACTGTCGTCTGCATGTGCATTGAAGTCACCCATCAGGAGAAAGAAGTCCATTTTTGCCACTCTGTCCAGGGCAGCATCAACTTCGTTCAAGAAGGACTCATACTCTGACTCTCGATTTGGTGCATAAACCTGAACCAGAGCCAGAGTCGATCGTTCAAGCTTAAGCTTCAAGATCAAAATCCTTCCCCCTAACGGAATGACATCGAATACATTTTCTGACAACCGGGGGCTTGTGAGTATCCCCACACCCAGTCATGTGATTTGGGACGCCAGACCAGAAGAGCTTCCACCCATCATCGAAGTCTTTGGTTCCAGAACCCTTCCACTTAGTTGAGGAGATGCCAGTTACATCGAGCTGATACGAACCAGTTCGAGTTCCTTCCTCGTTAGTGACGAGACATTCCACGTGCCAATTTTGAGTTGGTGCCGTTGTCGATTTGTAGAGTTTCCACCTAAGCCCTCATTTTGACTTGGCGCTGTCCCCCTTCGCCCCCCGTAATGGATAGCGGCACCATTGACGGGCTGCTCGTAACTTCTTCGGGTTAAACCCGGTCGGATGCCGAGCGGGACCTTCCGACCACCAAGCGCAAGCGCTCGCATGCTGACACCCCTCAGGCCTAGCTCCAAAGGTAGCCCTGGATTACCAGGATCAGCAAATATCTGAGGCTGCTTTTGTTTTCTTTTCATGGTTGGGGGGGGGGGGGGGGGTGCATTTTATACCTAGCTGCCAGGTTTAAATTCGGCCGATCCTAACCCGGACAACAGACGCCGACCAACAAGCCGCACAATATGTAACAGACGCTGCTGGATTTTATTTAAACCTTCGGGTTCATCTTTTTCAGGTATAACTTTACTGCCAAGGGTGGCCCCACAAGGAGTTTATACTCCTGGACAGCATCACTTATGCCTGAAGATTACTTCCTCCAGTGAATTTCAGTCGGCTCTTACGACAGGCATACCTTACCTCAAGGCTATTCTTAAACCCGACCTTGCAGGGTATAAGCTGAAGTCATTGAAATTAAATATTTTTCTGAAGAAAATGATTGCATTCTTTTACAGCTCTGAGTTGATAGTATGGAAACGTTAAGATATTTGAGCATCTTATAGTGCAAGTTTTTTGGACTCAAAACTTGTTTTCCCTCCATCCATATGGGGGCGATTTTTTTTTTTTTTGAAATTACAATCACTATATACCTTAGCAAGAATATCGCTTACCAAATTTCAGCTTCCTACGACAACTCTACGGATTTCAAATTTTTTTTTTCACTTGTACTTCTTCGGGACCTAAATTTTAGGTCTAAAAACTACCGACAGAAGGACAGGCGGACATGGCATATTCCACTAACAATCTTGAACATATGCACTAAAGGGGGTTACGGTGATTATTTCTCTGTTAAAAACAATGATTTAAACTTTATACAGTCCAGCACGGATATAAGAAACACTCATATAAGAAAAAATCGCTTAAAAGAAACACAGGTGGAAACACCATGTCGTTTCAATGTTTTTCCTTATAAAACGTAGCTGATATAAGAAATACGTTTATAACAAAAAATCGGTTATAAGCAACAATCTTTCATTCACAAGATCAACAATTTAAAAGAAAACTCAATGCATAAAAGAAACATTCATTTTTTCTTCTCTGAAATAGATTTAAGTTCATGTATGCAAGTATACCGCTTCTGGTTGAATTTATTACCGGTTGAATTTGTAACCATGCGAACACATCGCCAAGAGACGATGACAGAAAAATATGACAGATTTGGCAAAATATGTATCTGTCAAATCGTATTTGCGTTTTGTTGAACTTTCATATAGGAAACTTTGTTTCTTATATTGTTTATTTTTTTCATATAAGAAAAAACTCGGATAAAAGAAACAAATTTTGTTTATTTTAGTTGTTTCTTATATCCGTGTTGGACTATATACCTCTTAACCCTATGGGATGGTGTATAAAAGGGAGTTTGTTTTACAGACCACGGAGATTTGAAATTTAAAAAAATGTTAAAGAGACAAAGAAATATGTATTTCCCTCTATCTCCGAAACGGTAATGGGTAAGAATTTCAAATAAGTAATGGGCGTAGCCCAGCTTATGAAATTAACAAACCATTAGTAGTTTTGAAATAGTAAATGCTTTCCGAGATGTGCTTGAAAATAAGTACATCTCGGTAATGTGCTTAAGTTGACTGACGAAAATTATGTTGCTAGCAAATATATAGTAAGTTATCGCCGACTTATTGCACATCAATAAAATCTAACGCAAGCACAACCTCATAGATGTTGAGCCAACAGATTAATCTTACAAAAAACAAAACAATAAACTTATAACAGTGTTTTCAAGAAGAAAAAAAAATATAGGAAACGTTTTTCGCTACCCTTATATGAGAGTAACGAAACTTGAAAATCACCCAATATAAGAACAATAGATTGCAAACTACGAAAAAACTATACAAAAGAACGTAAAATATATCGAGAATTAATTTTTATAAATAAATAATTAAATTTTACACAAACTGCCATAGTAAAGAGCAGCTTAACCTTCTACAAGAGCCGGAGGACCGCTCCGCGTATGTGATCATACTTGACAGTCTTTTTATCTAGTAAAATGCAAATGGGCGTTTCGTGAAAACTTTTGCGTATGGGAATATATTTTCCAATCTTTTTTTAATTGCCTATTACTTTTCAATATTTATGAGCATAAGAAAATATATTGATAAAAATATAACTTTCTTTCGACATTTCCGTCCGCTAACATTTCAACTCCACTCTACGACTAAACGTAAAAATAGAGGGGCCAATAGTTGTCATCATAATTTTTATAATTTACTTAACAAGACATGTTGGCCATAAATAAAAAATAAAAAGATGATTGGTTGGACCTGGATTCGAACCCAGGACCTCCCGTTTGTCGGTCATAGGTGCTACCATCTGCACCACAGCCCACTTCCATCTCGGGTATCCAAATAGCCTACATGATGTATGCTGTGTGTGTTTATTTTCTTCACATACAAGGGGACCTTAAATTTTGTGCTAAAACCGAACGGCACGGAAGTTTTTCAAGGCAATTGATACTTTCGGAGGGTTTGTCAGACCCTCGCGGAGGTGGGGACCTTGAAAAAGAACGAGTCTTTTTTTCAGGTGATGGTAGGATTAGTAAGCACACACACTAACCACTACGCCACGACCCCACGATATATTTCCATTATATTTTCCATATATATTTACATATTTATTTTACGTTGATTATTTTATGTATCTTTTATTTTAAAATCTTAAAAAGTAGATAACAAAATTATTCTATTAACTTATTGTAGGGTAAAATAAACCAACTTAATACTTTGTTTAAATGCAAAACAAGAAAGAACTTTTATTATTTTTTTTCCAACGTTTCATCGACTATTCGCCGACTTTCTCAGGATTTATTTTATGTTTGTTTATTCAACTAAAATGACAGTTTAAAGCATTTTTTAATATATTTACAAGTACTAGTTAGATTGGTTAGTTGATAGACTTTATTTACTTCATAAAATTTGGTATTGTTTACAATCTAATAGTTTATGCTGAGTTATTTATGGTTTGGCTTAAGGCCGCCTACCAGATTGACAATCAAGTTTTGTAAAATCAATAAAATAAAAAAAAAATAGAAGAGATAAAAAGAAAAAGACCAAAAGTATTCAAAATGCGGGTTCTATAGCTGGTTGCAGTAACAGCGTAGTTGTACAAGACCTCCCTCCCATCCAAGGCTGCCATCCATATATTTACAAGTTATATATTTACAACTTACTTCCAATTACTTTTAAAATTTTTTAAAGTTTCTTCTATTGAAAATAATAACATAATAAACAGTAATAAATTAACATGAAATTTAAATTAAAAAAAAGGTTCATGTTGACAGCAATTCATGTTAATTTATTGCTGCGACGATAGGCTCTGCAAAGAGTAATAAATTGGTAAAAAATAAAAAAAAAAATGGAAAATCGAGGGAGCTTCAGTCAATCTAGATCGAACGCCTCCGGGAAATGCATACTCGGCCGCTTAATCAGAACTAAGCTAAAACTAAATGCTCTGAAACCAAAAAAAATTATACTAAGCTAAATGTTATAGAGGAACTCTACCATGGCCTTTTCTCTTACGTCTTCGTGGACTCCATGCGTCTTTTAAACCACAAAGTTTTCTCCCCTTCACCTGTAGCCAAACCTAAGCACTTCATTTCTCAAGCCTCTTTGCCGCCATTGCGGTCATGACATTGGCACCCCTATGAGCTTGGGAATGGCATATGAGGCATTTTCGAGCGAGTCGTTATTCGCCTTTTTAAAATTTGCATTTGAAAAGTCTTCTTTTTGATAAAAAATTCTTGTCCAAATTTTCGTTTTCCTTAATTCTGCTTTTTCAAAATCATGACAGCTAAATATTTAAGGAACAACTTTTTGGGCAAAATAAAATTAATATTAATATTTTAAACTCACAAATCCACACAAGACGCACATCAAAAAGTGCAAGTTTGTATTGGGGCTTAAGCTCCCAACTTCTTCACTCAGTTGAGGTGAGGATATAACCGTTCAAGCTAGGGTCAAAATCCTATTCTCTCGTGCACTTATCCTTTTTTTTGTCGAAACGTAGTTCAATTTTACGATCTAAAACATGGTTTTCAAGAAGATAGGTCAAAGGATGCATACTTTTTTACTTTCTTTTCTTTTTACGTGCTTTGAGAGAAAAGGAATTTGTATCCCTTGGCGATATGATTCTTCTTCAATAAATAAATGGGCTAAAAAAATTAGTGTACCGGAAATATTTTTCGACGTGAACTGAAAGTGTTTAAAACCCTCAAAGCCCCAAAGGAATATTAAGGACGCTTTTCGCCACATGATTATATGACAGCATTTTTTAACCGATCTTCATCTTCCTAAAGAAGTCGCATAAAAAATATACTTCAACTACGGTATTGAAGTGACGGTAACTGCAATGATGTGGATATATCATCATGCATACCACCATTCACAAGAACAATCTCTTGATTTAGTTTACACAGCAGATTGGTGAGCCTACTGCACTCATATATCTAGCACGAACTGCACAGATGTATAACGTCTTCATTTTGACATTCATCGGACGGAACATACTCACATATACGTTCGTAGCATGTTTGCCATGTGGCATAGCACTTCTCGGCTATAAATCGCTGGTTCCATTTGTTCCACTCACTTTACTGCTCCATGAAGGCAGAGAGTTTTTCCGCAAAATACAAACTTCAACTGGATAACTGGGTCACGATGTATGAAAACGCGAGCATGGCTACGACCCCCTTCTTTTAGGAATATGAGGAATAAAAAAAAACCAAACTTCAAGGATGTCGACTCTACAACGATGAAGACTACAGAATTCATGCAGAATTCATAGTGATTAACTTCGTTTGTGTTTCAGGGCGTCAACGCGCGTACACGAGACAAACACGGAAAGAGTGACGAGTTCATGATGCACTGCAACACCAGCAGAATAGCAAAATGGCTAGGGGTTTTGGCAGACGGAGTCAGTCGACAGCCCTGTGGGGGGTGGAGGGAATCCGTCACAATTTGCATTTCACAGCATCATGATTTCTGAAGAATTTTTGATGTCTTTTGAAATTTTCCACACATAACTTGAAAAGTTGAAACCTTTTGAGGGCACATAAAAAAGTTTTCCTCCGGGAGCACAATGGAACACAGCGCCATCGGATGATGTATTCAATTGGCAAATGTTTGGATTAAAGTAATTTTATATCCAAACGTACGCAGACAGTGTAGACAATTTTGCCCATATCGGAAATTTGATAGGGATCGAACTGAAAGTTTTTTTTTGTATGATTGAGCTGAATCCATTAAAATTTGTAGTTAATGGCGATGATATAAAATTTTTTAGCATCCTTGAATACATTGTTGAGGACAGCTTTTTACAAGACCCTCCCTGTTTTATGTTTTATGTGACAAGACGCAACTTTGTCTGCTTACGGATATCTTGACCTTTCCACATGACCGACAGAAAAGGATTTAAGCTTTTTCTACATAAAAATCTAAAGCAATTCCAGGAAAAGAACAATGGGAATTATTTTGATTGTGGATCGACAAAGTTAAGTCCCAATTTCCATGAGCATTTCAATCACTAAACAAAGGCACAGTATAGAATAGACTTTAAACGGAAGAGGCTTCATGGGGCTCTGATTCTTCGATCTTCTAAAAAAGAGCCCATGTCCGGAATGCAGTCATGATATCAAGGCTTTTACTCTGGTAGGATTTTAAAAATTCTGGTGAAAAAACTAAAACAATTCCCTTGCCAAGAACATACATCCTGAGACGAAGGAGAGCCGGACATTTTGTGTAGTTCAGGCAAAGTCCGATGGGAGGGAGATGCCGTAAAAATTTTCTTATTGTCGAGCCAACCAAGTGGTCACGACAAAGCTTAAGGTTAGTAAACAGTCCGTCCCCGTCCGCAGTGTTTCTTGAAAACGTTGTCGCTGCACTTTTTCCACCGAAAATCCCTCTTGAATAACAGGCAGAGAGGAAAAATAAGACGGGGCTGTTACCATTACCTCCCGTAACGGTAGAAGTCGTTCTTCAAGTCAGCAAAAAACAATAAGGAGAAAAAAACACCTGGCATCGATTGACCTCCCCATATTGCATTAAAATCAGCTATCAATGGGAACCCACACCTTTTTGCAGATGTTTACAACGCTTGCCTCTAGGAGTGAGCTTTCAAAACAAAGACTTGTTCTCTTCTCAAAGACGTCACAGACGGCCGGCTTCCCCCCAGGTTCCGTACCAGGACCTCTACTGTAGAACTCTACTGTTCGACAACGTACTCAAACTCTGGATATCCAGATCCGCGAAAATAATTGGCTTCGCTGTTAAAGTTTCCTCTGAGGCTTCCATGTAAAAAAAATGGAATTGAGACAATTAACAACGCAATAAAGCCAAATTTTGAACATTTGGCATTATATCGTTTGGCGTTATTTTACGTCACCATTGAGAGCATGCAGCGCCTACCGAGCAACCTCATAGATGCAGGATGCGCAGTTGCTGGAATAATACCAATAAACCTCCTCCTTAAATGCTTTATACTAGGTGGTTGCATACATTTCGGCCTAAAACTCCGCCTTTTTAACTAAAAAAATCACTTTTTTTCAACGCCAAGCCCACAAACGTGGGCGGAGGCACATACAATCTATACATAAAAGTTAGAAAATGCTAATATCTTCAGCTTTTGTCATATAATTTTTTGTCAAATTTCATATATATTTATTGAAAAACGGTCATTTTAAGCTAAAATCCCTTAAAAAGTGGGCGTTGTCAATGAAAAAGCTAAAATAAGTCATTGTTACGTATTAAAAATGAATGCGCTAGCGCCATTGTAACATAGCTAAAATTTGCAAAATGTATTTTTTTAAATTAGAGATGGTCGCACATACAGGCCTGTAGTGGGCGGATTCAGCTTATTTTCAAACTTGATCTGAAGGTCTCGACTTCCAACCAACCCACAACATTTCAGCTCTCTGCCTTAAAATTTAAGGCCTAAAAGTTGTTTACATACGAACGGACGGACGGACATGGCTTAATCGATTCTCCTGTCGGTCCCATTCATATCTCTAAAAGGTCTTAGGGGTCTACGGTGATTATTTCACTGCGTTACCAATTATACATCAAAATTAATATACCCTGGGTCGGGTATAAACATCGTGTCGGCAGGATAAGGTTACTTACAGCAACAATCCCGAGAGATATTGAATTCCTCTTAAGAACAATCCTAGAAGATTGCCAAGATAGATGTAAATAGCTCCTCCGACAAAGGTAAATGGACGCAGAGATTGATCGCTAATATAAATCTCTGCGTCCATTTACCTTTTAGGAACAGCACACTTCTAGGGAATTTTCGTTTCAGAAACTGCATTGTTGGACTCGCAAAGTGCCATCTACCCAAAGTACCGTCTTGTCAAAACCAGTTGCCTTCCTGACCTTTCACACGTTTGTAGGCAAAGATAATAAGCCATCATGACCGATATAATTTTTAGTAATTTTTTTACCTTCTCGAAAGAAAAGTGGGCAAAAAATTTAACAACTTTGCATATTAACCCGTGCGGCAAGAATTCTTTCAAAAATGTTAAGCCATTCTTGAAGATACTCCAAGGCGCGTGGAAGGCTTGTAGGCATTATTTTTTGAGTCAACTGCACATTATACGTCTTCGGCGTTGATGGGCGGAAAATCGACGATCTCGTTCTGTCCCTTGCTCAACAAAATTTGACACCAAACGACTAATTGTATTGTTAGACTACCGGCCGGCGCACTTCTTTTTTCTTCATTCTTTTGTGACTATCCGATGGAGCACTCAGACACAACTACCGGTCCATTGTACTACCACGCGGACACCTTTCTTTAATGTATTTAGTTTCCAATATGGTGTCCCCCCGCTTTCCACAAAGACTCCAGTACCAGACCCCTGTCCGGTCTTGAAGCCATCCGTGAAAACACGATGGCATTCTTTCACTAGCTCAGAGTCTGGCCGAAGCCATTCCATTACCTGAGGAAAGTCGACTTGGTAGTTTTGTCGCAAAAGGATTTTTGGGGTCATTGCGTCAGAGGGCATGTCCATAAGACAGGGGTCGAAGGACAATTCTCGAACAAGTTCTTCAAAATTCCAATGCGTTTGGTACCAAGAACCACCTCTCTTTAAGCGAAAGATGGTTTTCAGCGTACACCCCATGGCGCACTTCTTAATCATGAGATTTTATTACCATTATTAATTATTTATTAATTATTTAATAATGCTGGGTCATTATTTTGGCGCTTTGTTTCAGTATGAAAAAATTTCATAAAAATCATATCAACCGAAGTCGATCGGTTGTAAGGTATCGAAATAATTGAGCGTTTACATAACGACATAAAACATGGCGCACCCGTTATTGCATTAGTAAAAAAAAATATATCTATGTTTGTAGATATATTTCAGCTGCTTTTAACAAATCTGTTCTATTCTATTTTCGTTTCTTAAATTTCGGTATACAATATTGGACACAATATTTTGTCTTCGATGTAAAATCGAGTCGCAGAGAAAAAAGGCAATTCATTTTTATCATTTGACACTGTGAAAATGAGTAAAAAATAAGAACAAATAACTATTACTCTAAGGTCTTAAGTGAAACAAATTCTATCTCGTTACATGACTCAAAAAAATATCACGTATTTTCATTAAACCTTTGTGAGCTCTCCCTCTAATTTTCACCTTCATATATATACGTAAGTCATCAAACTAATACCATGTGTGCTTTGCGCTCGTTTTATGTGCTGCCATCTTTTGATTTGAAAGCATTCATTTTCATTCAACACACTCATTCGGTTTCTGTATGAAAATAAATGTATCCTTTGGGATAGACTTGCACAGGCAGCAAAGGTACACGTCCTATATCCCCTCAATTAGCTGGAAATGCTTTACCTCTAAATGCGTATCCGTTCCACACAGTCGTGGTGTAATAACTGTAGAGCATTTTAGAATCTACATTAACTCTGCGCAGATACGTATCTATCTACATTCACTTACAACATAGAAATGAATTACAAAATGCTTTATGACATCCTTTCAAACCCGCGGGCGTGCCACATAAAATGCATTAACAGGCATTATTAAAGTGCTTAAAAGTGATGCCAAGTGTGTACACATCTAGATCTAATTCAGAGATTCTCATTAGACCATAGGTCCACAGCGCCGCTGTCTCTACCTTTCATTCATAATTATGTTAATTAAAATATGATTTATATGGAAAATGTGCTGCTTATGTACGGATGTGTGAGATATACAACGGAGGACGACACGGGCAGGATCAACAACGAACAACAACCAGCATGTGCTCTGTGATTTCATTTCCTCGTTTTTTTTTTTGGTTTAATAATTTTCATTTCGGCTGTGTATGTGGAGTGATATCATTTCGCAAAACACATATCTCATGATTACTTAAAAATGTACACATACCTTAGGTTTACCTCTCATTTGGAGCAAGGGTATAGACCCAGGAATCCCAGTTGGCAGCTGTTCCTGGCCGCACTATACGTTGATTTATTAAAAAGGTCATTCGGCAACAACCTACATGGAGAGCAAAGTAATGTATACACCGCACAGCTTTTCTGGGTCAAATGATTTTGCTCTGCTAGAGTATGGTGGGGTTGGGTGCTTTTGAAGTTCTTCATTTCTACACAGAAATATATGCAAAAAAAACTATTATCAAAACAATTTAAAACATTTTAATTGTTTAATTTAAAATTAAATTTTTTTTCAACCTGTTGGAAACTGAAGCTAATAACTTGGGCTTGTAATTTTACAGATTTTTTTAGGCATTCAAAACAGCCTTAAATATAATGAAAAACACGGTGTAATAGTTAATTGTAACAGAAAATTTCCACTTGTTACACCTACTACTTTTTTTGATGAGCTAGCATTACCTTCTGAGTACTCGGTTAGTACTAACATAAATACTGTAATATTTTTACCTTGGATTCGTCGAAGAAATTTAATTTCACTTTTTATAAATCCAAGTTACTTATTTATCCACCACAACTTTAAATTCGAACTTATTGCGCGCTGAATACAAAAACATTTTTGTCGACACATCACATTGTCCCGCTCTTAATTTTGTTCGTGCCGGAAAAGCTCGTCATCATTCCGTGGTAATGATGTAGGCGATCCACATGGGTAACTTATGGCGTATTCTTTTGAACACAGAACTGCCACACCGAGCTGTCAAATAATACTTGGTATTGGCGACAATTCCAGCGTGGTGTACACTCGGTTTCATTGTGTACAGAACGACAAATACTGCACCGATGCAATCAACACGTTAAGTGACGAATTGCTTTGACTTCATTTTGTTTACTTTTTTTTTCATTTCGTAGCGTGATTTTGTTGGCGTCAGTTTTTGGTACTTTTTACTTTAAATGAATTTTGAAAGCTCTAAATTTGAGTTTTTAACGATTTTATACAATTTCAGTCGTGTTGTAAATAATCTCGAATAAAATTCGAGTCAAAACGTCACTTCACATACACAATCAAAGTTACACCCAGCCGTAACCGTCAAATACGACGGTGGCGTAACTTCGAGTTCGGTGTCGACACCGAACTAATTCGGAGTTCAAAAGAACATTTACATGAGCACGATTCCGTTCAGGTGTACGAGAAAATAACAATTTTTTTTCTGTATTCCACACCAGTCTCACAATTCGGTGTTGAAAAGAATACGCCATTAATTTTGGCTTTTGCTCCTCGTTGGATTCGGAAAACGGCATCATTAATTCGCGTTACTATTTGGGTGAGGGCCATCACCCTCCTGCTGCAGCTTGGGCGATTTTCCCTTTCTACGATGTGGATTTAAGGGTGATACGAGATCTCACTCGTTGAATTCTGCTGCTGTTGCTCTTGCATAGTTCCTAAAATTTATACGGTCGCTTCCAATATTTATATTTCAAAGAGAACTTGGGTGTATCCTGTAGTATCTACTGGTAGGCCATTAGAAATAAAGGAATTAGCCGATCATGGGTTAGGCCCATTGATTTTCGTCCACGATTTTGGAAAAATATTGCTTCAGGGTCTTATTAAAGTGTCCAATAATTCCGTCCGGTTGTGGGTTTGGTTGTCCGTGTCTCATGTAGTCCGTTTGATGCACAGCACATTCTTCCTGGAATGCCTTCGAATTGAAGCTACGTCCTTGACCGGATTGTAATTCCATGGGCACAACAAAACTGCACAGCCTGTTGTCCACTATCTAAGGGACAATGATGTTAGTTTCTTGATTTGGGATCGCAAATGGATCCTCGGGCCGCTTGCTGAAGTAGGCAGCAATTAGGAGGATATCTTGATTACCGTTTTCAGTTTCCGGAAACGGGCCTGCGATGTCGACGGCGATCCTTTCAAACGGGGCACCGACTTTATACTGATGCATTCTACCCCTTGTTTTCAGGGGGTTCCTTACTTGCTGCGCACATGTTGCACTTTCGACTCGTTTCTTGCACGGCACCACTAAAAGTATTCCCATTCTTTTTCCAGTGTCTTTTTGATATTCCATCGTGCATTTCCCGCAAAATTTCCTACACTTTCGACTGTGGAACCACCAGCTGCATTTTAAAGGATCTTCCAACAAGCATTTCCCATTTTCTCCGCAGAACACCATCTTGCACTCTACGTGCATGTGAGAGTCGCACTGCGTGTGTCTACGACTTCTGTCAGATATATCTCTGGGGCTGAACTTCTCCATTGATTCCTTCCTTAATGGAAGCTCTGCCATAGATTTCTTCCAGTCTTCTCCCATAGGTTCCTTTCTTAATCTACAAGTCATGATCCTGACATGTTAAGCTCTACGTCAGGACCTTCTTGTTGTGCGTTTTGTTTGCGAAACTTGGTTGATTGTCCGTCGTATGAAGGCGTCGACTTACTCTACCAACCTCTGCCCTCTTCCCGGCTTATATTGCTCTAAAACGTGTCCACCACGTTGACCCTGTCAGATGCTTCGTGATTTTGCCTTCTCCGAGTGCAACAATAGTAGTTTGCTTGTCTAGGTGAAGCTCTGCTCTGTCGGATGTAGGTTTTGCATTCAAGCACCTGATTAATCTTTGCTAATTTCTCGACTAATCAGATTCTAGCCTGATGAGTCGAGCGTTCTTCGTGTTTTGCTTTTGATTTCTAGGCGTCGACTTGCTTCCATTGTCAGGGTAATTGCTAGAACCACAGCAAACGTATTCTTACCTCCATTACTGCGATTTATAGTTCTCCATCCCCGAGGGCATATGTGAACGCATCGATTGCTCGCTGAGTTAACTCCAGATTCGTTTTGTACCGGGATTAACAGATCTTGGTTTAATTTTGACATAATTCTGCACTGAAAAACCGGCCTTAAAGACGTGCAAGTGATCCCTAAACACCTTGGTGAGTGCTTACTTTCGGACCCTTCTTGCCTTCGACGTTCCTGGTTTGGTTACGTGTTTGGCTGCTGTACTTAAGAAGACTTGTATTCGAGACTTATGATCGCTAAATTCCTTCGTCCTATCTCAGGTCACTTTGATAACCCGTGTTACCCGTATAACACCTTTACCCATCGTATTCAGTATTTTTAGCCAAATTTAAGCAATTCACATCTTGACTTCATCTTCAACTGTGGGACTATTTTTCGTCCTAATTACGTGGTCGCCGCGTCTATGAAAATGGCATATAAGCGATTTAGAAACTTCGAAAAGTGAAGTTAAGTTCCTTTCCTTGTGACGGAAAATCGTTTACCAAAACACCTTTTTATATCCAAAAAGTATTGCGAAACGCTAAGGATTTCTTAAATCGTCGGTTTTGGCCAACTTTCATGTCTGGTAAGTGTATCAAAGACCTCTCTCCCATTGCTTTCTTCTCCCTTATACTTGCCATTGCCTTAACCCACTTTGAGGGCATTTTTAAACATTTGAAGGCATGTCATGAATAATTTACCCTTGCCGCTGGTAAATTACAAAAACAAACTCGCTGAATCATAAATCTTCCTTGGCAAATCTTCCTTTAGAAATTGTTCTTTGAGTTAAGTTAACACTCATCATTGAATATACAAATCTCTTCACTCTGATGGTTCCGTTGCACTACAGGTGTTCTGAAACGCGTAGTTTCTTTCTCACGAGCTGTCACACCAAGGCGCTCCACGCCACAAACATTTCGTGCAGAGGCGGTGACTGCTTGCGTTTTTTGACATTCTTGTTATTATCGAAAAAAAACACGACCACAAATTTATTTCTCGTTTTGGTTGACCTAAAGAAAGATTACATTTCCCTATTCGTTTGGGAACTGCGTTCCTTTTACGTATCCCTTAAAGTTTACCAAGAAAAAAATTTACTCAAAAAGTTAACCTTGTAAACCATTGATAACAGAAAAGGTGATGTCCCTACACAACATACCGTAACGTACACATTCGGTCTATATTTAATGATGCTGACAATCAGTTAACGCACGAATCACATTCACAGATCCTTGAAAGAAACTACACATGAATGGAGATGACACATCATTACGTAAGCCATGTCCTTTTGAACTTTTCCCATCATTGAAGCAAGCGCAAAGTATATTATATTGAACGAGTTTTTCTTTCCCTTTCAATTCAACTAAAAACGGCCACAATCTCGGCACACTATACAAGAGTAACTACAAACTTTCATACGTACATCCTTTCTGATAGGTTTTATTAATTACGTCGACTCCGAACCGAAGTACATGCCCCGTATAGGGAGCATTTGCAGGAGCCATACATAGTGTACGACGACGGGCACATGAAATGAAAGCTTTTGCATGTACAAGACAAGGGTATACAAAAGGTCCGGGAACTTTGTGTATGTTTAAATGAAGTTTTTGTATGCTTCAATAAGAGAAAATAATGTTGGTTACCTTTTTGGAAAATTGCCGCGAGGCAGAAACTCAACTGCTCCTTTGAGGGTTCTGCACGCCCACATGCACAGAACAGCAGAGGCGCACACCAACCAACACGCCAGAATTGAGGTTGTAAGATATAAAATTGAATTTTGCATGAGATATCTGAATTTTATTTTTTTATTTTTTATTTCCGTCCAAACTTTATCTTCTGGTGGATATATATACTGTTTCTCTTGTTAACTCATGGGCTGTGCAAGGTAGCTGGGAAGAAATATTCGCCTATTCCCCCCCTCCCATTTTGCTGTGCTTGATGGTCTCTCTGTAAGATGCTTTTGCTGGGCATGGCAAAAGTCAGTAAAAAAAAACCAAAATGTTGTTAATTTTTAAAATAATATTTTCATTTTGAATATTTTCTCCGGCCGCAGGCAGGTATATGGTTGAATGTAAAAGCTATAAGGAAGCAAACGGATTCCATAAAGGAAATACTTAACCAACAGCCTTTTCCTGTTGTTTTCTGACAGGTCATATATGACTGTGATGTCTTTTATTTACGTATAACCATTTGGATATGCTTTTAACATTTTGGAAAGATAATTTCTAAGACTTGGTGTATAGGGCTTTAGTCATATAAATGAGTACCGGTTTTTGGATGAGTATGTCAGGTGCCCGTTTTTAATACCTTATATTCCACAGGAATGAAGTATATTTAGTTGGATGCAGGCGATAATGTTACACAAGAGATATATGCCTAAGACAACTGATAGATCCCACAATACCTTGAACGCATTGTGTTTGACACCGAATATTGTAAGTCGAACAAGACATGCTTCCCAGTTTTAGAGGTGTGGCATTTTTTTTTTTTTTATATTCGGTATAGGATGGGGCAGCGATGGCGAACCATTGACATGCGTGCCATTGGTTACACGCGACGAAAAATTGTGGGCACGTCATCAACTGAGAACCCCGATTGCACCTTAGAGTGGCTCTATAAACTGTCTTCGTCGAGACTATAAAGTGTTTCCACCGGACTCTAATCCGCGATTAAGACAAATTTCGCTAAATACATTCTAATTCAAGTTGGTCTAACATCGAATTTGTGGAACCAAATCCCATCAACATATTGCACGTTATATTTTTCTTTCTTTAGTCAATTTTGTTTCGTAGATTTAAAAATTCGGTGGGAATTAAATATGAGTTTAATTATTTTTGATTCTGTGTTACCCGGGAGCCAAAGAAACTCAAGTTTACGAGGATTGCAAGGATCGTGACGACTAGACATTGCCATTTTACACCGCAGGATGTCTCCTCTGAATTAAAGTTAATCTCTTCTTTTCCGGTGAAAAAATTTTGGGATTAACTTTAAATCCTCTTACTTTAATCCCTGTCTTATGTGCGATGGAAACACCCTATCAGAAAACATTAAGACTGCATGTTGGCACGCCAAGGGCACTACAAACTGTTAATATTTTGTAAATGGCATGGGGCTCTTAAAAGGTTCGCCGTCCATGGCATAGAGCTTCTATTTCCTGTACAGGTTAGGGTGTGTCACTTGAATACATTTAGATGAAGAGTGTAAAGCCGGCGACACTATTCCTGTAATCTTTCACCGAGTTAATATTCCAAAACGCCTTGAAGTCGTCGGCAAATAATAGGTATGTTAAATTTCGGAAGCTCGGGAATATCATTTATAAATAGTATAAAAAGCAATGGTCCTCTATGTCATCCTTGCGGGATACCTGACGTTACTACAATAGGTTTTGACAGACTGGCTCCAATTTCGTACAAACTGTATTCCGCCTTGAAGATGTGAAGTAATCCAGTCCAGAAAGGTGCAGTTTAATCCTAGATTAAGACCTAGTGATTCACTTTATCAAAAGTCTTTGTTAAATCAGTGAAGAAAATATCGGTTTGGTATCCATTTTGAAAATTTTCAGTAATCTTTTCGCATAAAATCGCAAGTCAAGTGCCTCAAACAAATCCGTGTTGTGTGTCGGACATAATTTCTTTCACGAAAAAAGTATGTTAATCACACACAATTTTCTCCAAGATCTTGGCGATGTTTCTAAGTTTTCACAATTTTAATACATATTGCTTTGTGCTTGCTTAAAATTTTATTCATGAAATAGAAATAAATCAGAAGCTTTGTGCATTTAACTGGCACTTCTATTTCGGTTAACCAACTTAAATTATTTTAAGCGTATCTCGAAAGCAATTAAATATTTCAGAGCCGCTATTATTTTCCTTCAAACCTAAGAAAATTGTATGCGTCGAACATTTTTTCGAAATGATACTTATAACCTACCGTGCCGCCCACACATGTTATTAGTTTTTTTCCCATTTTTCTGGCTAATAAAAAAACTTGAGCTTCTCTGAGCATTTTTTTGTCTGACACTGACTGCTGGCCCTCTTCGGCTTACCGAAGATGCATCGGTCGCAAATAAAACCTCAAAAATATTGGTTAAGATCGGTCCGAAGAAAACCCCATCAATTGTCATTTTAACGTATAACAAAACTGTTGAGATCGATGAGAGGCCAAACTACATAACACCGACAACTAAGATTTAGGTTGTTAGACAGAAGTACAGCGGAAGGCAGGTTCAGGTCGCGTTCAATTTTGCCGCACAATTGGCAAATGTTAATTTTATCAATAGCATGTGACTTCTAGATGGCACTACTTGCCACACAACGCATGCATGTGCAGAGCGAGTGGTCTCGACAATGTGAACTGGTCACGAGGACCGTGGGACGTGAATCTTTTATCGATGATTTCGAGCACGATTTATGTGATCAAGCCATCGAAGGTTTGAAACTGTTTGGCCAATATAATGCTCCTTGCATAATAAAGTTAGTACAGAATCTAGTCTTGTTTCAATCAAATTCCAACCTGACGCATGACCATAGTCGCCTGATTCTAGGCGGACGATGACATCTGACGGTTTAAACAGTCTATATTTTTTCGTTATAGCCTTTTTTTCTACACCTTCCTTTCTATTACGTGTCGTGGTCACACAATATCGCCTGTAAGGCTACCTAGAACTAGAACCTTCACTATGACATGCAAATGTGTCTATACTCTTCGCCGCAACATCGTTTGTGTGTCAAGCTGTCGGACGCAATGGACTTTTTTCTCGTCTCGTCCTTAGCGATTTTCTTGCCGTCGTCGTTTTTAAATCAGGTCTAATCAAATTTGAATTCCCTCGAGACTAAGTAAGAGGAACCGCCTTTGAAGCATACAAGATGCGACTGCGACCCAGAATACTAAGCACTCAGGCACAGGCACACGACCGACGACGCCGAGCGACGTCAGTATTATTCTTCGATGAGTTACAGCGGCCAACAGAGCACCACCCACATGACACCATAAAATTTCTACTTAAGTTCACATCAACAGTTACGAAATTGAGGAAACCATTCAAAAGGACCAAAATGCCATACAAGTAGCTGTAAACTTTTGATACACTTCAGCAGATAGGACACACGAAGAAAGGGGCATGTGAAACATGGTTCTGTAACCTCGCGCCGCCCTCATATGCTCGCACAACAATACGGGACGACCGATGACATCGACTACAACACGACACGACTATACACCAATGTCGATGGAGAGAACAAAATGCACTCCATTGCCTTTTCATAGTCGGAAGGACATTATGTCAATATCGCAAATAGTTAATCTTTTTGTGGCCTCCGGAGCATTAGGAAGAGGGTTCCTTAGAGCCTCAGCGAGCTGAGGGATGAGTGGATGACATGCCTTATATATATAAACACGGCCCACTATATGGGAGGGCTCTGATGGCACAACCTTTTATGATTCAATAAAGTGTAAAATAAGCGCTCAGTCAACTCCTCCACGACAAAGACTTTTGATTTTGTGCACCCAGAGACCGCAGAAAAGGACTCGCAACCATTACTAGCTAGCTACTAGCTGCTCTGTTGTGCCTGTATAGTTGTGTTTAAATTGGAGGAGGGCGAAAACATCCTCTATACGTCGACGTCAATGGCTGTTATGTACTCCTAACTTGTTACTTGCCTGGGGCTGAAGTGTGTTGTGAAAATTTTATTGAATTGGAGGTGGTTGGTCCTTTTTTTCATTCCATTTTTCTTTTTTTTTTTTGTGTTCATGTTTTTCGTTGCCGGCGTTTTTGGCTTTTAGTGGCATTGCCACTGATGCTGATGGGCAGAATACATAAAGTTTGTAGCTCTCTCGTACTCCTGCAGCCGGAGAACTTAGTTTGATGTTTCGCGCTAATGTATTCCACTCAATTCGATAGAAGGAGTGGTGAAATTTCGACCATCACAACTTTGTTGGGATTTGATTTTGTTTATTTGTTCACTAAGTGAGCGCTTTTGGATTTGAGGACGAGAATAACCAACTTTCGAAATGAATTCATTATCATTAGGGTAATAGTTCAGAGTATAGGGTTTTAGAGCGTTTTGTATATAGGCATGAGGGGGTATTTTAAGGCTAATGTATTTTTAAACTCTTTCGAAAAAGTTTCACAGGGTTAAGCTTTATAAATTTTGTGATGAAGAGAAGTTGGAATTGGCTCATTGGAATTCAGCTTAAATAGGACACCGGATTTTCGACGAAAGTTACTCGGAAGAACTTCATTCCTTTTGGTACTTTTGAACAGTTTATTAATGCTTAAGAAAAGGTGTGCCGAATAGCGAAATTTTTTTAAATGTGAGGTGATACTTTTGGAGGAATGTTTTATAACAGCGCTGTATAAGGGGGGGGTTTTTTTTGCATTTGGAAGTTTTATGTTAACAATTTTTCAAAAACATGCGTATTTCATACCTTAATTTAAAAATGACAGGGATGACAGGCTCAGATGACACTATTGTCATCGAACCTATCATTTGTGAATATCGAGGCGTGTTGCATTCCATTTCCGAAATCGAATGAATTATGATTTGAGCTTAAATAAGTTGTGTTTGTTAAAAGTGAAATCAGGTTTAATCGGCGAACTTCAGGGAAAAATATTACATTGGTGTCAGAAATTGAGGATAAAACTCATAATTGTGCGAGAAACTTCTACAGTGTAATTTTTCTAAACAGTGTTGGTGTATCAAACATTTTTTCTTTATGGAATTTTCAAGAAATATTGTGCGTATGAGGTGTAATATTTTGTCCGGAAGTATTTTTTCCAACAACATAAGAGTCGTAAGACGATCGCAGGTGACAATTTTCTAACGTTGCCCATCTTAACAGACCATTCGCCGTGAGAACATCATTCTGCTGATAAAACTAAATTGTGTTTGACTGATGTTCTCACGCTAGACGAGTGAACACTCACCTGCGACAGGTGTAAATAAATTGTCGATTAGACAAAAAGATTGTACCACATTCTGTTCTCCCTCGAACTCGGTGGAAAAAAACTAACGAGTTCGCGTTTTCTTTGCGCGTAAACAGTGTCGTAGACATCAGACTTAGGGGCTTAAAAGCGAATTATTGCTTTGACTGCAGGAGGTGACAGCACCAAGGAATTGAAACCCCGATAAGAGAGAAAAAGCACAGTAAGCACTGCCGCTGAAATGCCATCTCTCAAAAAGTCGCGTTTGGAGAAGTTCGGAAGTCTGGATGAAAAATTCGCCAAGATGGAGAGTAGCAAAAAAAAGGTTTTCGAAGGCAAGTTTAAGAAACTAGAACGAATATTCTCGAAAGCTAGTTCGACGAACAAAAGAATGAGCAAAGGAATTTTTTAGAATTGTACAGGAACAATTACAATGAACAAAGGGATGCTCTCGATGGTAACTCGATGTTCGATGCACATAATTCGCTCGTCGAGAAGAGATTTCAAAAAGTCTGAGAGATTTAAGAAAAAACTTAAAGATTTGGAAGAAAAGTTCGGCAAGTAAGTGGAAAGTGTTGAGTTTGAACATCCCGCCAAGGAATCGACAATGTGAAGCAGCAGAAGGTTTCGCTAAATTGGATTGACTGCCACGACGCAAAGAAATGCAGTGTCCGGCCTTTGATGATCGGACATCTTGGCCAATTTGAAAGAGGCATTTCGAAGCCGCCGCGTTGATGAACAACTGGGACAATGAAGAGAAGTAGATTGCGTTCGCGTCGCACTTGCGCTAAGAGCAACACAGAAAAATAAAAGGATAATTCCATGGTGGAGACTATTGAGATGAGGTTCGCTGACGACCACATGCAGCATGTTTTCAGGGCCCAATTGTGTCATCACTCCAAGGGGTGAGACGCTTCAACAGTTGTTAGCCGACATGGAGCGAGTGGATAATTGGTTATATCCCAACACAAGCAAGAAAACTATAAACGAGTTGGCAATCGATGCTTTTTCCAATACCTGTTAACGGTGTCTTCGCTAAAGTGCTCATGCCAACGTGTGGACATCGAAAGACAAAGTACGAACAGCTCTCGAGGCAAAACAGATGCCGGAAGTGGAACTGCAAAAAGATGGGTCACCACAGCGACAGTGCAGAGCTAAACCAAGACGAAGCATGTGGCTGGCACAAAGTTCTACCTACTGCGATACGCTGCGGGAAAGCAGTCGGGAATCGCCTGAGAATCAAATTCGTAGGCGTGACCGTCTGATGGAACGTTTCTTACATGGTCTGATGTAGAATACTTACCTGCTTCGTATACTTGGACCATGTTATCAAGAGATTTATTCACACTACTTCGAGCAGTACATTCGAAGCAGAACCCAAAGAAGCGTGTCCTCTTCAGAGTAGAAGTAAAGTATTAAGGGCATTTGGTATCTCCGGATGGAGTACAGGCGGATCCAGAGAAAATTAAAGTCGTGAGAAATTGGCCCAGTTCCCAAAGACAAACACCAGGTGAGCAGCTTTCTCGGCCATGCAGCCATAAGAGATTGGTGAAGGATTTCGCCGAAATCGCCAAGTGTCTGCACAAGTTGACCGAAGTGAGTTGACAGTTTAAATGGTCAGGTGAGTGCGAAAGAAGCTCATAACATCCTAAATAATGACTTTGCGAAGCACCGATGCAAGCTTACCCTGGTAATGTGGGTGTTGGAGCCGTTCTGTCAATGCACGATCAACGCAAAGAGGTAACCTACAAAGGATCGAGAGGATCGTGTAAGTCTCTTTACCGGTCAGAAAAAATCATTGTGTAACAAGATAGGAACTTAATACTGGCAACAAAACATATCCCGAAGTGGTTATTCAGTTCAAAAATCCAGAGGGTCAACTAGGAAGATGGATCGAACGATCGCAGACTTATTACTTCGAGGTGCAGCATCAAAAAGGGAGACTGCACTGCAACGCGCTTATTTGGAGACCATCCTGACATCGAGCCAATGCTTGCGTGGAAGGAATCTATGGCGAAACCGAATGCAAGACAGAAGTGCTATCCTAAATTTACACTGGGCGCAGTGAGACTCTGTCCAGCCGGGTGGAAATTTCTTTAACCTGCTGCTGGTATTTCCACCTTTAAAAGTAAGCGATTCAAGGTGGATGATCTGGTGGGAACTTGGGAATCAACAAGACCCTGGAAAAGGTACGGGAACGCGTTTATTGTCCAAGTGCAAGAAACGACGTCGAGAGAGGGTATCGGAAGCATATTCCACTTTGCGCTGCTAGCAGGGCATCCAAAGTCAATACGAAAGGTAAAATGCATCTCACAACATGGATGCAGCATTTGAAAGGATCGCCGTCGACATAGCAGTCCTGTCTCCGAAAACTGAAAGCGGTAATCGTTACATCCTTGTAACTGCCGACTAATTCAGCAAAGTGGCCTGAAGATTAGGCGATCCCAAATCAAGAAGGTAAAACCGTTGTCGACCAGATAGTGGACGACTGGGTGTGCAAGTTCGAACGGAAGTATGCTCCGACTAAGGACGAAACTTCCTTAGGAAGGAACATACTCCAGAAAGTATGTGCATCATTCGGACTACAGAAGACTCGGACCTCACTCCTTTACCAGAAATCAGACGGAATGGAACGCTTTGACAAGACCCTGAAGAAACTCTTTCCAAAATCGTGGAGGAGAATAAACGGGATTGTGAAAGGCGCGTACGGTTTTTTTTTATAATATGCTCGTGATCAAAGGGATATGATTACCGTTAAAATGCGTAGCACATCGCGAGCGGAAAGAATTTGGGGATATTAAAGATAGAAGAAGAAAGTAATTCTCGATCCAACACAAACGCTGATGAGCCCAACATGAAATTTCTGCACAGAAACACCAAAGCTTACCCCGCAAGTGTTATGCCTTTACGGAGATAAACACTAATTAGCAAAATATTTCATAAAAACATCTGGCATGCATCTAATTGTTGTCCATTCTATTTGCTTATTGGAAGAGAAAAAGGTGTTTTACATTCGGCCGACCCTAACTCAGGTAACAGTCTATCCTAAAAAATCCTAATAGACACCCGGAATACCATTCACACTTCAATTGATTATACTTCATCCGAATTTCTCTTTAGACAAACTGCCAGACTGCCGAGTGCGCTAAAATTCGGGGGCCCCAAAGAAAACCCATAATGCGAAGATCCATCACATGGTGTTGATGGATCTCAGGGATGTGGTCAGCCAAAGGACTAGAAGTAATAATCAAACTTGCGAGTGGTCGCATGAAGATCAGATGGATGCGAGAGCAACTGCACCAGAACTCAGCTAGGGAGATTGGTGATGGCTCTACAATCCATGTCGTGGAAAGGGAAAATTACCCAAGCTGCAGCAGGACTAGAAAGGTTCCTTACATGTAGTTTTGCAAATAATGGTTGCTGCTTTCTCAAATACACCGAGGACAAGAGCAAAAATAAAAGTTTTGCATGTGGATCGCCTACATCGCTAAAACGGTAGCAATGATGATGTGCCTCTTAATGACAAACCAATCTAGAAGGGAATAATGTAATGCGGCATGAAAAATAAAGAACAATTTGCAATGCAATATGCCCTTTACTATTTTTACAACTTTTCCCTCCTAAAACTACGAAACGACCACTCAAGTAAGTTAAAATGACTAACGGTAGTGCCCCTTCCTGTGTCTAGATTCCTGATGAAAATTCTAGTGTGGCTTGCAACCAAAATAAATAGCGGAAGTCAGTGACGTTGAGCGCAGTTGATTTTGAATCGTTATATTGTGAACTCGAATGTGAAATTAAAAATCGGTTTCATTCAAATAAAGTGTTGAATTCAAAAGTAAAATGGTGAAGTTGAATTGAACTAAAATAAATGGTGTATTATTAATAAAGTAACTCGTTGTGTGTATCTTATTATAACAAGTGAGTTTTATTTGATGAACCCCAGGCAAAAATATCACAAGAACTCGAACTGCTCATTTTTATGAAACTAACTGTCAACAGATTTAAAAGTATTCGTGCATCGAAGAGGTTTGTGACCTAATTTGACAGCAAGTTGAATTGGTTTCCGGATAAATAACTCCTTGAAGTCTGTCTTCTATTCAGTCATATATGCCAACGTGTATACACATATCTGCAACTTTATAGATGTGCACTTTATAGACGCCTCCAGAGACAGAGAATTTGTTATTCCTTTCGCTGCTCCTCGAAATCATTGACCCGCATTTAGTGTCAGTTGCGATTCAGAGGAATATTTCACGCCATTAAACAATGAAATGAGCATTCTTCGTCTTCTTCCGCCTGAATCACGTAGGTACTTCGACCGACTCCAAGCACAGCTATGAATTCCAGAGTCTTATTATTCATTGCAATAAAAAAGGAACAAAGTTTAACAACGGTAATACTACTTAAGCTAGTCGTTTTGCCTTTTGCACCTGATGCTTCGTCCTCGTCCTGCTGTTTGTCATCTTGAAACAATTAAATTTTGGAGCCCTTTTCGCGAGAGGACATTATTTATATAATACACCCAGTCGGATCCTGTGCGCCATAAATAATTCCCACTTATTTAGAATTCAACGTTTAAGGACACGCGTCGTTTAACGGCTATTTTCACTGCGCCAAAAAACAACGAAAACATCTGTAATGGATCCGTTGCTTTGTACTCGCGCATCACTGGCTTGCAACAGATACAATATGCATCTGAATCAGTGATTAAAACCCCTTTTTTGAATTTGGCCGCTGAAAAAACTTTTACAGGACTTTCGCTATTTTTTCCCTCCATTATATTATTGTAATTCTATGAAAATGGTAATTAATTGCAAATGGAATTGCTAATTAGCCCGAGAATCGAAATGTCCCATGTGGCTGTACCGGTGCTGGATTACAGCCAAATGCTTCCGAACATGATCTCGTTCGGCGAGCATATATAGATGCTCTCACAGCGACAGCATCCATGGCAATCAAGTTGAAATTAGAAATTTGCTCCATTGATATCCTGTGTGTGCATCTGTCAGCGGGATATCTGTAATCAATTGAAGCCACCCCCCGCCCCAGTAATTAAAAAGCAGTTGCATTGTAGTGTAATCGATGATATGTTCCAGTTCCATATACGTAGTTTGAGGGCTTTCAATTTTAGGCTATCATATTTGAATCAGTCGAATGTAATTTGATACGCTCGGGTCTTGGGTCTCAGGTCCCACGTCCCTCTTTAATCAGATTATCGAACAAAGGTGTACGAGATTCTATTTTAAAGTCATTCAATGGGAATAGAGACTGAAAGGCACTGCCTGCCTGCCTTCCAAACATGTATCAACGGATAGGGTCCTTTTACTCCATCAGCCATTGTATTATTTCAATGGGGCGTACATCATTAGTGTATCATTCTGGCGGTAATGAAATCAATCAGAGATGTCGTTGTGAGAAGGTAAATAAGACGCCTGAATGCACTGGCAAATATTTATAATGAGGCAAGAAGTCATAATCTTACTTTCGTTTTAATGACTTCTTTTAGGTGTAGGTAAGGTACCTACTATACTATTCTAGGACAAGGCACAAGTTGCTGCTGCAAATTAAGTTACCATCAAGTGTTTTCATCACATAGAAAATAAAATGTGAAGGAAACTTTACTGGATTTTGAAGTATCTACGTCCTTAGGTAAATCGACAGGGGGGAGGAGTGTTCCCACTAAGGCACTTCTCCTTGCATCCGGACGGCAGCGGAGGAATTCCCCAGATGGAATCAACGGTGGCGTCCATAGTTCCAGTCAGGCCGAACTACTTAGTGAACACCTTATATGGGCTACTACGACGTATTCGGAGCTCAGGCCTATAAGGAGCGGGCTATCCGGCTCTCCGTCCTTAGAGCTAAGCAAAGGATCTGGTCCTCCAGGTTGGGGGTCGTGCCGTCGGGGTGACTTCCCGGCCACGTAAAGAAACACCAGTCACGAAGCAGAAACAAGCCTCGGATTCGGACGGATTTACTGTTGACGACCAATGCAAACGAGAAAAGGACAACGAGCTACGGATCTGCACGTGGAATGTTAGGTCCCTTAACAGACCACGTGCAGCCGAGCAACTAGCGGAGGCCCTTAACGACTGCAAGGCAGACATTACTGCCATCCAAGAAATGCGGTGGGACGGGCCGGGCAAAAGAAGGATGAAAAACTGCGACATCTACTACGGCGACTGCTATCGGCATCAAAGACAGCGCCTATTTGGATATGGTTTCGTTGTTGGAGGCAGACTAAGGCAAAAAGTCTTGAGCTTCAACCCTGTAAGCGAGCGCCTCGCGACGATCCGCATCAAGGCTAAATTCGCCAACATTAGCCTGATATGCGCACATGCCCCCACAGAGGAGAAAGATGACGAGACCAAAGATATGTTCTACGAGCTCCTGGACAAAACTTATGAGCAGTGCCCTAGCTACGACATTAAGATTGTCCTAGGCGATTTTAATGCCAAGCTAGGAAGGGAGGGCATCTTTGGTCGTACTGTCGGAAAGCATAGCCTGCACGACACGACCTCCGATAACGGATTCAGGCTGATCGACTTTGCTGCGGGGCGACACGTTGTGGTAGCTAGTACACAGTTCCCGCATCTCAATATCCACAAAGGGACATGGAGATCTCCCGATCAATCAACCGTCAACCAGATTGACCATATTGCGATCGACGCAAGGCACTCCTCCAGTATCATGGATGTCCGAACTTTCCGAGGGGCCAACATTGACTCGGATCACTACCTTGTTGTAGCCAAGGTACGGCTGCGGATATCCCGACCAGCGCCAAGTAATGGAAATACTGTGAGGAAGTTTGACGTCGGCCGACTACAATCGCAAGAGATCGCCAGGTCCTTCTCCAACCGAGTCTCTCAAAACCTTCTACGAAGTCCTATGCAACCAGCATCAAGTATTGATAGCCAGTGGCAACACTGCCAAAATGCCATCAGAGACGCCGCCTCTGAAGTGCTGGGTTTCACACGGCGACCACAACGAAACCCCTGGTTTGACGATGAATGCCGGCAAGCACATGCAGCTAAACAGGAAGCATACAAAGCGGCGCTGCACAGAAGGACTAGAGCTGCTCGCGAGCTCTACGAGCAGAGGAGGAGAGAGGAGCACCGGCTTCTCCGAAGGAAAAAGAGAGAGCACGAGAAGCGCGCGGTTGAAGATATAGAGAGATGTTTCAACAGGAATGAGGTTAGAAAGTTTTACCAAAGGATCAAAAGGTCCTGCCAAGGGTATAAACTTCGAACTGAAGCCTGTAAGGACCATCAAGGGAACATCGTTGTAGAATCGCAGTCGGTGCTGAGGATTTGGAAAGACCACTTCTGCAGACTGTATAACGGCGAGGACGAACCAAATACCGCTGTCAGGCAGAACGAACCATTCAACCCGGGCGAAGACGTTACCGACGAAGCATACGAACGATACCGCCCACCCGACCTGGAGGAGGTGAAAGTAGCTGTGTCTAAGCTCAAGTGCAACAAAGCAGCCGGAGCAGACGGCCTAGCTGCCGAACTTTTTAAATCCGCTGGCGATGAGCTGGTTAGGAGCATGCACCAGCTCATCTGCAAGATATGGTCGGAAGAAAGCATGCCCGACGAATGGAACCTCAGCATTGTTTGCCCGATCCTGAAGAAAGGAGACCCTCTGAGTTGTGCCAACTACAGAGGCATAAGTCTTCTTAACATCGCATACAAGATCTTTTCTGCTGTACTGTGTGAACGCCTGAAGCCGTTTGTCAACAATCTGATAGGCACATATCAGTGTGGCTTTAGGCCAGGAAAGTCCACCATCGATCAAATATTCACACTGCGGCAGATCTTGGAGAAAACCCAGGAATTCCAAATCGATACACACCACCTCTTCATCGATTTCAAGGCCGCGTATGACAGCATCTATAGAGACGAGCTATATAGCGCAATGTCTAGTTTTGGCATCCCTGCCAAACTCGTCAGTCTGTGCAGGATGACGATGGAAAACTCACGCTGTTCCGTCAAGGTCGGCAAAGACCTCACCGACCCCTTTGATGTCAAAAAAGGATTTAGACAAGGCGACGCGCTGTCATGCGACTTCTTTAACATCATACTTGAGAGAATTGTGCAGAACTCTCGCGCCAACACCAGAGGTACAATCTTTCAAAAGTCCGTTCAACTACTTGCATACGCAGACGACATTGACATAATCGGTAGAACAAAGCGTGATGTCAGTGAAGCCTTCGTGAGTATTGGGACGGAAGCGGCGAATATGGGTTTAGCAGTCAATGAGGGCAAAACCAAGTATATGCTGTCATCAAGAAAAGACACCCAACACCGACGTCTTGGACAAAACATCACCATCGACAGCTATAACTTTGAGGTAGTTAGGGACTTTGTCTACCTGGGTTCCGCTATCAATTCAGACAATGACACCAGCGCTGAAATCAAACGAAGGATAACTCTTGCCAATCGCTGTTTCTTTGGGCTAAGAAGGCAATTGAGTAGCAAAGCCCTCTCTCGAGCAACTAAAGTGTCCATGTATAAGACCCTCATCATCCCAGTCCTGCTTTACGGTGCAGAAGCATGGACCCTGTCAAAGGCGGATGAAAACACTTTAGGCTGCTTCGAGAGGAAAATTCTTCGGACGATTTACGGTCCCGTCTGCATAGACGGAGAGTGGAGGAGGAGATATAACATCGAACTGTACGGGCTGTACAGCGATACCGACCTAGCCAAAAGAGTCAAAACACAACGTCTACGATGGCTGGGTCATCTAGAGCGGATGGACACCAACGCCCCGGCCCGGAAAATCTTCGAATCCACACCGCAGGGACGACGCGGTAGAGGAGCACCGAGACTCAGGTGGCGCACGCAAGTGGAAGGGGACCTCAGCCAACTTCGCGTGCGAAACTGGAGACGGCTAGCTAGAGACAGAGCTGGCTGGCGAAGCTTGTTGGCTGAGGCCCAGGTCCACCCCGGACTGTAGCGCCACCTTAAGTAAGTAAGTAAGTAAGGTAAATCGACAACACAGAAACTGTTTGTTGGTTCAATTCAAGAAGGTTTTAGAGAGTTTTTTAAGTAAGTTACATATTTCGGGTAAGGTACTTCATTTTATTTTACTCGCTTAACAATTCCCATGTTGCCAGTACTGACTCCGAGTTGGTTTTGTATAGATATTAGCAACTTTATTTTAAGGGAATACTTCTGCAAAAGACATTTCTAAAGCGAAGCGACTAGTAGTGACGAATGGTGGGAAAAAGTCGTCAAACTTGGTGGATTCGGAAACTTTTGATTTAATTCTCGGTTAAAATCAATGAGTCACATCAGGATCAGTGATGAAAAAGTTCGACGATGATCGAAATAATATTGTAGATCTGGAAGCAAAATTGTTTTGTTAGACAAATCTAAGGATGGTAGACTTGGCAAATTTAATTGCAATTTTTAGCACATTTGAGCACTTTCGGAGTTGTTCGACCACTATGAACGGGGCGGCAAATTATCATGAAGTCACTGCGTTATCTGCAAAACAGAAGTAGAATAGTTTTAATGTCTTAAACGTCATTAAAGTACCTGAGAAACACTAAAGAAACACATACACTGCCGGCCATGTCACCTTATATGTTTGTTTCCTAATGCTTTAGGGCAAAGATTGTTAAACAGTTTAAAAGGTTGCTTCATTGGCCTCGCACTAGAAAAGTTATATTAATGCTTTCGGAATGATTACCAATTTTTTCGCACAATTTGCTTTGATGATCTAAAAACAGTACTGAAAAAAGTAGGACAATAGAATAGGGAGAGTTGCGATTCGGTTGTTTTAGTTCTTAAAGTGGTATGAAGAAACCATAACTTAATTTTTGTAAGTTTGCCAGTGTGTTATAAGATTGTGTTTTAACACTAATATTAAAGTTTTTTTTTTTAATATGGGTGGTGGAAAGCCAAGAAAATTTGCGGAGAATTGCAAAGCTTCACAGTTTACGTCAAAAAGCCCGAAAATTTAAGGCAAATCGGTTGCTTATAATTCTTTAAAAAGCCAGAAAGGCAAGAAATATAGCAAAAACGTTAAAGAACGCAAGAGTCTTAAGAGAAACATCTAAATCGGCTTGGTCAGCGGCGAAAATGAGAGGAAAAGTCGGAGTTAGTGCTAGTTTATCAACCGTCAAAAGAGTGATTAAGGGTGTCCGTCATTTGCAACTAAAACAAGTGAGTAAGTGCAACAGTTTGTCTGTAACAAACTTCTGAACCATGAAACACCAAATCTAAAAGTTTCTCGGCCCGAATTCATATATAATTTGTAAAGGCCACGCCCCCAAAAATGGGCATGAGCTTAAAATTAAAATCAATTAATTTTAATTTCGTTAGAATCATGAGAAAATATGGTAAAAGCGAAAATATTTCAGACAAAAACAGTTTTTTGGTAAAAACGCCCCTTAAAGGTGGGCGGAGCTCAAAACTTTGTATGAAGCTTAGCAAATAGCTATATCCTTAATATTTGCCATATATAGTTTTTACAGTCTAAGTTTTAAGTGTTGTTCGGCTTTTGCCGAAAAAACGTCTGTATGGGTAGGTAATCTTGGTGTTTCCCACTGATGAGTATCAGCCAAGATTGTTGATCAAAACAGACGTGGTTACCAATCTATGGTAAAGACCAATTTTGATCTTTTTTTTGATTTGCCATACCATTTTTTTCGATTTGGAATCAACTTTCCGAGAAATCGGATTTCTTATGGAAATTAAGAAGAAACATTAGAATAGGAAAAACAAAACTTGAACTTTGCACGTCAACACAAGGCAGGGAAAGAGTGGCAAAAAGTTGTAATTTCTGATGACAGAAAATGGCGGAGTTTTCTCGCCACTTCATCCACCCCACGCTTATGCGATGATTGATGTCTTCATACAGTTTGCTTTGCTATGGATCATAGATCCCAGGTACTTTGACTTTTCACACGTGCGAAGCAAATTTCCATTCAATTTAGTGTCTGGAATTGGCTAGGGCGGGTCAGAGAATGGGCAACACAGATACTCTGCCTTCTTTTGGCTAAAACTATACCAATTCCCCTCCAAAACATCCACCCATATATTAAGTGCTCGCTGCAGGGATGCATGATCTTCACTTATGATGGCCTCATTGTCAGCGAAAGGTGTACTTTCGGGTCCGTCAGTTTTCCTTCAAGCAGATAATCAAGGACTACAAATGCAATGGACTGAGGACGCTTCTCTGGTGTACACCGCCTTTAATTGGGAACTCATGACTGAGTCCGGAAGGACATCATACTATAGTCTTTGCTCCTTCATACATATCGATGATCATCCGCACGTAGGCTACTGGTACTCCTCGTTTTCTTAGATCTCGTGGAAGTCTATCGAAAGCTTTTTCAAAATCAACCAGCCCCATATGAAGATCTTTAAGGGCATCACGATGTTTTTCCATTATGATCCTAACACTTTGGATTGCATCAGTGGTTGATTTGCCCGCGACAAACCCATACTGGTCCTCAGATAGCCTTATTATTTTCATCTTGTACCACTGTGTGGGACATCAGCTTGATAGAACGGTAGTTGTCACAGCGTCGTGTATCACCTTTTCCTTTGGACAAAGAAATAAGATAACTTTCCCTCCACTGATTAGGCATTAGGTTAGGTTGATGGTTGTCCTTGTGACAATAGTCACGGCTCACTTAGACTAGCAGTTTGGTCCATTTTGTCCATTTGGGGAACCTTCTTAACACCTGGAGCGAAACAGAAATAAACCGCTGCTAGGAGCTCAGAGTGCCGCTCTCTTGGACCCATCCGGATTTATATACAAATCTTAGGAGGTCCTTTAGATCTATATTATTTAGATCTTCGAGCTCGATGAAGAAGTAAATGCCGAGGGTACTACGCCTGATGCTGTTTCGGACTGGGCACTCGCATAGCAGGTGACGAACAGATTCCATTTCTTCAACGTTCCTGCAGATTCTGCAGCAATCGATATGCGGTATGCCTAGCCGCTCAGCGTGTAGACCCACAGCGCAGTGCCCCGTGAGTATTCAAATATCCCTGCGGGCTAGTCCGATCATAAATAGTGACATCTTTTTAGTGACCGCTGACCATAGCTCCCCTGTGTGTCTGCACGTTTCAAGTTCTGGCCAACGTAGGTTAGTTTTACTCAAGGGTTCAGTATCTATCCTGCGTGCTGTCGAACTCAGCGGAATGCTTATAGATTTAAGGGCTAGAGATGCATTCATCCCTAACCCATATCTCGCAAGCTTGTCCGCTTCTTCATTTCCCGAGGATTAGCCATTGGTTCCCCTCTTATTAGTTTGGAGATTAATGTTGTGAGTCATCTGGACCCACTGTCCACTATTTACTTTCAGAACTCTGAGGGTATCTGATCCGGCCCAATCGCTTTTCGCTTTTAGTTCCTTACCGCCTTCCCAGCCTCTTCGACTGTAATGTCTGGTACTTCTACTCGGTTAGGAGTAGTTTCTGCTGGAAAGTGATGCCTCCTGTGCAACTGGTCATTCAAAAGTCCCTCACAATACTGCCGCCACCTGTGGAGAATTTTGTCGTGATCCACAAGAAGCTGTCACTAAGCATTGATGAATTAGTTGATGAGCTTTGTCGAACGAATATGCTGGGCTTTTCTCCTCCTGTGAGCGGCAATTTTAAAGACTTTATCCCCCTTATTCAAGGTGCTTTGTCGAAGATCCTGTGTATTAGCATTGGAAGAACAAACTTCCTCCAATTTTTTTTTTTTTATAAGGAACTTTTGATCAAGGGCCCAATTCCTGATACAGGCCCTTCATTCTCTTCGCTTGAACCTGCACGCACTTTTTCTTAGCGAGACTCTTGAGGTGTCGTTAGTCAAATTCCAGGCGAAGCATTTCATCTCTGTTGTTCGAGGAGCACTTCTATCATGTCTTGAATGCCGCAGTTTCACCTCATCTGACCATCACCATGTTTCTTTGACCTGTTTTAAGTGGCCTTTTGAAGTTCCTAGGAGTGATTTGGTCGCCTTCTCTATGCACGTTCGCTGTAGGTCATCCCACTTGTGTTCTGCACTCTACATATACGTTTTCGTCAATGATGTTACAGAGGTAGTTTTGCATCGTGTATAAAAATGCTTCGCCTTTTTCCGTATCCACATTGCACCAATTGATTCTCCGAGATACCTTTGCTTGCTTAATTTTCTTTTTTGGCAGTTCCATAAAAATGACGATCAGTAGCAGGCGGTGTTGTGTTGTGATGAGCGCCTTACCTCAAATCACTTTACAATCTTTGACCCACGGTTTTAGGGAACAGTGAACCTGGGTCTCAATCCCACCGCTGCTGTAAGTGATCAGGTGCGAGCTTTCCTTGACGAACGTGCGATATTAAGCACGATAAGACCGTATGACTTGCAAACGTTTAGGATATCTTCACCAGAAGAGTTCCTAATGCCATACCCCAGTCCACCATGATAGTCTTCATAGTCCTCGTTAGATATCCCGACATGTCCTTTCAAGTCGCCTCCTACAAATAAAGCCTCTTCCTTTATGATCGCCTTAATGAGATTATGAAAATCTATCGAGAATGCATTTTTTCCTCTCTGCCCACACCCAACTTGGGCAGCATATGCACTAAAGATGTCCCACACCTCCCCTTTCATCACCAGCTTGAGAGACATCAATCGGTCACTTGGCTTTGGAATATTCAAGATGCCATCAAGTAGCTCTGACAAAAGGATGATACCGATTCCGTTCCTACCTTGTTCGGTTCCGTAGTAGTACATCTTGTAAGCTTTTCTCTTTATATCCAAGAAACGAGCCCGATTTCCGGTGTTCTGCCATTTCGCCTCTTGGACACACAAGATGTCCACTCGCCTTCTTACCCTCATCTCTTCAAGTTCGTAGCTATGATCAGTCATGCCTCCAACATTCCAACTCGCGACCCTGAGCTTGCGCTTAGGCAGTTGCATTTATTTGCTATTCCCGGAAACCGACTAGCTCTGACCCGAGCATTACTGCTCGTTCCAGGATCACTACTATGTATGCCATAAGCAGTGCCTGGCGGAGTTGTTCTATTCCAAAAAAGCGGATTCTGAGATTCGACTCAAAAGCTTCAAAAACATTATAAAATATATTTTTCAAAATATTCTGGTATCTTAACCGTAAAACCAAATGTAATGAAATTCGGATTAAGGTTAAATTCCGGTTCTTAGGAATGGCAAACATAAGAATCTGCTTATTATTATCGGCCTGTGAATTTGTGGTCCAAAGTTCAGTGCCTTTTCAGGGAATTATTTATATTCTAACACTTTTCCTAAAATATTATTTTCCCACCGCTGCAAATTAACTAATTCATATTACGAGCTCATTTTATAGGCACTCTGTGTAACATACTATTGTGCCTAATGCCCAAATTCGCCTAAAGGCCGTCAAATCCATTTGATGCGACATGGCTTTAAATATTCAATAACCAGAAGGTTCCAAAACACCAATTTCCCGACCATATCCATTAAAGGCTAACACAGTTTCGCACCTACCGCCCCCAGACGTCCATAAGAGCTTAAAAGCCTCAAAACGTTACCGGCAAAGCCTATACATACACTCGTTCCACAAAATTACAAACAACTGCCTGCAGATTGCGGAAATTACTGTCACCCCAGCAATAATCATTTCGAAGTTACAAAATCACTGCACTGTGTCGTCCTGCTCCTGCCGCACACACTATTGCGGGATGGCTGCTGCATGGCATGCGTACACCGTACATGTTGCACAGTCATCAATTTTAAATCGAACAATGGAATCGAATTAGTTTTGCAAATCCACCTCTGCTCCTCGATGACTTCTGTGAATATATCTATATCCGTTTGGATGCACTGACTTTGTTGGTCTATTGGAGCGCTGCGCTGGCTGGCGAGACAGTAACAGGCCCTAAGCGATGCCATTGTTTGGCCTGGGCGGCCAGAGTGGGTGGTTCTCGCTCTGGGTAATGGACGACTAATGTTTTGCATAATTTAGGCTGGCTCCAGTGTACTCTGCCTGGCAGCCAGCCTCTGAGGCAGATCCATCTTGTCATTTGTCAATACAATCTGCTGTATTATTCATCAGCATGTCAAGAAGTCGGATGAGCTGGGTAACACTGATGGGGGTTGCTACCTTTCATTCTGGCAGCAGTGTGGTTCCATTGAGCATCACAAGGCCTTAAAGGCTCATTTATTAATTACTTTGGGGCGGGCGGCGGTGGCGGCGGCCGTGGGGGTGGGCGTTCCTTCTTCGAGTTCTCACGAAATGAAAAGTTATTTAAAGTTCTAAGATGGACTTGGTTCTGGGTGGGGGGCTAAAAAGAGGATAATCTTCAAATTAAGGCAAAAACGCAACGTTTGGGGATTTTCAAATCTCATGAAATTTAAATTGAATAATAAATGTAGCTACGCACATCGGGACCAGGAAGGGAGCTTAGCAACTTAGGAAGGATGTTGCATTTTTGATTTCTTTAATGTGTCATTGATTGACAGGAAAATCGTTTCGCTTAGCAGGGCAGTTTTTTCTGAAGGTCTTTGTGTCTTCATAAGAAGGCGAAGTTCTACGTTGTTTATTAAGGGTATTTTCTTTTTTTTTTTTCATGAGTAGTTATGGATTTTTAAACATGTCGAAAAAGTACCAAAATATTTGTAATAAAAAATGACGTTTTTTTGGTTCAGTTTTTTTAAGTTGCCTTCCATTTATGCACCTAGTATTCCCGTCTTTTGAAAAAAGATGAAAAGGAGTTTCAGTGAAGAAGAGCTAAGATGTTCAGCACTCACACTGCATGCATCCTCGTTCTTTCTACAGGCAGGACAGGTGCTGGTTTCGCTCAAGCCATGCATAAAATTCTCTGAACTCACGGTAAAATATACCTGCATCTTTTAGTGAGGGATTGCAAAGAGCAATAATATCATTCGGGTACATGAGCGTCTCTATCACTTTGTTCACACAACATAACAAGGCAATTGGTCGATATACACAAATGTCGGCTCGACGAGTCTTCTTAGGCTCGCGGGAAAAACCTTGGTTACTTCCCATGCTTTTGGAAAATAGCTTTTCTTGATGCAGTTGTTGGAGCTTACTCGTACTCGATAAGCATCTTGTTACTTGCATAAGGTTCGCATACGATCCGGGTTGGATCTGGGCTGCAGCCGACAAGCTTCGTCAGCCAGCTCTGTCTTCACCTAGCTGTCTCCAGTTTTACACGCGAAGCTGGCTGAGGTCAACTTCCACTCGCGTTTACCTCTTGTGTTTCGGTGTTTTATGGCGAGCATCACTCCAGCTAAATTTTGTGGTTTTTTCCACAAAAAGTTTTAAAATGATGTTAGCTGATTATTTTTTTCGCATTTCCACCGAATTATTTATTGACCCTCCTCTATATTAGAGAATAAATCGCTTTACGTTGGCTGGATGGTCATTATCACATATCATCACCTCATCACAACCCTTGGGCTTATCGCTGCTATCCTCGGTACTTCCGACTTTTCTTTCGACTTCCGACAGAAACTCTGGAAGATGAGTTGAAGGCCTGTTCCTTGAATTGGTCCTCGAAATTTCGACCTCGTCAAAGTTTTGAACCCAAGCTCTCCTCAGCGTTTTCTCCCTGTAAGCTCTAACTGCTCGTTGGGTTAAGTTAGGTTGGAAAGGTTGTTTGCATTTGGTGTAACTTGACTCGGTGGCCAAATCGACCTATGGTGACAAACATGGTTGGGCATATTATATCTAGTTGAACCAGACAGATCTTTTAATAAATATTTTTAGGTCAAGTAGTGATATTGCTGCCAGGTCGTCCAGGCTATCCAAAGAACCTGACTCCTAAAAAGGTTAGTCGTCACCTGAGTCGAACCTGACTCCTAAAAAGGAGAGCTGGACAGTGGCAGAGAAGTGTTCTATAGACTCTATTTCTTCTTCAACTCTACAGCCTCTACAGAAGTCGTTCGCAAAGATTCCGATTCGTGTAGCCATGACACTGGTTGATGTGCAGTGTTTCCGAGAAGACTCTTGAACCTGTTCCATACTCTGTTTTCGATTCATCGGTAGCGATAGATACCCAATCTTGTCTACTTGGTATAATGACTTGGAATATTTTATCAAAGTCAAATTGAGGTTTCTTATAATCTGTACGGGTTACAAGCCAAATTTTGGTTGGCATATGTTTGAACGAGCAGTTTAGGTTAGCGTTTGTACATTGCAGCTGGCAGTTGTACCTACAGTGCGGTATTCGTCTTTCACTGTATTACAGGTCCTTTCGTGTATCCTCTTCAGCCTTCTACGAATACTTAATGCTAGGGACGAAACTTGTATCTCTCTCTGTTTGTTTTGTCACTTTTGCCTTACCAAGTCATTGTCAACCGTTGACTTGAACTTATCGACAGCGGCTGACGTCATTCCTGAATCTATTCCAGTTGATCTAGTTGGAGTCAGCGAGGTGGTCAGAGTCAGAAGGAACTTCCATTGCCTTGCTGATTAAATACAAGATGCAACCTCTAAACTACATTCACAAAGTTTGAAGTCACGCAGTAGAAGTCCAGCTCTGATGAAAGAAACAAAGCTCTCGTCCAGCTCTGATGGATAGAAACAAAGCGCTCTTCTCTTTACACGAATCAGTTCTTTGACTTTGAGCGGATAGTCTGCCAGCGTTATTTCCGTACTTCTACCAGATAGTCGTAGCTTACTTCTGCCGTTCCAAAAGATAAGTTTTGTTTCAAGCAGCGTTCTAAATTACTCCTTTGCCAATTAATCTATATTTATGTAAGGAGACAACCATCATTAACGCAATCAGAAGAGAAATTCTAGACTAAACTTTATGTACTTCTCTATCTAACTACCTCATCTCCAACTGGTATGTTTCTACTGAACCATCATGCTCAGACCACAGGCACACACGATTTGAAATAGACGATGAACCTTACTCTACCAATCTGGCCTACCACCCAAAGAGAAAAACTAACTGAGCCTCTTATAATGAGCATCTCAGTCATACACTCGGTGGAAAATTTTCTCGATAGACACCAAAGATAAACTTGAACACTCTGCCGACACGGTTAGATCTTCCATTATCTCTGCTTTCGAAGAGAACTGTCCCCTTAAGATCAAAAAGTTCTAAAGCGAAACCAATAATGGAGCAAAGATCTGGCAAAGCTTAAATCTAGAGTAAGGAAACTTTTCAACAGAGTAAAACGCAATGGTGACTAATGGCAGACCTATTCTAGTGCTCTCAACAACTGCAATAATGAAATTGAAAATTCTAAAAAAGAATCATTCAGACGGTTCTGCGAAGATATATCTGATATACCTTCCAATTGCCGTCTCCACAATGTTTTTGCTTCTGAAAAACCCGTTTCTCTAGGTACGCTAACTGACGAAAACGGACGTCAGGTACAAAACAAGAAAGAAACACATGAACTCTTACTTAAAACTTATTTTCCTGGATCCCCTCACAACAACCCTATCTCCCCGAATAGAGCGCGGATCAGTCTGCCGACGAGGGAAGACTGGAAATTTGCGAGAAAAATTCGTAACTCCTGCCGTGAAATGGGCCTTTTCGACTCTAAGCCATTTAAGAATGCAGGAGAAAATGGCACTGTAACAGGAGGGAACAGACACACTGGCACCCATCCTGGGCAAGCTGTTGAGCTGTAGCCTGTGTCTACGGTTACATACCGGAAGCATGGCGGAAAAATACAGTCAAATACCTACCTAAGGCAGGAAAAGTTTCGGATTCTAGTCCGAAATCCTATCGCCCTATTAGCCTCATGTCCTTTATTCTAAAAAGCATGGAAAAACTTATTAATAGACACATACGGGGCACAAAACTGACGAGGTCTTCTTGAAGCAAATCTCAATGTGCCTATCAACCAGGTAAATCTACTTAGGCAGCCCTCAGCGACTTAGTAACCACAATTAAAGACTCCATCAATAGCAGGGAAATCTGTCTTTTAGCTTTCCTAGACATTGAAGATGCCTTCAACAACATATGTTTTGAGTCAACCAACAGGCTCCTGAACATGAATCCCCAATCATACAGGAAGATGGGCCATGTCAATACTCAAGTGATCGATGGTTCCACAATCTCGGCGTTAACTTCTCAATGGGGCGTTCTCTCGCCTCTCTTAGAGTCCCTCGTTGTTGGCGATTTACCTTAATTCTTAACAAGCCCAGGAATTGATAGCTTAGAATATGCCGACGATGTGCAATCACTGTCAGTGGCAAATTCGAAAGCACCAATTCAGAATTAATGCAATTTGCCTTTTCTGTTGTTTTTTCTTTTTTTTTATAATTTACACGCGTTCAAGGGTTTATGACTACCCAACGCGGGTGGAAAGGATTAGGGAAGAGAAAGGAGGTATTGGTGCACTTTGGTTTTGAACTGTTGTGGACTACAATTACGAGGAAAACTGCGAGTGGAAGCCTGTTCCACATCCGTGATTTTCTGCTAAAGAAAGAATAACAGTGTATAACGCCGTACGTCCAAAGCCGACCATAAAAGTGAATTCATGAGCATTCGTTCTTAAACGTATATTGCGCGTGAAATGTTTAAGAGCTGGTATGCAGCCAGCAAGCGATAGAATAAAGAAAGACAGGAGACATTGCGACGATGTTCTAGTGAGTCAAGTAACTTTGTTATATTAGGATCTCCTATGACGTTTATTGCTCGTTTCTGGATCCGCTGAAGTAAATGCAGCGATGTGTTTGATGCACCTGCCCAAACATGAAAGTTGTACTAAAGTTTAGGACGAATAAACGCTTTGTAGATGTTGGCAAGATCCAATGACGTAAAGTATACTTCTTACACCGCTTTAAGAATCCTAAGCATTTCGCAGAATTTTTTGCAACATCAAATATGTGGGTGGTCATTCCAACGCAGGTTGTTAGTCACACACATACCGAGGATAGAAAGTTTTTCGGTCTCAGCGATGTAAGTTCCATTCATAGATAATGGCTGAATGCTTCTGTTAAGCTTGCATGATAGTAGGAAGCACTGGGTTTTAGATGCATTAAATTCCACTCTGTTTAAAAGGCCCCACGATGGTTATATCGGAATTTAGAGAGTTTAACATACGCAGCTTTGCCATTTCAACATCCAAAGGACTTGGATTTCTTTTTGGGAATGAGTATGATGAGCTAATCGTGCTGTCATCAGCAAATGAGTGTATCGTATGGGATGTGGTGGACAAAAGATCGTTTATAAAGATCAAAAAAAGTGTTGGAGATAAAACAGATCTCTGAGGCACACCAGCATTGATATGATGCATATCAGATTTGAATCCGTCTAGCACTACACGGGTTAAACGTTCCAAAAGAAAGTTCGTAATCCGCTCTATAAGAGTTTTGTCAATCCCATAAGCACACAATTTTGATAAAAGAGCATGATGCCATACCCTATCAAAAGCCTTAGAAATATCGGGTGCAACAGCTTTGTTTTCACCATGGAAATGCAAAGAGTGGTTCCACTGTTCGGTGAGATAAGCCATCAGATCACCAGTGGACCTTTTGCTGCAGAAGCCATACTGTCGGTCATTTAAGAGCTTCCGTTATTCAAGGTATTTCTGGATCAATGACCTTAGAAAGCAAGGATGTAAGTGCAATGGGACGGCAACTAGAAAGAGAAGAAGCATCTCCTTAATTCGGAACAGGCTGAACAAACGCTGTTTTCCATCCAGTTGGGCAGAAGCCAGAGGAAAGAGACAAATGAAAACGCCTACACAGAGGTTTGACTAGGGCGGAGGCACATCTCTTAAGATAAACAGCGGATATGCCATTTGCACCTGCGGATTTGTGTTCGTTAAGATGTCTGAGAACTACTGCCACTGTACGAGTGCGAAAGTATACTTGGCCCATAGAGTGTTCGACGCGCTCAAGTACAGGTCGAGACCAATCAGATTCAGGAAGCGTGGAGCTGCTAGCAAATTTGCTTTTTCTAAGGAGTTAACAATTGGAGTGTTGGTGCTGACAAGTGATGGTACGGCAGATGACGTCGAGTTTTTTATGTTCTTTACAAAAGACCAGAAGTTTTTTGCCTTTGGGACAATTGCTCAATTTTTTGCCTCAGTTTCTGATTATATCGAAATTTGAAACGACGGATAACTGCGTTACATTATTGCTCGCTTATATTGATTTCGGTTTTCTTGAGTTGGGTTGGCCTTGAAAAACCGAAAACTAACTTCCCTAGACTTAATGGCCTTTTTGCAGCTCAAATCCCACCAACAATTCTTCTTTGGCCTGACACTTTTCATTCACTTTTCATTGTAAGGAACAAAAAGTTTCATTCCAAGGAGAACTATTTCACTAAGCATGTCGGCGGCGGCAGCATTAACAACTTGATCAAGAAAACAGAGAGACCAATTAAAATTCTTGAAGAAGTCGTTGATACCATCCCAGCTTGCTTTCTCGTATTGCCAAACTATTCTTTTCGGAGCTGGATCTTGAACCACGTGATTAGTGTACGAAAAACAAGCCGATATTACACAGTGATCCGACGAGCCTAAAGGCTGTGAGGGATGGGATGTGAGGTCAGACAGCTCATCGAACTTGTTATGGGTTAACTCGCTGGCTAGACTCGGACTTCGGTATAAAAAGCAAATAATGAATGAGTTGTTGTTCAGATATGATGCAACAAAGAAGGCCTGTCTGTAAATCCTAAAAAGACGAACATTGACCCTTTTACAAAACGGAGAAAATAAGATTCTTTCCGAAGACCCACACTGTGTGGTGAAACTATAGATTTCTGAAGTGAAGCAAAGTTCCTTTTGAAATAGTCCTTGATATCAAAAAAAAAAAAAAAAAAACAACTTAATCATCCTTCACTGGATCCCAGCCCACAGTGACTTTGAGGGCAACGAATTAGTAGAATTAGGAGGTTGCTGGTCCTCAATTGGGCGCCTCCCCAGGTGGCGGATAGGGGAATGCTCACCAGATATGGTGGGTACCGGTATGGAAAATATCCGAGGCGGACTAAAACCAGCAACAAAACAAAAATCCAGAAGCGCCTGTCTCAAAATAAGCGGCTTCCTGGTCCGTCGGCGTCTATTACTCAGGTTAGGGTCGGCCGAATACAAAACACCTTTTTCTCGTCCAATATGCAAATAGAATGGACAACAACTAGATGCATTCCAAATGTTTTAATGAAATAAAAATACTATTGCTTTGTTATTGCAGGTTATACTATTACTTTTCTCCGTAAAGGCATAACACTTGCGGGGGTAAGCTTTGGTGTTTCTGTGCAGAGGGTTCATGTTTGGCACATCAGCGTTTGTTTTGGATGGAGAATTACTTTCTTCTTCTATCTTTTCTATCCCCAAATTCCACTCGCGATGTGCTACGCATTTGAAGGGTAATCTATCAAAATCTAAAGTCCGGGCAACTTTATCACTCATAAGGCCTGAATCATTCTGTGGACTCAGTAAAAAAAAAACTCTTCAAGAACTCTATAAAAACCTTGACAGGGTTTGAAAACCTTCCAGAATTCTCACTGGAATTATCAGCGGCCCTTGCAAACTGAAAAAAAAAACATCTCCGTCGCACCGGACGCCACATGCAGTCTTTGTCTAAAGAGCGATGAGGTCTGGTGATTTGAGGTCTACACATAATCATGGAATGCCCGGCCCTTTTGCGCCTTAGAAAGAATATCCTCAACGAAGAAATTATTGCTCCGGCAAACCTAGCCGATATCGAATATCCTCCAAAGGAGACTCTTGTCTTCCTACCTGCCTCCGGAGTAAAAAGATGGCTCTGGGATTTCATCAGGAACGGCATTTCAACCTCCCATCCCGACAAATACACCGTCGAAGTTTTCTTTCTTTTTCTTACTCCCAAAAGAACTGTTTGGCTGTTAATAACTTTTTCGAGAGTTTTAACTGGCCGCCATGCTTTCTCCACAATAATGTAAATGCTACTGCCGATATGATCACTAACATAATTCTCTTAGGAATGAAATCTTTTATCCCTAACAGGGTTAAGAGCCGAAGGAGAATTCGTGGTTTGACTTGAGCTGCACAGAGGCGATAAAATTGAAAGAGTTTTACTTTCGGTCTTACAAGGCCAACCCCTCCATAGTAAGCCAAAATAAGTTCATGCAAGCCAGAAACGATTGCAATGCTCATATCCGTCGTGTGAAGTTTTGTATGACCAAAAGTTGAGGCAGAAAATTCTACATTGTCCCAAAAGTAGTAAGAATTTTTGATCTTTTGTCAAAAATGTAAAAAATTGCGCCTCATCCTCCATCCCAACACTCGTCTGCAATGACATTCCAGCTGTCAGTGCCGTATTCCCGCAGCGCATTTTGCTGCCAGCTCCACACTGCCGTATTGCGTAAAGCCTCCGCCTGTACTTGAGCGCGTGGAATACACTATGGAACAAATTCATTTTCGCACTCGTACAGTTAAAAAAGTACTTAAGGATCTCAATATTCACAAATCCGCTGGTCCAGATGGAATATCCCCTATTGCTCTGAAGAAGTGTTCTTCCACGCTGGTAAAACCATTGTGTAAGCTTTTTCATCGGTCCTACTCCTCAGGCCTATTTCCGAGTAGATAGAAAACAGCATCTGTCCAGCCCGTCCCTAAAAAAGGCGATTTTTCTTCTCCCTCTAGCTATCGTCCAAATGCACTAACTTCCCTTCTTTCTAAGGTCATGGAAACGCTGATTAATTTTCAGCTTATGGAATATCTTGAATCACGAAAACCTCTTAATGACCGGCAGTACGGTTTTCGTAGCAAAAGGTCCACTGGTGATTTGGTGGCATATCTCACCGAGAAGTGGAACCATGCCTTGCATCTTCTTGGTGAAAGTAAGATTGTTACGCTTGATATTTCTAAAGCATTTGACAGAGTTTGGCACCAAGCTCTCTTGTCAAAAACTCTTATTCAATGGATTAGTAATTACCTTTCGAACCGTTCAATTCAAGTTGTTTTGGACGGCTTCAAGTCTGCAGTTCATAAAAAAAAAAACGCTGGAGTTCCCCAGGGCTCGGTTTTGTCTCCAACACTCTTCCTAGTTTTCATAAACGATCTCTTGTCTGCTACTACTAATCCAGTACCCTCAGTTTTTCATATTCGTTCTTGGTTCCTCGCCCCTGTTCTTCGGACGTAGAACTGAAACGGCAGCGTATGTCTAACTCATTAAACTCCGACCTTAACAGCATTGTATCATGGGGATCTTTTAACAGAGTGGAGTTTAATGCTTCAAAAACTTAATGCTGTCTTCTGTCATTGAAGCAAAATCGTATCACCCAGCCATTATCCATGAATGACACTTGCATCGCTGAAACCGAAAGGCTTTCCGTCCTTGGTATGTGTGTCAACAAAAACTTTAGTTGGAATGACATATTTGAGACTGCAAAGAACGCCGCGAAATGCCTAGGTTTCCTTAAGCGATGCAAGAAGTATTTTACCCCTTCTGATTTGGCTATTTTATATAAAGCATACATTCGCCCTAAGCTAGAATATAACTCCTATGTCTGGGCAGGTGCCCCAAAAACTGCACTTCACTTGTTGGATAGGATACAAAAACGGGCATTGGCAAGCTTATTGGCGACAGATTCATAGGAAATCACTCACTTGAACACCGACAAAATGGCTCCTGCCTGTCACTGTTTTATTGCTTTTTCCACGAACAGTGGAAAACAGAGCATTCACCCTCGAGTCCACTAACTCGAATGTGGAATGTCCTATCACAATCAGTCTTTCCTACTCATTACATTTTACAACTTTTCAAAACAAGAGTGCACCGGTACCTCCCCTCCTTTTCCTCTTCTTCTATTCTTTTCCGCTCGTGAGATGTCTTACATTAAAAGGGTAGCCTATTCCCTTAGTCATGAGTCAACTATAAAAAAAAAATTTAAGACCCCGCAGTTACAGAGCCCCAGGAATCTAATCTGCAGAGAGTTTTGCAGTCCTTTCTGAAGGCGCTCCACTACGATTTTTTGTTGGCTTCCGCTTATCGCCAATGATGAGCCAAGTGGTCTGAGCAAAGATCAAATCGTACTTCAAATCAAGTATGGTATACTTTAAGAGCTCTTCAGCAATGAAGAACAGCCAATCAAGTTCAGGCTGTTTATTCCCAATGATTGGCCAACACTTTGGTTTTTCCGTGGAGGAAACTTGATCAATTCGTCATATGAATTGAATAATTTAGGTTTGCTGCTCCTCCTTTTCCAAAGTGGCCGATATAGCCTTATTTTTGTCGGACGCGTAAGATTTCACTCTACATTTACGAGGTTTGCTTATAAGCTGCAAATGAATGGTGCCAATCAATGTCTTCGAGGAGGATTTACGTGGTCGAACCATGAAAGAATTTACGTCTATTTGAACAATTTAATGCTCTGCACTTACCTTTTGTACACGCCAGATAGACTCTCCGTTGACACTGTCCAAAGCCTTCGCGTAGTCTGTAAAGTCCAAATAAAGTGGTGACCTGAACTTAACACAATATCTACTCGACTGTAATTTTTAGGGTCCAAACTATAAATAGGTCATTACGCTTTTTCTCAACCCAATAGGTCAAGGAATATGACAAAACACCTTAAACGAACTGCTTATGAGCAGAACGTAAAAAAAATCAATAAACAACCTTTTCCAGGTTATGCACAATACAAAGCCTTAGCACAGACTCGCCTCGCAACCCCATCCATTCAAACCAACACAAAGTTGGATAACAAGCTACTTCGTAGCCACTCCATATCACCATAAACTTTTTTGCAAACACCACGAAATAATAATAATAATAACAAAAAAGTAAATCTCTCCATTATCTGGCGAGAAAGTTTTAATTGATTTAAATTGTTCGCTGTGAGAGGAATTAATTTTACGGTGAGCGAATAATTAATTGCAACTTAGCTTGAACTAAACACTGGAAATGATAGGTTTATTTTTGAAAGTATTTATAGTTAAAAGTTACAAGTCTATTATCCTTTCCTTTTTGTAAATTATTGGAATACACGGCTTTTAAAAACTTCTTCTTCGAAAGAGGATAATTCTTGAAGACAATTATTTTATTTTGGAAAGTTCCATTGGCACCTGCAGCCCCTGAATGCCTTAGTTCACCGACTTTAAAGGAAGCAACTCAAAAGGAAAACTGTAGAATGTCACAGTCTTATACATTGGTAGGTACTCGAATCAGCCTTTTCTAACTCTATAAGGTGTGGTGTCCCATAAGTGCGTTGTCGAAAACTACTTTTGGAACCGAACACTATTTCGGCGCAAAGACTTTTTAAGTACACCAAAAGCAGCTCCTCGTTTATGACTTTGTGCAAACTTTTGAAAAGCTTATTGCCTGTTTAGTACCCATTTTGACATGACGATAAACGCTGTTAAACAGAAGTTCATAGACTTATTGCTCGGCATCTCACCCACCATCGCTGGCATGGGCTTTCATAAAAAGCCCGATTAGGATCACAACTCATGCCACGGTTATAGCGTTTATCCACCCATTTAACACATTTATCCGAATGGAAATCTCAGCGCCCATATCTTACAACCGTCAAGCCGTCATTTGCAAACATTTAAAATATGAAAACCGTTTCCCCACCTCCGCCAACGCCCCTTTCTTATTTTATTTCTGGCTTTTGGATTGCCTTTGTCTAAAGAGCAGAATTACCAGGTCCTGTGTAACCTCATTATCCTGACTATTCAACGCACATACCAGATACTACCAGCTATACCACCCCTCGCCCAGGCAAACACCACCACCAGCACGAGAATAATTTACAATCAGTCAAGAGTGCGACTCCGTCAATATGCCCAACGAAGCCCACTCCCCACATCCCGTTTAGATGCTGGCAAATGCCTAATTTTATGCTTTTCTCAGCAACAAAAAGAACATACGTGCACGAGCACGAGCACGGGGGAGCCGAAGCCACACAGCTCCTCTCATGCAAGAACACACAAAGTAAACTCACTCTCACTGAGATAGTCACGTATGAAGGTATGGTAAACGCTGGCATATCCTGCTTGTTGTGCCAGGACAGGATCCTATATTCCACAGATTTTATGTGCAAAAAAGGCAAGATGAAGCTAAACATTCTAGCGTCACTAGCACACGGGTGCTGTAATTTATTTTAAATGGTTTACTTTTTTATTCCTTGAAGGTAGAGAGTTCTTGTGCTGCCGTTTTCGCCACGAATGCCAAGGATCAACGGAGGCAACGCACGCCGCACCGCGCGACACCCGCACAAGAAAACGCATAAAAATTTGTTACTCCTGTTATGTTTTCTTTTAATGACTTTTATGGTGATGCGGGTTGGAATGACATATACACTACACACGTATAAATATTTTATGGCCTGAAATTACCATACACACTTGCTCACGTTGCTCCGATGATTGCGCGACAGGATGAGACACTTTCGTGTTTACCGGCAGCCATACTTACCCCCAAAGTCGTTTCAGTTCACTTTCCTTGAAGGTGAAACAAAAGGGTTGGGCGGAGACAACGGCAACGCACTTAGGCACCAGACTACGACGATGACGACGACGACAAGGACTCAAATTACCATACCAATACAGCCACATCTCTGCATAAATATTATTTGTTACTTCTCGCGCTAGGATCATCTACCGCACAGCCAGAGCCACCTATCTGCCACCTCGTCGAGAGTAGGTATAGGTACGGTGCTGTGGTTCCATTTGAAGTAATTCACTTTGATGATGGTGCAGTGCTTGCTGTGCTTCTTCACTTCCGTCTCCTGTTGTTCTCGTCGAGCAACACTGGAAACGAGCAGTTGGATATGGAAAAGAACAGCAACAGCAGCCAGCACACAAAAGAAGGATGAATACGTCAGCGGAAGGATTCTTTTAATCGTGAATATGTATGATTGTGGGCACATTATCCACACTGGTTGGGGAAGGCATCCAGCCAGATTCTCTATTCTTTGAAGATTGTTGTTCTTTGAGCTTTATACTGATTTTGACAGGTAAAACATTTTCCATTTGCTTAAGCACCACAGTTCAAGGACGATAATGGACGGGCTGCGGTGCGGTGGGCAAAGGAGGAAGGAATTAATTTGTCAATTTTGCGAATGAGGACACAACAATAGTGTCCTTGATAACAATTGCCGGCTGTAGTCCCTGTTTTTGATTTATATTATAGGTAGACCCCGCTGGGCTCATGATTCAACATAATTAAATTCTTTTGTTTGGCCTTTTCGAAGGCACCAGGATCAAACGTTTGAAGCTTGACCTGGTATAGGTCTAAGTTGGTTGCACTGGAATATTGTTGGGCAAATGTTCATCGATACATTTGTGTATGTATAACTTGTATTGTGTTAAGAACGTCATAAACACTTTTTCTGTGTCACGTGCGTCGTTTCGCTAAATTTTCTATCGTTGTTTCGTTTCATTTCGTACCTATCGCTGTCTTAGCTAACGAAGGATGTGAATCTTCCTTGAATGCGGTCCGCTTGTCTCCTGGAGATGCTGGTCTTCGTCTAAGAGCTTATTTTCAAAAATTTGCTTTTTCGCAACAAAAAAATCTGACTTTAAAATTCTGACTAAAGCTATAAAATTCTGCTAATTTTGCTTTTTAACCAAACTTTTCATTTTTGGAGGTAGCAAAGGTAAAAAAGGAACAGGCGGGGGCTCCCAATATATTTCACTGTGTTGCTTTGTAAAAGTGGCATTTTCAGAATTTTGAAAAGCAGAATTTTGTAAAGAGAATTTTGACTCCAACCCAGATAGTTTGCAACATCCTTCGCCTATTTGCAGTATAAGCGAGCTGAAACGATTGCGATGCTAGTATCCGAAGAGCGAAATTTTTGTATGACCGAAAGCTGAGGTCAAATGTCATACATTGTCCCAAAGGAAGTAAGATTTATGGCCTTGCGTCAAAAATATTAAAAATTTGAGCTCATTCTTCATCCCTATATACTCGTCTGGGAGGGCATTCCAGCTATCAGTTCAATACAAAGCCCGATCTCTTCGCAATGCATTTCGGTGCCTGTTTCCGATTGTGAAATATTTTTATCTCTTGAGCGCGTAGAATTCACAATGTAAAAACCACTTTGCAAGCCTTTTTAATGCTTCGAAATGACGTGCGTAAGAATATGGCGTCTGCTTTCACATATTATTTAGCTTACGTTGTCCGATTAGGAACTTTAGCGAGTACTGGAAATGGAACTTTAGCGGGCACTGGGATTTGCGGTCATCTGGCTTGGATGAAGGTTAACTTGACCAAATCGGAACTGATGGTTGATTCTCGAACTTCTTTGCAGTGTACCCTGCACATAATGAAGTCCCATTGAAATGGCTACGTACCTTATTTGGCCTAAGACCTCGGGAAAGAAATGGCCTAAGTACCTCGGGGTCTTTTTCACGAAAGATGTTAGGAGTGATACTGCGTTATCCTGTAGGATTGGCCAAGCTGCATCAATAGTAAAGAAACTGCCCCGGCCGATCATCAGTAAAGCTGAGCTTGGAGTGGAAGCAAAGGTCTCAGCTTTTAACAAAGTGTGCGTTCCAACCCTCATCTATGGTCATGAAATGTGGGTAACTAATGAGTATGAAAGAATGAGATCGCGGGTACAAGGTGCCGAAATGAGATTTCTGAGTTGCGTTCTGTTCTTTATCTGATCCCCCCACCTGTTTCTTGGTCTACCAGGCGGGCGACGCGCTTGCATCTTGGCTAACATAACCTGTCTAGGAAATCTGTCGGGGGGGCATGCGAACAACGTGTCCAAACCATCGAAGAATAGATTGTTCCACTCGGAGTAGCTAGCAGCTGGTTTTGGAGTCGTTCATGGCATCACTCAGTCATGGCATCCTCCCATAGCCTGACCGAAGCCATTCCATTGCCCGGACAAAGTCGACCTGGAAATTTGTCGCAAAAATATTTCTGTTGTCATTGCGTCAGAGGGCATACCCATACTAAAATTTTACTAAATGCCCAACTAAAATTTTAGCTCGTATAAGGCTCTACAAAAGCCTTAGCTCTTTCAGATCCGCGGAAATAAGGATACCAACCGAGTTTTCGACATCTTTTTTTATATTTTTCCGAGACCTTTGCATCTTTTTACGTGGAACTTGACAACCATAAAGCAAATTGCTTGAAAAATCACTTCATTTTTGATTGTTCATCTGATTGAACACATCTTTTTTTACCTTGTACAAGGCTCTACAAGAGCCTTAAAAGAGTTATGTCCAAGAGTATTAGAATTAGAATTTCATTCTTGTTGAGTGTTATAAGAGTCTTATAAGAGCCTTTCAAGCGTTAAATGGCCTTATAAGAGTTTAATAACTCTTATAAGTAAACTAAAACTGTTGTTGTAAGCGCGGTTTCTCATTGCTACCTCTGCCGAAAAAGGAGGAAGGTATAAGGCTGCAAGAGCAATTTGTGCATATTTTCATAAGCAAACGGAGACCAAAGGAGAAAAGCGATTTGTAAGATTGTGTTTTATGTCTCTTTATGGCATCCCTTGCTACTAACTTTTGAAAAAGGTTTTTCTTACATTATGGTGCACTTAAACTTGGTGTGATTAAAAATATATCTGCTAAAGAAAGTTTTTCTTTTTAAAAAATAAAAGGCATCGTATAATATTTGATATTATTTATAGACCTCATAAACCTGGTTTACCTTGCCACAAGCAGTTAGTTGTTATTAGTGTAATTTTTTGGAATAAAATATAACAAGTGCCTATCAGAGGACTGTTGTCAAACTTCTATTCAGTTTCTTTTGAGGTGAAAGGTATTTGGAAACCCTTTGAGGAAGAAAAAGTTGAAGAAACGAAGTGATCTTATAAGACTAAAAATTGTATTATCAGAGCGAATCTCCCCTTTCCATAAGATTTGCACTCTTATTACAAGATTTTAGCTCTTATAAGACTCTTATTACAAAACTTTACCTCTACAAGAGTTGAAGACATATAACAAATGTCTTATAAGAGCTAAATATAGATACTCTTGTAATTATAGTTTAGCGCTGTAGGAGTGATAGTCTTTTAAGAAAAGTGCTAGAAGATCATTGTTTTGGTTTTATAACAAGATGCTATGCTCGAAGAGTATCACGAACATTATAAGAGTCTTATAAGAGCTATTTTTACGTCTTGAGTGTACCTCTCGAAAGTATGTTAGTTGGGAGGGGTCTAACGGGTTCTTAAAGAACCGCACAAGTCCTTCAAAATTTTAATGCACGAAACCCACGGTTAATATGTCAAGGGCTAAGCTTTTAACACAACATCCAGTGTAAGACCCGGTTTAGAGAAAATTTAACATTTTTTTCATTAAAACCAGTGCGTAAGTGCTACAGTGTGTACGCAGAAGATACAGTCCGTAAAACGGACCGTTGAATACCTCATCCTATCCCACATTGTAAAATGCTGATGGCAATGTTATTTTTTGACATTTCATAAGTAATGCAAACTTCGAAAAGGGGCGTGGTCCTACCGCCCCTAATTACAAACTGTTAATTATAAGATATTTCCACAGATACTTTCAAGTTACACTTACGTTTACGTTTTTGTTGGAGGTTGCTACTATCCGATGGAGCACTCAGACACAACTACTGGTCCATTGTACTACCATGCAGACACCTTACATTAATGTATTTGTTTATTATTATGTTTACCCGTCTTTCGAAGAAAGATGAGAAGGAGCTTCAGTGATGAAGAGCTTAGGTGTTCGGCACTCACCACGTCAGCCCCAAAGATCCGCCACCTGATGCGAGCAAAGGCAGGACAACTACAGAGAAAGTGTTCCGCTGTATCGTCGTCCTCTCCACAGGCAAGACAGGTGGTGGTTTCGCTTAAGCCTAACACATTCAAGTGTCTAGCAAAAGCTTGGTGGCCGGTAAGGACGCCTACAAGAAGTCTGCAATCGATTCTCCTAAGAGATAAAAGAAAAGACGCTGACCCCTCGCAGATGTCCGGGCGTAGTCGTTTAGTCTGTCTGCACCCATCGCAGTCACGCCAACGAGCCCTGTGCTCACGAGAAACCCAAGTATCAATGGCAGACGTGACAACAGATACAGGCAGGCCTAAAGCAGGTTCGGGTCCTAAGAAAACCTCTTCTGAGCCAAGTCTGGCAAGCTCATCAGAGATCTCATTTCCCTGGATACCAGTGTTACCTGGAACCCAAACAAGATTCACTGCATTTAGCCTTCCGACTAAGTTCAACGAATTCTTGAGTTCGAGCACTATCTTGGACGAGGTAAGAGGGTTGAGCAACGCATTTAGAGCGGCTTGGCTGTCACTGCAAACGCATATGCTTCTTGCCCTCCACCAGTTAGTCACAATATAGCGCATAGCCATTAGGATAGCAAAAATCTCCGCTTGGAAGACAGACGCATATTTACCTAAGGGATAGTGGAGTTCTCGCTTTCCACAAAGACTCCAGCACCAGACCCCTGTCTGGTTTTGGAGCCATCCGTGAAAATACGATGGCATTCTTTCCCTGGCTCAGAGTCTGGCCGAAGCCATTCCATTACCTGAGGAAAGTTGACTTGGTAATTTTGTCGCAAAAGGATTTCTTGGGTCATTGCGTCAGAGGGCATGTCCATAAGACAGGGGTCAAAGGACAATTCTCGAACAAGTTCTTCAAAATTCCAATGCGTGTGGTACCAAAAACCACCTTTCTTTAAGCGAAAGATGGTTTTCAGCGTACACCCCATGATAAATATATCAAGGGGGGGGAAGGTTCATCAAAGCATCTGGAGCAGAGCCCAAGTTACACTTAATTGTACGTAAAAATGCAATTTTTTGGTTCAAATTCAATATTTTTGAAAAATCAACCCCTAAAAGGGGGCGTGAAAAACTTTATATCAACGAAATCTGGACTGAAGTCTCGTTTACCTAACCTGCTACTTTTTTTATTTCATGCTTTCCTAAATTAGGCTCAAGGCCAGTCGAAATTAAGTTTTTCTGGAAAATTTTAGGTTTTTCTTCAATTCTGCCTCCAAATGTGGGCGTGGCCCAAAGTCTTGTGTAAACAAAATGTGGAACTTAGCGTTTTCTACATAAAATATAAAGCAATTTTTTTTAAATTTCGAGCAAAAATATTGAGTAAACTGCATTTTTAAATTTACCCTTAAAATATGTGCCACGCCCACTAGAGGAGGTTTACCAATTAAATTTGTCTTTTTCGTGTCTTACATTAATCAGGAGACGCTAAATGTCAAATTTTAGCATTTCAGAACGTCTTACAGATTTGACAACTCTGGAGGTAGTTGTACATTTAGACCGATTGAGGGCGGATTTCAAAAATTTTTACACTTGTACTGCTTCGCATGACGTGGACCTTACGTACGAAGTTTCAGCACCCTAGCTCAAACTTTAAGGCCTAAAAACATGTGACATACAGACGGACGGACGGACGGACATGGCTTATTCGATTTAGAATTCGGTCTCGATCATATGCCCTTAAGGTCTTGAGGGTCTACCATTATTATTTCACCGTGTTACAAACTATGTGACAAACTTAACATACCTCCTATCCTATAGGATGGGGTATAAAAACGAAGGGTCATCTGCTTGTTCCACAAACTTATATCACAGAAAGTTGATAAAAATTTGTTTAAAAAACATTTTTTGTTACAAAAGGGCTGATGCCCCGCGAGCTGTTAAGCTCATTTACAATTTTCAAAATTTGAGTGATTTCGTCCTTCTCGTGAAAAAAATTTTTCAGTTTTGATTCACTGAAATTATGATTCACAATCATCTATCCATTCTAGAGATCTTTGCACTTGAGAGCAGACATCCCCTTGGTACGAAAAGAACAGCGATATCTTCCACGTAGGCTTGTGTGTAGGTTCAAAGACGGTTGAGAGCCGATAGCAAAGAGTCTTCCAAAATAATTTTGTTTCAATATTTGTCAACTATAATTGAACACACAAATTTTATTTTAGTACATAAATTTATTAATCAAAACAACTTATGTATCATTATTAAATATTAATGCCTCTTTGCCAATATTATTATATACTAAATATTTTACTTATATTTTTAATTTCAGCGTACGAAAAAATAGTTTTCTTAAGTACCTGAACGAGAGTAGATGCGATTTGGAATAAATTTTGACGGTAAGTGTTTACGGTTACATCAAAAATAATTTTTTTATGAAAATTTAACATACACGCTAAGTAGTAAGTAAATACTTACTAACCTACCTATAGATTCAAGCTTTCATATTTCGCTTTGAGGATATTATTTCCTTTATTTTTGCTTAGAGAAAAGGTAATTACATGATGTTCATGTTGCCAAGAGGCAACAAATGCACTTATTAAACTGAAATGAAAATAGTTGGCTGCTTGAAAAGTTTCCACTTATAGGTCAGTCATTATTTAGTCCTTTGATGCCTTTTAAGATTAAAACTGTGTCCTCAGCAGCTTTACATGCGACTATATTTTCGTTTCTATGCCAAAGTTTCTCAGATTTCCCAAACAACTTTTTAGCTTGTGTGTGGCTTCACTTTAAAACTTCTCCGTTGAAGTACAAGGACAGTTACCTGGTCTTTTAATAGACACTGAGTACCTTCTCGGGTTCGGTACTTTTTCAGCAGTCCGTCCTTGCATGGAAAAGGGAGCTTTTTAAGTATCGTCCTATTGTCCGTATTTTTTTATGGCCGGCTCAACTTTATTGAGTTATAAAAATATGCGATTTATCACGTTTTAAACTCAGCAAAAATATATAATATAAAAAGCCTACAAGGATAATTTCTTTTTTTTAATTTCAGTTTTAGTCTTCTTTTCAAATAAGACAAAATGTTTGAGACATTTGTACTGAAATGCTTTGCATTGATAAACTCGGGAAAGGTAATTTTTATCTACAGCATAACTGAGTCCACGGTTGCCGCCATAAGGTGTGCTTACGAACTCACGATGAAGCCTGCCTTCTTTAGAGATAGTAAAAAGAATGGAGAAAAAGATTTTTCTCAATTTCTCCGAGAAAACTGTGTCGTATTCCCCGTTGACATTTGTGCAACCTCGCAAGTAGAAAGAATAGGCTACCCAGGAGTGGTAAGCACTCCAGCGTTTTCTCGATCATCCATCCCGAGGACCTTCGGTGTTTCTATTTCTAGTAGATACTTCGGATTCCGAACTCCATTAATTCGCACAAATTCTTCCGCGTATATTTCTTGCAAATCTAATCTCCTTTTTCACTCTTTACGAGCTTTGTCATCTTAGAGTTGGGCCAAATTTTTCAAAACCGTGCGAAGGGGAACCGCTGTAGTGTTTTTGACTGTTCAATGCAATTTTCTGCATTTTTTTTTGTATAGGAGGTACTTATACTTACATGAAAGCCTACCAGTCAAAGAGCAACTAGCAGTGGTTTAATAGCAATGTTTGTCTAGATAAGGTATCCAAAGGTTTTTTTCAGCTGGAGGTTTGTTCGTCGGATCTACAGGATCTTCGCCAAAGAAGTCTAGGACTTTCAGATATAAGCAATTAAGCGTTGCATATTATTAAATGTCGAATTTCTCAATGTCTGGCAAATGGAAAGATGTCTCGGACCTTCTGCAACCGGAAATGGTATTTTTCTGTTGGCGATAAAGTGTCTGGCCAGGAAGTTGTCTCAGTCGCTTACAACCGAAGAAGAAATCTATCTTCTGGCAGAAAAAGTGATAAAAAAAATCTCAATATGCCAACTGAAAAGTTGCCTCGGACTTTCTGCAACCGGAAAATGTATTTTTCTCTTGGCGGGGATAAGGCTGACTGGAAAGTTTTAACCGTCGCTTACAATCGAAGAATAAATCTATCTTGTGACAGGAAAAGCAATAAAAAAGTCTCAATTTGGCAACTGGCAAGTTATCTCGGACACCTTTTTAACTGGGAAAGATCGCTATACGTTGACAGGAGAAACTAACGAAAAAAATGTTCCATTTAGACGACTGAAGAGTTATCTCCGTCGCATCCTGTCGTTTCCAACCGTTGAAGGGATCTATCTAGTGACAGAAAAAGTAGTGATGAAGAAATGAACGCCAGAAAAGTCTTGATCTGGCAACTGGAAAGTTGCCTCCGTGCGTCGCGTTGTTTGCAACCGGGTAAGGGTTATATCTCGCGGCAGGAAAAATCGCCTGGAATAGGTCTCTATCTTGTGAAAGTAAAAAGCGAAAGATATGTCTAAATCTGCCGACTAGAAAGTTCTCTCCATAGCTTGCAATTGAGGCAGATATCTCTCTTGGCAGAAAAAACAACGAAAGAAATATTTCAATCCGGCGATTGCAAAGTTGTTTCGCTCGCTTGCAACCAGGAAAGGCTCCTATCTCACAACAGGAAAAGCGATGAACGAAAAGTTTCAGTTTGATGTTTTTGAAAATTTTCTAGTTTTTTCTGCAACCGCAAAAATTGGGTTCAAAAAGAAATTTAAGAAATATCTAAAAAATTATTTTCTCCCATTTGTGATCCCAAGTGGTTCTTGGACTAAGCGCTCACCGAGTTCGGTACACTTTTAAGTTACACTGTTGGGCGCACGGTGAACTGTATTCGAATTTGCAGCAGGTTCTTCAAATTAGTAATGTAATAACTGCGTTTCACAGAACTGTTGGGAGGCAAGAAAGTTCCTAGTTCTTTTTTTTACCGCAAAGTACAAAATTAAGCAGAGCTTCTATTCAAGCGTTAACATGAAGAAGTGCCCCTGGTTTTTCTGACAAAAAGAGAACATCAACATAATGTCTGTCCAAAATGGCTGACTGATCGAGTCCCACAAGCTAATTTTGACCTCAGGAGAAGGGGGTCGCTAATATCAAACCACATTTTTTATGACGGGTGCCTGAATCAGCGCTATATTCAGCTGCACACCCTAAGGTTCCCTGTGGCAATTACACTGTGATTGGTAGATTTTGACTTCCTTAATTGTGTGCTCTGTCTCCACCTCCATCGCAGAGTTGGTTACCTGAGTGCCTTTTTCAGATCGCTTGAGCAGTTTGAGTATGACCTCGCTACTTCAAATAAGAGCGCGATTCTTTTCATGCATTTAGGGTTTTGGGTACCCGCCTAGGACGGCAATATAGCTTCTTACTTACTTAAGGTGGCGCTACAGTCCGGGGCGGACCTGGGCCTCAGGCAATAAGCGTCGCCAGCCAGCTCTGTCTCTAGCCAGCCGTCTCCAGTTTCGCAAGCGAAGTTGGCTGAGGGCTTTGCTACTCAATTGCCTCCTAAGCCCAAAGAAACAGCGATTGGCAGGAGTTATCCTTCGGCAATATAGCCCTTGACGAAATTTCTCGGTTCTTCCTTCCTGCATCAAAATTCAGGGATTTGGCATTTTTAAAACGTGGAGGACGTCGTTTTTGGCTATTCCAATCACCGGAATGTCTAACCTCGCATTTGCTCTCTTATAGGGACCTCATTAACGGGTACAGCTTTCAAGGTTACACCATTCCATAACTTCATTTCGTACACTATTTTCCGCGTAAATTGCCCGCCACAAAGTTTCTTAGAGTCCACTGCAGCTAGCTTTATTAACCTCCTGATTTACGTGCCGGTCTCCTTTTCCTGAGGCAATGGCACACCATTTATTCTTTTCGATGTCTTTGGAGCGTCCTTGGGAGTCTTCTTTTCAAAGTAATTTCCCCCAAAGCTGCATTAAGAGATGGCCTCGTAGCAAAGTCTCTCAAAATTCAAGACCCCTCAAAATTGAAGGGTTTATAATTCCTTCTCAGTAGGAGAGAAACTTATATAAGCTTCCTCAATATATAATTTCTTATTTCTTAAGCCAGGAGTGCTCAGAATATGGCTTTTATGTATGTATGTATATGGTGGTCCTCGCATAGAAACCTCGTTGGGAGCTTGAAAACTTATGTGCTTAAAGCTCTCCCATAAGTCATGTATTGCACATATTTACTGAACAGAGTATTGCACATATTTACTGAACAGAGTATAGAGCTCTTTTCTTTTTCTTTTCAAGAGAACAACCATATTTAGACCATATTAAACAAGTCGCAGGAAGCATTTTGGGAAGAATGGCGGCATCCGCGAGTATTTGTTTATATGAATCGGAATTATTGAAGATTGCACCTTTCTCCTAAGGCACTTATACAAAAAAAACAGAGGCACAAAAAAAAACAGAGTGGCGCAACAGCTCGAGGTTATAATGGCAATCTTAATCTATTCTAAAAACCGACGGACCGCTCCATCTATACTAGCTTGGCCTTCTTTAAGTACAATAAATTTATAAATAAAGCTTGATCTCTTCAAAGAATACGAATGTCGATGGCTGTCGCTCTTAAAGACATGCAGTGACAACACAAGCACTCATTTCATAATCGAAAACTTAGGAGTAAAAATCTTTGGAAATGTTCCTTATCCGCCTGCCTCTGTCTATACTATATAGATATATTATATATAGATATATCTACCATTCTATACGAACACTCTCCTTGACACGAATTTTATCGTTTTCCTACACAGGAATTTTAACATATCGGGTAACTGAAGGTTAAAGCCTTGTGACATCTTGTGTAATATAAACGGTGTAACTCCTTTAGCCTTTTTAGCGTTTAAGGCAGGCAACACCCTGGAACTTTTAATTAAAACATCTCTCAGATAAGCATCCACTTTCCGTTCTAATAATTTTTATGAGACCTACCGTACCGTCACATCCTCGTCGTCGTTTTCCATTTCACTCGGCAAGAGAGAGAGATTTATTAGAAAAGTGTTCTCCAGAAGGTAAACCGAAACCTAAAGGGGTTTCTCTCTGTGCATTTTCTAGATTCTCTAGTCGCCCTACTCCACCTCGCAGTAGTGTCCTCTTACTTTCTTCGTCCTTTTGCGCTTTTCCGTGTGAGTGTTCATTTGAAATGACGGTAAATTCCAAGAGAAGTCTGTTTTTCAATTTAATTTTTCACTTTTCCTGAAGTTTTTTTTTTGCTGTGTTGTTGTTTTATTTTTATGCGAAAGGATGGGAACAGGACTATGACGACGACGTCTTACTCTTGAGGCGTTTTGTGTCGTCTTGCATCGTTTCGTTTTGTAATGCTAATTTAATTAAGGATATGACTTGCTTTAAGGAATATTCATATGGTTTGAGCTTTTGAGGGAGCACGTCACATGCGATGCGAATGTGTTTTCTTATTTTTAGCAATAAGGCTGCTGGTTAAGAGGTGAACGTTTCTGGAAGGACAGCCTGCTGGGAAGTTTATTTGATTTTTGCACCCTGCTGGTGTAAGATTTGACTTGAACGAGGGAATAAGACTTTGAAGCAGTTAAATTTTTCTTTAAATCCAATTTTTATTTTTATTTCCAAGGCTTTGGGAGAGTGATAAAAGTGTCCATCCATGGAACTTTAAGTATAGAAGGAACTTAATAAGTTTAAAGCATTGCTTAAAATCATTCGCTTTATCATTGTCATAGAATCTTAAGTTCGCATTATAGATAACGCAGCTTCAAGTTTTAGATATTGTCTAAGTGTTTTGTTGACAAGAATTCAAGCTCCAGAATTATATAATCGGGCTTCAAATTAGCTTAGTCCTTTGTTTTCTAGGATCCATGGCTTCTGTATGAGTATAATGCCCAGGCGATCATCGGGTCCACCCTTTTCCCGAAGTAAATACCTCCTCTGTAAGCACTTTCATAAGTTTATTAGGATCGTTTTCAACTTGGTGAGCATTTGGTGCTACTTAAGTCAAAGATGAAAACCGCATTTTTACGTCCAGAATCATCTCCATTGGTAGACGGAATGAATAACATTTTGTTCTGCTTATTAGCTAAGATCTTAAGCATTTTCCGTGGTAGAAGTTATTTTTAAATTGAATTGAATGTATGGATTGCGAATATTAATAATCAAGTATGAAGACATACGCGGAGAAGTCCGTCCGGTTTTTGTTGAAGATTAAGCTCATCTTTATTGCACAGTTTGTGTAAAATTCTATTTGTTTAGTAAAGTTATTTCTGGACATATTTTAAATTATTTTTTGTAATGCTGTTCTTATATTGGATGATTTTTTAGTTTCGTTACTCTAACAAAAATTTGGCAAAAAACTTTTTCCTTCTATTTTTTTACATTTTTTGGTGGATGTAAAAAAGTAGCCCAGAAGTAGCCCAGATAAATATATTTGCAGCAGCATCATTTTAGTCTGTCAAATTAAGTGTTTTCCAGCACACCTAGGAAACTGTTTACTATTCAAAACTGGGATATTTTTTTTTAACACCAAAAGTTGGACTACGTGCATTATTTATTTAAAATTTTCGCCTATAACCGTTTCAAAAATATGGTCGAGAATATACGTTATCTTGGCTTCTTTACCATTTTTACAATTTAAAATTCATAAAACAGCAATTTTGAAATTTTTCAACTACAATTCAATCTCAAGTTTACAAAAACCTGCGTAAGCATTGGCCACTTTTCTTAAAATTTTGCAGACATGGATTTCGGAGCTGTCTTACATGGGGGTTTATTGTTTATTATTCCGTTTATTTAAAGCAACAAAAAAAACTTGAGGCTGGAAACGGCACTTTTTAAGCGTTTTTTTTTTGCCGTGAGCTTGCGTTGTACACATTACATACTTCAGACAACTTTATCCAAGATTATCATAACCCTTACGGTACTAAAAAATCGTTTTCGAATATGTTTTTACTTCTTTGAGTCAAATCTTCGAAGTTTTTGAATATTTAAAGTTTCCTATCCCCTATATAATAAAACGCTATGTGCGTAAGTATGTCACGTACAGTCGGTAGCTCACCGGGAGAGTGTTCAGCTCACGTTTCGTTGGTTGAGAGTTCACATCGCGTCGAGGGGCAAAGGCAATTTTTTTTTTAATAAATCCTGCAATGTTTTTATTTCCTTGGGTTCATTGGAGTTTCTAACATGTTAGTACCAAAAAACGAAATGCTTCACCTTTAAAGGATTCCTCCTACTCCTGCCAACTCCTTCCACAATACTTCGGGCTCATTGGAGTATTCCTCGGGTTCATTGCAGTATTCCTTGGGTTCATTGGTGTTCCTAACCTGTTAGTACCAGAAAATTCACTGCTTCACCTCTATAAAGGATTCCTCCAGCTTCTGCCCACTTCCCTCAGAATTGCTTGGACTCATTGGAGTATTTCTTGGGTTCATTGCAGTATTCCTTGGGTTCATTGGTGTTCCTGGCCTGGTAGTACCGAAAAAAGATATGCTTCTCCTTTATAAAGGATCCCTGCAGATCCTGCCCACTTTCCAGAATTCCTTGGGTTCCCTGGAGTTCCTGGCCTGGTAGAACCGAAAAATTCTATGCTTCCCGTTTAAAGAGGATCTCTCCAGCTCCTGCCCACTTCATCCAAAATTCTTTGGGCTCATTACAGTAATACTTGGGTTCATTGGAGACCCTGCCCAACTAACATTTTCTCTCTTATAACACTCTACGAGAGTCTTATGAGAGTATTCTCCAAGAGCTTGCCTCTTGCAATTTGTCTCTCATAGAGTACTACGAGAGCGCTTAAGAGAGTCTTACGAGAGCTAAATGGCCCCACTTATGGGAGTTATTTGATCTAATAAAAAGTCTTAAACTCTCCTTGCAAGAGTTATTCGGTCTCATAATAAGACAATAAGTTCTTCTTATGGGATGTGAAGACCTAGTCTTGTTTGACAGAGAGAGAAACATATAACAAACAATCTTCGTGTCATCTTTATCATGTTGTGTGCCAAAAATGCTTTAATTTTTCATAAGGATATAAAGTAAAAAAGAGAACAATATATACTTCTAAAAGAAAGTGTTATTTTCAATGCACTGTTTGATGGTACACCATTGTCATCAACATTATTGACTTTAATAATATTTTTTCTGAGGTTATATATGCAAGAACTTTGTGCAACTGAAAATTTATCTGCTAAAGTTAACATTTTACTTCGATAAAAACAAAGCGCCACGAAAACAATCAGTTTAAAAAAAAACTATAAATGATAGCTCATCGCTCAACATCATTGACGCGTGCACATGAATGAAGGAATATAAAGATTACAGCATACGCATGTTATGACATTTGCTCGCTAAAGTAAATGTTAATCTGACGTCATTGGAGTTGACTGTGAGTTTGTTTGCGTGTAGAAAATTTCAGTCAATCCATGCTGGCTGACCAGACCATGAATATGTTTTCGATGACGATTTGTGCTGCAGAGATACCTTCACCTTTTCTCCATAAAGAAATGCAATAATTAAAAAACTACTACCGCAAGCACACTACGTACTGGCAAAATTACTTTTGACGGATGGTGGAACGCCATTATTTTGAATTGACATGAATAGGTATTTTTATCAGTCATCCGGTCTTCAAACAAGAGTGTTAGGCTGAAAAGAGTATTTTTATGAGTACTTCGATACTTTGACTCTCATAAGGATGCTCCTTATAATACTTTTACTCTTTGAGAGTAAAACGAGAGTTGAACTCACATAACAAGAACCAAATATGCTCTCATAATGGAAGTTTACGTCTTTTTTACTCTGGTAGCTTTTTACCCTTCTAATGAGAGTACTATGAGAGTGAAATTCAATTTAATCAAAAAAAAGTTATGTTCTGAGAGTACTCAAGAGTTTTACGAGAGCCTTATGAGAGGTTTTTCTAGATTTGTAGAGCACATCTCTTGAGAGTTTGTTTGTTGGGTGGCCTGGTAGTACCGAAAAATGGTATGCTTCGCCTTTATAAAGGATCTCTGAAGATCCTACCCACTTCCTTCAGAATTCCTTGGGATCATTGGAGTTCCTGGCTAGGTAGAATCGGAAAATTATATGTTTCCCGTTTATAAAGGATTTCTCCAGCTCCTGCCCACTTCCTCCAGAATTCTATAGGGTCATTACAGTATTACTTGGGTTCATTGAATATCGTAGTCTAGTAGAACCGAAAAATGATATGCTTCCCCTTCATAAAGGATCCCTGAAGATCCTGCCTAAGTCCTCCTACAGTATTGCTTATGTGCATTGGAGTTCCTGGCCTGGTAGTACTGAAAAATTATATGCTTCGCCTTTACAAAGGACCCCTGCAGATCCTGTCCACTTCCTCCAGAATTCTTTGTGTTCACCAGGCTAGGAACTCTGGTATGTAGTACCGAAAAATTATATTCTTCTACTTTATAATAGCTATAATGGAGCGTCTTTCATAAAGGTGAAGCATATAATCTTAAGTTAAAAGTAAAAAGGTAAAAATGAAAAGCAAAAAGTTAAAAGTAAAAAGTAAAAAGTAAAAAATATAAAGCTCCCCTCCAATAAAGTGCTCTGTGCATAGGTATTCAAAGCGCTAGGTCCAAATTATGTGACTAGGTAGCTCACCGCGAAAGTGGTTGGCTCGCGTTTGGTTGGGTTGGGCCCAGGGCAATTTTTTATTTTAATCGATGTGTGCTGCGCTGTTCCTGTCGTATGACAGGCTTCTTTACTAGTAGTTTTGTATAAAATTTCAGAAGATGCGCTATGACCATAGCGGTCATAGGTTATTTCAAGATTTTACTAGATACCGTTTTGGAGATAGAGGGGGAGATTTAAGTTCTTTTGACAAGTGTTGGATATTTTTCTTAAATTCTATGGGCACCAGATTTTGCGCAAACTGTCAAACAAGCTCCTTTTTTTACTTTGTTTTTCAAGCAGGCTTAGAAAAACTTAGGTTAGAAACGACAATTTTACAACTTCCTTTATTTTGGTAACGCTTTGTTCTTAAACAAAATCTGAACAAGATCGTTGTTACCGCTAAGATACTAGGAAATTTTGATATTTTTAAATGCTTTTATGTTCCTAAGTTAAATCTCAGAAGTTTTTGAAAGTTGAAATGCTCTATAAATTTCCTTAAAATTTTTATAATTTCTGACACTTGTGATTTTTATACCCCATCCCATAGGATAGCATTTATATTAAGTTTGATTCATAGTTTGTAAAATAGAGAAATAATCACCTTAGACCCCCAAGACTTTAAGAGCATATGATCGAGACCGAATTGTAAGTCGAATGAGCCATGTCCGTCCGTCCGTCCATCTGTGGGTAGTTTTTAGGCCTTAAATTTTGAGCTAGGAACTTGAAACTTGATATCTGTTCCTTCTAGGTCCCGAAGCACTGCCCGCTGACACGCCCACTTTACTTATTAGCGTGAAAAATCAAAGTCGTCGTAGGAAGCTGAAATTTGGTATGCGATATCATCACTTAAGTGTATTGAGCTTGGCATTTAAAAAAAACGAAAACTATTTAATATGCATTCTAATAATTTTTTATATATTTGCTTTAAATCCAAAAAACTTGCACCACAAAATGTTCAAATATGTGCGTAAGCTTTCAATTCAGTTGAATGAATTTTTGCCACGCCCATCTTTGGGGGCATTTTTAAGTAAAAAACAAAGTTTTTATATAAAACTGCAACCAACACATCACTGATCTTTTTTTGGGTATATAAATTGTCGATTTTGTTTGCGATATTCGCCTTGGTTTGTAGGATCTAGTAAGCTTGAGGAGAAGGTAGGTACATATTTTCTCTGCAACTTTTGGTGACCCATTCAAAGACTCTTCATACCTTTTGTTTGTAAAACATTTACGGAAGCTTCTTCCCTTGTTTTTGTTTCTGTTTTTATTTCGTATTCACAAGTAACGACAGAAGTTTTTATTCATACTTACCGGAGCTTCGGATTAGCACATTTGGGCATTTAGACACATACTTTTGCCGTCATAGGTGATTTTCGTACAAATCATACAAAGCCAAACCTTGAAGCCTTTCTATACGACGCGTGTATTATAATTTAGAAAAGTCTGCATGTTTTTGCCCTTAGGAGTGCTGGATGGCATGTATGGGGGTCCTATAATAGCAATATGGAAAATGGAACCGTAAAATGTCGTCGTTAAGGAAACTTTTACAAACGCTACAGCTTCAAAACGGAACTCAACCAACAAAAATATGTAAATCAAAGTTAAACTTTATCACAGATAGCTTAGTCAAAAAATGTCGTCTTAGCAGAATTAGCCTAGTTCAACTTAGTTCAACCCTCAATTCCCTCAAATCAATCCAAAAAATGTCATCATCGTAAAATCAGCCTAGTTCAATGTGGTTTAACCCCACAAAAAAATCACTCGACCACCATGTGAGATGGTCTTATAAACTTCAGCTGATGCCGCCACGGATTAGAATTCAGCATGCCTTCCTTACTTCAACTTCCATCAAGATTGAGCACGCATAGCGGTTCATTACAAGGTAAATATCGAACTTTTCAAAAATATTAAATCTTCTTTATGCACGTAGCTTCTTTCGGTTTTTTCCCTTTTTATTGGTATGGGTTGCGGGGCAGTCACATTTTCTTCAGACATCCTCAGACGCACTTGAATCCTTTGTTAGATTAAATAAGCTCTATAAGCAATTTTTCTTTTAAACCACTTAAGGCAGGAAGAATGCAGACAAAAACTGCCGCTGCTGAGAGGGTGAAAACACGTGTTCCAACAAAAGCCATCACCACATCAAGATTCCCTTTAGAGGTAACCACATTTTACCATAGTACCATACCATTTCACCACCACCATCATGTCATAATGCGATTTATTTTTGGTTACATCTAAGAAAATATAAGGAAAATAAGCAGTATGCAGAGCATATTGAGAGTCCTTTTTGCGGTAAATGGACGGGATTTATGAAAAGGTTTTCATTTGCTCCTTTTACTCCATATGCAGCACGACACAAATAAAACATTATAATGGCTCCCGGTTGCCTTCTTAAAAACGCTCCAATCGCATACATGTTTTATAAACCACAAATCAATATTTCATACATCCGGTCTTTACAGAAAAATGCAAAAAAAGAACCACATAGCCATAAAAAAGTATCGAGGGTTGTTACAACAACACCATTTCTATTCTAGGTTGCTTCGTCATAAATGGGAGCAAGTAAATATGCTTCGGAAGCGATATGAAGATAGATTTATAATGAAAACCACAAAAGGTTTACCTACGAAGGAAACTGTAAGGCCTGCCGGGTGAATACTGCCGTATTCTTACTTGGGACTAAAATAAATAACCGTGACAGCCTGGGAAAATTTTCGGTATAGGTACTGAGAATGTTAGTGTTATGCAAATCGATATAAGTATGTATGTCTGTATAAATTTTTTTAATTAAAACTTGCCAACAGAAGTAAAACACCTAAAGCTTCGTTAATTTTGAATTCCGTAGCAGGTTTGAATTTTGGTGCTCAGGAAATTTCTCGGCTCACCCAACAGATTTTCCCGAATTCAAGTATCGTAATCGCGACAAAAATTCGGAATAATTTACCCTTAAATTATTTTAGTTTTTCTGGTTGTCCTAGAACGAGAGGGCTGCAGAGTGATCTGTTTCGGGTAAGCACCTAAACCTATTCTAACACCTAAGAATTCTTTAAATTTTTAAGAATTCTTACAAAAATACAGCTCAAACGATGGGCTGACAGTTGTGTCTAGGTGTCAACACCCACAAAAATAAACTCGCCAGGTATTATAAAATTCCACATATCGCCCCTCAATCAAGGGTACTAGCTTAATATTATCTGATCAAGCTAAATATCTAGGTCTCATTTTAGACTTAGCTGGAAATCGAATGTACGGGAAAGAGGTCGGAAAGCTACGGTAGGACTCTTTTCCTGCAAAAAAGCCATTGATAATAAGTGGGGACTTTAACCCAGAATCACCCACTGGCTATATATCTCGGACGATACTGACGTATGGAACGGTTGTCTGGTGGAACGGTTGTCCTTGGATAAAGCGGTAAATCATGACAAGCTGAAAAGTCCAAAGATCAACTTACTCATGTATAAGCAGAGCAATTCGCACCACTGCCTCAGAAGCACTGGACACCCTGTTCCATCTATATCTTGTTTCTTCATAATATATAAAGCAAAATAAGGCAGAAATAAGATTGGGCCGAGAACGCCTCCTTGCGGGACACCGGCATTTATCTCTTTGAATTCCGAGTACACATTTTCGTACCTAACACGAAAGATTCTGTTTTCAAGGTAAGACTTAGATTCTATAGGGTTTTTCTCGTAAGCAAGCCCTAACTTATCCTTTACGCCTTCGTGCCATACCTTGTCGAAGGCTTGCGTGACGTCGAGAAAAGTGCTAGTACCTACATATCTTTTTCGCTTCCAGAGCTTTTTCGATTTCGTTTGTTATTCGATAGACCTGGAGTTGAATCGGCTTAGGTGATCTATGATAAGTGTTGTCACAAATCACAAAAATTCGTCTGCGTAAACTGTGATCATCACAATTTTCTTGTGACAGCTCCCGATCAATCACCGTCAAAATCAGTTGGTCACCAGTTTTCAAACTTTCTGGTAAGTTGGTGTTTTTGTCTACTCTTAGGCTGACTTTCTGCATGTAGGAATAAAAATCAGTGTTCTTATATCACAAGCCTAAACAATGCAACGATTCGGAACAATATTTTTCTGATCACCTTACGAAGACGGATTATTTTGTTTGATCACATTGCCGATTCCACCCTAGGGAATTTTCACCCAATCACAGCCGATTCCACCCCAGGTTGATTGTTGGATGCTTTTTCCTAAATTCGACCGAAGGTGTATTAATTTTAATGCATAGTTTGTAACACAGTAAAATAATCATCATGACGCCTAAAACCTTTAAGACATACGATCGAGACCGACAAGTGAATCGATTAAGCCATGTCCGTCCATCCGTCTGTATGTGTGAAGGTTTTAGGTCTTCAAAATCAAAGCTACGCAGCTTGGTTCTTACTTTTTGTTGCACAGACAAAATGTAAAAATTGGCTCAATCCGTCAAATGCCACGCCCAATACTACCTTGATGTGAGATAACCTTTGTTTCAAATTTTCTTTCAAAATGCCTTTTGGTCAAGTAAGACATGGCGTAGGAGCTTAAATATTGGTACTCGGCCATATTGGCCTAAGACCTTTAACAAGGCGAAAATTGGACCGCCCACAATATCGACCATGCCCACTTTTAACATGTTAGATCTTTAAAAACCTTGCTCCATACAAATTTTGAACTTCGTTTTGAAAAAACTAACAGTTTTGAGCTCCGCCCACTTTTAAGGGGCGTTTTTAAGAAAAAACTGTTTTTTTTTTCTGAAAAAAATTTCGCTTTTACTGTATATTCTCATGATTCTTACGAAATTACAATTAATTGATTTTATGTTTAGCCCATGCCCACTTTTAGGGGCGTGGCCTATACAAATAATATATGAATTCGGGCCAAAAAAGTTAAAGATTTTGTGTTATGCGGTATATAAGGTCGGATATCATATGCGGTATAAGGTCGGGTCAGGTACACTTTCTCGAATATCTTAGACATTATAGGCACTAGGCAGTGGCGAAATAGGTCTGCATGATCTTTTGTCGTTCGGACAATTTTCTGGTTTCGGAATCATTAACTTGGGCTACTTTCCATTGCCGCTTCCTCCAGTTTCGCACGCGTAGTTGGCTAAGGTCCCCTTCCAGCTTTATGATACGGTTTTTATTATTCCACAATTATCTGGTAAATCATTGAGATTGAGTCCGTCGACCTATGGTTCCCCGTAAGACGGCTTGAATGTTTCTTCTAAATGCGCAAATAAATCCGATTTCTCTTATTCCAGTTTTTCAGTACTGAGTTAAGCCCAGCTTAAACCAAGATCTGTTAATCTCGTAACAAAACGAATCTGGAGTTAGCCCAGCGAGCTGTTTTTCAGTTTAGAGCTAACAAAGTTGTCAAAATTTTCGTCTCTCGAAATTATTGACTCTCCCTAGTATCTCTTTACATAGAAAAACACAGGAACAGAAGTTCGACTTATTCTCAGATGTAATTTTTTACAGAAATACGCAAATCAACTGCCATTCCGCACAGAAAAAAATTCAAAGAAGTTCATACTGTTTTCCAGAGTCGATCCAAGATTGACTCACCAAATTTGGCGAGCTAAGCCGAGATTAATTGCCGATCTAGGTTTACTGAAAAACTCATTTCTGGGGTTTATCTCAGTTCAACTCGGAAACTCGGATGACCTCGCATTGAAAAACCGGTCCTTAATAGCGCCAACTTTCGAGGTAAGCAGTAGTCTCGCGACTTTTAAAGTCGTGAAGTTCGTTCTTCTGTTTATTAGAAAGGTGGCTCAGGATGGTCTTATCCGTGGGCGCTCGCGAACGTTGGCCTCTCTTGCGCGCATATGAGCTCTTCTATTTCCCGTGGGTACAGACCTGCGGAATCAAGTATTTTTCCACGCAACGTTTTTAATAACTGTCACGAGTTTTCTATTTTGGGCGGCGTTTTGAGTGGTTCATTTATATCTGTGTTTTCTTTGCAATATTTTCTAAAGGCGTTCCAGTCGGTGTTATTGTTGGTTAATCTAGGCGTTCTCCCCTTTTTTGCTTCCGCCGATTTTCAAAAAGAGTGCAAAGCGATCTGAGCAGAGATCATAGCATTTTTCCACGCTCGCAAAGTAACGAGGTACATTTTTTGAAATGCGGTGAGGAATTTAATTTCTTTCAGTTGGCCAATACGTTGGCTTTCCCGTCGATAACAAGACCACGCCACGCTTCGTACTTGTTTTGAAAAATATTCTGCCTCCTGTTTAATTATACCGTGAGACCCAAAAAGTGTTTTTCGCGTTAAAGTCCCGCCAATGATAAAGTTTGACCCAAGTGAGTCAAAGAGGGGAGCAAGATCGCCATCCGCCAGCGGGTACTGCGGAGGAAAATAGCTCGACGCGATGTTATAATCTAAGGGCCCCAATTTTACGGAGACTGAACTTATTTGCATGAAATCCAGCTCTATTTCTTTGTTTTTGGAGTGCTTAATGCCGTCTTTTATGTAGAGGGATGATCCGCCTCTCAAACCTTGTGAGGGATGATGTGCATGATCGTCGATATAAAGCTTCTATTTTGGATCCCGAACCCTTTTTTAAGTGGGTTTTCGAAATCAGGCATATTTCTATATAGGTCTTCCGTAGGAATACATCTAGTTCGTACATTTTTTGCTTTATTATTAACTTTTCCATAATCATGATTTTATGTTATATATTTCTCGAGGTTTGAACTCGAGCTCAGTCAATTTGTTGATTACTTGATTAACTTTCGTTTGTTGCTCAAGCTTTTTTAAAATCACATCTAGAATTTGAGAGAACAAATATGATGCGGCCTATTGTGGCACCAGGTTCGGTCTCTCTAAGGGAAACGTTATGACAACCATGACGACCATCGATCGCTTAGAACCAGCATTGCTCTTAACCAGAACCAACAGTCGGAAGCGGAGAAACCAAGCTCATCAGAAAACCATCGCCAGTATGGTCGATGACACTGGCCAGAAAACCAGATCAGTACGAGTAGTTCGTACACTGATCGATATGCTTTGCAGAACAACTCATCATCATGTCGTGCTAGGTCAATGAAGGAGGAGCGATGCACGAGTCAGTGAGCCGCTTAAATTTGAATTATATGCAAAGCTTTAGAGACCAGCCGCTAGATTACAACACCTGCGTAATGAAGGATAATGAAAATGTCATACGTCGTAGAACAGCCGCAGACGTGCAGAGCCGTCGCTCTAGTATAAAAAGCCGAATTTGATTGCAATGTCACAGTCGTCCTTATAACCTCATCCTATCAAAGTTTCATTTACTTAAACAATCTTTCAAAATATTAAGAGTTAAATTGAAGTTTCCCTTGATAAAGGAACACACTACCAAAACTTGGTAAGAACAATTTTGGCAATATGCAGATTACCGTTTGAAGACAAAACAATGTCAGCAATTTTATGATCACAACTAGTCCCCAAGCTTCGAAAAGTAAGTCAGTGTATACTCTGACAAATGTCAATCTTCACTTCGTTTACTCTCGCCATTAATATAGCTTTAAAGGATTTCCAGACAAAACAAAAATACATCTTCAAGACTTTAACAAACCTACTAGGTACATGCATAGATAATTTCCCTCACGTTTACCTTTCTACCTTTGATTAACTGCCTTTCACGTATGACCCTGTGGCATTTACATCAAACCCCTAAAGTCGTTCCAAAAAAGACCTCACCAAGATGAACAATTTCCCCGGACCCATTTGTTATTAATATTTAAAGATAACGATGCAATTTGAACTTTTTGCCAAAAAGACACGCAGAGCCAGACCAATTCCCTAGCTGTAAATATTTCTTACTTGTGGCGGTTAACCCCATCTCTTGGCGAAGGATATCGATAGCCTGGCATGTGTATTCACCATGTGTGTGTGGTCCGAGTCCCATCCGTCAGGAATACCATAGCTCCGAATGACTGCGTCGTCCGTCTGGTGTTGTTCACATATCCTGGGCACACATTATTTCGACGAGGATATGTGAATAACTTCCGAGGCTAAGGATGGATATCATTGTCCACTGGATCGTAAAGTTTATTATGGCACAAAACGACCGGTTTGTCTATCCAACCCCCGTCCTCTGCCGCCCAGAAACACACAGCCACACACACATACAAGCGCACACTCCAAGTCCAAATTACTTTTCGTAATTTAACTGACGAAACTTTAGCCATCAGTGGTGGCCGTGGCCGGGTGGCATTGAGTTGGTGCTTCCAGCCCGGGCATGTGGGCGTTTTTCAACGAAACAAAAAGGTAAAGAATGTTCCAAGAGTGCAAGCAGCCATTCTACAATGTGCATTAAATATTCATTCCTTGGGTTCAAGGAATTTTTGGCTTAACTTTTCGAGTTTCCATTGTTTCGAAACGGCTTTTCGGAGAAATTTCAAAACCAGACCACACACACAAACACACAGCAACATCGCAGAGACGTCTTAAATCAAATATGCATGGGACACAGTCTAACTTGTGCACACCCTAATGCAGCTAACAAATTATTATCCAACGTTTTCGAAAATGTTTTCCAAAAAAACAACAATTATTGAAATGTAATCACTTTTACGAGCGCACACACGAACCGAGCTTGGCGACAAGGATACAGAGAAAGTCTTTCTTTATGTGTCTGTATGCTTCGACTTTTACCCTTGACTTTTGAACCCCTCCACCGACTGTAAATCGTAGAAAGACACAAAGCCCACATTTATGTCCAATCAAAAACCCATAAACGAGCAGCATCATTCGAGATGTCTGATGATCCCCGGGACGGGGATCAAGGAAGTCACCAGCTGAAGCCGGATTGACTTTTTCCCTTTTCGTCCCCCTGTTAGCCCGCTGCGAACTGGTGGTCGTTGCGGTACATTATTCCTAGTGAGATGTCGAGAAAAAATTAACTTTTTCAGCTTTGCACGGCAGGAGGGGTGCGGGGAACGTTGCGGTGAGTTTTCGTGATTTGTTTTCAGATAAATTGATTTATTTTTTGTTGATTCGCTTGGACAGCTCCTGTCTGTCAGATTAAAAAAGTATAGTAAACACAGGGCAAATCTGTTGCGACCGCTTTCGTTACAAATCGGAGACTTATAAGGGTTGAACCGCAGCAAAAGTTCACCGGATTATCGGATGTCGTATCGGTTTTAGATGTTCACGTTCGCGGTGAACTTTGACAGAATGGATTTGGATTGGGATAAATGAAAAATTCATTTTTACAGTGGACAGCCAAAAACAAAAACAGGAAGACAAAGGTTTAATGCGATTCTTTTATATAAATAAGTTATGAGACAGTTTAAAATACTTGTGGATTCAGGTCGATATCCAAGCGATTTCCACAACTTCAATGACGATCGAAGGCTTGCCCCTGCCGGTCAATGTTGGAACATGTGAAGAACCATACATGGCTGTTTGAAAAGGCCAAAGTTTTACATTCACAACTCAGGTTCATAACTCACACGGAAAAATGCAAATTCGTTTATCGAATGCAGGTCAACTTGTCAACTTCGGCATCTGTGTTGACAGCTATGGCATGGGTCTTTACATTTTTCCAAATTTCCCCACCAAGCATCTCATATACTCACTTTTCCAATAGTGTTCTATAATATAAAGAGTAGCATTAGTAGCAATGGTTTCTCGAATAGACTTTGTCTTGAGCGCAACGATGTGGCTCTTAGACGCTCTGAGATCAATCAAAAATCAGAGTCACCAAAAACCCTGAATCGAGGTCGTAGTGCCATACAAGCAAAAATTAGTTGGAAGTTCGGAGCAAAGCTTGACCCACGCCGTAATCATGGCAAAAATGCGTTCGGAGTAAGATTTCTGAGACCGGCCAGCACTCTGCATCTGATAAATTTTAGAAAGTTTAGTTTTCGAAAATATCAAAAAGTTTTTGAAAAATGAAGAGTTTTTGAAAGTTTTTGAGTTGAAAGTTTTGAACTTCTTTTAAACAACTTTTAAAAATTTGTAAAACTTTTAATAAAATAATAACTTAAACACTTAAAAACTTAAAAAACTTTTAATACTGCTTTTCTGACCGATTTTTAGAAAAAAAAATTGTTTTGTGGGAAAAAAACCACCCGTATCACAAACTATCCAAAATTTGAATAGTCATCTATAGCTAATTTTGAAAAGTCAAAAAGTACTGAAATTTGTTTTAAAGACATGCAAGCATTTTCAAAATAACAATTTTTTAAAGTTTTTTCTATATAAACGGTATCAGTGCCTGCAAAGTATATCAAATTAACCGTTTTCTCAAAACCCTTTGCTCACGGAATTCATAAAAAAAAACATAGATAGCCGAGGTTTGTGCAATTTTAAATAAGAACTTAACGGTATATGAAAAAGAAAGTTGAAAAATGAGAGAAAAAATGTTTGTTTTAGATAAGTTGAGTTAGGATAGGACTGTCTACCTGCAGCTCGGTAGGTACACACCTTGACCAATAAGGTCCATTGTGATGCCGTTTTTTCGTAAAACTGAAATACCCGAGGACCTTCGAATTTTGAGCAAAAAATCGCGGCAACCAGTGTCTGTTCCGAAAGAGGATTATTTAGAGACTAACCCGGAAAGCGTATTGAGGGCCGTTTCGGAATAAACCCACGTGAGTGTTCTTGAAACAAGGCAAGTGAGACCGTTTTCGGTGTAAAACCGTGCCTCAGAAGACTCAGGTCAGGTGAGGATATAAGCTTCGGTGAATGGGAAGTTAGAGGTTACCCATGCGGTTATGAACCTATACCACCATAACGCATCGGAATATAACGGGTGATTTTTTAGCTGGTTTGGTTTTGACAGCTGACGTGTGTTTAGTACCTTGTGTCACTGTCAAACAGCTTCAGTTTGGTTTGCAATTTAACCATGGATCGTCTTACAAATGAACAACGCTTGCAAATTATTGAATTTTACTATCAAAATTCGTGCTCGGTTCGAAATGTTCATCGCACGCTGCTTCCATTTTATGGTCGGCATTCTCGACCTTCTGAGCAGTCTATTCGGAAGATTGTGACCAAATTTACTTTGTTGGACATTAAACCACCAACACGTTTACGTACTGTGCGTAGTGAAGAAAATATTGCGGCCGTATCAGCTAGTGTGACAGAAGAGCGCGAAATGTCGATTCGGCGCCGTTCCCAGCAGTTAGGCCTTTGTTACAGCACTACGTGGCAAATTTTGCGGAAGGATTTGGGCGTAAAGCCTTTTAAGATACAGCTGGTGCAAGAACTAAAGCCAGCCGACCTACCACTACGCCGAATTTTTGGTGAATGGGCTCTTGGAAAGCTGGCCGAGGATCCGCTTTTTTATGGAAAAATTGTGTTCAGCGATGAGACTCATTTTTGGTTGAATGGGTACGTAAATAAGCAAAATTGCCGCATTTGTAGTGAAGATCAGCCAGAAGCATTGCAACAGCTACCAATGCATCCCGAAAAAGCCACTGTTTGGTGCGGTTTATGGGCCGGCGGCATTATTGGGCCATATTTCTTCAAAGATGATGCGAATCGCAGCGTTACTGTCAATGGTGAACGCTACCGAGCGATGATAACAAACTTTTTTTTGCCCGAAATGGAAGTTCTTGACTTGCATGATATGTGGTTTCAACAAGACGGTGCCACATGCCACACAGCACGCGAAACAATGGCGCAATTGCGAGGCGAGTTTGGTGAACAGTTAATTTCACGTTTCGGGCCGGTCAATTGGCCGCCTAGATCGTGCGATTTGACACCATTAGATTATTTTTTGTGGGGGTATGTCAAGGCTAATGTCTATAGGGACAAGCCCGCTTCGATTGACGCACTGGAAGCCAACATCCATGCATTCATTCGTGAGATACCGACCGATATGTGTGAAAGAGTATGCCAAAATTGGACTCAGCGGATGGGCTACCTGAGACGCAGCCGCGGTCAACATTTGCATGAAATTATCTTTAAACATTAAATTGCAAGGTTCAAACTATCGATTCAAATAAATATTTCATTAATTTTTTCGAATTTTTTGTGTTTTTTTTTTAAAAAAGTTCTCAACCTCTTAAAAAATCACCCGTTATAACAGTGTTCCCGTGCAACCGTGTTCTGATCTTTGAAGAAGTTCCATTTTCATTCTCTTGATCGATAGGGTGGGCAGTTACACACCAGTTGAACTATGGTTTGCAAAAGTCATTGAAGGGAGCACCATACGTCTCCTGGCATATCTCCTTATCAGACAATCGCCCGTGCCGTGAGGTTCCCAACTTTCTTCCTAAGATTCAACCTACTCAACGAAATGAGTCTCCTTGTTTTCCAGCAACCCAGCACTGGACGTTGTTTAGAAGAGAGACATGTACTTAAGTTGTTCCATCTGTTTTTGGTCATTGCGATGGCTTCGGTGTCCAGGCGAAACTTTGCCAGAATAATTTTAGCAGCTATTCTAGCTATCTCGTCAGCTCTGCAGTAACCTGGAATATCACTGTGACCTGGAACCCAACAGAGGGATATAACGCATCTGACAGCAATCTTGTCGAGAGATTCGCAGCATGGCTTTACCAGTTTGAATTGTAGCGTTGGCGATTCCAACCCCTTTTATTGCAGTTAGGATGTCTATTAAGAAAACAATGGTGCTGCAGTCTATTCAGTCTGCATTGAAAGTCAGACGGCGGCCTCACGAACAGCTGTGTTTGCTGCTTAAATCAAACTACAGTAATAGGTTGGGAGATGCATAGGTCAAGAATTAAAGAAAAGACCTGCCCAGTTCCAATTACTGCTTTTGATGCAGCTGTGGCTATTTCTGTTGCAAACTCGTTTAAGATCGCATCCGTCTTTAACCAATTTCTAATTGACATTTTGATCTTGAATTTCGAATTTCAAGGGATAGTAACTTGAACATTAAGGATTCTTCCTTGGCCATATTGTCACGAGTCAATTGCAGAGGATGGGTCTAAAAGTTGTCGTGTAAATTCAGGTAGCAGTCCGGGGTTGGAGTCCCCAGATGGGCCCTAAGGTCTTGCTCAGGCCTTTCTGCATGTATCAATCGGGGCTCTCCTAGCACGATATTGTATATGCAATCCCCAGCTGAGTTTCATGTCTTAAACAACCCCTAAATATCTGGCGTGATCTGCAAGCGTCAGTCCAAGGCCTTTGATTTTTTTTTTCGGATTTTGTACCGATTTTTTCGTGCGGTATGCATGTTGGGATACCTATAAAAGGCTGCTGTCCTTGTTGAGTATGGCTCTATAATAAGAAGGATGACAGGCTGGCATCGGTTGGATAAGGTGTCTTTTGGACGTCTTGACAGCTTTTGGTGTGAACAGTACATTGGCCTTTTTTAGGATTAAGGCACGTAGCCGCTGCTCAAGCGACTCCTTTAGATAATGTCAATGTGTCCTTTAGATAATGATAACGTCAAGGACTCTGTCCGCCAGGCCTTGCTGAAGTTCTACCGCTAAAGTGGCTTCGATTTCAGGTGATCTGTATAGGAGGAATAAGTTTTGCTTGATTAAAAAGCTTCCTGCTCTCCATGAAGGCTTAGCCAATTTTTTGTGTCTGGTGATGGGACAGGCTGTACATAGAGTTAGATAAATTGCTTTCTTTAATTTCTACTCTCAGGAAAGGCGAACTGAAACAGTGCCCCGAAGTGTAAGGAGATATATTTACGTTATTCTTTAAAGTTTGCAGTGTGTAAGGAAATATGTATTCAGGTAGTGAATTCCAAAGAGTGCTTGTTCATAGAAGAAAAAATTTTGAAACAGTGTAGTCCGAGGTGCTTCTAGGTGAACATGGAAGTGATGAGCACTTAACGCTTGCCTTGTAGATCGAATATCTTCAGAGAATTTGCGATTATAATATTTATAATAAAGACATAAATCAGCAACACATCTACGGTGTGTAAGTGATTGGAAATTTGTTGTTAACTCATAATTGAATCAAGAAGGCGGAGAGAAGGCTTAGGAGAACAGCTCCAAATATGAGACCAGTAATTCAATGACAGTCCTCTCCGAGCTTTGTAAAGTATTCGAGCTTTTTCACCATCTGATCCAATACCGACGGTGATTGCGGCTGAGTTGTTGTGAAATTGTCATGATACGCATTGGGATCTCAGTTCAATACGACAGGATGACTTCACTATCCTCCTCGGCCTGGCTGATTGCCATGCGAAGTAGTTCAGATAATCTGGGCCCTGATTCGCCGTACAGCATGTTCGCTGAGGTGATCCATATAAGTTTCTCGTTCCGCGAGTTAGTTACAAGAAATATGTAAAGGTTTTTCTATGCAAGTTTAGGTCGAAAGTCAGTTTTCAAAATACTGTTTTACAATATTCGTGAAATGCCTCGTTCATAAATACATACTCTAGTTAATTTGCTGCTTTGGTTGCATACCCTGCGGCAACAAAAAAGCTATAATAGAGAAAGATCCATAACGTTAGCTATTAAAATGGTCAAACTCATTTACAGGGGGAGTTTTAATCCCCTCTTATTAACCATAGGGTTAAATTTTATAAATAATTTTTAAATTTTTCAACTTCAAAGTGTACATGTAGAAATATCCCTCTTTTAAGGGTACTTTTCCCCCCCTAATTCAACCCGAAATTTTTTATAAAACATTACTTAATATTCATATAAAGGTATTTTTTGCGAATATAGCAAAAACACCCCTATGAGGGGTTATTTTTGGGTGATTCAAGGATGAAGCCCCGGTTTCTCCAGAAAAAAAATCCAAAAATCGTGATGAGCGATCCAAAATACCTATAGTAGCCAAACCCATGTTATGGGGTAGTTTGAACCCACTCTTACAAACCGAAGATTTACATTTTTTATCAACTATTATAAAATGTTTCAACTCAGAGTCTGAAAAATAGTTTAAACACATAATTTAAGTCCAAAAGTGTAAAAGTAAAATAATCCCCCTTTTGGTGGTAGTTTTCACCTTTTTAATTTAACCCTATTTTAACCCTATTGTTGAAATTTTTCGAAAATATTACTCAATGTTCAACCATAAGGTGAAACCATATTTTTTAACACTAATTAACACTCAAAGCGCGAATATAGCAAAAACACCCCTATTTAGGGTTTTTTAGGGTAAAACCCCTATTTCTCGAGAAAAAAAGCCAGAAATTCGTGATTGGCGACCCAAAAAACCTACAGTATAGCTAATTGGTGTTGACCGGAAGTTTCACATTATTCTGAACAAAATTCGTAAATTCTGATTTAGCCAGCGAAACTGGTAGATTGTGGATATAAACTTCAAATATGGGTGGCAAATTGTTATCTGATTCCCAATAAATTTCCTTAAAAAAGTTTATCTTTTTCAAGATAAATAAAAGCAAAAAATCTTAAAGAAATTAATTTTTTTAACCTTATTTTTATTTTTCAATATAGTACAACAAAATTTTGTTTGTTAACCTCGGATTCAGATTAAGAAAAAATTGAAGAAATACAAAAATTTACTGACTAATGCAGTTGAAAATTTCATATAACTCATTCCCACAGACAAAACAAATACATCGCTTGGGAGTATGCACGAAATCCTTCCACCCTCATCAATCATCAGCCCCATTCTTTGCTCAATGGCCAAGGGTAGTTGACCAGTAGATGTAAGGTAAATCAAACCCAGTCGATTGTACGCGCTTTGCCCAGAAAATCTCTGACTAAAAATTCCAGTGAGAATCAAATAACTGGTCAAATAAACTTGCAAATCAAACCCCTATATCTGTCTCTCTATCAGACCACCCCACTGACCCATATTGAAAGCTCACACAGCTCCAGCCAACATCAATTCCAATCGGCAATTATAATCAATCGCATCCAGTCCCTCTGAAAATATCGACCTAAATTAACGCATACCCTGTCCGAACGTAAGCTCGTCGGCTCGAATACTTGTGTTTTCCTTTTGGATAAACAAACAAACGAATTAAAAAGAAGCATCCCGCATGCAGGTGTACGTCAATGAGAGTCCTTGTATTTGCCGCCCCCCGCCCTCATAAAAATGCCACCCCAACTTTCATGCCCGAAATGAAATATGTAGGCCTAACCCGGGGTCTGTGTGTGCAACTTTTGCTGGAAATTTCAATTTATAACGACCCTTTGGGCGTTGTAATTGAATCATTATCTATTCATGGAAGGGAACGTGGAATGGGAATTAGATTTTAAGAAAGCTGAGGGGTTTTCTGGCTGCGGCTCATCGCCATCGTCATCGGTGTGGTGAGGTAGCTTAACCGATTCGATTAAGTCTAACCGCACTCTCTGTGCTCTTAGGGTTCACTTGGGATTCAATTCAATTCGAATTTCAATTTGTAATCAGTTTGCAGTTGCATAATTTATTTTCGTTCCTTGTCCGTGGCAGCGGGGCGGGGGTGGTGGTATAGTAGATGTGGCTGTAGTCTATAGACGGTGTGGTGGCAAAAAGTGGGAATGACTATTTAGTGAGGTGTTGGTAAGCCAAAATGATGTCCTTATTTTGTTTGATTGGTGGCATAGCTTAGGCTAATGTATACACGTATATATCGGTCTAATTCGATTAATTTATGCGGTCGTCTTTGCCGGGACTCTGTCTGTTTGCGTTTCGTGTTGTGTTTATTTTTTCTGAACGAGGAAGATAAAAGGAAGAAAAAGAGAAACATTTTGTTTGGTAAAGTTTTGATAATAATTTATTGAAAATAATTTCGGGTGTGGACTTGAAGAAGGACTTTAGGGTGAATTTTGAAAGTAACATTAGGGAACGGATAAAAATTTGGTTTTGGAAAAAATCAGCTTTCAGAACTCTGCTTTTCAAAATACTGTCTTGGCAATCCAAATTCAGCTTATTTTGTCTTTAAGCTAACTTTTCTCTTTTTTTATTTAGAGTTACTGTTGAAGTCAGGGTTACCGATGGGACTCTTCTACTATCGGGACGCTTGGCGACCACATTTCGAAATAAGCGGTATTTGGATCCTTTTTTTCTTTTTAAAAACAGGCGACATTGGGACGCAATTTTAATTTTCGAATCAGTTATGCATACAACAGCCCAGAGATGGAATAAACACAGATATGTCTGGTTTTTCACAGATATTTTGTTGTCGGTCAGATGCGCAGATCTGGATTACAAAACCAAACTTTGGTGAATTCAACGATTAAAACAAATCTTATTTTAATCTCCCCTAAATCTAGAGATTTACGATACCAACTTTAGCCTCAGAAGAGATAGGTAAAGAATAAGTCGCATTATAAATCTCTTTCACGCATGAATTCTCAAATCAAATAAAGAACTCGGTTCAATTATTTGTAAAATTTTCGAGTTCAGTTGAAAAAAACACTCGAACAAACTTTTTACAGACAACTGTCACATCAACTCAGCTATTGGAATGTGGATTTTTTCGAATGTCGTAAGATGTGCAAAGCAGCTGACGACCAGACATAGGACTTTTACCACGGCTGTCAGAATCTGACGCCTCTCACATTTTTCGACAGCTGGATGTCAAGAAAATCGCGTTTTTTTTTATATGAAAAAATTCAATAGTTTCTGTAGAAGTGCAAATTATTAATAAACTACTCAACCTAGAGTGTGCGGATAAAGAAAAAAATTATTGTGCTTATTCCGTTCCTTAAATTCGCTCAGAAATTATTTTCCCATTTTCCGAGATGTAATCCCGTTGAATCGGTTTACCCTTTTGTGGTCGTATGCACTGTTTTTACAACACAAAAAACACTTTTCTAATCCTTTCCGTGTTTTATAATTAAAATATTTTCAGCCTTACCTAGAAAGGTTGATCAAGTCTACAATTTTCTCGTTCATCGAAACACAGGGTTGCATTTTTTAAATAGTTACTTATGTTTATGTGCAATTTTTGTTCGTTTTTTACATAAAAAGGAACTTTGTTTGGCATCCCGCACTTGAAGTTACCAGTAAACGTCAAACTGTTAAAAGCTCTATTGCCATTTGACACCACGTGAAATGTCATTGGGTGAATGTCATTGAGATGTGTCCAAAATAAAAGTATGCGTCAAGAAACACTTTGGGATTAACTTTTAATTTTCCTTATTTTCTGCCTTATGTGCGGTGAAAGTACGTTGTCTGAATAGTTAAACTTCTACAATGTAAGATACAAATTCAGTGAAGTCTAATTTTCTCAGATAAGGGGTGCTGCTAAAAAAGTGACAAAAAAAAAATTATATTAAATACAGCTCCAGACCAAACCAGATATTTAGCTTCCAAAATTCCAGATTATGTTTTTCTTTTTATTCTAACGTCGCAACAGCCACAAATTAAAAAAAGGTTTTGCATCTTCCCCTTGCTAAACTAATTTCACTAAACGAAATAAATTTTCTAGTTAGCAGCATAAATCCATCTAGTGTTTTCTTTGCGTAGCCGGGAGGTAACCTCGACGGGACGACCCCCTACCTGCATGCACAGACCCCTTTTTAATAACTCGAGGGCAGAGAGCGGAATAACCCCTCCTTAGGGCCAGTTTCATTTCGAGATCATCAGAGTTTCCGAGTTAAAATGAGACTAACCCCAGAAATAAGTTTTTCAGTGAATTTAGATTTGGGGTTAATCTCTTCTAAACTCACTAAATTTGGTGACTTGATCCCGGATCAATTTTGGAGAACAGTATGAACTTCCTTGAATGTTTTTTCTGTGTGGAATGGCAGCTGCCTTGTGTGTTTCTATGAAAAATTACATCTGATAACAACTCGAACATCTTTTCCTGTGTTTTTCTATGTGAGGTGAGATTTGGGAGAGTTAATAATACCGTGAGTCGAAGATTTTGACAACTTTACTGACGGAGCTAACTCTGCAATGTACCTTTCAGTTTTTTCTGCTTATAGCAGGTGAGCCGACTACGTCATGTTATGTTAGGGATGATCATGTCTGATTCTCAACTCAATATTTTAATATGTATGTAGAAGTTGAAGGTCGCTATTAAAAGATTTTGCAACAAGTAAGTTTTTATTTCACATTTAACTCTATGTTGTTTTTTACTATTTTGGGTATCAAGTGAGCGGTGGGTCTGAGATCACAAATTTAATTAATTTTTTTTTCTATCGTGTCAAGAATTTTTTTGCTGTAAAATTTAAACATAATTGTGTTTTTTTTAAGTGGGACGCATTTTTGGCACGGGCGACTTTTTTTGGCGACATTTTCAAATTGTCCATCGGTAACGCTGGTTGAAGTCACTTTAACAAAGCGGCACTGTTTATTTCACTTTATGTAGAAGTAACTTTTCCATAATTTATAAATATAATTTTTCATATTTATAACATCATAAGTTTATTATAATGTTATAATTATAACATTTTCATAATTTTAAAACGAATTTTAATATGAATTTTGATTTTTCACAAATTTAAAGAAAGCTAAATTTCGACCCCAACTTGTAACATTACATTGATAGAATGTTTTGTTTTCATTTGTAGGAAATCTGGGAAGACCTATATGCAATTGGTAAGCTCTAGTTAATAGAGTGTAACTATTTTTTGAAATAAGAAATTGCAACAATTGACAATAAAGATTTTTGGGTTGATAGATATATTTATTTCTTACAAAAAAAATCGTTTACAATGGAATCGCTACCGTATTTTTTATCTTACAACTAGGATGGGTATCCATCCACCCTAGTATTCAAAAAAAAAAAAATCTTACAAATAAAACATTATCTATTTTTTTTTAAGAACACATGAAATATTGTATAATGGTTGGAAGGAAAGAGTAAACAATCTTAACTTACGGTAACTTAAGAAAAAAGTTTAAGAAAAAAGTGGAGATTCGAAAATTGAAAAATTTAAAGTTTTCGGGATGGGGTATATTTAAAGGATTCTTTTTAAGTGTGCTCTTGGCGCAATGGAGGTTAAATTAATGTGCGTGCCTATAAGAGATACGTAACATTATGGAACTAGGTTCAAAGTGACCATAATTAGTGCGATGGGATTTTAGTCCGATCAAAGGTACTAATGTAAGGATCCGGGTGTTAGGGTTCAAGGTGATTATCTGCAGGAGTTGGGGGATAACAACGTTGCTAGTAAGAAGTTGGTGGCTGAAGACAATGTCACCAACTTCGGGTTGCTTTTTTTTATTATGCCGCGCTTATCCTCTACAAGGGTCGCAGAGTGAGGGCGGCAAAATGGCTCTTCCATCTTTCTCGATCCCCTGCCACCAACTCAAGAGACTCAGGCGCAATCCCCAAGTGGGACTCGGAGAGGTTCCTTACCTGATCCCACCACCTGCTTCTTGGCCTACCAAGGGGGGCGACGTTCACGCATCTCGGCTAGCATGACCTGTCTAGGCAGTCTGTCAGGGGGCGCATGCGAACAACGTGTCCAAACCATCGAAGAATAGTTTACCTTCATTCCAGCATCACCACAAACGGCTGTAAACCTATCCAGTGCTCCCTGAAGTTCCTCCTCCATGGTGCAAGTAGGCCAAATCATCGGCGAAAAGCAGATGGCTCATCCTGATGCGAGCGAGTTCGAAACATTGCTCACAAAGACTGCGCTTCACTACCCAGTCCATATATGCTATGAAAAAGAGCGGCGGCAGAACACAGCCCTGGCAAAGGTCACAAGCCTTTTCCAGATCTACAAAACACGCATAGACCGGTTTGGCATATTCCCAGGCCTTCTCAAGAATAACCTTAAAGCTGGTCCGTTGTGGCTTTGCCAGGCCGAAAGCCGCACTGTTCTTCCCGTAACAAAGGCCCGATTACAGTTTTGAAAGGCGTTGCCAACACCTTCGCGAATACTTTTCGACGAGACTTAAGAGAGATATGCCCCGATAGTTTGAGCTGATTCTCTCCTGTTTCCTTTTTTTTTTTAAATGGGCACTATATCTCCTGTTTGCCAACCGCTAGGTGCCTTCCTGCTATCCCAAGCCACCCTAATGATAAGTGTTAGCCATTTAACAACTTCTTCACCCATTGCCTTGAGCATTTCTGGTCGGATTTCATCAACTCCAGCAGACTTGCCAACTTTTAGCGATTTAATCGCTTTAGTGACTTCATCTACTGTGGGTCTATCTCCGCCCTCATCTTTTCAGCACTGGGAATGCCATCTTTAGTCACCTATTGGGGGTTGAGCGTGCATCTGTCCACCAAGACAAGAACTGCATATCGATTAATTTTCATCGAATAATTTATAATAATTTATCAAATAATTTTTTCATCGATCGTCATAGGTTGGCAATATGATGGGATATTTCCAATTAAGGCCACGCTTCTATTGCATAGGGTTTGTCAACTGTTTTTTATTGATTTAACGTTGCTGATCTGGAATATGTCGTAACTTTTTATCTAGCAGCTCAAATTCTTTTTAGACGGGTACCTCCTACAATTTTGTTTCCTAGTTGACTAATTGTTCCAAACGACGAAGTAATTAACCAGGCTTCATTTGCTGTCAGTAATTTCGTTAAAAAAAATTTAACTGCAAATGGTCTTCCAATAGGGACTTACGAACTTTGATAGTTGTCACTAGCCTAATTCTTGAAGCTGTATCTTTCAAATAGGTTGAAATTTAATCAGCCTATTTTGCCAGAACACTATATACACGAGCCGATGTTAAAATTTTCCTGATAAGAACTTAAATTTTTAAATTTTTGCAGCAAAATTTTAGTCGAAAAATCATATACAGCGACGAGACCCGAATTTCTGGATAAGTGGGCTCGTCAATATGAAAAATTATAAAGTCTGGGATGCAAATTCGAGATCCAAAAGCGTTCAATACATCCTGAGAAAGTCAATGTTTGCTGTGGGTGTTTGTGCTTGTCCTGGTAGTGTGTCATCGGTCGATATTTATAGTTAAGGACGACATTGGGCTGGCCATCACCCCCAACTACGAGCGTTATGATTTTTCGATTGTTCGCCAACTTCTTTTGGCCTGAGTTGGATGAGTCGTTCACTGACATGTGCGGTGCAAAACATGGCAATGTTAAACTTTTGTTTTAACTAAATAGTCCAGTGCAATTAGGCGTTTAAATTGAAAATGCCGGAACCCAGTTACTGGTTAAAATACTGAACCGATTTGAATGATTTTTTTTTAGGTTTTCTCATGTTAATAACTAAAAAGTTTACCAGTTGAATGTTGACGCTAATTCCGGACTCGATCTTTGCGATTTTTTTTTTTTTTTTTTTTCAAAAATTGTACCTATTTTTAAAGTTTTGTTCATATTTTCCGAAATTATATGTCTGCAGATCTAATTTAAGAAAAAAAATAGAAGTTGAATTGAAAAATAAAAAACTATAATTCGTACAAGAAAAAAGTGATAAAAGCTGGATAAATTAAAAGTTTTGTGTTTTTTTTTAAGATGTCGTGAGCGTTTAAGGATAGTTTGAATTTTGATGATAAAAAAAACAAAAGGATTTTTGGCACTTATCTTAAAAATTTTAACAGTTAGAAAAAGGAAAATTGAAATATTTACAAAAAAAAACATTAAGTTTTCATAATAAAGTCAAATATTTAAAAAATATTGATTTTTTTTTTGAGAAATGATGAATGGAAAATATTGTGTTTAAGGGCATAATTTTTTAACCAGTTTATTGAAAGAGCCCCGAGAAAACATAGTAAGCCAGCATAGTTTAAGCTGAGGCTTAAATAAAATTTTGGTTAGGTAGACGGATTTAAAACTGTGGTTTGCAAAGATTATCTTCGATGCAACAATCACAAATTATCTGAAAAAAAATCGCACATATCCAGGGTTATCTGGACTTGGAACAATTAGATATTAAAATATTTCTTATTATTATTTTTTATTATATTAATTTTAATATATTTAAATATTAAAATATTACAAAAAATGTAGTAATAAGTACCGTTTCGAAAAAAATCTCAGAAATTAACATGCACATGCGGCCATGACATGTGGCCACATGCATAGCCACATCCAGTTTTACATGAACGAAAGATCATTTTGACGAATGAATTTTAAATTAATTTTTGCCAACGTTAAACTATGACGTTAATTGAAGCTGTGTGTAACTTGAAATAAGCGCCATCTATCGGGTGCATATGCTGTTGTTCCTTGGTACTAAATCAAATTTGGTTGTGAAATGTGAAAATGAAAAATTTCGGTACAGGAATATGAAAATATGCGAAAATAGAAAAATTCGGTACAGAAATAGAAACTTACCTGAACTATTATCACAGATTGTCAGAAAATTTAAGCTCAATCAGTTAAACGGTGTCGAAGTAGATAAATTTTAATCAAATACAACATTTTCCTTCTGGTAAGCAGTGTAATTTACCTAAGACTACCCCCAAAAAATTTCAATTCATACAGGATAAATTCATACAATTCATACAGAATAAAGAATCCACAATATTATCGGGAAAAATAAAACTTTCAGCAACCTAAAGAATCAACAGAAGTATAAATACTTATAATAAATTATTAACTTTCTAGTCCCCATTCTTTTGCGATCAATCTTAAGCTGCTGCCCCAATTTCATCTTCCCTTAGCCAAAATCTCTTCCATTGCGCCAAATCCTTGCAAACTTATCAAATCTCACATCTGACTTTCAGTCTCGATTTAATAGATTTCATTACAAAATGTCACCCAGGTCCTTCCGCTTATACGCATACTATACTACGTGATATATTTAAGTCAATTTACCCATAGCTTGACTTCACAAAATTAAAGCAAATTTCCATAAAATCTAACTGCTCCTAACCGAAACACTGTCACCATATGTGAATGGCCGCAAAACATACCAAAATAGCAACGACGACAAGGAAGTCATTGTCCTTTGTAAATGTAGCCTCAAAACCCCTCATTTACCCATTTCCCTCCTTTAAATAGGCAAAGAACGACAGGGTATTTGCAATAATACGCAATTCGCCCCCACCCCAACGATTCATACCAGACAAGCTACGAATCCCCACAACATCATCCGCATCACCACCGCCTCCTCAACCTCTACCGCTGTCGCTGAAAGACAACAACAACAGTAATCTCTACATCCATTAAAAAGAAAAAAAAAAAAAATAATTCCAAAGCTTCCATATTTCATTTGCTGCTGGTGCTACTGCTACTGCTCCCCATATACAAGGCCGAAGGACGACTTTTCCTACATGCGTAACAAGTGGCTGTGACGACTTTTATGTCTATTGTTCTATCGAGAACGTCAGGATCAGGAGCAGTGTTGGAGGACAAAAAAACACAACACACACACACACACCCACACACCCAACTGTCTATAGGCAGTGGCATTCACTGTCCCGCTGTCGTCTTCTCAAACTTTGCTTCCTTCCAAACAAAACCATTGTGTGAGTGTGTGCTTCTCTTTCTCTGTGCAAATGTGTACATTTATATCCTTTCACTTGACGCAAAGAAGAAAGGAGAATTTTCGTGTTCTTTTTTTTTTTTTGTTGTTCTCTATGCAAAAGGAAAAAAAAATTGAAAACGAGAGTTTTCCCCCCTTTAATGTGCGATTCGATTGAAATTTAAAATCCATAAAAAGTGATGGATGAGAGAATTATACAAGCCCTATCATAATAAAGAGAAGTTCGTCCTTAGTCCCTGAATTTTATTTTGGGAAAAATTTAGACGAAATTGCTGTTCCATTAAACTCAACTTCGAATGTGTGTAATAAAGTTAGCAACAGAGTTGGTAGGTATACTGCTGCTTGCTGGTATGTGTTGTTTGTTTCTTAATTGACTGCAGGTTAATTGAATAATTTCAAGCATTGTGAGTATTTTTTTTTTTCAAGTGTTGCAAATGTTTTTTTTTGGAAATCCTTTAAAATAACTTAGGAAAATAATCTGATAAGAAAAGCGACTGGACTATCATGCCTATCGAGCCCGCTGACGCGCTTGCCAGTGCGAGAAGTATAGTCATTTGTGGCGATAAAAATGAGGTTAGTAACTTACCATACTTCATTTCGTATGGTAATTTAAATTTGGTAAGCCACCGCGCAGTGTACATACAGAGATTTGATATAACAACTACATCTTTTTACTGAACAATTATTTTAAATATGAAAATGAGCATACATTTGAGCATACATACATAAACTTTGAATGAAAAAACAACTAAAACCTTCAATACAAAAGCAAAAAAAAACTAAGTCGACTTAAGCTAAGCAGGTACAAAGGGGTAATAAATAATAAATATTAAATAATAATTAATAAATAATAAATAATAAAAAATTAATAATACAAAATAAATAATAAATAATAAAAAAAACAGTTGATAAATAGTCAGTAAGAAACAAAAACAAAGTTAAACATTTGGTTGGTTTATGAGATGATTATCGGATAACTGAAAATTAAGAAAGAACATTTCATTAAGCTTGGTAATTCTATGACAGATTAAATCAATATTTGTCCTGGTATGCTGATCAGAGGTTGAGTGATAGGAGGGAAGATTAAGCATCATCTTTAGAATCTTGTTTTGGGAAATTTGAAGTTTTTTAAAATGTCACTTTGCAGAGTTTCCCCAGACTGGGCAACCATAAAGTAATATGGCCTGGAAGACTTTCTTTAAGTTTATTATTTTATGAGCGTTGCTTAGTAAGGATCTTCGCTTAATGAAGGGGTCATTTGTCGGGAGTTGCTACTATCCGATGGAGCACTCAGACACAACTACTGGTCCATTGTACTACCACGCGGACACCTTACTTGTATGTATAATTTAGTTTGCCCGTCTTTCGAAAAAAAAACGAGAAGGAGCATCAGTGATGAAGAGCTTAGGTGTTCGGCACTCACAACGTCAGCCCCAAAGATCCGCCACCTGATGCGAGCAAAGGCAGGACAACTACATAAGAAATGTTCCGCTGTATCGTCGTCCTCTCCACAGGCATGACAGGTGGTGGTTTCGCTCAAGCCTAGCACATTCAAGTGCTTGGCGATGGCCCGTAAGGACGCCTACAAGAAGTCTGCAATTGATTCTTCTGAGAGAACGAAGAAAAAACGCTGACCCCTCGCAGATGTCCGGGCGTAGTTGTTTAGTCTGTCTGCACCCATCGCAGTCACGCCAACAAGCCCTGTGCTCACGAGAAACCCAAGTGTCAATGGCAGACGTGACAACAGATACAGGCAGGCCCAAAGCAGGTTCGGGTCCTGAGATAACCTCTTCTGAGCCTAGTCTGGCAAGCTCATCAGAGATTTCATTTCCCTGGATACCAGTGTGACCTGGAACCCAAACAAGATTCACTGCACTTAGCCTTCCGACTAAGTTCAGCGAATATTTGAGTTCAAGGTAATCGAACTCGGACGAGGTAACGCATTACGGTTGAGTAACACATTTAGAGCGGCTTCGCTGTCACTGCAAACGCATATGCTTCTTACCCTCCACCTGTTAGTCACAATATAGCGCATAGCCATTAGGATAGCGAAAATTTCCGCTTGGTAGACAGACGCATATTTACCTAAGGGGTAGTGGAGTCTAATGTTCTCGCTTTCCACAAAGACTCCATCATCAGACTCCTACTTGGTTTTGGAGCCATCCGTGAAAATACGATGGCATTCTTTCCCTGGCTCAGAGTCTGGCCGAAGCCATTCCATTACCCGAGGAAAGTCGACTTGGTAGTTTTGTCGCAAAAGGTTTTTTTTAGGGTCATTGCGTCAGAGAGAATGTCCAGAAGACAGGGGTCGAAGGACATTTTTCTAACAAGTTCTTCAAAATTCCAATGCATGGGGTACCAAAAACCACTTCTCTTTAAGCGAAAAATGGTTTTCAGCGTACACCCCATGATAAATATATCAAGGGGGGGAGGTTCATCAAAGCATCTAGAGCAGAGCCCGGTGCACTGGGGAGAGCCCCTGTGCAGCCAAGACAAGCCGTTCTTTGAAATTTGGCAAAAGAGGCAGTAACACGTTTCCGCGAGAGCCTGTTCCACCAATCAACCGATGCATATGAGAGGAGTGGTCTTACCATGCCCGTATAGATCCAGAGGACCCTTTTCGGAAATAGGCCCCATGTCTTGCCAATAGCCCCTCTACACTGCCAGAAAGTAGACAGTGCTTTTTCGTTTTTGGATTCAACATGCTTGGACCAAAGAAGTTTTCTATCAATGATTACTCCCAAATATTTGCATTCACCCTTAAGCCCGAGTTGAATCAGACAAGTGACATTCCTCCTTCTCGTAAAGAGAACATAATGAAGGGTAACAACATGTTTATCGCAGTATTTACTTTGTGTATTGTTTTAGTAGTATGCTCCTTGAATGTAAGTTTTAAGTCCAGATGCACACCTAAATACCTTACGGATGTAGCCCAGTTGATAGAAGAGTTGTTCACAATCAACTGATTGCTTGAAAGGAAACAAGACTTTCGTTTTCGACTGAAAAAGATAGCCTGCACCTTCTCAGCGTTAAGTTTTATCTTCCAGCAGTTATAATACCTTAGCAATATTTGAATTGCATGACTTAAATTAGTCTCCACCTTCAGACTAAACTCATGCGAGGAATATATTGCCGTGTCATCTGCAAAAATGGCTACTTCACAATAAGGAAGGCTTGGAATGTCAGACATTAAAATATTATATAGTATCGGCCCCAATACCGAACCTTGAGGTACACCAGACACCACACTTTGACAGGCAGAAAACAGTAATTTACAAACACTTTAAAGAAACTATCTGACAGATAAGGGAGGAAATGCAGTATTAACATCTTATGCATAAGTCCGAGATGCCAAACGCAGTCAAAAGCTTTTTCAATGTCAAGTAAGACAAGTCCAGTAGATTTTCTTAGGGAACGTTGCCTCTTGACATGATGGCATCTTAGCACTTGGTGAGATGTGCCGTTTCCACTTAATAACTCTAAAAAAAAATTGATAAATAAAACGCTCTACGGTTTTGAATAAACCTCTTTAACTCATGACTCGCATAAAATCGAAGCTTATCCTGGAAACATGCATGCCCATCAACGAAAATCTAGCCATTCTTCACTGTATCCTCGACCGCAGCGCCTTTTATCGCAGTGAAACAGCTGATTCTCTAGCTAAAGTCTGTGCGACAACATAAATCATAGGACCTAAAACCTTCTCCGGCATGGCCTGTATCGCATTCAATGAACTCTTGTTTAACGTTTAAAGCACCTGGACAGACCAGCTTTAAGCTACTTTTCTTCAAAATTTCTCAAGGAAATCTAACACCCTAATTAACCTGGACAAAAGGCACCAATTGCCTCTTGAAAAAGGAGGTCCTCTCTTCTTGTTGGACCCTAGATAAAAACTTTGTGTGTAGAAAATTATGAATCTCATCTTTACATAGGTACTCGTGGAATGTCGGGCACCCCATCATCTCGGCGATAATATCCTCCGGCAAGCAAATCCTCCGGCAAACTGCCTTAAATCCGGAGTGAAAAACTTGCGATAGGACATAATCGTGGAAGGCTAGCCACCCTGCCATAACTGGAACTTGCAGCTCAAAAGAACCATCGTCTGACCTCTCAGTACCGTGCAGGCTGTCTGGCTTACAGATGAATTGAGAGGTCTTTCATGACAAATGGTACTCTCTGATGGTTTGTCAACCCTCGCGGACCTAAGATCGTGAAAAACTTTTATAGGTATTCTTCCGGTCAGGACTCGAACCCAGGACCTCTTGCACAGAAGACCGGCGCACTAACTACTGTATCACAGCCCCAGTAGTCATGAAATGTTCCATTTAAAGCATTGCCACTGTCCCAAGAAAACTTTCCCGTTCATTTATTCTTTTCTATGTCCAACGCATGTCAAGGGCATCAACGGTATTCTACCCATATTACATACCTGGGCGTTATCGAATAAAACAAGAACAAGGCGCCTTTATTCATGTTAAACGATAGAAAAATGTATTTTTTAATGTCTCTTGCACAACGATCTGATATGCTGTTAAAAATCCATTTGTGTTGCGTGTAACTTCGTGCATGCTCCCAAACATATAGGACTCCCACCCTAGACAGTTAAATAGCCTTCACCAAAGACGCTACTAAACGAACTTGCATTGCGCATATGCAAAGTGCTCATCTGATCGTCTATTCTATTTTATGCACTGTTTCCCGTCTATCGCCCAGCTTCGGCATAATTTTGACCCAAGAGCGCTAAGCACTCGGTGCCTGTTGTCCCAAAACTTGAGTTCGTGGTTTTAAGCGAACCAATTCGTATTACTTTATGGAATCTGGTGAGAAAAGAGCCTTTGCAGATCGGTATGGCCTCCAGACCCCAGAATTCTTCTTATTTGAAACAAAACCAGTGAGTACGCAGAAGTTATAGTTCGTAAAACGGACAGTTGAATACCCCATCCTATCCCACAATGTTTAATGCTGATGTTTGTGTTATTTTTTGACATTTTATAAGTAGTGAGCCGAAAGTCTCCGCAGCTAGGCTCGTTAATATTAATGTTAACTTGTAATTTTATTTACCTGCTAATAAATAATAATAAGTAGTGTAAACTTCGATAAGGGGCGTTGATCAACCCTCCCTTATTACAAACTATCAACATTAACAGATATTTCTAAGTTACGTAAAAATGCACTATTTTTGGTTCAAATTCAATATTTCTGAAAAATCGACCTCTAAAAGGGCGCGTGGCTAAAAAATTAGTATGGACGAACGTTTCATGCTTTCAGGCCAGTGGAAATTACGTTTTTCTGTAAAATTTTAGGTTTTTCTTCAATTCTACCTCCAAATGTGGTAGAAGTCTTGTATAAACAAAGTAAAGAATAAAGTGTTTTCTACATAAAATATTGAGCGTTTTTTTTTTACAAATAGATGCCACCCCTATTGGAAGAGGTTTACCAACAAAATTTTTTTTTTTTTTAGGAGATGCTAAATGTTAATTTTAACCTTTTAAGACACATTACAGTTTTGAAAGCTCTGGAGGTTGCACATTTAGACCGATTGTGGGCGTGTCTTTGGGCGGATTTCAAAAATTTTTACACTTGTACTGCTTCGCATGACGTGAAGCTTACGTACGAAATTTGTATTTATTTTTGAAGCATGTGACATACAGACGGACGGACATGCCTTATTCGATTCAGAATTCGGTCTCGATCATATGCCCTTAAGGTCTTGGGGGTCTGCCATTATTATTTCAACGTGTTACAAACTATGTGTCAAACCTAATATACCTCCTATCCTATCCTATACCTACCTCCATCCTATCCTATGGGATGGGGTATAAAAAAAACAAGCATTGTGCACGCCCTTTGGAAACGTAGAAAGGTTTTATTCTAAATCAGGCAAGGCTATGGTCCTGTTTCGACGGCACTAATACCAAAAGTTTGTATGGACTGTTTTTGTGTTCACCGTTTCTTTGCCTTGTTCCTGGTCGCTTTAAAGAATCGGTTTCTCCATATCGGGTAACATTGCGACAACTAACGGAGGTTGACCAAGACCAATTCAATAGTCCGTGGGAATTGTGAAAATCTGTTTTTCCAAAAATTGTTCCCTTTTTCTATAGCTGTTTCCTGAAAATAATTTCCAAAAAAATTAATTCTGGCATCCGAGAGTTCTGTGAATAATTGTTTCGGTGGTCGATTGGGCTAATTTGCTTTATGATCTTTTATAAAAAAAACTCCTTGCAATATTAACAATTTTTTTTTTTCAAAACAATTTTACGTATATATTTTGTACTTAGGTAGTCAATAGCTTTCCATGAAATAGATAAAAAGGTGGAAGCTCGAAGTTCATTAGTTGCTCGCTTGCTCAGGTAAGATATCTTGAATTAAACCCCATCCAAGTCGCACCTTAATTTTTCAGTGTACAGCGAGTGCACTCTGAGGAGCGTTGCCTCGAAAAGGTCCTTCAAAAAATAATAAGCAGCAGTATTGCATCAAACTTGAAAACGAAAAGCACATATGTCTGAGCAATTCCTTAATTAATTCCCTTATTTTGTTGTTTAATAAAAAGAAAAAAAAAATATGTAAGACGCAACACTCTTGCAACTACACTGAAAAGAACGCACTTAAAGGGCTCCTCTAACATTTGATTTCAAAAGCGTATACCTACGTCTCCTTTCAATTTCGTCGCATTAATCAGCGAAAGAGATTATATCAAGTTAAATTAATTTTAAGTGCTGCTGCTGTAGCTCCAAGGTGAAAATAAAACTAAATTGTAGAGCTCAAGGATAATAATAATGTCTGCAAATGAGTAATGCTGTAGGATCAAGTGCTCGCGCATTTGAGACGATGTCAACAAACTTACAATTGGTTACAGTAATGTGCACGGACCCAAGGAGCTCGCAATCAGGAGGAGAAATTCAGCGAAAACAGTATCGCATTGCATAATACACGCTGTACTAAAGGTACAAGGTACCATCTATACTTTTCATCCACTTCCTACAAACGGAATCTCAAAAGTGTGACGAGTACCTACTCTCTTTTTGAGGTGAAGGTATATGTCAAAAGCTGTTTTTTTTTCACAAAACTACTAACAAAATATGACAACACTGATGCTGATGACAAGGATACTGCAAAAGGAAGATTTGCATGCAATAAAAGAAGAAGGCTGATGCTTGCAAGTCGGTGGACCCTGAAGGATATAAGTTTTTATGAATACATAAAAAGGACACCACCATTCAAATGTTGCGCATTAAAATGTCGCATGTAATTTAGCCCGAAGACGCTCATCCAATTAAAAGAACAAAAAATGAACAAGAATAGATGTCAGTTGAACACCAAACCAAACATCCACCGTTGCTGCATGCACAATGGGAATGCACACTATGGGGTGTTCACGGACGACGAACTAGTGTGGTGTGCGAGATTTTCACTCCTTGTAAATTCTTATGTTTACACATAGGCACACTTGCATTTTTGACATGGTGTTTCTTAATGTTTAATTAAGTCCTTCGAAGTTGGGGGGACGTAACTACACAGTAAGAATAAAGAATAATTTTTTCTATGTAATAGTGATACAATTTTTGCTTTAGCCGTAAGCCCTGGTAGCTAGTTCTTCACTGAATCATGTGCTTCAAGCAAATCAATAATCGCACAATCGCGCTAGGGTCGCTTTGCATTCGGTGCTCTGCTTCCGGTGTTCAGTGAATCACCCTAACGTCGTTCTTTCTTTTCCCTTTCGGCATTATTTATTGAAGAGCTATCTGGTCCTCGACAGCGTTTTTTAAAAATCTTCTGTAAAAATTCAATGAGTTTAAAAACCTCCCATGGCTTCCACTTTCGCATTTGGCGGCTTAATCCTCTGGGCGTTGACAGTATGGCCAAGAAAACGTACTTCATTTTGAGCAAGGAGGCGCTCAAAAACTAACCTCAGATGTGTTTCATTCTCCGAGGCGACAAGAATGTCGTCTATGTACGGAAAGGACATAGACGTCCATAAGGATCTCGTCCATAAACCTTTGGAACGTCTGGCTTGCATTTTTTAGTCCAAATGACACGAAGACAAATTCAAATCCCAATTCAAACCCAAATGGCGTTTTCGGAATCGACGTTTTCGGAATGCCCTCGGGGTTAACAGGTATCTGATGATATGCCTGGTTGGATATTAAGAGCGGTGAAAATGTACTTGCCTGAAAGAAACTGGGTAAAGACCGGTAAATGTCGCATGGAATAGCGATCTGGTGCGGTCACGTTGTTCAGTTTTCCAAAATCGCCACATCCCTTTTTTACCAAATGAAGTGGACTCGCCCAAGGGGTTTTGGACGGTCGGCATAAACCTTGCTCCATTAGTGCCCGAAGCTGTTCTCTTACTGCTTGGAACTTTTCAGGGTTTAAGCGTCGGTAACGTGCGTGGGCAAGAGGTCCATTCGTGATGATATGGTGAACCACATACTGCTGCCTGAAAACGTTCTTCTTACCTGTGGACGTGTTTTGTCCTGGAAATCATGCAACAAACGGCGAAAGGGGGCAATATTGTTTAGATTCGTGAGCTCCGTTGATGGCGTTGAAGTTAACGAACCGGTAAACGAAGTAAACTGATCGACTACGAATCGGTTCCTCAAGTCTACAACCAACCCAAAGTGTCTCAAATTATCTGCTCCGATGATTGGACGAGACAGATCAGCAATCACAAATTCCTAGCTGAAAGCGCGACGCAGTCCCAAGTCGATCTTGGTCGTTTTGGTGCTATATGTGGGAATTCGACAGTTATTGGCTGCATAAAGTATAGTCTTGTTACTATCCGCCTGTCTTTTGTCTTCTGGCGTTGCCGGTAGAACCGAAATATCGGCTCCAGTATCTACAAGAAAGATTAAGTTTTCATTTTTACGATCGCGGGCAAAAAGGCGAAAATTATATTGGCCAGAAGTGGTCGCCGCTAACGACTGGCCTGCTAGTTTTTTTTGCCTCGGGTCCATGAGTTCGATGATACCAGCACTCGTCCGCAGATATTTCGTTTGCGGGGGTTCTTCCTCTGCTTGAGCTACAATAACGCGAGTGAGATCGACCTCGTCTCATCCGATTGCTTGAGAAACTCGACTTTAGCTCTGCCACTGGCTGTGAAAGCTCCTTTATTTGACGTTGAAAATTGTGTGTATCCATACTTGGAATGCGCCGAGTGGTTACAGACACTTGAGGTGCTTCGCTTACCTTCGCAATTTTGTCTGCAATCTCCGTTAACTTTGATAATGCTTCCGAGCTTACAGAGATAAAAGACCGCATGTGAGAGGGGTGTCTCTGGAGCCAAAGTGATTTCAGCAAATCGTCGTTCATTCTAGGGCCCGCAAGTCACGCATTTCCCGAAGTAGTTGTGATGGTTTTTTATCTCCTGACTCGATCTCCAGGAGAATTTTGCGAATGCAAAGATGATCGAAATCTGTATAATTTTCGTCGCTCTATAATTTTTGCCTTTAATGTTGGGTACAAATTTTCCCGCGGCTGGGGGGTCGAGAAGAATGCCGCTGACATGATTCAAGATATCGCTTTCGATAGCTGCCACCACGGTGTGGTACCTACTTTCGAACGTCAGATGTAATACGCCCTACATAGAACTGTGACTCCACAATTGAGTGAACCACAATTCTGGTTTTTCTTTCCAGAATTTTGAAATTTTTACCGAAACCTCTGAAATTTTAGGTTCGCAGTGGTGTGCTCCTTCTATACATGAGCCATCTTCAGTCCCACCTGTATCTGAAGTACCTCCGAGGTTCGGATCGGTGTCGTTCGCTGCTGTCATGTTTTTTTGTTCGTTTTCCTCGTTCACCATCACGTCGCGGTCACCAGTGTTGATTATATAAATTCCTTTATTAGAACCAATCTTATATCAAACTTATTTGATATATACTAATTTGATGGTCGCTCGCCGGAGGATGCCGGAAAAAGAAGGCGTCCCAAAATATTCTCTAACTCGATACCTCGTGTCTCTATCTGTCAGAGTGTTGAGCTGAAAGTGCTAGCTGATCGTGAAAGGTATTGGCTGCAAGCGACCTAGATTCGAGTGTTGCCGATGGTGCTGCCACAGTGCTATAAACATTCCTAGCACTGAAGTTAAAAGTGCTGAGGAGCTAGGTTTTATAGCGCAGGTTCTATAGAGGTTTCTAGCACTTATTTTATAACAGTATATGTTTGACCAATCCGAAGTACTACTTTGCACTCTGTCACTTGGGGGTTGACAGATGTCATTCAATAGAGAACAATGAAATTGACAGAAATTGTTGTGAGAACATCATTTCAAGAAAAACATTTGGCTAAATCGATATAAGAATTTTGCATTTTTAATAGAATGATATGAATTCCACCTAAATATTAGCTTATAATATCTCTACATGAAGCTAGACAGTGGTAAATAGAACCCAAAGTTTCTAAAAGGTAACGCAGAACACCTTAAGTGTTATAATGGTGCTGTGTGGGCTCTACATAAAACCTTGCATTTTCTACTTTATGTTATATTTAATGTTTCAAAAAGCGCATTGTTTCTTTTCGTCCTATTTTCATGAATTATTTGAAAAAATTTAATGTGCACCTTGTTTTCTGCTAAGTTAATGCACTCTCATTAGTTTCATGCCCTTGTTTAACTTGAACGAAGTTATTTTTGCAAAAACATAAACACTTACTAAGAATAAGATAAGAATGTATGTTTACCCAAGTGAAAAAAATCACACCATGAAAGTGTGTGTACCTACAGATTTATTTAAAAAAATGTTTTGACTGTCAAATAAGTTCTATAAGGGCTGGAAGAAGAACCTTTTTGGCATCCAAAATTAAGTTCTATAAAGTGTCTAATCGCGCTTATGGCGGTTTTGTATGTAACCCTGTTACTTGTATAAAACCAACTTCAAGAACCTAAGGTTATGATGTGGTGCTGTACACTTAACGGTGGCCATAAAAAGAGCTTTCTTGAAAGAGGTGGAGGCAATTGGCAGCATTCTGTTATGAAGCCTTATCTCACATACTTTTCGTTTCGATAAATATCTAGTTATTCTGAGGAAGGTTGTTGGTCGTTCTTGTTGAAGCGTTAAGCTTTCGGCAATGTAGCCAACGACAGGTGCGTTATCGAAATAAGTTTTGCGTAAAATATTTTACTCTTGCTCGTGTGCTGACGTATTTCGCAGTTTCGTTGGTTCGATACCGACTAAACAAAAAAGGCCTTAGTATTGAAAAGATAGACATTACTCCCGTCGAGATGCTACCCTTATGCTATTTTTAACATCGAGCACAAACATACCTACTATTCGAAAGGTCTTTGATTTTTTTATGCGAACCAGTGTTTTTACTTGTCATAATATTTGTTGTTGCCTTCTTTTTTTTTTAAATTAAATTTCAACAAGCGAATGTCACAACACAAAGATATGACAAAACCCGCAGTGACGGTTAAGACTCGTTATACTATGTTCCTGCACTGGCGTGCTCCAACGACTGTTGTGTTTTTCTATTGTTCTCATTGGAGAGGGTTGTTCGCTTGGATCCTACTCTTCAACTGGGTAATTTTACACTTTTGTGCTGTCATGTGGGTGTATCTCCTGCCAAAATAGCTTTCATTCCAGTCATGTTTTGTAGCATTGTTAAAAGTGCTCTCGCACCTTACATGATATATTACTTTACCCAATGACATTTAATGTCCTCTGAGAATAGCACGTATGCAAAAAAGTGTTGCAAACAATTTAACCTGCGACAGCATATCTGCCAGTTTTTCTTGGAAACCTTGTTCCGAACTTCAAGTCAAATTGCCATTCGCAAGACAATTCTAAGTGGAGACTAATTGAAGAACGAATTATACGCTTATTATGTACTTCGGCACAAAGTGGGAGCATCTAACTGTCAATTGACGTCGGTTGGTTTACAGTATACCTACCTAGTAAAAATGTAACGGTATATATTCCAATAGTGGTAATTAAAAATTCAATTTTAATTATTCAAAAACTCCAAAGCAGTAACTTGACTAAACCTGGTACAAGAACAAGAGCCGCGTCAGGAGCAACTCGTCCTTACCAGCCGAGGAAGAATATGGAAATTACTTTGGTTGGATGGATGTAAATCCAAACACTGGCACTGGAGAAGGGCGTTGAAATTTTGTTTGATGTGGCCGGGGAGAAATGGAATTATGTTCTCTGAGTTTATAAATAATTAATTTGGAATTAAAGGAGAAAAAAAATCATCTTCTTTGCTTATATATGTATTAAGTGCACGGCAGAGAAATTTAGATATTTTTTTACCCCCGTCAACACTGAGTGGGAAAATTAAAGTTGGGTTGACTTAATTTTACGGGTAAATGTATTTTAGAAGCGGATTTACTACAGGCTTATAACCGCTGAGGACTAATTACATCGCGTAATCGTGATAAGAAACCTAAGCTGATTGTGTTTGCTTATGGTTTTTATTTTTTATTTTTTCTAAACTCTTATAAAACTGGACTACGCCGTGGAAAAATTAAAACACAATTCTTTGACAACAAACTACAGTTATTTCGTTCATGATTTTAATTCTTTTGACCGTTTGAGGACGTGTTTGAGGACGTGTTCCAGATCATACTTTCTTTTTATGTGCTTTAGCATTTTTTAAATTTCAATTAAAACAACAATTTCGGGTTTTTTCCAATTGCTGTCAGACTTTTGTCTCATAGCACAATGACTTGCGCAGGCATTGGCCATTTATCTTAAATTCTACGCCGCCGAATTTTACGTAAACGGTAAAATAAGCATTTTTGTACCCTACCCGGGGCATATAAATTTGAATGCGTAGCTGGTAAAATAGTGAAATAATGATCTTGGAGTAGACCCCTAAGAGCTTTTAGTCCGTTCGTCCATCTGGTGTCCGTATGTATGATGTTTTAAGGTCTTCAAATTTGAGCTAGAGACCTGAAACTTGCAGCGCAGATTGGCCATTATTTTGTGCAGACAAATTTTATTTGGCTACGATCCGCCCACAGCCACTCCCACAATTTTTTCTCCAATAATTTTTTTTCGTGTTAGAATGAATTTTCCGAGCAACTAGGTTTTTAGAGATCTAACATGTTAAAAGCGAGCATGATCTTTGCTCTGCACTAAAATTCGAACTCCTATGCCTTGTCTAACTTGACCAAAATGGTCAAATTGGCATTTTGAAATAAAATGTGAATTAGAGGTAGTCTGACAATGAAGTCAGTTGTGGGCGTTGCTGTGTGTCGACTTTATCAATTTTCATACTTTGTGTGTACAAAATAAGAACCAATAAGAACCACTCCAGCTTTCAGGTTTCTAGCTCAATTTTAATGACTTAAAAAGTTCACACATACGGACAGACGGACATGGCTTAATCAATTCACTTGGCGGTCTCGATCATAGCTACCTCTAAAAGGTCTTTAGGGTCTTCGGTGATTACTTCACTGTGTTACAAATTATGCGTTAAAATTAATATTCCCTGGGTCGGGTATAAAAACCGTTGTGTTATTGCTTACGTTTCCACTTTTAACACATATCCTCATAGTTGTAAGGAAATAAGAACAGATTCTGAACTTTGTCCATCCCTATTTTTGGGGGTGTAGCCTATACAAACAATTGAGTTCGATTGAATGAATTCAGGCCAAAAAAACCTTTACAATTGCTGGGTAATTCGGATGAGGTATTTATTAGAATTTCACAACAGACGAGTTCTTGCACCTTTTCGTTTTTAAATCGCCTTAAGCCGTCCGTCCATAAATGGAAAAAGAACCTCTCATGGTATCACTTTGTTGTCCGTCCGTCCGTCTGTTCGTCCGCATGTATAACTTCTGAACGGTGAGTCGTAGAAAGATGAAATTTTGCACACTATAAAGTTTGCGAAAACACATACAAGTGCAGTTTTTTATATACTCACATAACGGTTTAATTACAGTTTGAATCTTGATGGTAAAAAAGTGTTTTGGCGCTTATCTTAAAAAGTTCTACAACCAGAAAGAAGTTAAGTAAAACGTATACAAGTATCGAATTTTCATAATAGTTTTGTATTTTTCAAAATATTGAAAAGTTCTTGAGAAATAAGAAATGGAAAATATATGCCCGTTCGCAACGTGTTAAAAGCCTTATCTTTTAAAAAACTTCATAAAAAACCGATATTGGGCAAACATATAACTATAGAAAGCGCGCTTAAGTAAAGCTAAAATCAGGTTTTGGTTAAACCGTTTTAAAACTGCAGCTTTGACGTGCTTTCGAAAAAAAGCGTGGAAAAAAATTTGTCCCCATTTGAAAAAAAAAATCACACACATCAGGTACCTACTGTTTTTAGTTTTCGGGTTTTAGCAGATTCTGACATTGAACCCGAAAGCTTCAAGAACATTTCAAAAATTATTTTTTTAAACATTCTGGTATGTTAACGGTAGGAACCGATTATATTGAAATTTAATTTATATGTAAAACGTATGAAGACATTTTTAAAATTTATTAAGATCTTTCAGAAGTAAAATTTCAAACTTAAAATTTTCTGAAACGGTTTGAAAAACAAATAAAACCAGTGAGTAAGCAGAAGTTACTGTCCCTTAAACGGACCGTTGAATACCCCATCCTATCCCACATTGTTAATTACTGCTATTATTGTTTTTTTTTTGACGATTTGTTGTTATTGCAAGCTTTGAAAAGCGGCGTGGCTCTTATTGCAAACTATCAATATTAGCAAAAATATCTCCAAGTTTTGCTTGAATGTAAGCAAATGTTTTTTTTAAAACCGACCGAGGGTATATTAGGTTTTAAAGGTTTGAGGTCTTCAAAATCAAGCTAGAAAGCTAAAGCTTTGTACACGGCTTGGTTCTTTTGTTTGACAGGCAAAGTGTGAAAATTGGCTCAATCGGTCAACGGCCACGCCCACTACTGGCTTCAATGTGAGACAGCCTCTATTTCACTACTTTTTCAAAATACCTTTTGGTCAAGTTAGACAGGCACAGGAACTTAAATTTTGGTACTGAGCAATATTGGCCTTAGACCTTTAACGAGGAAAAATTAAACCGCCCACAATAGCGACCATGCCCGCTTTTAATATGTTAGATCTTTAAAAACCCAATTTCTCGGAAAGTTGACTCCAAACCGAAAAAAAAATTATATGACAAATATTAAAGATATCGCTATTTGCTAAGTTTGCAAAGCTTTGACCTCCGCCTACTTTAAGGGGCGTTTTTAGGAAAAAATTTTTTTTTTGAAATAATGTTCGCTTTTACCGTACTTTTTCATGATTTTAACGAAATTACAATTAATTGATTTTAAATTTAAGCCCATGCCCACTTTTGGTGGCGTGGCCTACACAAATAATATATGAATTCGGGCCAAGAAACTTAAAGATTTGGTGCATATAGATTTTGCATATAGATTGCATATAGATTTTTGTCACAGACAAACTCTTGCACTTACTCACTTGTTTTTTTTTTTCAAAGTCAATATTTTTATGAATTCAACCCCTTAAAAGAGGCGTGGCTAAAAATTTTGCAAGAGTAAAATCTAGAACGGAGTCTCGTTTGTCAAAAATCTTTATTTTTATTTCTTATTTTTTCATAAATTAGACTTAAGGCCTGTCAAAATTGCGTTTTTATGGAAAAAGCAAGGTTTTTCATCAATTCTGTCTCCAAATGTGGGCGTGGCGCAAAATCTCTTATAAAAAATGTAGAACTTAGTGTTTTCTACATATCATTATTATATAACAAACATTATGGATTTTTATTCAATTTGGAGCACAAATATTGAATAAAACGCATTTGAAAATTTAACCTTTAAATCAATGGTACGCCCTTTAGGGGAGATTCAGTGACTTTATTTTACTTTTGTATACCTTAGTATCACCAGGAGATAATAAATGCCGAATTCAGCCTTTTAAGACGTCTTACAGTTTTGTTAGCTTTGGAGGTAGTTTCACATTTACACCGATTGTGGGCGTGTCTGTGAGCGGATTTCAAAAATGTTTACACTTTTACAGATTCTTAATAGTCGTTTTTATAGATTTTAAATCAAAAAATATACAGAAAAAGCTTACAAACCCCCGCGTGTCTCCCCGCCCACTATCTCGGTAAACGTGTGATATACCGTTTGGAAAAAGATTTCAGACATAGACAATTTTTTTTTTTTTTTTGAGTTCGAAAGAAAAATATAGCGCGGCTGAGATATTAAAAGGCTTTTGAGATACGCGTAAAATCTTTAAGTTGATTTACTAAAATGGTAGTGTTAAAAAAAACCTATAACTTTTGAGTTGTTTCCATCTTTTTAACTTAATTTTACGCAAGCATAAACACATTCGCCATATTTTTTTTAGTTTTTTTAACAAAAAAAATAGAAAAAAATTATTTGTAACCTGCCTTAAAATGAATAATTCAATTCAATTTTATTTACAATGGTATGTACAAATAAGACGTGGTCTTTTAACAGTACATTATATATGGTAAATTACAATTAAATTTATAACTTATATCAAATTAACAATTATTAATAAAGAGAAAAAAATAGAAATTTAAGCAAGATAAATAAAAATAAATGAAAATAAAAGAAGTAGATAGAAAAGAAATGATAGAGGAATGAAATTATAGAAAAGAGGAAAAGCTAGTCATAGAAAAAAAGAGTTGTTGTCGTTATAAATATTCAAGGGCGGCATTTTTAAATTCCAATTATTTGTTTGGTCGCGGCGGAAAGAGAGTTCCATAGTCTGGTAGCATGTATGAAGAAGAGCCGAGAAGAGTTCAAATAATTAAAATAGGGCATTATAAGATTTAGTGTCCTGATTAGTGTCCTGATGCAGATTGGGAGAGTTGAAGTTTTTCAAAAAGGTATGCAGGCGATCTATTTTGAATGAAATTGTGCATCAACTGGCAAACCCTAACTTTTAAAAATTGTTGGAACGTACAACCAAGTACATTTTTGTGCAAATGAGATATGGGGTCGTACCGACGCAGTCCATAAATGTACCTAATAGCATCATTGAATGCGACAAGTAGCTTGTGTTGCGAGTGGGAGTCAAGTTTGCAGTATACCATAGCAGAATAATAAAAAATCGGAACAAATAAAGTTTTGACAAGCCTTAATTTTGTTTCAACTGGGGTAGAGCCGGAAGACAACCGAAGTTTGCCCAAGCCTGCATAAATACGTCCAATTACGTGATTTATATGGTCAACGGCGGGGAGCGAGTGATTAATCTTAAAACCAAGATTGGTTACAATATCAACAAACTTAATTTGATAATTGTGTAGAAACACCGGTGGGAGTTCACTTGTATCGTACTTTTTCCTAGATATTAAGATCAACTGGGACTTTCCTGGATTGATTTCTAAGCCATTAGAGAGCGACCAGTTATGGATTTCCGAAAGATCCTCATTTATCCTCGCAATTAGATCTTCAACCAGTCCGATTGGGCGTGACATGTATACCTGGGCATCGTCAGCATATAGGTGAAAGGATACATTTGAGCAAACGTTAGGCAGATCATGTATATATTGCAGAATAGCAATGGCCCCAATATCGATCCTTGGGGTACTCCCGTTACAAAGGCTCTAAATTCGGAGGATTGTCCATTAAGTACAACTCTTTGGAAACGATTACCCAAGTAATCACATATAAGGCGATCTTTCACTGAAACCAAAATAAAACCTGAGCTTCTGACACAGTACCTCATGGTTCACTCTATCAAAAGCCTTGGAGAAATCAAGCAAAGGCAGTACTGTAAGTTGATGCATATCATATCTTATTCTAATATCATCGAGAATTTTCGTCACAGCCGAGGAACAACTATGACGTGATCGAAATCCGGACTGGACAGCAGACAGAAAACAATGTTGATCCAAATAACTTGACATTTGGTTAGCCAGGATCTTCTCCAAGACTTTTGATAGAAACGGCAAAATAGTGATTGGACGAAAATTGTTGCCATTGATGGTTGAGATTTTTTTGGTACTGGAATTACTTTACCGAACTTCCAATTATCGGTTAAAGTTGAAATGAATGAAAAAATATATTTATGATTTTGAAACCCGAAAATCGGGCAAATAGTCAAAGGTGTCCCCTTTCTTTACTACCTGCAATGGCAGTATTTTAACACTCGTATACATAGATCTTCTGTATTATATCTTCTTTATATTGCATTTGAAATTTTATTATATAAATAATATAAAAGCGAAGCAAATAGAAAAGTTGGAAAAAGGAAAACATAAAGTCGCAAAAAGAGAAAAAAACATGTTACATGTAAATTAAGTACGTACGCTAAGCCTTCAAAAAAAGCCCGCGACCGCCTATGACTTCATACTTAACGGTCTTTTTTATATTGGCTTCGAAAAACATAGGCTAGAAACGAATTTTGTTTTAAAGCTCTGTACTCTAACCAAATCTGGACAAGATCGCTGTTACTGTTACTTACTAGAAGATTAAAGAATTTTTTTTTGAAAATGCTAATATGTGTTCAAGTTAAATCTCAGTCTCAGAAGTTCTTGAAACTTCCTATATATTCACTACTATATTCACTATAGTTTTCCTTAAAATTTTGGATAATTTTTGACACGTGATTTTTTTTTATATGATTCTCCAGATAACACTTGAGTTAAGGAGTGTAATTTGGCTTTTGCATGCATTTTTTCCAAATATTTTTGCCTGCTAAATTTCTCAAATTAAGTACTGAAATAATCCATGTCCCCATTAATTTTCAAACTATTTAATTAAACCGTGCATAAAAAGAATTGCGCTCGTATGAGTTCTCTGACTATTCCAGATGGTTCCAAATTGAAGTACTTTTTTCGTTTTTGGACGGACCGTTTGACCGAAAAAATATCAAGAAAAATTTACGGCTCCGTGTATGACTTTTAACTTGAAGGTCTTGTTTCTAATACAAAAAAACCGTATTTTACACAAAGGCCGACATGGGCGGCTTGTTGTATGACTTCATACTTGACGGTCTTTTTTTTCCTGAGGTTCGTTTTCGAAAAGAGCTAGTAAGATGCCAAACCAAACTTTACGGTTTTATTCCATCTGATGTCTTGGATTTTAGGATGAGACTGATCGAGAAGTGGTAACTGCTTTTCTGTAATATGCATTTTCCTGGGAAATCTTTTAATAAAGACTTCAAATTCATTTGTTCCAGTCAACAGCTTCCCCACTGGTTTATTTTTATAGTTGTACTGATTTTTTATGTAAATGTGAATAGTTAATTTTTTTTATAACAATAAAAGAGGTTTTCATGCGTGAAAACTATTTCCAGTCAGTTTGCGTGTTCGATCAATGGGGTGAAACTTAATTTCAGGTTTAAGATCGTTTAGTCTTAACCCCACTTTTTTGATCGCTGTGTGTTTCGTTCAACGATCTTGGCATTCTGACTACTCTTAAGTGGGTGTTGCCAAGAAAGTACACCCAGACATTTTGCACCAGTTTTTTGGCAACACCCACTGAAGAGTAGTCAAAATGCCCTGATCGTGGAACGAAATACACATCGCTAAAAAAAACAGGGGTTAAGACCCAAAACGATCTTTAATATTATTTTTTTTAGAATAGAAAATTAGCAGTCGTTTCTTTTTTCTCGAAGTCTCAGTTCACTGAATTAGAAAAATATTGAAAAATTGTTAAACACGTCTCCTCTAATATATTCTTTTTTTTCCAGACCTACGTTCAAAAATGGTTTCTTATATTTGGCTAAAGACTAGTTCACCATGAAGAGTGGATCATAAAAAAATACATCGTAATAAAAATACAAAAATACATCTTCATACTTTAATTCAAGTAAGTAAAAGTAGAAAAAATATCAAACTCTCTCACTCTTATCCAAGATTTCAATTGGAACACAATTAAGACATCCTTTCCTAAGTTCATTATCACCAGTTGGGACAAAAATCTTTAAACGATACTATTCTGCTATACGTCAACAAAGCTCTGAACGAATTACCAACATGCTGTCATTTAGATCTTTAAATTTAATTTAAGTTTAATTGAACTCCAATTTTCCATTTAAAGTCGTTCGTACCTACCGACTTAAATAAGCTCCTTGCCTTGTGCAGTCTTCTTTTGTAATCGTTCGGCTTATTATAAAATCACAAGCTCAAAGCAAATTACCTCAGAGACTAAAGCTCCAAATTCTCTTTGACTTTGATGTCAGTCCTTGATTCAGTTTTACTTGTTCACCCATCGACGATTAACTAAGTGCCTAATGAACGTAATAATGTATCCTTCCCATTTGCCAAACATCCTACTGTGTCGTCCTGTTTAATTACTTGCATCAACGTTAGTATATACATTTGCAGGGAAACAGACGTACTGTTACCTACTTTCGAATTAATACTGCCTCTCATCGGGTATCTGCACTTAAAAAAACTTATCCCTTGATTTCCCCTGGAGTTGTTTCCTTTGAGTATTGAAAGTTGCCATTGCCACTCAAAGGATACTAAATGAACTTGAGAATAATACTCTCCTGGAAATGCATTAAAGCGCATAACACAAAGATATCACAGCAAACAAAACGTAAAGTTTTTAATAATTCAATGAACTTTTGATTTGAAAAAAAACTCCCCCCCCCCCACCCCCTGGATATTGGTAGCCATAGAAAATCGGATATAAAAAATAGAAATAAAAAAAAAACGACACAAATGAAGGAAAATCAAATAAGGAGTCTTATCTTTGTAGTTCCAGTACCCTCTCTCCAGCAGGAGCTGCTGCTGCTGTTGCTGTTGCCGCTCTGTAACAAGAGCTTGTGCAGATAGAAGCTAGTGCCGTGCTTTTTGAAAAGGTGTCCCTGTCTGTTCACTGTGCACTTTTTAATTTGCGAGTTTTTTTACGCCTTCCTTCCTCGTATTCCTCTGTATATACCTACCCACTCTCTGATTCTACTTCTTTGCATTCGAGTCCCTTTGAGTTTTGCAATTGCAGATTTTATATCACAAAGCGATGAGGTTCCTTATCTGCTCTGCAGTTAGGTACCTCTCTACCTTGTAGTTGCAAAGTGAGAAAAAAATGCTATACAAAACCTATAAGAGTAGGACTGTGCTGACTGTGTTGTATGTGTGTGTGTAGGACGGAAGTCATCCCGTGTGGTTGGTGGTTACAGGATATGAAGTTTCATTTGATTCAAAGGTAGATCCTCTAATAATGACTAAAACCAAGCGGTTTTGGTTTGGGTACATCTATCAAATGGAATTTTTAAAACCCGATGTGGTTCGTTTGTCGCTGATGGCAAAGAGGGAACGAAGGAATCATCTCCTCATAGATGGACATACTCTGCACGGATATTGAGTTCTGCAACGTAAATGTAATTTTGGTTTTTTGTTTATTTTTTTTTTTAATTAATTTAAATTCCCGAAACAAGCATTTTGTGGGGGGCTTTGTATCAGGCATCAAAAGCTGTCGATAAACTCATTCAGTGCCTATGAAAAAGCGTAGAATGCTCTTTCGCTTGCATTTACAAGTGGATGGATACAAACACGAGGGCAGTAGTTATTCTTGGAATATATAAATGTCGGTTTTTTTTTTATACGGAGTAATAAAACGTACGCGATTTAATCGTAAATTAATTAATGGTTTGTTACGACGCAAAATATATAATGACAGCACATGCTAATCGGGTAAAAAAGCACATGGTTTAGGTACAATTCCTTAATAAATTATTCTTAATATCCTATTAGAGATTTGACCTATAAGAGTTACCAAATTAAGAACTTAAAAATATTTGTTTTTAAGTCACAATGCACTTTAAGACCAGAGAGGGAGTAAAGGTAAAGCTGGCAGGGGGGTAAAGCTGGCCCATACATATTCCAACTTTGATACGTAACATTTGGCCTTATACCACTTTGGTAATTTGGGCTTATGTCGCTTTATTAAGTATTATAATACCAAATGGTGGGGTGCCGTGGCGTAGTGGTTAGTGTGTGTGCTTACTACGCCGGAGGTCTGGGTTCGAATCCTGCCATCGTCACCTGAAAAAAAAAGACTTGTTCTTTTTCACGGCCCCCACCTCCGCGAGGGTCTGACAAGACCTCCGAGAGTATCATTTGTCTTGAAAAACTTCTCAAAGTGCCGTTCGGATTCGGCAAAAAATTGTAGGTCCCCTTGTATGTAAAGAAATTAACACACCAGCATACATTGTTGAGAAGTTGGCCCTGGTTCACCTCGAGCTGTTGCGCCACTCTATTAATTTATTTTATATTTATTTAATAAATAAAATATTTATTTAATACCAAATGATAAAATTGGGTCTTATGTCACTTTCACAAAGTGACTTAAGGCCAAATTTTAAGATGTGGTGTTATCTCACGGCACCGTTCGTCCCTACGTCTGCGCCTGTTGTAAGTTTTGGACGGTGGATCGTATAAAGGGTACTTTCGTACAAAAATTTCGTACACTTTTGAAGTATATGGAAAAAATGAAAATGCAAGAAATATGTGGAAGAATTATTTTTCTATACACACGTTTAACGATTTAAATACAGTTCGAGTTGTCATGGGAAAACTGAACTAAAAGGATTTTGGCTCTTATCTTAAAAAGTTTTACAACCAGAAAGTAAAAAAATTAGCATGCACTAATATTGCGATTTCAGACTAAACCAAATTTTTCAAATGTTTAACTTTTTGAAAAATTAGGAATGGAATATTTTGTGCCTGTTGGAAATGTGGTCCAGGTCATAACTTTTTAACCACTCGTTCACCAAGGCGATATTGAGAACACATTTAAAACAAGTTTAATTTAAATAAAGTCTGGAGTTGAAAAATGCAAAAATGAAATGAATTTTTCTTTTCACTTCATTTTCAATCATTTTTCATCAGTGATTGAGCCAATATTATCCATCCAGACACGCATTTTTCGACTTACATCGACGATAAACCTATAAATTTTGTCGTAAACATTGGTAAAAATTGCTGTAATAACATTGGACAATATAACAAATCAGAAGCCAAGATTTTTTTTAAAGAAACACGCTGGTCAAAGATCTGGGGCTTAAGACCTTAATGATCTTATGATCCACCATGCGCAAAAGCTTGAAATAGCTACTGTAAATGCATTTTTTTAATAACTTGAAAAAAAATATTTGCCTAAATGTTCATAGCTACGCTTAAAATAAATTAAGGTTAGTCTTCTAAAATGTCTATATTTACCCAACTTCTGGGCTATTAATATTTTAGCAACTAAGCTTTTCACATCAACAAGTATTTTGGTACCGTTCGGATAAGGCAAAAAATTGTTAGTCCCCTTGTTATGAAGAAATTAACACACACAGCATACATTGCTGAGAAGTTGGCCCTGGTTCACCTCGAGCTGTTTCGCCACTCTATTTATTTTTGTACCCTTTTTGTATTTTAAAAACAAAAAGCGCGTATTTTAGTTCCAAAAAACATTTTATTAGTCAACTCGCAAATTGCCAGTTTAAGACCTAAAGGTTGGTGAAATTTTAAGGACCGATGTTGAATGTGAACCTCACCTGAACGTCAAGTTTTTTTCTGCATTTCATTTGACATTTCTCAATTTCAGACTTACTCAATTTGAACCATGGCAAGATAACAATCGAGCGACGCGTTTAAGCTATTCAGACTTATTATAAAAAGGGGCTTTCAAAGCAAAATGCACATCGTGCACTTCGCAATTTTTGCACTTTGTGATTAGGCACATTTTCACCTCAGTGGATTCGTCAATAAGCAGAATTGCTGCATTTGGGCGAATGATAATCCAAGAGTGATTGTCAAATAACCAATACACCCACAAAGAGTGACTGTTTGGTGCGATTTATGGGCTGGCGGCTTCATCGGGCCGTATTTTTTCCAAACTGGGGCCGGACAGGCAGTTACTGTGAATGCTGTTAGCTATCGTGAAATGATAACGAACTTTTTATGGCCCGAATTGGAAGATATGAATGTGGACGATATGTGGTTTCAACAGGACGGTGTCACTTGCCACACAGGCACAGCTAACAAAACAATGGCTCTTTTGCGCGACAAATTCAGTTTCCCTGTTATCTCACGTGGTGCCGAGGTCAATTGGCCGCCAAGATCATGTGATTTGACACCGTTGGACTTTTTTCTGTGGGGTTATTTGAAAGAAAATGTGTGCGTCGATAAGCCAGCAACAATTCAAGACCTAAAGTATGAGATAAAACGTTAACGGCATAGAACCTCAATTATTCTTCAGCGTCATCGAAAGTTTGGGCCATCGGATTGAGGTGTGCCGCCGAGGTCGCGGCGGCCATTTGGCCGATATTTTGTTCCATACATAAATTGAACGATGCCAATATTATCATAATAAAAAGAAATGACAATAATTTCCTAAGTAAATTGTGTTTCTTTTCAAAATCAACAACAGCCCTTAAAATTTAACCACCCTTTATATAATGCTTGTGAGGCCTTTAAAAATATTCAAAGAAATTATGAAGGAGGTCTCCACCCTATTTGGTGTTTCACAACAAAAAGCTCGTAGGCATTTTTTTACCCTCATTGAATTTAATTACGACAATCTCATTGCAATCACGAGTCTTAAGCAATGGCTTGTATCGCCAGCGGTTTAGTCTGATATCCAAAGTGCTTATGGCTTCAGACCTATGGAAGAACTGTTAGGCTTGTTTCTTATCTAAGGCTCTACTGGCAAATTTTCACAGATTTTTCAATAACCGCATAAAAAGACCGTCAAGTATGAAGTCATGTAGTGGGCGGTCCGTGTCGGCCTTTTTTGTAGGTTTAGTATATCCTGCTTTCAAAACTTTCTGTCTGTTGGATCTATATTTGGGTGTTTTGTTATATGATTGGCCTCAAATTATCCGCAATGAATGTGTTTTCAAGCACATGTCAAAACCCATTTACTATTTACAACTTCATATAGTTTTCTCTAAGTCTATCTTTTAAATATATATATAAAAGATACCCCTATATAAATTTTGGGTTGCTATCGTGATTATCATATAAAAAGGTTTTTTTTTTGCATGTTTTACGGGCCTCTTGCAGGCAGAAAGCCCCATCAAATCGTCTTGGACCCATACATTTGTAATAAGGAGCGTTCTATCTTTGTTTAGAAATAAACTTTGGGTTGTTATCATAATTTCCCAAAAAACTGGTTTTTCGCATACTTTGAGGGCGTCTTGCAGGCCCCATCCAAACCGTCTTGGACCTACATATACGTTTTCAGAGTAGTCGACTCTGTAAAATAAAATGATTTTTAATTTGATATAATGACGATCCCAATTTTGAAAAAAAAAACACATTCTTAATGTAATATTGCTACACATTTTGAAATGAAATTATAACAAATAACTAAAAATACCAATTATTTTCTAATATCAGTCACACCAAAAAATTGCTGTGGCCTCTTGGTCTAAATGTTTCCCAACTTTTTCTGCGCTGTGCTCCTTTGCCTGTTCTTCAATCGCCATAAAAGCCTTTGTCGCAGAACGGTTTGAGCGGTGGTTTTGATATCTTTTACGTATCCCAGTATTTGCAGGCATCTTCTAATAGGTGAACCTATTAGAACACCTGCTATGCACAACAGCAACTACGGAACTAGATTGAATACTGCGCACGACAGCGCATCTTTTTGCCGTAATCCGGTCCATTTTAAGGTGCCGAGGAGCTGAACTGATTTTATACAGCTTTTATTTACCATTTTTATAATTTCTAATTCATAAAACAGCAAGTTAGATTTTTTTACAACTGTCTGCCCTAGCATTGGCTGTTTTTTTTAAATTCTGTGGAAACATGTTTTAAAACTTTTAAACACGTTGTTTATACCCCCCCATCCAATAGGCTAGGTGCTAGGAGGTATCTATATTAAGTTTGATTCAAAGACGTTGTTACCGTTAATATACTAAATATGCTAGAAACTTTTGAAATTTTTTTTATTAATTTTATTTTTATTTATTTTTATTTTCAAAGGGTACAATAGAAATAAATTTACATTGTTCGGAATTTTGAAAAATTCTTTTTGAAAATGTTTTTTAGTTTTCGAGTCAAAACTTTTTTGACATTTAAAATTAGCTATAGTTTTCCTAAAATTGTTGGGATATTTCTGACACCCGTGATTTTTAGCGGTCCATTCAAAAAATAGAAAAAGGACCTCCTATGGTATCGCTACGCTGTCCGTCCGTCCAGTTGACCGTCCGGTTCGTAGAAAGACAAAATCTGGGGTGCTTTTAAGCTGCTGAAATGGTCAAAGAATCCAACGAGGGCAAATATTTTTAAGCAGGAATAATGCAACGGTTTCACAACAGTTTGAAGTTTCGTGGGAAAATGGGTTAAATATTTTTCAATACGGAACAAGAAAAGTGAAAAGTTTAGTAGGTGCTGAACTTTAATGAAAAAATTCACTTTTTTGAAAATATTGAAAAGTTTTTGGGCAATAAAAACTTGAAAATGGATGACGTTTTTCAAAGTGTTTGAGGCCATAACTTTTGAACCGCTTAATGCACAAACCTATATTAAACACTTGTATAAGGCAACTCGAAGTTAACCAAGTGCTCAGGTCATATTTTCCAGGAAAAGTTTTTATACTGCCGTTTTAACGCATTTTCGAAAAAAATCATTAAAAAAACGTGTGTTTTCCACTTATCTCCAGTGTTGTTTCAACAAATCATACAAGTAGAATTATTTTATTTTAGAAATTTTATCCAAAATTTTATGATTTGATTTGATTTTAGAAATTATCCAAAATTTTAAGGCGAATTTTGAAGTTTCAAAATTTAGCTCAAAAATATAAAAGTATTTTCAAAAAATATTTTTAAAAATCTTTTAGTATATTAACGGTGAAAGCAGTCTTGTTCAGATTTGGTTAAAATACAAAGTGTACTTAATGAAAACTAGCTGTGTTAAAAATTTTATTAATTGCTGTTTTTGGAAGCAATTGAAAAAACGAAATAAAACAACTGGGTAAGTGCAACAGTGCGTATGTAAAATCTTCAGTCCGTCTGCGACGGATTAGCAAACCCTACCAAAAAAGAAAACTGCCACGCCTCCAAAAAGTGGGCGGGATATAAAATAACGGGTGCAGTCCTTTTTTTTTAATGAAAAAAGTTACAGTTTTGAAATAGTAAATGGTTTCCTATATATGTTTGGAAACACTTTAGGTGACTTATTCAAATGATGTTGCTAGCAAACATGTATCGTAACTTTTGAACTACTTATTTTACATCAAACAAATTTGACGCTATCTCAACCACATGAGCGTAAGCCAATACAATAGATTTAAAAAAAAAATAATAACAATAAACCTATAACAGAAAAAAATAAAGAAAAAGATTTTCCCCAGCCTACAGGCACCCCATCAAAATGTTCCCAAACCTATTCCACAAATTAAGCAAATTGATTGTATGCGCTACACCTTCAACAAAGGCTGACGGACAGCTCCGTGTATGACTTCATACTTGGTATTTTCTAGCTCAACGCTTGCGGCCTAGAAAGCGCTGTTAGGTCCAATGAAATACCTTAAGACTATAGGGAACGTTTCTCGACATGGTCGGAGAGAATCCCGAAAGTCCAAATACCAAAATTGAGAATTTTCTACAAACTAGTTTTGGAACGATATTTTTTGGAGAATTCCTAAAAAAATTCATTTTTTAATGTTGTACGACCATTAAGATTAAGATTGTAAGACCAAAACAGGCCTTGCGTTCATGTAATTAACAATTCACTCAAGTCGATTGTAAGCCGCTGTTCTTTAATAATTTAAGCCAAACATTACAATTGAGCTCTTTTTACCCACTTACAATCCTGCATGCATGCGTTGTACCTTAAAAAGCTTGTTATAAAAAAAGCTTAGCCATCGCCTACTTTCCGTGGAGCCTTCAAACTGTATAAGCAATGACTCTTTTTTTTACTGTTCTCAGATGAAAGCTGCTTTATGACAACCAAATTGTTATAAATGATATTATTGGCTTAAATGTGATTGGTCATTTGCCTTTAACACATGAACTATTAGACACGCACACACCGCATAAAGTCACAATACCATCGTAAATAGTTCACAATCGCCCAACCGCATAACAAACACTGTGTTTCCCCTGGGTCTCGGCCGAAACTAGGTCAGTCTGCGCTGCGGTATGTCAGGGGCCTTTGTGTTAACCCCACGTTAGCGTTAAAACGTTGCATTGATTTTCGCTAGCAATAGCGTTTTCCATTCCAGGACACGTGCTTCACGCAGCTGTGAATTTAGATTTTATTATTTATTTCGAACGAAATCATGTCCCTGATCGACCGACACGAACGCGTATTGCCTAATCTTTGCCAGAATCACCTTGAAATTCACAACTTACCTCCGCACAGAAAGGCCATTCGTAGCGACGCGTCGTCGTTGGCGGGACGCCCTATCGGATTGCGCCTGAAAAAGTACGTCGTAAAACATTCCCACCGATACCAAGACGTCGTCGTCGAGTGCACGTCTCTATCTGTGCAAATGTTCGCAAATGTGTTTATGGCTCAATATAACTCAAATTCCCATAAATTTGGCCCAACAGAACAATACTTCATTCAATGCGCCGCGATAATAAAAAAACGTAATAAATAATAAAATTGAAAAATCGTAGGCGGTCCAGGACGAAGGACAAACGGACGTAGGTACACGACAATGATGACAGCAACAAAAGTGAGCAACCCTACCGAAACTGCCCCAAACCCGATCCTTTGGCATCTAAAATGATTTCACTGTCTAAATGTCTGGAATTAAGACTGTTCGCCCGAAAGAAATCGAAAGATAAATAATTCCTTGTAATTCTGTTGGGAATTATTTGCGATATTTCTTTTTGGGTGATAATGTGAAATCGATGTCTCCACTTGAGATGTGAAATATAAAATTCAGTAAAGGCAGCCCCGGCCCCCGGTCCTTGTAAGCATCCACACAAACACCCCCTATATACCGGCTCTTTGGTTGGTTTTTGCCACTTGAATAAGTTTACGTTTGGAATGTTGTCTCCGCTCTGGTGCAGAAGAACCAAAAAAGAACGGGGATGGAGGACTGTAAATCAAAGTTCTCCATTCAATTTGATGTTTTGAGAAATTCGCTTTCATTTTGTGCCCGCGTGGAACAAAGGAACTATCGATCCGAAAAGTCAAGAATATGAAAAGCTTAGTCGGGGGGGCACCGGAACTAAGGCAGCGACAGGGGAGGAACGAATCGGCTCGGCGCGCAATAGCAGCATCTAGACGATATCCTTTCAAAAAGGATAGGAAATTGATTTGAAAGGGAAAGCAAAGGAAGCGGAGGCATTCTGCTGGCTCTGTGTTCATATACATTTCAATATTTCCCTTTGTTTGGATAACAAAACTTTGATACCTGCCTGCCTGCCAGCCTGTGCGCCTTGGGATCGGGCGGAAGCAGCGGTGACATGAAGTGGATTTAAGATAAAGAAAACCCACAAAAAGGGGTTCTTCTTATTGAAGCGGTTTTTGTGAATGAACTCTCGTCAAAAGTTATATCTATCGTGATTAAGTTTTTGGAAATTAGAATAGCCTTGTGCATTTGGGCGTACGACAGGAGTAGAAGTGTTGGACACTGGAATTCAGCTTTTGTTCGAAGATTATTATGATAAACTAGAGTTGGAGCGAGGAAGGAAAACATCGCTTTGTAGATAGCAGCTCTTTTTTGGATCATTTTGGAACGACCTGCCGCAAAGACGGCTATAAATTGACCAGGGAGGCAAGCGTTTCAATGAAATTTCCTATTACATCAGTCACAATTTTGATGGCTTTTCTCCTACATTACAGAGTCTCAGGAAATACTTTAAGTGGTTTGAATCCGCATCCTTTTAAATTAATATTGAAAGCATCTTCCTTCAGGGTGCTCACCGAAGCTTCAAAATAATTCGACTGTAAATGGTAAAAGGACAAGTTTTGATTTTTCTCACTCTATCTCTACGAGTAACAACCGCTATATTCCTCAAGACATTTGAAAAGTTTCATTAGGATTCATACTTCAGTAAAACTTAAATAAGATCGTCATCACCGTTAAAGGACTTCGTTACCCTTCGGAGTTTGCTGGTCGCCAATTGGGCGCCTGTTCAGGTGGCTGATAGGGGAATGCTCACTAGATATCATATGGTAGGTACCGGTATGGGAAATATTCGGGGCCAACCAAAACCAGCAACAAACAAAAAATTCAAGAGTGTCTGTCTCAAAATGAGCGGCTTGGTCGGCGTCTGTTATCCAGGTTAGGTTCTGCCGAATATTTCACCTCTTTCACGTCAATATTAAAAAAGAATGGACAACAATTAGATGCATGCCAGATGCGTTTAAGAAATGTGCTCTGCTAGTTACATTATTGCTTTTCTCCGTAAAAGCATAACACTTGCAGGGGTAAGCTCTGTTGTTTCTGTGCAGAGTTTTCATGTTCTGTACTGACTCATGAGCATTTGCGTGTTGGATGGAGAATTACTTTTCTCTTCTACGTTTTCTATACTCAAATTATTTTCGCTCGCGATGTGGTATGCATCTTCAGGGTAGTCATAACCCCTCGATCGCGATTTAAAAAAAGGACTAAACATTTTTTTTCGAAAATCTGTTCACGTTTTTAAGTCAAATCTTCGAAGTTTTTGAATTATCGCTTAAGTTTTGCATAAAATCCCAGAAGATGCCCGACTTTGCCCGTTGTTTATTTCAAAGTTATACTTTATACCCTTTTAGGAGATAGAGGGGAAACATGCCTTCTTTTGACCTTTTTTATAATTTTCAAGTCCATGAAACATACTTTGAATTTTTTTTAGTTCCTGTTTCACATTTTTCCAAAAGCGCAACCATCTATTTAACATTTTAACATTCTAAGGGCAGTAGTTTTTGCGTTAACTGTATAACAAGCCCATTTTTTATTTCGTTTTTTAAATAATTTTTTAAAAATCTTTTTACACAGCTTTGTTTCCTTTTGTACGTTTTGTACTTCAACGAAAATGTCGCTTTAACCGTTAACACACCAACTAGAAGATTTAAAAAAAAAAAATTAGAAATGCTCGATGGTTTTGAGCCATCCTGCCATCGTCACCTGAAAAAAAAGACTTGTTCTTTTTCACGGTCAACACCTCCGCGGGGATCTGACAAACCCTCCGAGTCTTGAAAAACTTCTCAAAGTGCCGTTCGGATTCGGCAAAAAATTGTAGTTCCCCTTGTATGTAAAAAAATTAACACACCAGCATACATTGTTGAGAAGTTGGCCCTGGTTCACCTCGAGCTGTTGCGTCACTCTATTTATTTATTTTATTTTTTTGTGTTTTTGAGTTAAATCTCTTCAAGACTTCAAAATTCGCTTTATTTTTCCTTAAAATTTCGATACTTTCTCTGATACGTGTAATTTTTTTCATATGATTTGTCCAAGCAACGCCGTAGATAAAGGGTGAAACAGGTTTTTTGTGCATTTTTGCGATTTTTTTGGAAAATGAGTTTAAACTGCAGTATTAAAGCTTTTTCTGAAAAATAACACTTAAGCACTTGGTTAACTTTGAGTTACTTTATACAAGTGTTGTTCAATATGGGCTTTGTGCCCTAAGCGGATCAAAAGTTATGGCTTCAACACTTTGACAAGAGTCATCCAGTTTCAACTCATTCAAAAACTTTTCAATATTTTCAAAAAATGTTTTTTTTTTCGTTCAATATTTAAAGTTCAGATCTACTAAAATTAAGTCCACTTTTCTTGCCTTTAAAATTTTTAAAAAAAAGTATTTAAAAACATTAAATCCATTTTCCCATGAAACTTCAAACTGTAATTAAACCGTTACTCGTGCTTAGAAATAATTCCCCTCTTTGGATTCTCAGACTATTTTCGCAGTTTAAAAGCACACCGAATTTTGTCTTTCTACAGCTTTTCATTCAGAAGTAATGGTCGGACGGACGGACACGTAGTGATATCATAAGAGCTCCTTTTTCCATTTTTAGGGGGACCGCTTGAAATAAGTAGATTGCAGTGCCTTTGCTGGGCCAATATACAGTTTTTGTGAAGTGTCTTAGAAACAAACAAAAACAATAAAGAATAACTTTAGCTTGTCACAGCCAGTCTTCTGCTGTTGCGCTTTCGTCACTCTATAAGGAAAATTTTACTTATGAAAAAAATTAAAAAAAAGTTCTTTGATGCTGCAAAATGTTCATCAGCACTCGGCGACAAAAAGCACAAATGGAATATTAATGCCGTGATAGATGCTACTGTGCGCCTTGAACCCTCTTTGGACCACATCTGTAGTGGAATTTTTCTGCTGGAGTATTCACCAATTGGTACATTTTTCGAGTTGACGTACTAGTAATGTTTTTCGAGTCGGCGATGATCTGTCCTTCATAAAGACATAATCTAGACTGTAAAAACGTTGCGCATTGTGCTCCAAAACTAGTTTTGAATCTTTAATGCGCAGTATCAGAGAACGAAATGAAAAATCTGGAGAATCAAACGAGTACTTGCTAGTTGACTGCCCGAAACGATCAGGGGAAAACTTCGCC